>JAMRXY010000281.1:0-623541 GCA_024447195.1 Panagrolaimus sp. LJ2414 | reverse complement strand
TTAACGTTCAAAATTTCAATACTTCATGGAAGGATGGACTTGCCTTCTGTGCTCTTATTCATCGACATCGCCCAGAACTTATTGATTATTCAAAGCTCTCAAAATCTGATCCAATTCATAATCTTAATCTTGCTTTTGATATTGCTGAAAAACATTTGGATATCCCAAAGATGTTAGATGCTGAAGGTAAGCTTTGATTAACATTACAGTATCCCTTTGCACAAGAACATCTTTTTGCTATCATTTTCTTCTTCGCTCTATCTTTGTAGATGTTGCACATTCGATTAAACCGGATGAGAAGTCAATTATGACTTATGTTTCATGCTTTTATCATGCTTTTCAAAATCAACCAAAAGTTAGATTTCCACCTCAAGAAATTGCAATTAGTCCACCACCACGAGATACTCGACCTCAACAACCTGTTAGAAATCCACGAGATGTAGGATTCTTTCATACTTTTTTGGGAGTGCTTTTTGTAGCTTTTTTTCTTTCTGTTTCTATGTTACAGTAACACACTTTACTTTTACGCTTAACTGTGCTGCTGTTTTTCCTTTTGTAGAATTTGGTTTTAATTTCCTAACTCTTTTATGTAACTGAAACTCCTAACATTTGTAGATTTTTAAATGTGTCTTTTTCAGTTATGGTTAACACTTTGATTCCTGATGAAAAAGCAATTATGACTTATGTTTCGTCTTTTTATCATTGCTTCCTTGGAATGCATAAGGTTTGTTTTTTATTCTTGGTGAAAGTTTGGATAGATTTAAACTGGTGGCGTTAATGTATTTGTTACGGTGTTTATAACCGTTGCATATGTTAAAAGTCTGATGTAATGGTTTGTTAAAAATTTAAATTTAAATATTTTTTAAACTGAACGGACATGATCGTAGTAAAACTGAGTTCAAATTTATGTTGACCTGATGTGGCTTTTTGCTAATTTATAAACTGCAAATGAGTACATCTATATTTTAGGCTGAAACAGCAGCAAATCGAATTTGTCGAGTTCTTCAAGCAAATCGTGATAATGAAAAATTGATGGAAGATTATGAAAATCTTGCAAGTGATGTAAGTTTTTAGATTGAAACTCTTTTTTAAACTGTATTCTTCCTTTTATAGCTTCTTAACTGGATTAAACGATGGATGCCATGGCTTTCAAATCGATCAAATGATAACACCCTTGATGATATTAAAAAGAAGTTGGATGATTTTCGGCAATACCGTACCCATGAAAAACCACCAAGAATTGAAGAAAAGGGAAAACTTGAAACTCTTTTCAATACTCTTCAAACTCGTCTTCGTCTAAGTAATCGTCCAGCATTTTGTCCAAAAGATGGCCATCTCATCAAAGATATCAATGCAGCTTGGAAGGGTCTTGAACAATCTGAGAAAGGTTTTGAAGATTGGTTAATTGCTGAAATGATTCGACTTGAACGACTTGATCATCTTGCAGAGAAATTCCGTCGAAAGTGTGAATTATATGATGAATGGGTAGCTGGAAAAGAATCATATCTTCGATCAAATGATTTCCGATCATCTAATGTCTATCAAATTAAAGCTCTTCGAAAACGTCATGAAGCATTTGAATCCGATCTTCAAGCTCATGAAGAAAGAGTTCAACAAATCTCCAGTATTTGCCGACAACTCAATGAAATGAGATATCCAAAAATTGGACCAATTAATGATAAATGCCAACAAATTGTTGATCAATGGAATCGTCTTAATTCACTTTCAGTTGAACGTCGACAAAGACTTGAAGAAATTGAAAAAATTACTGAACGCTTGGATAATCTTCATCTTGAATTTGCAAAGAAGGCTGCACCCTTCAATAATTGGATTGATTCAGTTCGTGAAGATCTTGTTGATATGCTTATTGTACATGATATGTCAACCATTGAACAACTTCTTAAAACTCATAATCATTTCAAATCTACTATGCCTGATGCAGAACGTGGTTATGAATCTCTTCTAGATTTTGATCGACAAATGCAACAGCTTATTGATCAAAATGGTCTTGATCGAAATCTTCTCAAAAACCCATATACTGATTTAACATCACAATTCCTTCATCGTAAATGGAATGAAGTCCTTCAACTTATCCCACAACGAGATCATCAACTTCAACAAGAACTTCATAAACAGCAACAAAATGAAAGACTTCGTCAAGCTTTCAAAGAAAAAGCTGAACATCTTGGTCCATGGCTTGAAAGTCAACTTGAAAATGTTTTATCAATTGGTGGTCGAGGTTCTCTTGAACAAACAATTGGACAACTTAAAGGTATTCAACAACAAAGCTATGGCTATAAACCTAAAATTGATGAACTTGAACGTAAGTTACCTAAAAAATAATTTATTTAGTTCTATATACTTAATATTATTTTAGGTATTCATCAACAAATGCAAGAGAACTTTGTCTTTGATAATACTGGAACAAGATATTCAATGGAATCTCTTCGAGTTGGTTGGGAATCTTTAATGACTTCAATCAATCGTGTCATCAGTGAATGTGAAAATCAGGTATGTATAAAATTGTATTAACTATTATACTGTCTTCCTGCTTTAAAGTTTTCTCTATTTTTTTCTAATCTAATCTTAATTCAAAACTGTATTTCATAGTATTATTTTTAAAATTCTTCATTTTTTAGATCCTTCTTCGTGACTCAAAAGGTATTACTGAAGAACAACTAAATGAATATCGTGGATCATTTAATCATTTTGATCGTGATAGACATGGACTTGATTACGATCAACTTAAATCTTGTCTTATCTCACTTGGACAAGATATTCGACCTGGTGTTGAAGGTGATCAAGAAATTCAACGTATTATTTCAATTGTTGATCCAAATCGAATGGGTAAGAATAAAAACTGAGTTCTCTGAGTGAAGCTTTTAAATAAAAATTAATTTTTAGGACGTGTAACTTTTGAAGCATTGGTTGATTTTATGACTCGTGAAAATGCTGATGCTGATACATATGAACAGCTAATTAATTCATTCAGAATTTTGGCACTTGGAAAGGTTTGTAATTTTTTAAAATTGAACTGACAAAACCCCAAAAGGGCAAAAAACCCTTTGGGGTTTTTCATCATTCAAGGGATACTATCGAACCCACACACCACCTAAGAAATCTGAGGATATCGTCTCATAACGGTCCCTTGTGAGATGTTGTTAACTAGGTTATCATATTTTGGAATTTTTAAAACTGAATACCATTCTTTACCCCTATTTGTAAAACTGCTCTCGTTAAATCATTATCTAATTATCTATCTTTTTTTAGCCATTTATTACTGCTGAAGAAATTCGTCGTGAATTGCCACCCCATGATGCAGAATATTGTATGCATCGAATGTCAAAATATCATGATTCATCAGCTCCACCAAATTCATATGATTATGCAACATTTAGTCGAAGTCTCTTTAGTCAATAAGGCAATCATCAAATTGAAAGAAGAAAAAGAAATTTGTCTCTATATTTTCTATATGTGTTTTTCTTTTTGATCGTTATTTCTACAATTTTTATTTGAAAAATGTAAAAAATGTGCAGTAAAAAAACTGATTATATTTCTTTTGTCTATCTCTATTTTTATTTTTTTTAAATTGTTATTATCGTTAAAAATTTATATCTTTGAAATTATTATATTCCCCGTTGATGAAAAAAAAATTCGAAACTGCCCCAGCATTTTATATTTTTATTGTTTTTGGTTTTCTTTTACAAATATATTTTATAAAATTTGAATAAAGTTTTTATTCTAATTTTCTATTGCATTTTTTTGAGGGGGAAGGGAAATGCATTTATCATTGTTGGATGAGAATGGGAACATCACTGTAAAAAGAATTGTGTAATTAAAATTGATGAAACAAAAATGATGACAACTTGGCCATGGCTTGCTGTTGAAGCTTCGAGATACGTTCATTTTGCATATTCAATCTGTACTATATTTATTATGGCTCATGTCGTTACTGTAATTATATTTTCATGTTCTCGAAAGAAAGAAGTAAAGGTAACATTTTTTAAAATATTTAATTTTGATTTAACTGATCCATTTGTAAGGGATGTGTTCATAGACATAGTTTCAACTAATTTTTTGATTAAGCTTTTGCCAGGCCAAACATAAATTTTTAATCTTTTTTGTTACAAAAGTTTTTAACTGTTTTCGGTTTCTTTTTTTCGTTAGCGGAGAAGTTTGCTTATAGAAAATGTTTAGTTGATGCTTGTCATCATTTGAGTTTCAGCTTAAGATTATCCGATGAAACGATAAATTTGCAAGAAGGAAATGCTATAAATTTTTTTAAACTACGCTTTACATCTTACTTAGTTCTTAAGCATGCTTGTTGATCAATGTACCAATTTATTTATTTCTTTATATATTTCAGAAACTTCTAACAGCTGCAGACGCGAATACTGGTTCAATATCAGGTCGTGCAGCATCACCAAATCCAAATCAAACACAAACTCCACCACAAAATGATAAAATGTAAGTGATTTTTTTAATTTTTTAAAATAAACTGGTACGATTAAACCATATTCTAGTCCATCAATCGAAAAAGAAAAACCTGGGATTGCACCAATCATGTCTCCTGCAAAACCAGCAAGTGAAGCCGTTTTACCATCTGCAAAAACTCAACTCTCTAAAGAAAATGCCCAAAAACCAGCTGAAGAAAAAGTTGAAAAGAAAACGGCATCAAAGAAGGAAACTGAAAAATCTGGAAAACCACCACCAAAACAGGTTAGTCTATGATTTTTATTATCTTAAAACTGAAATCGGATTCCATATCTCTGGAATTCAACAAAATTATTAATATTAACTTTTTTGTTTAGTATATATGATATTTATGTGAGATTTCGGTAATAAGTTGCATTAAAAGTGAAAATAATCTAAGAATTAACTGGGTTAAATTTTGACAGCAAAACTGACGGCGTGATTGGAGTTTTCCCGGGTTTCTCTTTTTTAGTTTTATAAAAGCAAACTGAGGGTTTCTTCTGCGCTTTCTAAACCAAAATTTTAGGAAAAGCAACCTCAACAAAATTCACGTTCAACCAATCTTAAAGCTGATCAAGAACGCTCAAAAAATATTACAAAGAATTCTTCAAATTCTAAACTCTCTGGTTTGACGGGTGAAACAAAAGCAATTCGAAGTGGAGGAAAAACTGAAGAAACACAGGTTAGTTGTAAATTGGCATATTTATTTTCTATACTGTTAACTGTGAATATATTTTAGTCAGAAGTAAGCAAAACTCAAAGTTTAACTGAAAAATCAAAGAAAAGCTCAAGATCAAAAAAATCAAAACGTGATGGTGGAAAAGGAAAATAAATAAATGATGAAACAAGCAATGATGGTTGATGTGATTTGAAAGCTATGAATTTTAACTAATCTGTTGTGCATTTTTGTATATATTGTACTTTGTGGAATAAAGATTTAAAAAATTGTGATGAAATAACTGTAAAAATCATAACTATTTTGTTGTTAATTATCGGAAAACTGAGAGGAGAGTTAAGCATTAAAATAACTGCTGCCATGTAATTTGAGAAAATGAAATTTTAGATAAAGCTTGCAACTGCAATTTAAAATAGTTTTTTACAAAGCTGATAATTTACGAATTAGTAAGAAAAATTTTTAACTGGTTCTTTGTTTTTTGGGTTTTTTACATAAAATTTTGTTAAAGTTTAACTGACTTGTTCTGGTGAAAGGAAAGGTTTTGATTGATATTATTTATTATTTTTTAAACTGAGGGTTACTTCAATCCGATCATGTAAAAATTTGAAAAAACAAATTTGTGTCAATTTTTGACAAAAACTTTTTATTTCTAAAACTGAAATTTTATAAATAGCTCAAAAATTATTGTTCAAATTTTATCCACATTTAATGTTTAATTTTTTAAGTAAAACTGTAGAATTTCAGCAAGTCATAGAATTAAATTCCCTAATTAAAGATTTTTGAAAAATATTAAATAAAGTATTTTGGTCATTTCCTGTTCCATTTACAACATGTCCGGGTAAATTTCCTGTTAAAGAATTCCAAATTCCGGGTAAAGTGTACCGACTTTGATCTAAAACATAAATGTCTGCCCCAAAATTACCAATTGCTTGGGCCATTTTATTTGCAGGACCAATATCTAAGATTCTTCTAAAAACTGATATCAGTAATGATTTTATTAAATTCAAAAAACTTACTCTGCTTCTGCCATTAAAAGAACGGCATAATTTGATTGTAATCCGGTATAAAAAGTGGCATTTAATTGTTTAAGAATCCTAAATTATGCAAATTTTTTGTTTAACTGTAGAGTTTGTTGTGGTCTTACGGTAAGATATAAGTTTGTCCGCCATTTGGAAAATTATCTGCTGCTACAGTATCAATAAAAGAAGCTAAAGTTTTAGAGAAATCATTGAAATTTTGAAGTTCAATTCCATGATAAATGGAATTTGCATAAAGTGCAATGGCAAATCGTTGATTGCTGTTTTGGGTTGCTGCAGAGACAAGTCTTTGAACAAGTTTCAAAAAGTTCAATTTTGCATCAGGTCCAATTGCTTCACTTGCTTCTTCAATAAAAATCAACGCTGAACAAACGGGCGGAGTTGCACAGGGAAAAGTTGAATCCACCAAAGATGGAATTTCTGCTTTTGCGGCAGTCAAAGATGGAAAAGCAAGTTGGCTTCGATTTCCAAGTAAATAAATTAAATGGGATAAAGCTTCTGCTGGATTTCCATTTAATCCTGGAACAATCGCTCCCATTGGAAGGGTCACGAAATTCTCTAATTTATGCAAGGCATCCATCGAATTGTTGATGGCAAACATGGAACTAAAATTATGTAAATTTTAAAATTTAAAACTGAAGAAGTTGGATACGCACACATCATTAACAAGTAAAATAAATGCTCGATTATTGATGGTTGAGTATGATTGAAATTGATTGTAAGCTGTTAGAAATGCACTAAAAATTTTATAATTAATAACTGTGGTAAAATAAAATAATTTTGTTTAAACTTTAAAACCTCAAACTGAATTCCGATTACCAGTTTTCTCTTTTTTTTTCGTGAACTTTGTTTGTCATTCGAAATGTTCAAAAAAAATTTGCTTAAAATTATTTATTTTTGAAGTGTTTATAAAACTGAGTCTTATTAAATTTTTTAGAAGCGATTGATATATTAATCGCTTCTTAAAAATTTTATAATAATTG
This sequence comes from Panagrolaimus sp. LJ2414, assembly GCA_024447195.1. Classification (NCBI taxonomy): domain Eukaryota; kingdom Metazoa; phylum Nematoda; class Chromadorea; order Rhabditida; family Panagrolaimidae; genus Panagrolaimus; species Panagrolaimus sp. LJ2414. Next base: position 616,372 of record JAMRXY010000281.1, on the reverse strand, counting down.
TGACTGTATTGAGTTTATAATACATAAATTAAAACTAATTTAAACTGCGTTGTTTTTACATATCTTTTAATTTTAAAATTTAAAAAATCTACATTTCCTTGAAAACAACTATGCTGTTTTATTCTTTTTAGTTTTGTTAAGAAAAAATATTAATAAAAACTGAGGTGTGTTCTACAAAAGTTCAAAAAGTTAATAATTTGATTGTAATGAGTTCAAAGCTAAACAATTACTAAAAAAGCAAAAAAACTTTTTTCGAATGGTTTCTAAAGCAAAAAAACAGTATTGATATACTTCAAAAATAAATTTAAAAACAGTCATTCGTATTAATCTTAAGTTTTCTTGAAGTAACTGACTACTATTGTCACTATCAGATCCATTTCACAATTTTTACAGAAAAAAACTATTTTCACATTTTTGTGTATTAGAAATATAAACTGCACATTCTTTAAATATATCTGCGTAAAAAAACTAACTTATCTAAACGACTTGTTCCACCATCATCATAAGAAATCGAAGATCGAACTAAAGAAGTAAATTGTGCCCTTGAATAATTTGCCAAAGGAATTGAAGCAATTGCAGTGTCACTAAATTGAATAACTCCAAATCTGGCATACGCGGGATTGTTGGGATTGGCTTCATTTGGAAAAGTGAATTGGCTTGCCAAGTCAATAACAAACTGAGAAGCGTTCTAAAATATGTGAAGGGTGTTTTGAGTTATAAACTGTTATTAAATGATGAGTTTCATACAGTATTGTAAAAATCAGTATCAACAGATTGTGATCGATCAAGGATAAAAATTAGCTCAATGCTGTTGCAACTGTTATCTAAAAATTATTTTTTGGAACTGTAATCGACTGATTTAGGATAAACTATTTGGGGATGATGTTGAAGAAGTATAACTGGTTGCAGTGGTTGTTGATATTGTTTTAGTTGTTCTTGTTGTAAATGATGTAACTGTAGAAAATTGAGAAGTTGTCATTGGAGTTGAATAAATTGGAACAATATTTGCACATTTTCCAGGGATATTTGGGAGATAAGGTTCTGATGGGGGTGTTGGAGTAACTGTATTAACACTTCCACAACCAAGACTTTTAAATTCCGGGATTAACTGTGCTTGCGCAACATTAAATAGTTCTGCAAGATTTGCATTTGATCGAAGGATATATCCTGCACGATATCCGGTTAAAGCTGCAAAAAGTCCAGTTTGATCGCCATTTATTGAATGATCCCAAACATAAATGGGAATATTAAAAGCGGCAATTTGTTGAGCAAATTTAAATGCTAGTTGAAGGTCAACAATTGTGCTAAAATTTAAATTAACTGGTGGAACAAATTTAATAGGTAAATAGTGCATACTCAGTTTCACCTTGCATCAAAACAGCGTAATTTGAATATTTACCACTTTTTAATAATTCCAAAATATTTTGCAGTGGTCTAAAAAAGGAATTAACTGATTAGTTGTTTGAAAAGTTGTTTCAAAATTTTATTAGCTTTTACTCTAAAATTCGATAAACTAGCTTTCAATTCCTTTATTTTTTCTGAAATAAACTGCTTGATTATTTTGAGCATCTGACAAATTCTTTTTAACGCTTATGTTTTTTTTTCTCGGCTACGATTTTTTGGATACCATTTTGTACTATGGTTAATACCTGATATAAACCAAACTTTAAATAACTGATCTCACCGAAATTTTGTCACAATTCTGCTATCAAAAATGAGATAAAAATATGTTATCAAAAAATATATTCGGCAAATTGAAACTTTTTCAAAACGAAATTATTTTTTAAAATTTTTATAAAAATAAGTTCAACTAAGTTTTGCAAAAAAAATTCATCCAACACATATTTGAGAAATATCTAATGAAGTAAAATAACCCTCTTTTAAAAATTAAAATAAGTTGAAAAAAAAACTAAAGTGCTCACTTGGTAAAATTTATTTTTTATAACTCATTCAATCCAAAAAACATTTTACATTCTTACCCTTGATAGATAACTTTTTCGGGATATTTACACTGTGTTCCATCTTGATCATATTTTGTCCAATAATAAATATCTCGTTGAATCCAATCAATATCATGAAAATCCGTAAATAAATCTGTGTCATTAAAATGAATGTCACCAAATTGTCGAATCCCATAACCATTATATCCCTTTGGAATTATATTTTGTGAAAGGTAATCCACAAATTGAAGATACTGTAAATTTAATGTAGGTTTTAAAACTGGAAAAGTCATAAAATTGATTTAACTTTTTATTAAAAGCTGATTTAAATACAAGTTTTTTGTTTTAAAAAAATGTGACCAAAACTGTTTCTTTTACTTTTGTTTTAAATTTGAAAATTTAAAAAATTATAATTTTTATTGACACCAAGAAACTTTTCAGTGTTTCGATAAGACATTATCCTGAATTTTTGTATAATATCGTGGGAAGTTTAACTGATAATTTCCATATCCTCATTTTAATGGAATCGATTATTATTTTTTACTCAAAACTGTAAAACCATTTTTTTGCATTTTTTAAACAACTATTTAAAAGTTTAAAAAGGGGCACCTTTTGAAGCGATAAATGGGGTTGAAAAAATTGTGTAATTTAATTTTTGTAAAAAACTTTAAAAAGGTAATGAAAATGTTTAATCGCTTTAAAAAATTGCTTACAACAATATTCTGCTGACATGTACATTCACTTTCTTCTCCCATAAAAATAAATCCGGCACAAACTGAATCGTCACTATGATTAGAACTTAACTGAATGCTAGTATTTGCTGCCAATGAAATCCAAATAAATAAAAATAGAAATTTTAATTTTAAAAGCATAATTGAAGAAAAACTTGTCAACAAAACTAAATAGACTTTTGTCAATTTCTTCTTAAACGTTTTTTATTACTTTTTCCAAGTTACATCCGAAAAGTGATGCGTGGTGATAAGAGAGAGAACCCTTAAAAGCCAATTTTTATGGAAAAATAAATACTGATAAAAATGAGTGAAATAATCATGTTAATCAATTTTTGGTACTTGCTTACTTTATGCACTTTTCTTGAACTTAATATTTTCTGAGATCTCTGCAGACAATTGAGTTACATAAGTAACAAAACTGAGAACTAATTCATGCACGGATTTTAAAAAATTTCTACAGTTGTTCAGGTAAAACACATGGAATATGGTGTCTTAACAATGGCCTATTTTTCGTTACATTCAACTGACCTGTCCTTTTTTAAAGCTATTATTAGATAGTGTAAACTGGAGCTGCATTTTACTTATCATGAGTTTGTAAAAAACTGAGACCTTTAATAATATGTTTTTTAAACGAAAAAATTTAATAATTTCAAATCTTAATATTGCGTTTGTTAATAACCCAATAAAACATTAAACAGTAATAAACAAAATGTTGAAATAACATTAATTGTGTCTTGTAAAATACAGATTATAAATACATGAAAAAACTGATCGGATTCGTAAAATCTACAAAATCTATATAATAAAACTTTACGCTAGGTGGTATCAATTACGACATTAATATGTACGTATAAAAATTAATGATAAAACTGTGTAGCATATTCGTTATCTTTTTTTTATCGGATCTCTAGCTCCTAAAACAGTAGTTAATAATTAATCCAAAAATTGACATGTAAATATAAAAACTGATGATCTTTTCTTTACTTTTGTTATTATTTATTATTTTATTTCGGTAAAAAAAAACAAAGCACAAATTTATATTTTTAAAAAAGTACCATAAAAACGAGGTAATTTATATAAAAAAAATATTGTAAAGAATATTTTGGAAACAATTTTTGACACAAACATTAAATATAACAATAATAATTAATATAAAAAAGCAGAAAAAATATTATAAAAAACTTATTCCTGAAGCAAAACTTTTGCAAATAATTTAAAGAATTATTTTAAGACTTTTTCTTTTTTTTGTGGTTTTAAATAAATGGAAAAAGCTACTAAAACATGGAAGTTATTAAAACACAAAAAATAAACATCAAAAAAGTATAAAACTGATGAATATAAAAGGTTGGAAACGAATGATAAAGCTAGTTGCATGAGAGAGAGAAGAGAAAAAATAAGAGATTCAACGGTGGTTGCACAACTATTAATTGAGTTTATTAAAAGATAAAAGAAGATGGGAAAAAGGGATTTTGAAGGATGTAAAAGTAAAAATTTAAGCTGGAATATTTAAGAAAAATTGAATTAAAAAAATAAGAAATAATTTAAATAAATCCCGATAAAGGGTTGGCAGTGGATGATCAAAAGCTGAAGAAGATGTTCGATGTTGATCTGCGAGTATCATCAATGAAAATTAACTGAAAAAATATAATATATTATTCAAAATAAAAATTGGGCATCATTTTAAAACGTTAGTTTTGATAAAAAAGGATTTATTTTATCAAAATTTTGACGTGAATCTTTTTTTTAAACTGTCACGTTGAATGATGTCAGCAAAATTTAAACATATTTTAAAGAACCCCTAACAAATAAAATTTAAGCTCATCTCTATTAAAGGATAAAAACATACAGTAGTAATTTTAGTAATTTAAAAAAGATGTCATTTTAATCACATAAGCATTAAACTGAATTCTTCAAAATCGTGGATAAACTGAATAAAAAATTCTCTTTGCAAGTTTTTAATTCTTGTAAAAACACGCTTTAAATGATGCATTAATTTTTGTATATCAAAAATAAAAAATCTTAACGTCCCCCCCCCCAAAATATAAGTGGTAATTTGTTCATGCTAATTTAAAAAAAGCTAAGAAACAGCCGCTCTTAAAACATTAAAAACGCCCAATCATGCAAAGAAGAATACCCGCAATTCCTTCTTTCTTTCCTTTTTTGTCGCTTTTTTTGTCATTTACAAGAACAACAACACCCAAAAATTAAAGGAAGAAGGGTAGTTATTGAAAAACATGATGGAAAAAAGAGAAACATAAACGACAGATGTCTTTTTTTGGAAGAAGAAGACTTAAGTCGTCTTCTTCTTAAGTCGATAGGTCATAAAAAAGAATGCAACTTTTATTTCTTGGTTTTGGGTAAAATGCAAAAATTTTAAAAAACTAATGAGTATGCAAATTTCAAGCTATATGTTTAACTGGATGTTTGTTGAAAAATAAAACTTACCAAGTAATATTTGTTTATTGAATAATTCATCGACGAAATTTATTGCATTGAAAAGAATTTAAAAGAGTGATAATACTGCAGCAAGAAGTATTGAACCAACTGAAAAATTAATTATTAAAATAACTGTTTTGTAAGGTAGCTTTTTCTAAAAATATTTGGTGTTGCATGTTTTATTTTAGCATTTTAATCAAAACTGTCGAGTTCAAACGGTTTTTCAAATCTTAACGCCATGCTTTTAATTAGCTCAAATAAATTGAAAATTAAGAAAGGTGTGACCCATTTCCGTTAAAACTGTATTCTTAAAATTTTTTGCCACCAAAAAATGAAGGTGCCTTTTTTCGGATCATCGCTGGCATGCGTCTTTTCATTTTCTTTTAATTTTCATTTTTTTATGTCTTTGCAACTGTCATAAAAATTTCTTTATAACACCTGCCTTTTTCTTAATTAATTAAAAAAAACTATAAAACTATTTTTTTAAAGTTTCTAAACTGATGAAATTTGCTGTTGATAACTAATATTCAAAATGTAATTCATCATGAAAAACGTTTTAATTTGAATCTGATGATGACAGATGTTTTATAAAAAAAACTAGCACATGAAAGAATAAAATTGCGTAATTGATCCTCCTTTTTTTGCTTTGAAGAAAACCATATTACTGTCATTGAAAAAAATGTTTTATGTCTTTTTTAATACAAAAATTAAATGTCCGAAAAGGAGGAAAGCTTAGGCTTGGAAGAAGGAGAAGATCGACAGGAAATTGCTACTGTTTTTAGATATTCAAAAACTATTCTCTTTTTAATGTCTGTGCCACGGCTTTTAAAAAATTTAAGAGTTTTAAAATATTTAACTGATCCATGGTGTTGTTAGTATACGATTAAACAAAACTGTTTTCAGTAAATATTTCTGTTCTAGAAGTTATAAAAGTGTATTGTAATTTGAAAAAATTAGTACAATTTTAAAAGTTAAACATTTTCCCACATGTCCGAAAAAACATTCTTTCCTCTTTTTTTTGTTTTGGTCATCAGAAACATATCAGTTAAAAGCGTCTTTTCCCTGACTGAATGACTGGCTTGAGAAATCCTTTGGGGTTTGGCGATAGTTTTAAGGGATAACAGAAACAGAAGGAAACGAAGGAATCAAAATAAATGAGTCTTAAGAAAATTGAAATGGACAGCAGAAAACAAAAAAGTGCTTAGTAGTATTTTAGTGTTTTTTTGCTGTCCAAAAAGGAATTATTTAAAAAAATTGAATTCTAAGCTTTCTTTCAACAAAAGTATTGTATGATTTTTTAATCTACGAAAATTATAGCTGATAACTGGCGCACTTTTTCAAAGACTTGTCAAACTTCGTTCTGAGAGCTGATAACTTATTTTTATGGATTTAATTATTAGTTTTTAATTATAATTTAAACTGGCCATGGCGGCAAAAAAGCCAAGCAAAAATTCTGATTTTGAGGACTATTTGTAAAATTTTTTCAAACTGTTTTTCTTTTTTAACCGCATCATTGGTATAAAAAACTGTATGTAAATTTCTTCTTACCAGACATGACTGCAGAATTTGTGGAATGTGAAGCCAAAGGTCTTCGAGTTGTGGTTGTTGTGGTGGTAATTTCAGCGGTACAATTATGAGCCTTGCATTGTGAATATTGAATACCGCTGCTCTAAAAAATATTTAAAAAAGTGTTTATTAACTGAATAAATAAATTTAGTATTGTAATTATTTTTATATTTAACGGTAAATATTTTGTTAGAAACTCTCAAATGAAAACTAAATCAAATCTGTTAAACTAAAGTTTAAGATAAATAAAACTGCGAACGTTGGAATTTGGAGGCTTTACAAAAGTTTGCTTACAAAATTAAATAATATTTAAAACTATGGGTGTTAATTTCAACATTTTAGGTAAAATTTAAGAATTGCTTTAATAAATTTTTATGATTAAAAATTCTAAAAAACTTAAGCTTTTTTCAAAATCACTTACATCAACTTTTAAAGTGCATGCATTATTGCTATCAGCAACTTGACAGCGATCTCCATTAAGTCTATTCAAAGAGAAATCTTCTGAACAACATTTCATAAAAGCTTTACATGCATTTGGGCCAGCATATTCTGCGATATCATTGCAACGGACTGTGAAATCTCGGGAAGTTGGATTATATGGGTCATCATTGTAATCATCATCAGGAAGATTATTTTGCCCTAATGTAACAGTTACAAAAATGATGGAAAATAAAGTTAGGATAATGAATGAAGAATTCATTGTTTGAATTTGGTTGGAAGAATTAGGTGGATGAGATCAAAAGAATAGAGATAAACTGAAATGGGACGTAATTTTTTTAATTAAAATTTAGAAACTGCAGAGCATGATTTAAAATTTTAATAAGTGGCACACGCGAACACGATTTAAAATTTTTAAAAAAACTATTTAATTAAAAATATCTTAAACAAAATTTCGATTTTACCCCAAAGTTAAACTGAGTGTCCAATCAAGAATCACGAAAAAACTATATATAATAAAAACAAAAGCATTTCAAAAATATGTAATAATAAAAAAAAATTTTAGTAAAGGAATAAAAAATGCTATTATTTAACAAAAAAAAATTGGTGTAAGCATGAATGAAAAAATATATTTTTAAAAAGAGGTCCGAAAAAGAGGAAAGAATTGGGCATTCTTGGTCAAAGTCGAAGGGCAAAAAAAGGAAAGGGAGGAAGAAAGAGCAAAAAAAATGAAGTATAAAAAAAAGTAGGCGGACTCGCGGAAAAATTACGCGCAAAAAAGATTGGGACTATTTTTTTGCTGCTGCTTCGGTTATATTGCTGCAACCGGAAAATTGCCATTGTTTGGGGGAAAAAGAAAGAATGAAGGAGGAAAAAAAGTTGGTGGAAGCCAGCTGCTTTTAACACATTCGGGGGTACTTTGTCATGCAAAGTCCTTTTCATGACGAAAAAATATAAAACTTTTTTATAGTATAGAGAATATAATATAGGTCGAGAGATATATATGTATATATCTGTCGACGGCATTTATTTTGTTACGTTTTTTTGTGCCGTTTTTTTATTATTCTTTTTTTTCTCTCTCTTGCTTGACCGAATAATGACCATTTGAAGAAAACTGACTTGACCGTCGTAAATTCGAAGAAGGATAACTTCTTGGAAATAAAAAAAACTAAAAATCCAATTTTTAAAAACTGCGGAAATTTGTGTTCGGCTTAATTACAAAAATGTAAAGATAAAACTAAATAAAACTGATTATGTGGTAATTAAAGTAAAAAAAACTGATGCATTGTTTAATCATGGTTTGAATTAATCAAGGCATGACTTGTAGGTAAAAAGTAATTTTACAGTAACTCATGAATTCCAAAAAAAACTGTCGTATGTTGCAGGTTAGCAAAAGGTAATGAAAAAATTAAACTGATCTGATTTCATTTTAAAATGAAAAAAGCTGACTGGTTTAGTCTTTCTAGACTTTGTTAAAATAGAAAATGTTAAAAAAATTAATTTTACAATAAATTATAAAATCTAAGAAAACTGTTCGGTATTTTGCATTATTGCAATAAAAAAGTCATTCATACAAAAGGGTTTAAGCTTCATAAAAAATTTAATTAGACGATGACAAAATATGGGTGACTTAACGATGGTTTGAGCAAAAAAAATTTGAAACTGTCCACGATTAAAGAAAAAAAGCTGTTTTTTAGCTTTCAATAGATACAATAAACTGACACAAACTACACAAATCCATCAAAATTCAAAATTATATAAAGCTTCTCGTTTTTTAGATCTCCATGGTTATAAAATATATTTTTAAAAAAAACTGGCTAAGTCTAAATAAACTCCCAAAAAATGAGCAACCCTAAGGGAAAGAAGCATCTCCACAACAAAAAAAACGAATGAAGACGAAAAAAACAAAATTAGAAAAAAAAGCGAAAGTAATTGAATTTAAAAAAAGAAAAGAAGAAGAAGCATGTGAGAAAAGAGAGAACGAAAATGAAAAGCAATTGGTTTGCGTTCAGAAGAAGAAGAAGCAAAAGAAGAAGGGGGATACAACGAACTTGAAGCTAAAAACAGAAGCTTCAGATGCTTGCTTCTGAAGATGAAGTAGTAGCAGAAGAAGTAGAAGAAGGCTTGCCGAAAGATGCTTTCCACTTCAACAATGAAGAAAGAAAGAAGGAAAAAAATAATGTTTCTGTTTCCTCTCCTCTCGCTTTTTCCAATAAGTGTTTCATTTTTTTTTCTTCAGTTTCTTTCATGAAAATTTATGGCTGCTAAAAAAAGGTTTTTTTCTATTTTTTTCGTTATCTTGAAAAAAGCTGAAGACACATTTTTGACGAGTTTTTTAATGCCAAAAAAAGATGAGTGTGAGATGAGAAAGAAAAAAGAATAGAAAGAAGCAAAAGAATTTGAAATAAGAAATGTGGTCCCATAAAAAATAGTATAACAAAAACAATATTGTGAAACTGTGGTGATGTTGATGATTATGCGGTAGCAAGAGGTGTGGTGGAATCTGATAGGTTTGAATTTTAAATTGTTTATTTTTAAAGAAAATATTATTAAAACTCAAAACTGACGGACAGAATGAAGAACTACTTTTTAATGAAAAACTTATGGCAATTTTAATAACAAAATTGGATCGTGTGGAACAGCATTTTTGACAGCTTAAGAAGAATTAATTAAATTTAAAAAACTGCACTCGAATAAACTGTTGTGATGATAAAGGGGTAGCAAGAGGTGTGGTGGAATCTGATAGGTTTGAATTTTTAATTGTTTGCTTATGAAAAATAAAGTAGTACCAAAACTCAAAACTGGAACGCAATGATGAAATTGTATTCTAAATATTACATGAAAAATGTTTTTAAAATTATGATAAAACTGGAGTTCTTTTGACAAGCAAAACTTTTGCCAATTTTGATTACGAAACTGTAACTTGAACCCTTTTTATGGCCATAAATTTTTTTCTAACTAACGATGTTATAATTAAAATTAGAAAAAAACTGATCACAAGGAAAACCCCCTGTATTTAAAAAATTATTTATGGAACTATCACATATAAAATGTTATGTGTTTCTTATTATCTAAAAGTTTGTAAACTGAGTTGATCAGACATTATGAAACAAAGCTCAAGATATTTAAGGTGGAAGAAGCTGAAAACTATTTAAAAAACTATTTGATGAAAAACTGAGAATAATTAAATAATCATTCCATAATTTTAACACAATTTCTTATCTAAATTTAAATTACTATAAAAAAACTGATACTGGAGAAGAAACGCCTAAACTAAAATAAACTAAATCAGAAATCTACTTCTTCAAAACTAAAGAATGCGAAAACAAAACTAACAATGACCAAAAAAAAACAAGAAGACAAAAAACACTCTTTCATTTTTTATGGACTACTGAATCTTTTTTTCTTTATTTTGGGTGTTCTAACAAATTTCCAATTTTAAAACCCATTTTATAAAAAGCTTAAGAAACGAAGAAAAATTGAAAGAAAAGAAAGCACATGACGTTGAAAAAAGCGTATTTATTTTTTTTGGCATCATGGACCCCTTCTTTTTATTTTTCGGGAGAGGGCATAAAACGTGCAAGTTGAAGCTCAAAATATTTGCCAATGTTTCTTTTGAGCTTTTTCTTTTACTTGAGCAGTTTTTGTTTCTTAAGTGTTTTTTTTTCTGGATGCAATGAGCTGGATAAAAAACGTATAACTAAAAGTAGGGTATTTAAGGATATGGATTAACTGAATTTGCGAAAATCAAGAAAATTTTTGAAACTAAGCAACTAATAACAATCTTGAAAAAAACTGCAGCAATACTTTAAAGATTACAAAAACAGCTAAAACTTTAAAAAACTGCACTATAAAAAAAGATAAAAGATCACATGTAAATAATGCCGGAGGGAATAATCAAAGATAAAGTTGAAAAGCTTAAAAAGACTAAAAACAAAAAAGGAACGGCGGCAAAACAAAAAAATATGTCAGACAATCTATCTATCAAAAAATGTGAAACATGTTCGGTTTTTGAAGAAGGAACAAGATTTTTAGGTTTCAACAATTCAAGAAAAATGGAATTTTTAAAGCAAAATTTTTGTCGAAAGAAACTGAAACATATTTTACCAATTTGGATGAATAAAACTGGCATGAAAGGATTCCATCCATAAATATCATAAAAGGAAAAAACAGACAAAAAGAGTTTAAGCGAAAACTGGAATTGCCTAAAAATTTTAAACGTTTTTAAATTTTTCAAACTGATATGAAGAATTGGAATTGAGACAATAAAAGTTTATTTAAATCAAAAAATTAAAAATGTGATAGCAAAACTTAAAGATAAAAAACTGGTAAGCACTATACAGGGATTACCTTAATTTTGTTATAAAATGCATATTTTTGAAGATTTTAACTGGAGTTGAATAGCGTTCATAAAGTGTTTAAAAAACTGAAGCTCAATCACGAATTTTGGATTTTAAATTAATCAAATTATTTAAAAACACCTTGCATTGCCTAAGCTAAACAAAAACGATTAACTTATTTTATTTGAAACTGTTGTTGTTGCATTTTCCCAGTTAAACAATTAACTGGGAAAATGCAAAATTAAAAAACTACAGTTCTCCTAATTTTATTTTAAACTTTTGGATCGTTTTTCTTTTTAAATTTAAATTAAATACGAAGAAATAAAACTGAAAGGTTTGACATTTCATGGTCAAGATCATCATATTCACAGATGAAATAATTAAAAACTCAAAACATTTTTATTCTTTTCATCAAAGTCAAAAATACGCGTGAAAACTCTCACTTTTATAACTTTTTTTTTATGATTATATTTTTCAACCCCTGTTGCGCGCAAAATTTTTTAATGCAAAAAAGGTCAAGTATAAAATTGCAAAAGGAGCGAGAAAAAAAGTAATATGAAAATGAGGGGCGGAAACGCCGTTCAATGCTTGCTTTTTTTGAGAGAATTGAGTCAGAAAAACAAAACAAAAAAATATGGAATCACGAAATTTTGGGAAAGGAAAATGACCGACGACCCCTCTCTTTTTTGACTATGATGTTTCGATGGTGGCGGCATGACTCGGGTGTCAAAAAAACATGATATCCGTGAAAAAATTGGATGAATGAATTTTTTTTTGTTTTGGGAAAACAAGAGAAAATATAAAGTAAAGTTATAATTTAAAAGGCCAAATATAAACGAGCGAAAAAATATTGAGGTTAAAAGTTTTTAAAGGGTATCATTAAAGTTTAACGTGAAAAAGAATTAATCTAAAAAATAAAACAAAAACTGAAAGTTATCGTACAACCTGCGTGGCTAATTTTAACAAAAATAATTTTAAAAACTGAATTTGTAGAATAGTCTTTCGAAAAAAATACGAAAAATAATTCAAGGATTAAGCAAATCCATTAAAGCTAAAATTTAAAAAATCTGAAAAAAATGAAATATCTCTCACCAAAAGGATAAAGCATATGGTGAAAAACTCAAATATGAAAATTAGAATTTTTTCAAAACACTGTCGCGTGCTACAATAATTCCTTGAATGTCGATGAAAGTGACTTTTGAAAAGAATCCAAAATTGTTACTGTTTTATTTCAATGGCATTTCTTATGTATCTATCATAATTAAAAGAAACAAACTGCAACAGGTTTACAATTCCTTTAAATTCAATTAAAACTATTTAAACTTACAGACGAATACCAATTTCAAAAAACTACATTTTTTAAACACGGAGAAGGTATATATGATATATTGGAGTACAATTTCAATTTTGTAAAGGTAAAAACTAAAATTAAACTGATTCTTTCCTGCTTTCAGGATTTAATATTGCGAGAAACAAGATAACTATGATTCTCAAAAGATTTAAAACTGCAAAATAGATTTGAGTGAGTTTCGCTTAATTTTTTTATTTAAAAATATGATTCAATGCTTTTAACAAAATTTTGAAGAATCATTATAGAAAAACTATTTACTCCTCGATTAATCATAAACTATTAAAACTGCGTTCTTTGCAGATCATCATCTTACATTTTTACAGATTTTTGGTTGAATTCCATTAAGCTAAAATACACAAAACTGTCCTTCGCAAAGATATTTCATAAAATTAAATTTTAAACTGAACTTTTCTGTAACCTTTTCGCACTAATATACTGTAACATGGTAACAGCTAATTAACTATCTAAGAAAGCTTAAAACTATGAAGAATGACTATTTATTTCTTACCTAAAAATTTATATTTTCTTCTTCATCGCTAACATTAACGACATCATCAACGACATCATCAGCCGTCTGCTTTTTTTCCACTTCAATGATGGTAAGAGCTTATCCCTTAATGGTCAAAAAAAAGACCGGTGTTTCTTCTTTTTTCTTTACTTACCTTTATTCATTTATTCGTTGCCTTTTTTAGAACTCTTGAAAAAAAGAAAGAAGAAAAAAAAGATCGGCAACCGCGCGGAAAAGAAGGGCACACCAAATCCGGTGCGATTTCATTTCAGTTTTTGGTTTGGGTTTGGGTGATTTGAAGAACTCCAAAAAAGGAGGAAGGGGAAAGGCAGCTGCAGCGTGGGCTTAATTTTTATTTTTTTTGCTTGCTCAGAAAAAAAATGCAACCCGATCATCAAATAATATCCATCTAACTAACTAACGCAAGAGAAAGAAAGAGAAAAACAAACGAGACAAAACTGCTTATGATCATATTCAAAAAAAAAACGGGTGTGGCACTTTTTTTTTCGAAGGCTTGTTGTATTTATATTACTCTATATAGATATATTTATTTGTATTTGATGAAGCAAGCCTCGGTAATGGCACAAAAAAAGTTGATGAGTGCTGCTTGATCTAGTTTTTGCTTTTTTTTGAAAAAAAGAAGCAAGTAAAGCGGCAAACATTAAAAAAACCTAAAAAAGGAAGGGCAAAAATTGAGCTCAAAAAGAAGAAGAAAGAAAAATACAAGTGCCGGAAATGGGCAATTCAAATCAAAGAAAAGGAAAAAAATCGAAAGGCGGAAAAGAAAAAAAGGGTGTGGAAATGAGAACTGAAAAATAAGAAAAAGAAAGAAGAGAGAAAAATCTTAGGTATATTAAAAAAATTGAAAAAATTATTATGCAAATTTTATTTTGATGATAATTTTGATGAGGTGTACAAAGATGTTTGAACTGAATCAACACGAAGGAATTTATTTTTTAAGTAAAAACTGACTTTGAGTTTGTAATTAAAAAAATTAAAGAAAAATAACTAATTTTTGTAAATTTAACTGAGCTCGATAAACTATACAATTTTTTTACCTATATTTTTGATACAAAAATAATAAAAAATTAACAAAATTTTAATGTTGAAAGGTTATTTTTTAATAAAAAGTTTAGTTACATTTTAATTTTATAAACTGTGTTCAATAACAAAAGGACCAAGAAGGACAACTATGTGGATATTGTTTAAATTGCTTTTTATGGGTATATTACATTTGACCTTTTTTTCTCATTTGCCATTTATTCAATAGGGAAAAGGAAGGAAGAAAATGGAGGTTAAAAAATCACACAAAAAATACGACAGTATTGAATCGCTTTGAGGATTATCCGGATTTTGAGTTTTGACCTTGCGATTTTAGATTCTATTGTAAAAAAATATATATCTTTTTTTTTTGAATGTAGCATTTTTTGGTGGATGAATTGAAATGAATTATGGGAAGCAAGAAAGCATGTTTTACACTGATGCTAAGGTTAGTATTCACAATTAAAATTAAAAGCATGGCTTTTTTAAACTAACTAATGAACTAAAACTGTGATTGAGGGATACTGTTGTTTTTTTTTTAAAAAAACTGTCAATTTTAAACAACTTGGCGAACATTTTCGACACTTTTTTATTGAGAAAGATGGAACGTTTTTAATCTACAAAGTTGCACTTTTTTAAAACTGTTCCAATGTTTTGACTTCTTAAAAACATACACGTGAAATGTATCGTAAATTAAATGTTCTTTTAATATGCTAATTTTAATCTAGCTTACATCAAAGCTCAATATTTTTAAAAATTATTGTTGTATTTTTCAAACAAGTTAATTAGTATATTAAACTGGCTAAACATTCAACCATTCATTTATTCACCCCTTCAAACAAAACCCATTCAAGTTAATCCTTCCATGAAATAATAAAATAAAATAAAAACGAATTATTTCATTATATATTTTTGTTTCAATCAAGCGAAATTTAATGAGCTAACAGGCAATTGCGGTTTTTTTCCGAAACATTCCTTTCTTCCATTTCCTCTCATTTAATATCTATTTTTTCCCGCATGGATAGCCCCCGTTGCCTTAGTTAGTTAGAGGAACTCTAAAATTAGAATTAGCTTTATCGGTCATTTTTTCAGTCAGTTTAATTGTACCATTTTATTGCCCTTCCATCATCATCATTTTTTTTCTATAATTCGTAAAACTGTTTCATCAAATTTTTGTATGTGACAGAAATGCCAATTAGGATATCTAACTGAGGATTTTTTGTTGTAAAAATGGGCTTCTTTTCTTCACTTTCTTTTCACTACAAAAACAAAAAGTGTCGAAAGAAAACGGAGAACTTAAAAAAATGGAATGAATGAAACAATAGGAAAACGGACAAAAGAAGCGCGAAAATGAAGCTGTTTTATGAGGCAGAACAAAAATGATCAAAAAAGAAGATGGACAAAATAAAGCTGTCAATAAGTAACTAAGTGAAGAAAGGGGGTAATTAGGACTTTGGTAATGTAATCTAAAGTTAAGGAAATACAGTAAGCTAAACTGACAGCACCATAATATGGTTTGTTTTACATCCATATTATGGATGTAAAACAAACTAGCGCATAGGATGGTATTAAAAAGAATAACTAAACTGTGCCTATCTTGAATTAAAAAAAACTATTTAAAACTAATTTTTATTTAATTTATTTAGAAAAATCTGCAATAATTTAAACTATTTAAAAGTTAACTGAAGTGTTGGTTAAAAAAGTTGTAAAATAAATTTTGATGACAGAATTTAGTTATTAAACTGCTTATTTCAAAACTTGGAAACAATTTTTAAAGCTATTTTTCATTTAATTTATTTATAAGAAAATACAGTAATTTAAACTTAAATTTGTGGCGCTTTTTTAAAAAAGTCAAATAAATATAAACTGCGGCAATATATTTATTTGACAACAGAATTTAGTTATTAAACTGGGTTATCAAAGTTATTTTCATTTAATTTTCTTAAAAACGGTAATAAAAGCTTAAATTTGTGACACTTTTTTCAGTAATTTTTTCCAATCATCCCAAATTGCCCGTTTTATTTACCATTTCCCCCAAAAAATACATCTCAAACGATAAAAAGAGAGAAGGCTAATAATGAAGATGATGGGAGAGAAACACGAGAATGTTTGTAACAAATGAAACAAGAGTCCAGTTTTCTATTCATTTGTGCCCAATCCCAAAAAAGGACAGATGTCACTCATTTTCTTCAAATTTTTTTTAAAACACGCATAAAAACCAAAGCCACTTATTTTCTTGCGCGGAAGCGACAAAAACGCCATCATTTCTTTCGATATTTTTTTGGCTCCCTTTTTTCTACAAGAAAGTACCAAATGTTTCACACCCTCTTTAAAAAGGGCACTTTTTCAAGGGAAAAAACTGGTGCAGCTTCGTTATAGAAGGAATACAAAAAAACTAATTTTAAAACTGGCATCTTGTACAGTAGTGTTTAAAAAAAGTTATATAAAAATTAATGCAATTCTTCAACTCAGATATTATTTAAATTATAAATAATGGAAAAACTCTTTTGCAATAAAATTTTCATAAAAACTGTTCTTTTAGTGGTGTGTAATAAACTTTAAAAATTGTGATAAACTGATTTTGGGTTTTCGACATTTAAAGACAAAAAAAATTAAATCTCACAAAACCTTTCTCATTGGTATTTAACAAAGTGATACATGCTTTCTAACTAATGACAGAAATATATCTCTTTTAAATACAACATTATTCAAACTGAGCATCTAGCCTAAAAAGCCAATCAAAAATATGCAAAAAACTATTGAAAAAACTTTTTTTAAAATAGTTATAAACTGAAATGCGTTTTTACAACTTCTTCGACACACCTATTTGATTTTATGAATATTTCTAATCTCTAATTAACAAGCTGAACCGCACCTTTAAACAACTTTGATCTTCTCAAAAAAACATCAAAAACTGACACTTTTCTTTGGTACTTTTTTTGAAGAAGAAGATTGATCAAGATCTTCATCTTTCTCATCTTTTGTAAAACTATAATCACATAAAAGCCATAAAAGTTTTGTTGCCACAGCAGGAGTGCCGTTTATGGTTCCGATTATTGTCATCTTTTTTTGAATATTAAAGAAAAAAGAATTCCAACGGAAATCAGAGCTCAAACAAAAAGAAGATTTGTGGGGTCAAAAAAGGTAATCGCTTTTTCTCATTTCCCCCCAAAACTGTTCAAAAGAAAAAAATTTGAAAGAGTTCTTTTTTAACGAACGGCAAAGTCAGAGAAGAAGAAAAAATGTCATATTTGCATAAAGTTGACTGTTGCCGATTTATATATTTTTTTTTGTGGGATAGGGTAAAAAATGATTCGATTATGTTTCACAGAAGCCCAAATAAATAAATAAATATACAAATAAATCAGGTATTCTCAAAAATAATAAAAAATGGTTAATGAGCTTTAATATTAGCTTAAGAGGGATTTGAAAACTGTTTAATTTGGAGAGAGTGAACGATGGTAATAAAAACTGAACGCTGTGGTTTTCAAAAAGTTTATTGATGGCAATGTTAAAATTATACAATTAAAGGAAAACTGTAGCAATTAAACTTGAAAAGGATAAAAAAACTGTTGTTTGATGCTAAATCTATAAAAAACTATTCGAAAAATTAAAAAACTGCAACACTTTGTCAATTTTGTTGGCTAGCTGATAAATGAGAAAAAAATTAAAAAAAGGCTTGAAAATCTTGATCAATCTTCTTTCAAGATAACCAAAGATTTAATTGATAAAATTATTAAATAAAACTGTTAACATGTTTATCCATTTCAATGTTAAACTGACAACATTAGTAAAACGTTGATGGATTTATTTAATAATAAAATTATCACTTATAAAATTATATATATTTTACAACATTAAACTCGGCTAACTTTTTTAACTTTTTAAAAAGGATACAGTATTTTTCAAACTGGAAGAAGTGTATCTACGACTATAAACAACGGCATTACGTCTAGGGGCAAATATCAATGAAATTTATGGCACAAACTAGAAAATTATTAAAGACTAACAAGAAACTGAAATTCATCGGAGGAATTCAAAAACCCTAAAACTGCATCGACAGAAGTTTCTGTCTTCTGTATTGCAACACTTTCAAAAACATTGCTTCAAAGAAAAATTTTGGAACACTTAAAAGCAATGAATAAAATTTTCATTCAGAAATTTAATATCTTTCTTTTTTGCCATCAAAAAAAAAGATGCAGCAGAAACAAAAATTCCAACCAACCCAAAAAAAGGAGAGTTAAAGTTATTCGAATGTAAATAAACTTTTCTTTCTACTATTTTGTGTTTTTCTATATCGTTTAATAGTTTTGGTAAGCCGAGAAAGCTGCTTTTAAATATATCTTCTCTTTTTCTGTTTTTATAATTCGTTAAAAATACTAAATAAAGCAACGATAACAAAAAAAATAATATGAGACAAGTCAAATTCGGGTTGAATGTCCTTAAATAAACTTTGACAACTTAAAAAAAGATGGTAAAAAGAAAGGGCTGAAACTGTTATATTCATATTTAAAGCCAAAGAATTTGGGCAAAAAAAGTATTTGAAATTTGGCAAAAAGGTATGTAAAAACAATTGTATTGGAGAAGCTGAAAATTTTTGGGTGTTTTGTTAAACTTTGAAATAAAACTGATCCCTTTTACAACATTTGAATTTTAATTTATCGAATTAACTAATAATAATTAGGAATTTACAGAATTGTAATACTTGATTCGTTTTTGTCGCGACAACTTTTTAACAAAAATAATCACGTTTTAATAAAAATAACAATCACAACTGGTAAATTGCATTTTTAAAATTTTTTAAAATTTAAGTGTTGTAAAACTGGATTTCCATATTCTTTTTACAGGAAAGAATAGGAAAGAATATTAAAGAAATTAACAAAAACAAACTGATCCATAAAAAGCTTAATACAATAATTTTAAAAATTTAAATTTTAAACTGATATTTGGAACAGGATGGTAAAATGAAAATAAAAAACTGGCTAACAAGCTGATATATTAATAAATGTTAAGATTCAATATTATACAAATAATTAAAGAAGAAAAGTTACAACAATTATTTCTGATTTACAGAAATGCTTCGATTGAATAAAAAAACTAACTAAAAATTTTTGGTTTTAACTGATCACCATTGTTTGTATGGATAATTTAATTTTTTTAAAGTTTACTGTTTTCTTGAATTAAAGTTTCACCTTTAATAAACTGAGGGCTTCATCTTTTTCTTCAAAACTCTTATTTTATTTTTTCCTTTACGATTGTACAAAAAATTTAGTCAGTTTTTTAAACGAACAACAAAATTACACTGTTTTCTTCCACAAAATTACGCATCACTTTTTTTTAGTAAAGATGTATTCATTTTCGCGCAACTGGCAGCAGCGGCCCCCGAAAAAGCAAAACATTTGATGAAACATTTTTTGCTTTTTTCACTTCTTTTTTTAAATGATGGCACTACCAGCATTTTTGGAAACGAATGAGAAAAAAAATAAAAATAAAATTGTTCAATTTTAAAATTCACAACAAACAAAGACTCAATCTAAAGAGGTCATGAATACTTTTTTCCTTTTCCTTGTTTCATCTTTCGCTTTTTCCTTTTTTGCTGCCTCCCTTGAGGCTTCTGCTTTTAATGAACGAAAACGAATGAAAACGAACGAAAGAAAGAAAGAACGGAAATGAAATGAACGAAAATTAAAAGATGGAAAAATAAAAGAACAAGACAAAAATGAAAAAAGGATGAATTAATTGAATGGATAAAAATGGCTAAAAATTTGCATTGTGAAATATTTTGGGTATAAACTTTGGCAAAACTGAAAAACATTAAACTGATGAAATGTGTAAAGTAACAGGAAACATAAACAAATTAAGAAGGTAATATTTCAAAAAATGCGAACCACTGAGTTTTTGTTTAACACTGATCGATTTCTGTTCCTTTTGTTGCCATGGACAGAAGAAAAAAGGACGCCCTTTCAGGAGTGGTATCTAATAAAACTATAAAAACTGGGTTAGCGTGTGTAAGGGCCAAAAAGACGTTTAAGTTTTTTTGTGATGTATATTGAAAACAAGGAAACTAAGAATAATTTTTTTTAAAAACGCATAGTATATTACAAATGGTATTCTGGGTGGTACAAGATTAATGCAAAACAAGGTAATTAAAACAATTATTCTTTTAAAAAATTTGAAGAATATAATATATAAAATTGTGTAAAAACTGTTGTAATTTCAGGTTCAAGAAATAGTAATTCCTGGAGTTATTCCACAAAAAATAATGTTTTTAAGATGATTTTTAACTGTAATATGCCGACATGAAAAGCCATATATTCTTCCACATCTTTAAAATAAAATTTTATACCGATTGCAGCAAGTTTCTGTCAAAAGAAAAATATGACATTTTCTTCCCAAATGAATCACTCAAAAAAAGTATTATTTTAAAATTCAGTCATGCAATTTTTTGAAGGATTTTTAATTATTAATCAAAAGAGTTTCAATTTTATTTTTAATGACAGATTCTCCCCTCAAAAAAGAACGAATGCAAAAATTTTGCAATTTTAAAAACTACGACATAAATATTGAATAAAAATGGAACTTTTTAATTAAAAATGTTTAAACTGTGAAAAATTAATTGAGATAAAACTGTTCAAAAGGAAAAAGGAATTTAGTTTTAAACAACTGCGCAGAATTATTTTTGGTTGTTTTTGTGGCAAACAGGAAAAAATTAGTTTTAAAACGAGAAAAAACAAACATCTGAAACTCTAAATTTTAAAAATTACAACCAAAATATCAAATTTGTGGGAAGTAACCAATGAAAAGTAGTAAGTTAAAACTGAGTTCGCTTGGACGTCTTTTGTGCTAAAGATTTAAATGACTTTTTTTAATAATTAAAATCTAAATCTATAATCTGTAATCTGATGAATTCTTTCATGAACACCTTATCAACAAAAAATGAACGCTTTTTTAACCGGAACTACTTGAACTTGAAAAAACTGAAACAATAGATTCCATGTCTGGTGAGAATGACGTTTTAAAAAATAAAAATTAAGATTTCTAAAACTGATCAATGTTTTGAAACAGTTATTTCTTTTAAAATCGGCTTTTTAACCCTTTATTATTTTATGAGCATTATTTTTTGTGTAGGTAAAAATGAAAAAATTTGATTTGTTAAATTTTCATTATTATGATGTATTGTTGAACGAGTTTAAAACTTGTAACAAAACCGATCGATGATTGGGGAATTTTTTTAATAATATTAAAAAACAAAGGTTAAAGGTTTAAAAAACTGTCAACTTGGGAAAATACTGCTGATGTTGCGTTTTAAACTGGCAAAATCAGCAGTATTCTTTTTACACTTTTTTAAAGCAAATTTTTTTAGCTAAAAGTGACACTTAAGATCTGTTAAGCTGTAACAGTCTGAAAGTGAATTGAGTTCTGTGAAATGCAAAAAAGCCTGCAGAAATTTAATGTATTAAAAACTATAAAAAAATCTGTGCAAACACGACTTTGAGTTTTTTTAAATGGCGTCACCAAAAGCTTCTTTTTTTACTTTTTTAAGCATGAAAAGTGAAAAATATGATCTGTGAAATTACAGATTTAAAAAACGTTCTGTCGATCGAATAAAAGCCTAGTAAAAAAAAAATTGTAATTATCTTATGTGATACTATTATACTTGGGCTTTTATAAAATTTCAGAACTCAAACCTGTAAAGAACAACTACGAAATTTAAGGTAGAAATTTAACACTGGGCATTTCTTTTGTGATTGAAGTCAACTCTTTTTTCCATTCACAATCATAGAAAAAATGGATCCAATGTTTTTGCATTAAAATCATGATAAAACTTAAATTCTTTCTTTGAAACTGTGGTTATTGTTTTTTTTTCATTGATCTTAAAACTGTTGACCATTTAATTTTTTACAATTCTAAAAGAGATTGATATTGATTTACCAACGGCCCACAAACAAGTAATATTTATTTTATTTTAAACTGATCCTGCTGTCTTTTTAATTAAAATTTTCTTGAAAAAAATTGGTTGCTTTTTTATTATTTTTCTCTAAATTTATTAACAAAAAAAGTATGGTCGGAAATATCTTGAAAAATTGGACGAAGTAAAGAATGGACTGCCACGGCATGCCTCGGGGAAGCTTGTTTCGACAAAGATGAAGCTGAAAAAATTGGTGCCCTTTTTGGCCTGAATGAAGAGGATATAAAATGGCTTCAAATTGTTCTAGCCAGAAATATTACTGCTGATGCCGAACTTGCAAAGGATCCTGTAATGGCTCGATTGAAAGAAGTAAAATTAAAAGATATTAAACTGACATAATTTAATCGGATTCCATAATTTTAAGGCTGTTGGAGTTTATGGTCCTGCAATGAGAGAATTAATTCTTGAAGAATTTGGTGATGGAATAATTAGTGCTATAAATTTTGATTTTAAACTTGAACGTGAACCCCATGAAGAAGGTGATTGGGTTAAAATTAATTGGTCCTCCAAATTTTTGATATTTTTGTTAACTGATCCCATTGAACTTTCGAATTTTTAAAACTCTAAATAAACTTGTTTACTTTTTATAATGCTTAAATTTGAATTAATTAAATTTAATAATATTAAACTGACTTGTCATTTTATGTGAAAGAAAGCTCGGTGTTGGAACCCGTTTAAAGTTTAAAAATAAGTCTTAATCTAAGTAATGATTCGTTAAAAATTATTTAAAAATGAAAAACAGAACAGCAAGAAAAAATAAAACTAATTTGGTGAAATTCTGCTAATTAAAAATTTGAAAAATGTTCTGTGGTATTAGATAACAAAAGGCGAAAAAAAACTGTTAGGTGGTTAAAGATCTTCTCAGTAGCTACATTTGCAAATAAAAAACCGTTCTCAGCTTTTCTGTTGTTGAAAGATTTTCGTATTAAACTTAAATTTCCTGAACCTAAATTAAACCGCGAAACTAAATTAAAGTATTCTTGTTCAGATAAAATTTAAAATTGGTAATTTCTTTTCAATAGGTAAGTTTACTGTACTTTTAATAATTAAAATTTCGACTAAACTGTTTTTGTATTATAAGAAATTGATCTAATAAATTTAAAAACTGACCACCTCAATCTTTATTTTTATTTGTTTGATATTTAATAAACTTTTTAATAATTATGTGTATTATAATGAACTATGAAAAAGTTAAAGTAAACTGTGTAAATTTTTTGGTTAATAATAAACTGTTATAAGCACAATAATTTTTAATTTCAGTCAACTCAAGGAACAGAAAATGATGGAAAGCAATTAAAAATTTTGAATCAAAAATTAAAACCTGAAAAAAGCATAAATCATCTGATGAATGAATTCTAACAATGGACTGAATCATAGTCCCCCCCGTGGATTTTGAAGGTTATATAATCGATAGTACCCCTAGAATTCTTATATCAGCTTTGGTCTGGAAAATTTTTCCGTTCTATAGGTTTTAATATTTTAGTTAACTAAATCCAGTTGTTTTCATATGTTAAATTAAACTGTCCACATTTGGAGTTTTTCACATGCTTTAATTTAATAAAAACTAATACGTATTATTTAAAAATCACTGTTGCTTTATAATGGTTGTGTTCAACTGATCACTTTTGAACAAATATGGTGAGACTGTTTTCCCCCAACTTACATTACGAATAAAAACTGCCCCAGCTTTTGTGTTGATCAAGTATATTCATATTAAATTCAACTTTACTAAACCAGTTTCGCACTTTTTTAAGTATTCTCAGATTTTAATGTAAGATTAACAACTTATATTTTGACTGGCAGAGCGATTTCAACGGATCCTTTAACTATTTTAAACTAAGTTTAACTGAACATTGAAATTTTTATAAGAACTTATATTATTTGTTTAAAAAACTGAATTTAATTGTTATGCAATTAGTAAAATTTCGATGTTTAAAAAATATTTAAAATAAAATTTGTATTGTATTGAACTCAAAAAAGTTGGAGAAGTTTGCTTCGACAAGGATGAAGCTGAAAAAATTGGTTCACTTTTTGGCTTTAATGAAGAGGATATTAAATTACACAACAATAAGCGAAAAAAAAACTGCAAAATTATTGTAAAGTGAACAAGCAATTCCTTTTGTTTCTGGAACTTGAACATCAAAAGGAAAAAAAGAGGAAATGGTCGAAACGCCTCTACAGGTAAGTATAATCAAAGCTTTCAGATTCAACACGAATATTTTCAATTTATATATTTTTATTTAAAAGCAAAACTTATACTTTGATTATCTGTAAAACTGGGATTTTTTTGAATTTTTTATTGAACTATTTAATAACCTTATTAATAAAAATTAGGTTTTTCTTGACCGGAACTGCTTGAACCTGAAAAAAAATGAAACAATAGAGACCATCTCTGTGGAGAATTACGTTTAAAAAACAAAAATTATGGGTTAAAAGTTTTAAAAACAACTGCTATAGCAGTATTTTTTTTCTTATAAAACTGCGACTTCACCATGTTATCTTTTATTTTCTTTTTTGGTAGCAAAAAAGGAAGTTATGATCTGTAAAAATGTAGTAGCTCTTCAGTCACATATTAATATTACAAAAATGGTATGCATCGCCTCGAAAGTGTCAATATTTTAAAAATTTTTGAAAAAATCGATAAATTAAATTTTTTACTGTTTGTGACTAACACTTTGTCCTCATTTTTGATTTGTCTTAATTGAAAAAAATGGCATTTAGAACTGCATACTTCATTTTAATGGGGCAAAAAAAGACAGAAGAAAAGAAAGGATTCAACAACAACTTCTGTATCAACAACAACAAAACACTAATGGAACTACAATGGAAACTTGAGCAAAATCTTTGTCAAACATTTCTGAAATTGGTGATTCAAGAACGATTAAAACGGAAAAAAGACTTAAATTTTATTAAAAACTCACACTGTGGTTCTAGTTTTCATATTCCTTAACTTAACTCAAGAGTTGCCATTTCAATTTACGTAAAACAAAACGGATTTCAAATTTACGTTGAGTTGTCTAAAAGTATTTTAAACTAAAAAATAACACAACAAGGAAAGAAAAAACTGTTTCCATCATCCTTGCACCATTTAAAAAACTGTTATGTTGTTAGCCCGGTAAAAGTTCAATCTTTTTTCTTCAAATAATAATTTTTCTGTAATATGACTTTTTTGTAGTTGCGTCTTTCATCTCTTTATATTATTGTTAAGTAATTTAATTAATAAACTGTTTATATTTTATTCAGCAAAGTTTTTTCTAATTATTATTCTCATTTTATAAATACAAAAAGATTAGATATCGTGTCCAGCGTGTAGTCAGAAAAAATAAATGTTACATCATTTGTTATATTGCTTTCAAAAAATATATATATTGTAATTTTGTTTTGCATATTATTATACCTTTTGTTTGTAATCTTTTGAAACTGAGAACCAATATTATTTTGACTTTTTATTTTCGTGATTTATAATTTCATTAATGAAATATTTATATGTAGTGTAAATGCTGGAAGAATAAATCCTAAAATATTTAAAAATAAAGCAAACTTGATTAAAAAAATGACTGTGGTAGCTTCGGACATTTTTATTTTTGTAAATTTAAAATAAATCAAAAAAGAGAAAAATGGAAAAATTTAAACTTTATCAAAAACTGGGTTAGCATTTAATATGGTTTTTTGTTATTGAAGAATAATGAACATCAACCTTAAAAAAAATATATATATTGTAATTTTGTTTTGCACATTTTTATACCTTTTGTTTGTAATCTTTTGAAACTGAGAACCTTAAAGCACCAAAGCAGATTCTTCTATAAATTCAATGGAGGATGAAAAGTAAAAATATGAAAACTTTAAAGAAAACGACCCCCTCGAAACCCGAAATTATAATTAGAAAATCTAAAGTTGAAACAAATTTACAGGAATCTGATACAGAAAGCACCGAAATATCTGAAACTGAAATATTTTTAACAGTTGTAAAGGCTATTTATATTATTTGTAACTGAATTTTGTATCTAACTTTAATCATCTAAAGGAATCAAAAATGATGGAAAAAAATTAAAATTAAAGAATTGAATTCTGAATCGATGCTTTATTTTGTTGAAAAGTAAGTTTGCGGGTTTGATAAAAATTTAGTATTTATATAAAATGAAGCTGTTTTATGAGGCAGAACAAAAACTATGAATAAGAAGATAGACAAAATAAAGATATCGATAAATAACTAAATGAAAAAAGTGATAATCTGGAATTGAGTAATGTTATCTAAAGTTAAGGAAGTACAGTAAATTAAACTGAGATCAGCATAAGGATGTAAAACAAACATTACTTGCATCTGCATGTGCATGTGCGTGTAATCAAACACTCGAAAAACTAAACTGACAGGCTGTTTTGAAACTCTATTAAAAACTGCAAATAGGAATTGGGTAATGTTATCTCAAGTTTAAGAAGAACAATGAGAAATACTTCATTTTAAAAAATTAACTTAATGTGAATACAGTAGTAAAATAGGCGAGTAACTAAAAAACTGATTATATTAAAACTTTTTAGAAAAGTTTATTTCTTTGCAAATTTTTTTTAATGTTTGATGATTGTGTAAACATCTGAAACTGAACAACCTTCAATTGTTGTAATGCTTTTTTTAATAATTTATGTAACTGTATTAACTTGTTGCACGTTATTTAAGCCAATTCAAGAAACTGAAGATGAGACAGGGGTCTAAAATGCATCCGAAATTTCAGGAACCAGAATTGGTGCTTCATTTGGATGAAAAGAAAGTTTCTTAATTTTTAAAAACTGAGTTTTTGATAAAAAGGAGAAAACGAAGTATGTTTGAGTGGGAGGGGATCAAAACTGTGTCATCAACCAGAATTGTTGCTTTATTTTTCTAAAATGTAAGTTTGTTGGTATTAAAAAATTTAAATTTTGCCTAAAGAATTTGATTACAAATTTTTTTAAATGTTTTTTGAAGCTAAATTTACAAGAAGGAATAAGTTCGGAATTTTTTAGTGATTCTTTTATTTTGAAAACTGTTGCTGGTGTCAACATCGTCTCGTTTAAAAAACTTGTGTTGATTTTATTATATTTTAAACATTTAAACTGCATCAAACTGAATTATTGTCTTGTTAATAATCCATTTTCTTTTTATATCGATATAGCCTTTCTTTAATTAAAGCTGTAATTGTTGTTTTAGTTGTGCATTATTTTAGGATTCTTGCATCAACATTGGGTAATGTAATTATCGTTGGGCATGCAACAATAATTTTGATGTTTTGGGAATATTTAAAGACACAATTTTTTTAAAAACTGATAGTCAAAATTGTCTCGTGTAGTCCAACAACTATAAATTCATAAGAACGTATTGAAATTTTTTGAACCAGAAGTTTTGTGAAAACTGTGCGTTGTTTGTGTCTTGTTTTATGCATTGATTTTAAAAACTGGAATTTGCAATGATTGCTTAATAATGCTATATCATTGTTTGACTTCAAAAAAGTTTTATAATAACTTTTTTGTGTTATTAAATTAAAAAAATTTTTCTTTTTTACTCTAATTGTCGTTGGACATGCAACAACTATTAATTCAATTTTAAAAGCCTTGTTAGAATTACCAAAATCAATTACATTAATTCTTCATTTGGATCGTTTAACTGAACGATTTCTATATTGTACTTCTGTCGTTTTGGAACATGAAAAATTTTATTTAATTTTATAATGATGTTTAACTGACTTTGAGTTGAAAGGTAGCCTGTGAAAATAAACTGATTTTCTTTCTTTTATTTAAAGTTTTTATAACTATCAACATCATAAACACTGATTATTTCAGTATTGATTTTTCTATTTTAATCTATTTCTTTATTTTTAGCCTGATCAAAATTGTCAAAGGTGTATCGGAAAATCATTGCTTCCAATTTTTTTTCTCAGTCAAACAACAAAATTTGATAAACAACTTTTCTTATAAAAATTAATTGTATTTTTGTAATAATAATTAAATTATTAAAATTGATTTTTTATAGTGTTTTTATACTTCAAAATATCGGCGTTTGAGAGATGTTAAAAGTCTTTTAATATTCCACCAATGCAGTAAACGTAAGTAAGCTGTATTTTTGCCGGGGTATTCATTTAGTATAATTTTTTATGGATTTTTGTTCTATTTTTGCTAAGAAACTTCTGATTTTTTACATTGCTAATAAACTGTATGGAATTAAAAAGTGAATAGTTTTACTGGATTTTTCATTTGATATTTATAAATTGCAAAATTGTGGGGTTTTAAATATCTTGAAAAACTGACGATAATTGGGGAATCGAAAAGAAGAAAGATAAAAAAAAGCTGTCAATAAAGAACTAAAGGAAAAAGGTGGGGTAATTAAAAATTGGGTAATTTAATCTAAAATTTAGGAAAAAACAGTCATTTTTTTACAATAAAAATCTTCCAAATATTTAAAAAGCATTTTTGAAGGAAGAACTAACGAGACATTTTATGGAATAAGAACAAAATAATAATTTTAAAACAGGCATTATACATATCCATAAATCAAAGGTTTAAAAACTTAAAAAAATTTGTAATTCAAATATCAATGGTACGAATTTAATTATAACAACTCAAAAAACTTTTGTAACAAAATTTTTATGAAAATAGGAATTTTTTATAGACATGTGTTTAGTTTTAAACTGAAAAATTAATAAACAATAAATGAATTTATTCATGCCCGAACGCATGATGCATATATATAATAATCAAACAAATGAAATAAAATTAAGAACAAGTCTTAGATATAACAAAACAGTTAAACTAAATAAACACTGAACAACTCAAACTGAAACTAAAAATTAAACAAACTGAAAAAAAGAAAAACAACAAAAATGTGAGTTACAGTAAATAAACTAGTATCTACAGTAGTCATTGTTTGTTTTACAACAAAAATTTTGGTCGACGGCTAAATAATTGCAAGCAAATTTTTTTAAACTGAATGGCAGCAACTTTTGGCATTGCATACAACTGCATGTAAATTACGGCTGCAAAAATTATTCGTTATCACCTTTTTAAAATTAAAATTATTTCTTTTTTTGGACAGATAAATGATAGTTTTTAAAGTCTTTAAATTCAATAAACCTCATAACTGTACCAGCATAAATATTTAGTTTTACTGCCTAAAGGAATTGAAAATGAGAAAAGAAAATTAAAAGTTTTTTACAAAAAGCAGAACCCAGAATTGGTGCTTCATTTAGAAGAAAAACAAAGTTTCGTATTTTTTAAAAACTGAGTTTTGCGTAAAACAGTGAAAACGAAGTTTGTTTGAGCTGGGATCAAAACTGTCTCATCAACCAGAATTGTTGCTTCATTTTTTTGAAATGTAAATTTGTTGGGTTTAAAAAATTTAAATTTTGCTTAAAGAATGTGATAACAAAGTTAGTTTTAATGTGGAATGAAACTGTGCCGACTAGATTCATTTTCTGATAACTGATGCCAATGTAGTTATCTTTTTTTAAAACTGCCATGCAGAGCAACGCGTTAGTTCTGCATTTAACTGAGTAGTTGGTTTTTTTAGATGTTTTAACTGCTTCTTCACATAGATAGGATTACTATAACTGAGCAGAGATAAACCAACGAGAAATGAATAAAAATATTTTAATATAACTGTGATGTCCTATTGCAGGATAAAAACTAAAGAATTTCGAAATCATCTTAACTTTTCTTAGTACTTTTTTAACTGAGTGACGAATTTGTTTATCAAGATTTATATTTTTAGTTTATTGATTAAATGATATGCAACTTTTTTTAAACAGATGGACTGTCATAAGGATTGATATCTAATAAAACTATAAAAACTGGGGTGATATGTACAATTTTCTATAATCTCCAAAAAGACGTTAAAATATTGTTTCTAAATTATTGTAATGCAAATTTTAAACCAACGAGATTTCGAAAGTAAAACAAAACTGAGCTTCACGAACGGCTGGATGGCGCAAGATTTAGGACAAATAAGATAATTGTGATAATTTAGTTTTAGAAAAACAAATAAAATCTAAACTTATGTAAAAACTGTTCTCTGGTGTTGTCATTCAATAACTATGCTTTCATGATTCCAAAACAATTATTTGTTTCATAAAAAATTCAAACTGTTGTGTCAGTGTGCGCAAAACAAAAACGTTCAAGATTTGTCGAAAATTATTTTTTAAGAAACTTTGTCACTGAAAATTGACCCAATTGAAAACTCTTTGAAACCTGTCTATTTTCATAGAAACATTCTAAACCAATTTCAGCAAGTTTCTGCCAAAGAAAAAGTTTTTAAAATAAAGTGCCGAGCGGGAAAGAACCTATTGAAAAAGGTCGGGTTTGCCGGCACAACACTGAGAGAGATCATGTCTGACCAGAACTAATTTTTTAAAAAACAAAAATTAAAGGTTAAAGATTTTTAAAACTGTGAATTTGTCTTCAACGGCATTTCTTAAAAAACTGGTAATTCAACATTTTATCTTTTATTTCAACATGATTTTGTTATAGCTAAAAACGGAAGTTATGATTTGTACTAATATCTATGTATAGTAGTCACTGCTATTTTCATGACAAACGTCATGGTCGATGACCAATAGTCATGAGCTAATTTTTTATAAAACTGAAAGACAGAGGTACTTTGTGCATTGCACACAGCTGTTGCATACCTTATTCGTTTTCAAATGTTTTAAATTAAAATTATCTCTTTTTTTCGATTGATTTATAATAACTGATATTTTTAATTAATGTAATAAACCTAATAACTGCATTAGCATAAATTTTTTGTTTTACTGCCTTTGCAGCAGAATGCAGGCTTTAAAAATTCTTTTATTTATTTCTAACTGACATTTCTCATTTGTTAAAACAATAAATGATGTAGCAGAAAATAACTGTAAATTTTACAAGCATTTTTTTGTTCAAGTCATGTGACTATATAATAATTAAACTGAGAACGCAAACTAAACGCGGAAATTTGGTGGAAAGAATTTGACAACTTTCGTCTTCTCTCAAAGTTTTGGGTTCGTGTAGAACTATTCACTCTCATTGTGTGTTTGTCTATCTTTGGTTGCGTTAATGTTAAACAATGGGGATAAAAAAGAAAAAAGGCACTACATTGGCAGGCAAAAAAATAAGAATTGGTACTGTGCCAAGTTGGCCTTTCCAACAAACTCCATATTTTTGTGAAGAGGACAATGACTTTGAAAAAAAGAAAAAAATATTCAATAGAACCGTTTGTTTTTTTTTCAGTTTTCGTTAGTGAACGCTTTGAATATTTTATATAATTTTTCAAAAACCAATAAAAAGAAAAGTTTAAATGCAATTTTTTAGCATTTAGACTTTTAAAGGCCTCTTGATATCTCGGAACAAGTTTGGTCACTTTATCCGAGGTATCAAAGGTCAAAATCTAGAAAACTTTGAAAATTAAGAATTTAAAATTCGTGAATCTCTAAATAACCGAATTAATGCGATTGTGGACAAAAAGCTTCAATATTTAAAAATTACAACCTGCATTCTGTTTCATCAAATTTGAAAGAAGTTTAAATAATTTTTGACGACATTATAATATTTCCTAATGACTTTTATATTTACCTTCTGCCAGGAATGCTGCAGTGAATATCTTAAACGACAAGTTAAAGAGCTTCAGCGCGAAAACTAAAATACTCAGATGCAGCTTGTGCGGTTAGTAATTTGTGAAATCTTTGATAGTTGACATATAAAAAATTATATGTTAATTTTTAAAAATGTTAAAGCACAAAATTGAACTTTTTAGGAAATACTGAATTCAAACTGATTTTACATTGTAAATACACAAATAAAAACGAGCCCATATTTATGTGAATTTTAACTGATTCAAAAAATTTTAAGTAAAAAAAATTTAATTATTTGAAAAAACTGGAGCCGCAATCACCATCAAAAAAATTTGATTTAATTATTGAACCTTAAAAACTGGTTGTTGATCTCCAAAATTGTGTTAAAGTTTTTTTAACTTAATTAATGCCAGAGTAATAAATAAAGAAGTAGATTGACGGAATTTTTTTATAATTTACCCATACCTTTAAGAATAAAAAAACAAACTAAACTTTTTGGGTTTTAACTGATCGGGTGTTTTGGCAGGTTAATTTAATTTTCAAAGCATTGTGAAACAATTTAATTTTAGCAATTAAAAAATATTTTAGGTTAAAAATTTTGTTAAATTTTAAAAATGCGAATAAAATACAAAAGTACAGTAGTAACATGTAGTAAGCATAAGCATATTTATCTAAATTTGAGTTTAAAACTGTTTTCTTTCGTCGTGCGCAGAAAATCATAAAGGTGCCCTTTCAAAATTGATATATAGTATACACTGAAAACATTCGATCAGGATTTGTATTTTCCGTAAAGGTGTTCAAATGTTTGTAAGCTATTGAAAGTGAAATTCAAAACTTAAAAATTAAACTCACAACTGTTTTTAAATTGGAAAAATAGAACAAACTGAACAATGTTGACAAACTGAACAATGTTGATAGGTGGTGCAATATTTGGGTCAAACAAGGTTAAAAACTACGAAACAAAACATTGAATAAAAATTCAAATGTTTAATTAAAGTGCTCGAGCGAGGGAAAGAACTAATTTCAATAAAACTGTCCAGAGTGAAATCGTTTGGATTTGAAATAACTGTTGAGAGATGTTTTCGTTGATATTTTCCAAAAAGTTTAAAAATAATTTGTTTTCATTTCCAACGTTTGTAAAAAAAATTGAAACTCGAGATTGTAAAAATTTCATGTAAAATTTCAAGTTTTGTGGAAAATGAACATTAAAAAGAGTATTGTTCAAACTGAGTTTGTTTGGAAGTCTCTTGTGCTAAACAATTGAAAACTTTTAAATTTTTTATAAAACTTTTACAATTTAAATTAATTTTATAACTGCTTACATGTAAGCTACTCGTGTAAAAAAACAGTTAATACAAATGTGCAAGTTCACAGGTCATTTCTGGAAGATAATGATTTTCAATTCATTTAATAATAATATCAAGGGATTTATCGATTATTTCTTTACAAATTTTATCTAATGTGTGATGATTGTGGCAAAGTTTGTTGCAAACTCGATTTGCTTTCTAAAAAAGGATTTTAGTTTAAAAAATTAGTTTATCAAAACTGAACCGATAATTATGGCAGCTATAATTTTATGAGTTCATCATTTGTTATGGTTTTTAAGAAAATATTAAAACTGTAACAAGATCTCCAAATTTTGGGATTAGCAGTAGACACATATTTTTTAAAGATTTTAACTGAAAGATTTTGTTTCTTTTATGTAAAAGCAAAGTCAATATTCAAAAAACGTTATACATTGAGGACGGAAGATATTGAGTTTATGAATTTACTGGAGCTTGAATATAGTTTCTTAGGGTTTGATAACTGCTACTGGAAAAGACGCCGCATATATTATTTTTAATTGTTTAAATTTATAGAAGCACAAAATTTAATCTTTTTTGGCATATCATATTTTTATTCATACTCTTTTTTGTCTTTTTATAAACTAAATAATTCTGAAACAAGTAATATAAATAAATTATTGGTGATTCTTTTATTTTGAAAACTGTTGCTGGTGTCAACATCGTCTCGTTTTAAAAAACTTGTGTTGATTTATTTTATTAAATTTTAAACATTTAAACTGAATCAAATGATGATTTGTACATTGTTTTGTTAATAATCCATTTTCTTTTAATATCGATATAACCTTTGCTTTAATTAAATCTGTAATTATTGCTTAAGCTTTGTATTATTTTAGAGGGGGTTGGCATTTTTAAATTTGTTCTTTAGAAAAACAACACGAAAAAAATATAACTGCAGCAACATCACGTATTCTTAAGTGATGAATCAGATTTTTTATTTTTTATTATTTATGATATGGCAAACAGTTAATCTTCATTTTTGATTTGTTTCAATTGAAAAAGACAACTTAGAATTGCATACTACATTTAAATGGGGTATGAAGTGGACGAAATAATCTGTGGATCAACAAAAACTGATGAACTCCACGAACATTTGTTCGAACACTAAAAACGGTGGATACTTCTTTAACAGGAAAACTGTAACTCTTTTTAAGACAGACGACGTGGTTGACGACTGATAATTGTAAGCTAATTTTTTTTAAACTGTAGTAGCAACTTGTTGCATTGCATACAGCTGCATAACTTATTCGTTATCAAATGTTTTAAATTAAAATTGCCTCTTTTTGGACAGATTTATAATAACTGATATTTCACATGAAATAAACGTAAAAACTGTGTCAACGTAAATTTTTTGGTTTACTGCCTGAAGTTATTTAATTTATTTCTAACTGACAGTTTTTATTTGTTAAAAGTGTGGATGAATATAGTAGAAAACAACTGTAAATTTTACAAGCATTTTTTTGTTCAAGTCATGTTACTATATAATAATTAAACTGAGAACGCAAACTAAACGCGGAAATTTGGTGGAAAGGATTTGACAACTTTTGTCTTCTCTCAAAGTTTTGGGTTCGTGTGGAACTATTCACTCTCATTGTGTGTTTGTCTATCTTTGGTTGCGTTAATGTTAAACAATGGGGATAAAAAAAGAAAAATGCATTAAAGTGACATGCAAAAGAAAAAGCATCGGCACCGTGCCAAGTTGGCATTGTCAACAAACTCCCTATTTTTGTAAAGAGGACGACGACGTTGAAACAAAGAAACATATTTTTTTTCGATCCATTTGGTTTTTTTTTTCAGTTTTCGTTAGTGAACGCTTTGAATATTTTAGATAATTTTTCAGAAACCAATAAAAAGAAAAGTTTAAATGCCATTTTTTAACATTTAATCTTTTTAAGGTCTTTTGATATCTCGGAACAAGTTTGGTCACTTTATCCGAGATATCAAAGGTCGAAATCTAGAAAATTTTGAAATTTAAGAATCTCAAATATTTGAAAATAATGTGCAACCGAATTGATGTGATTGTAGAAATAATGCGTCAATATTTAAAAATTACAACCTGCATTCTGCTCCATCAAATTTAAAAGAAGGTTTAAATAATTTTTGGCGACATTATATTATTTCCTAATGACTTTTGTATTTGCAAATACATTTGCCAAATATATTTGCCTTCTGACGGGATTGTTACAGTGAATATCTTAAACGACAAGTTTAAGATCTTCATTGTGAAAATGGAAGATCTAGATAATTTAGCTTGTACAATAAGTTATTTGTGTAAACTTTGATAACAGACATATACAAAGTTACATATTAATTTTTAAAAATGTTAAAGCACAAAATTGAACATTTTAGGAAAATCTGAATTCAAACTGATTTTACATCGTCAATTTACAAATAAAAACGAACCCACATTTATGTGAATTTTAACTGATTCAAAAAAATTTTTACTGAAAAATCGAATCTTTTTTAATTAGTTTAAAAATTGGAGCGAATATCTCACCTCAAAAAATTTGATTTAATTATTGAATCCTAAAAACTGGTATACGATGTTGCTCTTCAAAATTATGTTAAAGTTTTAAACTTAATTAATGCCAGAGTAATAAATAAAGAACAAGAGTAACGAAATTTTTTTCTAATTTACCTAATACTTGGAGAATAATAAAAATAACTAAAATTTTTGCGGTTTAACTGACCGGAAGCGTTGAATTGAATTTTTTAAAGCATTGTGAAATAACTTAAATTTTGTAATTATCAAAAAATATTTTATTTTTAATATTTTGTTAAATTTTAAAATGTGAATAAAATACAGAAGTACAGTAACATGTAATAAACACAAGTATATTTAGGATATGACATTTAGAAAGTTCCAATCTTTGAATTTGCGTTTTAAACAGTTTTTTTCCATCATGGACATAAAATCAAAAAGAAGCCCTTTCAAAATTGATGTCTAGTATACACTGAAAAAACTGGATCAGGATTTATATTTTCCGTAAAGGTGTTAAAAAGTTTGTAAAACTGATCCGATTATTGTGGCAATTATAATTTTATGAGTTCATCATTTGCTAGGGTTTTTGAGAAAATATGAAACTGTAACAAGATCTCCGAACTTTGGGATTGGCAGTTGTCAAATATTTTTTTAAGACTTTAACTGAAAGACTTTGTAAAAGCAAAGATAATGCATAAACTGATCAAAAAAAACAATAAAAAAAGCCATACTTCTTCAATTGTTCCTTCTCCATGATCAATTTCTTTTTCCAATTCTTTAACAAAATCTTTGCAAAGTGAACAAGCAATTCATTTTGTTTCAGGAAGTTGAACAGCAAAAGTAAAAGAATGGAACTTAATATTAATCACACAGCATAAGTAAAGAAAAGTTTATTTAATTTAGTTTTAGTTTAGTTTTAGGTTTATTATTATTTATATACATTTAATCTGTATTTTGTTTGTTGTTCTGTAATTTAATTTATGTAAGGCAGCGTGTAATCGGGCATGCAATAAAATAAATAAATAAATAAGTGCGATTCATTGTTCTCATTTTTTTGTCGAAAAACTGAATCACGGGTTGGTATTGTTTTCTTGTAAACCTGACCGTTGGAACAAACTTTTATATCCTTTTAGAAATGATTAAAAACTGAAGTTTCTATTACCTATTTAAACATGATTATTTTGTAGTTAAAAATCAAAAGTTATAATCTGATTATCTGATAGGATGTGATTCTTTTATTTCTTTCTTGAACACTTTAAAAACGTTATCAATAAAAAAGGTTGTTTTCGCCGGAACTACTTGGACTTTAGAAAAATCTTTAAAACAATAGAATCCATGTCTGTGAAGAATAAATTTCAAAAAAAAAAGGTTTAAAATTTTTAAAACTGGTGTGTTCGCTGAATCCATGTATTAAATTCTTATAAAACTGGGAATTGCCCATGTTAGTTTTCGTATTTACTTTTTCGGTATGATTTTTGTAACTAAAAGGCAAAGCTTAAACTGTGCTCGTTTGATTTTGAGGAATCTTTAGAACTATATCTACTAAACTGTTTTTGCCTTCTCCGTAACTATGAAGCTTAATCTTGCAAACAAATTATTTGATGCAGTACAGTCCTAAAAATAAAAAAAGAGGTAAAAAACTTTAAAAACGCTAACGATTACTTTGAAAACTGACCACCAGAAGCTCAAATTTTTAATATTATAAACATAACTTGTTGTAATTAGAAGTGAAATGTAACATCTGTTTTGCTGTTAAATTTCGATTGGCTTAATTTGAGTAAATTTCTCTTTAACAATTTAAAAGTTTGTTATTTAAAAGGGCGTTTTTCCTGTGT
This sequence comes from Panagrolaimus sp. LJ2414, assembly GCA_024447195.1. Taxonomy (NCBI): domain Eukaryota; kingdom Metazoa; phylum Nematoda; class Chromadorea; order Rhabditida; family Panagrolaimidae; genus Panagrolaimus; species Panagrolaimus sp. LJ2414. Next base: position 578,826 of record JAMRXY010000281.1, on the reverse strand, counting down.
AGGGAACATTAAACTGATATAATTTAATCGAATTCCATAATTTTAAGGCTGTTGGAGTTTATGGTCCTGCAATGAGAGAATTAATTCTTGAAGAATTTGGTGATGGAATTATTAGTGCTATAAACTTTGACTTTAAGGTTGAACGTGAACCCCATGAAGAAGGGGATTGGGTTAAAATTACTTGGTCTGTAAAATTTTTACCTCATAAAAAGTTTTAATTTTTGGTTAACTGTTTTCGTTGTTGTTTCGATTTTATGAATAAAACTGTAAACTTTGTATAATGCTCAAATTTAAAAGAAAACTAATTCTTCTTTATTTTTAATTGGAGAGTTTGTTGTCACTTTTTTCCATGTAAAACAAAACTGAATTCAATTGTTGATTGAGTTTCGAAAAATTATTTACAACTAAATAAAAAAAAAACAGGAAAGAAAAGACTGAATTGATCAAAGCCTTTCAAAGTTTAAAAAACTGCATTATTAAAAGTTGAATATTTTTCTTCGAACGATATTTTTGTTGCATTATGTCTTGCTCAGTTGCGTCTTTCTTCTCTTAATATTATTGTTAAGTAATTTAATTAATAAACTGTTGATACTTTTCTTTGTTTTCTCTTTTTAAAGAGTTAAAACTGTCTTATTTTGCAATTACTAATTGTTTAATAAAAAAATAAAAGTAAATATTTCATTATTTTTTATGCTGCTTCCAAAAATATAATGCAATTTTGTTTTGCATGTTATAATACCTTTTGTTTTTAATTTTATATAACCGAGAATCATTTTTATTTTTATAATTTGAAATTTAAATAATTTAATATTTGTAGTGTAACTGAAGTAACTCCTTCTGTTTATGTTGGTAAATATGAATAAGAAAAACAAAGGTTAAAAATTTTTTAATTTATTAGGAACAAGAGCTCGCAGCTCAACAGCAAAACTCAACACTGAACAACTTTTAAAAATTTAAACAAGATAGAAACGACGAAGAGAGTTAAAAATTAAATAGAAACTGTTTCACTCACACAACGTCAACAAAAATTAAAAAGCCTTTCAATTTGTAGTGTAACTGCTGTTGGAAGAATAGATCCTAGAATTTTTGATAACTGACTTATTTATATGAGTAACGGTGTAAACTGAAGGAGTCGACAAGTTTTAATTTGTTCTTTAAAAAAAACATGACTAGAAAAAATAACTGCAACATATTTGTCTAAAAATTTGTATAAAAATAATTTTAAAAAAAACTCTTTATTGTCCCGAGCGACAGAACGAGCTAATTTAAATAAAACTATGTGAAGTGAAAATTGTGGGGTTTTAAATAACCGTAGAACATTGTTTTCGGTGACATGTGCCGAAAAATTTGAGAATGAATTGTTTTTAAACTGCGATTTATTCCCAATTTTTGAAAAAAAAAATTGAAATTCGAGATTCTAAAAATTTCATGTAAAATTTCATGTTTTGTGGAAATAAACAAAAAATGAGTATTGTTAAAACTGGATTTTACGTTGCGGAAAACCTTTGAAAAATTTCTATGGAAAGTAAGTACCAACTTTATGAAAATGTGGAATTTAACAAATTAGATTTATTTTATAACTGCATACTTATAAACTACACGTGTACTATAAAAAACAATTAACATAAATGTGCAAGTTTGCAGGTAACTTCTGGAACGTAATGATTTTCAATTCCTTTAACAATAATTTCAAGGGATTTATCGATTATTTCTTTGCAAATTTTATCTAATGTGTGATGATTGTGACAAAGTTTGTTGCAAACTCGATTTGCTTTCTAAAAATAAAGTTTTTGGTTAAAAATTTGTTTATCAAAACTGAGGTGATGATTATGGCAGCTAAAATTTTATGTGTTCATTATTTGTTAGGGCTTTGAGAAAATATTAAAACTGTAACAAGATCTCCGAATTTTGGGACTGATAGTTGACAAATATTTTTTATAGGTTTTAACTGATTAACTTTATTCCTTTTTTGTAAAAGCAAAGCCTACATTAAAAAAGTTATATATTGATAAAAGTTTAATCCATAAACTGATTAAAAAAACTTATAATTTTAAAAAGGTCTTACTTCTTCAATTGATCCCTCTCCGTGATCGATTTCTTTTTCTAATTCTTTAACAAAATCTTTACAAAGTGAACAAGCAATTCCTTTTGTTTCTGGAGCTTGAACAGCCAAATTTAAAGCAAGAATAAAACTGAAGACAACAAGAAAAGCAAACGTACGATTCATTGTTGATTTTTTTGTTCAAAAACTGAGCCAAAAAAGGAACTAATTTTTATAAAACTGACATTGTCTACTTTTTCTAACCTATTTAAATATGATTTTTTTGTAGTTAAAAATCAAAAGTTATAATCTGATTATCTGTTAAGCTTTGATTGTTTGAATTCTTTCTTGAACGCTTTAAAATCTTATCAATAAAAATTGAGCTTTTCTTTGCCGGAACTACTTGGACTTTTGAAAAAATCTCTGATATATTTAAAATAAACAAAAATTAAAGGGTAACGGTTCTTTAAACTGGCCAATTCTTTTCACTAGCAGTATCAATTTCTTTTAAAACTGGGAGTCCAACATATAAGCTTTTATTTACCTTTTTCAGCATGATTTTGGTAGCTAAAATAGGAAGTTACGATTTCGAGAAAAGCTCTTTTAAGCTCTTAAAAGCCTTATCTCTAAAAATTGTTTTTGTCTTCTCCAAAATCATTTGGACTTGAAAAAATCTTTGATACAATAGAGTCCAAGTTTACTGAGACCCTTAACTCAAAAATTAAGGTCTAAAGGTTTTTAAAACTTGTCAGTGCAGGTGATAATTACGTTGAAAACTGAACATAGGTTATTTTTTTAACTAGAAGCGAAATGTATCATCTTATTTTCAGTTAAATTCCGATTGGCTTAATTTGAATAATGTTTTCTCTATCAATTTAAAAGTTTGAGATTTAATACTGTTGTTTTCTTTTATAGAGCTATGATATTTGGATGTTTCATTAACTTCGATAATTCAGAAATTAAGAGTCTTGAGAAATTCATACTAAATATTAAAGATTTAAAAAACTGACTACTTTTGTTTTGTGCAATGTCAATTTTTTTAATTCAAAATCATTTATGAGCTAAAATCGAAAATTTTGATCTGGTTTTGTGCTAACTATTGAACATTAAAATGACTGTGATTTCATACATTTCAAGAGAACGAAAAAAATAAATATTTGAACTAACTGAGCTTTTTTTGTAACAAAATGATGAATGTCAAAGTTTTTGCATGAAAAATCTTTAAAAAATTGCTCTAAAATCGATGTTTATTGCAAAAAAACTTGTCAACACTTAAAATCTTTTTTAAAACTGTGGTTTTTATTTTTTCTTCATTGATCTTTAAACTGTTGCCCATTTCTTTAAGGGAATGTTATTGATTTTCCATTGGACCACAAACAAATGATATCAATTTTATAAACTGGTCTCTTCGTCTTCCACTTTCTCGAAACAGTTGGTCGTTGCTTTTTTTCATTTCTCTCTTAATTTTTTTCAAAAAAAAAAGTATGGCTGCAAATATTCGTAAAAGTATTACTGAAAAAATTCTTCGATCTAAAGTTCAACAAAATTTAAAATGGTCGGAAATTGCTGAAAAAATTGGACGAAGTAAAGAATGGACTGCCACGGCATGCCTCGGGGAAGCTTGTTTCGACAAAGATGAAGCTGAAAAAATTGGTGCCATTTTTGGTCTGAATGAAGAGGATGTTAAATGGCTTCAAATTGTTCCAGCCAGAAATATTACTGCTGATGCCGAACTTGCAAAAGATCCTGTAATGGCAAGATTAAAGGAGGTAAAATTAAAAGATATTAAACTGACATTATTTAATCGGATTCCATAATTTTTATTTTTTTATTTATTATTTTTAGGCTGTTGGAGTTTATGGTCCTGCAATGAGAGAATTGATTCTTGAAGAATTTGGTGATGGAATTATTAGTGCTATAAACTTTGACTTCAAACTTGAACGTGAACCTTGTGAAGAAGGTGATCGAGTTAAAATTACTTGGTCGGGCAAATTTTTACCTTATAAAAAATTTTAATATTTTTGTTAACTGAAAAAAGCTGTTATCGTCTTTTAAATAAAACTGTGGTTATTTTCCCAATGCTCATTTTTAATAAAAAGTTGTTTCATACATCGTGATCTTGTAAAATAAAACTGAAGAATGGGTTTTATTGATCAACGAGCTCATTTTATTTAGTTTACAAATTCTTAAAACAAAATCATAAAATAAGAAGAAAAATAAAAAACTGATTGCATGTAAGCCATTTAGATATAATTTTTGTTAATAACTTTTAAAAACGTACTTTATTAGGATTATTTTATTTAGTATAGTTATATTATAACTGATTCAGATTAACAAAAATCCAATCTTTAAATTTGCATAAAATAGTTGAAAAAGAAATAGGTTGTGTTATACGGTTCGATAAAAACAATTCTTCAAATGCATTTGCTACATTTTGGTTCAAAAATACATTTGGGAATTGATATTTCATTAAGATGGGGTAAAAAAAGAAAACAATAAAAAAATTATTTAATAACAACCTCTGAAACAACAACAACCACATCATGTTCAACTGCAATTACAATTTCAAATACAGTAACCCCAACAGCGGAATATACTTCTTCAACTAAAGGTAAGTAAAAAAATTCTCTTTTTTAAACTGTTCTTTTGTGTACGAGGTGGTGATTAATTATTTAAAAGTTGGGTTCCTATTTATTTTTAGGTCAATTATACTTTTTAACTTAGAAATTTCATATTCTGCAAACCGGAACAAAATCTGTGTCAAACACGTTTGAAACGGATGATTTAAAAACGAGTAGAGCAACAAAAACTAAAACTTTTAATCGAAAACTGGATCAGCCATTGATAATTGTTCACACGAAGGTGATAAAACTGAATTGGATTTTATTTCTCAAACAACAACTGTTGCAATAATAAACACATCAAGTGCTTCATCAACAAAAAGTGCAAAAGAAAGTAAGTGTTAGAGTTTTATTATGAAAAATGGGAACAGTAATTTTTTGTTAAACTTTATGTTGAAAAAACCAAGAGAAAAATGTCCTGATTTTTTAGGGGTAATTAATATAAAAACTGAGTAATAGTTGAATTGTTGGGTTCATAATATCCATACCCTATGTTTTTTGCTTTTTTTAAATCTTTTTTTTGGTTTTCACTGAAGAATAATAAATTGCAACCTAAAAGTACCCAACAGATTCTTCTGCAAATTCAAAAATCGGAAACAAAAAGAAAAAATGAAAATTTTAAAGAAAACGAAACCTTTGAACCTTAAATTAAAAAATTTTAAAACTGAAACAAATTCGAAGGAATCTGGTAAGGAAAGCACCCAAACATCTGAAACTGAACAACCATCAACTGCAGTACTACTTTTTTAAATAATAATTTTATAACTGAATCTGTGTCTAATTTTTGTCAACTCAAGGAACTGAAGCTGATTGAAACAAATGAAAAGTGTATAATGAAAAAGTGAAACCTGCATTGTTGTTTCATGTTACGAATAAGTTTTTGGTTTTCAAAAATTTGAATTGCTGTCAAAAAAGTGATGAAAATGATTATTATGTTTTTTGTTTTTTAAAAACTGGTTGTTTTTAATCAACTGGACTAGAATGAGCCGGATTTTATTTTTAATTAAAACTGTATCAGTGCAATAATTTTTATTGCACAGCAACGATTGATTCAACTCGAGATCTTCGTTTAAATTGCCAAAATCAATTTCATTAATTCTTCATTTGGATCGTATCTAATCGATATCCATATTTTACTTCTGTTGACCAGGTAAAATTTGATTTTATTTTTTTAGAATTTTCTTAACTGGTAATAATAAAACATCTGCAGCATTAGCACTGATTTTGCTCGAATTCTCCGATGTTTTTGTTAAAAACATTAACTTGCAAAGTCATAAAAACCCGCTTTTAATAAATTTCTTTATTGTCGGTCAATTCAAAATGGTCAATGGTGTCTCGGAAAATTGTTGTTTCTATTTTCTTTCCTCATTCAGACAACAAAATTTGATAAACATTTTTAATACGAAAATAAACTGCATTTTTCATGTTAAAAGTTATCAAAGATGTTTGATTTATTTAAACGGATGCTACAATATTTGTAATTAAACTGATTTCAATAATTTTTAATATTCTATCTTAAATGAAATACATTTCAAGCATGAAATTTTTCAGAAACATAAATAACAATTTTTCGAGGACAATATTGATCCAGACAAAAAGTAACTCACTGAAATGATATTTGACCTGACAATCTCAAGTTAATTATAACAATAAAAAGTAACAAAATCTTGAAATTTTAAGATGTTGGACTTGGAACATTTTACTGAAAAACAAAAATTATGATAATTTTTCAAGCCCTCTAAACTATGGAAAATGTGAAATTCAAGAACCTAAAATACATAAATATTTTAAGCAACTGTATGAGTTAGAGTGTTGAATCGTTTTCATGAACCTTAAAAAAATTCTTATTTTTAAAAAGACGACATTATCAAGATTAAAATCTGCATTTTGCTTGATCGCTTTTGCAAATAACTTAAAAAATTTTTAATGCCGAAGTGTATTTTAATATCATTCAAAAATTTAAGATTGCGTTCCTTATAAAAATGGAAAAATGTAGAGATTTTGGGATTTGTAGAATTTTAACAGAAAGTAAAAACGCTAAAAAATAGCATTTAAACTTTACATTTAGCAGTTACATAAAAAATTTTCCAAAATATTCAAAGCGTTTTTACCAACGACAAAGAAATAAAAAAAACAAATGAATCAATCGAAAAAATACTTTTCTCTTTTTCAAGGTTTTCTTTCTCACATTTTTTTGGGAGTTCATTGCCCAAAAATTATTGGCACATTGCCTTTTTTTGTTTTTTGGTCAACCGCGTTAACGCAATTTCTTTTATTCTATGGATATTCTATCGACGTTATACATAAAACAACTCAAAAGACACACACACATAAAATGAATGAGAGAAGAGTCCCAAACGAAAAAAAGAAAAATGTGCCCATTTAAAATATTGATATTTAACGCTAAAAATCAAATGTGTCAGAAAGAACAATGTAACTGCCCTCAACTTGTATGGAAGTTGAGGCACAACAAGTCTTTCGAGGTTTTTCAGTTTAGCGACTATATTAAATTTTATAGGTTGGAAAGAGGTAAGGCAATTTGATATTTCAAGATATCGCATTTGAATCTTCTTTCCCAGAATCTGGCTTTCATGAAATATTAGTAACGCGAAAATTTCTTCCAAATTTAACACCTCCGTAATCGGGATCCTTGTTCTTGTGACTTCGTTTCAACAAATTTTTGTACAATTCGAACCAATCATAAAAGCGAAAATAAAAATCAAAGAATACTGAGCCTTAATTAATAACCATAAATGATAAAGAGCAAAAAAATATTAAAAAAATTATGCAAATTATATTACCGGTAGAGATTGTTGAAAAATATTTATTAATTTTCTCGAGCAGTTTATATTTTGACATAAAGATAATACATATTTTGATACAATTATATACATTTTATTTTACTGGAGCAATTGGTTTTGAATTTTGATTGAGATTTTCGTTTCCATCTGCATCTGCTTCACATGTAATATTTTCATATTCTCCATCTTCAGGTACTGTTTTTGTCTAAAAAAAGAAGGCCATTAGAAATGGGGAAAACAGCATATTGGTGCCCAAGGCCGTAGGAGAAAAAATTTCGGAGTGGGCATTTTCGTTTCAAGGAGGGGGGCACGCCTTTGATCTTTTGCCGCCATAACACGACGACGGCAAAAGATCAAAGGATTTTCTCGACTTTGGGGCAGGCGGGCACAGGTACCTAATATCCCCCCCTAAATACAGTCTTGATTGGCGCCAATAGGTTGTCGAAAGTGACAACTTTTCGGCATACTTCAAAGAACTTTGCCGACGACTAAATCGGTGTCAGTTGTTGGCAAATTCTCCTTTTGTCCTTCATCGATAATAAATAATTAATAAAGAAAACTTACTGATGATTCATTTGGTTTATTTGCTGCTGCTGGAGGTTGCTGTCCTTGAGGTTGTTGATTTGCAATTGGTTGTTGAGAAGCAATTATTTTTGGTTGCTTTGAATCATTTTGTTGTTTTTCTTTAGAATTTGGTTTATTTCCACATTGAAAAATGAGAATCCATGCAAAAGTTAATCCATGAAATAAAAGTAACGCAAAAATTCCTTTCAAATTTATCAATTCTGTCATCATCGGCATCCTTGTTTGTGTGAGTTTCTTTCAGCCAAATTTTTGTCAAATTTCAACCATTCAAAAAAGTTAAAAATAAAGATAAAAATCAACGAAAACAGACAGAGAATGAAAATCATGAAAGTTCATTTATGCAAATTTTTAATTGTATATCGGTTTTTTAGTGGCGATGAAATTGCCAAAATTGAGGAATATTTAGATTTTAAAAAATTATTTTAAATTTGGTTTTTAAAACTGGGTTTTTTTTGAGAGGAGGCATTAAACTTTTAAGCAACGAAAACTGATGGATAATGAAATTGACAAAAGTCTATTCATGCTAATTTTAAACTGTGAAACGGTTTTTTGAAGCGATTTCAAAGTCAGGAATATTTGGATTTTATAAAATTATTATTAATTTAATTTTTAAAACTGAGTTTTTTAAGGAGGTATTAAATTTTAAATATGGTCTTTTTCAGAAACAGTAAAAATAAGAACTTTTTTCTTGTTAGCTATTTTTGTTCTAAGAGAAATAGTATTTAAGTAATCAAACTGAGGTGTGAGGTATGTGTGATAATAAAGAATTAAATAAAAACTTTATGCAATGTGGCAAAAACTTTTCTAAAGCGTTAAAAACTGAACTTTTCTCTCGTGTTTTAGGTGAAAAAGCTATAAAACGAGGTGGATAAAATACAACTGAAAAATTGAAAGGAGAAAATTCTTATGCTATTATATAGCACTGCTCAAACGTAAATTGGTGGTTTTTTTGCAAAGGGATCTAAAATAAAAACGAAAAAACTGTGAACGGTGAGCATATCCATAATAAAAACACTATTACAGATTAAACTTGTTGTTGAAGCAAATTTTGCAGTAATTTAAAACATACGACCTTGTCGCAAAATGAAAAAGTCTTATCAATTTGTACTTATCAAGAGAATATTGTATTGAAATTTTGAATAAAATTGGTTTTTAAAAATCAAAAAAAATCAACGATAACTGACAGAATAAAATTGATAAAAGTTTATTTATGCTAATTTTTAACTGCATCTTGTTTTTTTTGAAGAGAATGAATTAATTATAAACTCAGGAATATTTAGATTTTATAAATTTTGGTTTTTAAAACTGCGGTTTTTGCAAGGAGGTATTAAATTTTTAATATGTTCTTTTTCAGAAAAAGTAAAAATGAGAACTATTTTATTGTTAGCTATTTTTGTTCTAACAGAAGTAGTTTTTAAGTAATTAAACTGACGTGTGTGGTGTTGGGTATAAAGAATTTAAAAAACTTTAGGCAATGTGGCTACAACTTTTTTAAATCGTTATAAACTGGCTAGGCCCTCGCAATTCACTGAAAAAAGATCGAATTTTGTCATCTAAAAAAACGAATTGAATCCAATTTTTTTGTTTGTTATTTATTTCTTTCTATTTTTGTCTAAAAAAATTAAACAATTTATTGTTATTAAAAATGTTAAAGAAATTTGAATGTAAAAAAGAGGCGTTAAAAATTGATTGATATGTTTCCTTTTTAATTTGGGGAGCAAAATTTAATTTTTAAAAAAAACTGTTCCAAACGTTGTTGATGAGTAACTGAAGCTTCATAGAATTTAAGCAACAATGATGTTTTAACAAAAACCTTTACAAAATCATTTTTTAAAAACAGAAATGATTAATCAAAAAAAGAAGAAAATGAATAATGCAACATTTTTGTTGGAATTTGATAAAACATTTGTTTTTTAGGCATATAAAAATAGAAGAAAAACTGAAATATAATTCATCATTCTCTAAAATATTTTGTAGAATCATTTCAATTTTGTAATCATGAACAAAACTTTTATTTTTCTTGCTGTTGTTGCAATGATTATGGGAGTAGCTGTTGGGGCTGTTGTTAAACAACAATTTATTGTAGCCCAAAAAGCTAAAACTGTACCAATCAATCAAATTACGACCACTACTGTACCTGATTCTGATGAAACAACAACTACAGAATCTAATGAAGTTACCGTAACTGAACCTAGCCAATCAACAACCACCTCATCTGAAGAATCTGATGAAACCACAACCCCTGATATTGATGTCACCACCAAAGCTCCAAGTATGCTCTGTTCATTCTGTATTCATTTTGTTCAAGAAGTTGAAGAAATCATTGATTCTGAAGAAGGAACCCTTGAAGAAGTTAGTTTTAAAAAGATCTAATTAAAAACACTGAAATACATATTACCATTTTCAGGAAGCCGAAAAAATTTGTGATAAATTCACAACCCATGATGACACCCTCAATTTTGCTTGTCATGCAATGGTTAAAAATTTCCTTGACAATATTGTTCAAGCATTGAAGAATTTTGAACCACCACAAAAAATTTGTACTTCTGTTGTTCCAGCTTGTCGTCGAATTAAAAAGATTCATTAATTTTTTGAAAAACTGTGAATTAAATTGAAATTAAATAAAATTTGCTTTTAAAAATTTTTACTTTAACTGATGATGCATTTGTTTAATAAGAAATGAAAAGTATTGCTTTATTAAGCGAGAAACTGTATAATATTCGTCAGTATGGGAGGGTTGTATATAAAAAAATGTTTTCAAATGTTCCACAAATGTTGAAACAATTTTTGGGTGAAAAGGCTAAAAAACGAGATGCGTAAAATTCAACTGAAAAACTGAATGCAGTGAAATCTTTTGCAAACGTCATGACTAAATTAACAAAATAAAACTTTTAATTGGCGATCATTACGGAAGTAATTTTACAGTAATTTTAAACAATCCAGATTGTAATCGAATGAAAATTATGTGAAAAAAACTGTTAACTAAATTAAATTTTGAAATCAAAATTGCTTTTAAAAATGTAACAAAAACTTAATTTTTTTAACCTTAAATGATGATGTATTTCTTTATTAAGAAGTGAAAAGTATTGTTTTGTTAAGGGATAAACTGAATAAATAAGAATTAGAAAGATACCGAAATATAACCGAAAAAATACGCCTCAGCACTTTGTGCTCCAAACAGTACTCGAACCTGCGACCTCCTGGTTTCCGGCCAATACCGACTGAGCTACTGGGGCTGCGCTTTGGACGTTGAGAAATTGGAATTTAGAAAACCTTTCAAATGAAAGGATAAATTACATATCAAAAAAATTATTTTTAAATGGTTCATAAAAGTTGAAACGATTTTGGGGTGAAAAGGCTTTAAAACTAGGTGTGCAAAATACAACTGAAAAAATTGAAAACAGAAAAATCTTATGTTATTGTCTAACACTGTTCAAACGAAAATTTGTTGTTTTTTGAGCAGAGGGATCTAAAGTAAAAACGAACATTTTATTCTATTGAAATTTCGAATAAAATTGGTTTTAGAAAGTTTAAAAAAACTAAAACATAATTTTATTAACTTTAACTGAAGTTTGACGACAACATTCTTTAATTTTGAAAGTGAAAACTACTGTTTAGTTAGAAACTGAATAAAGTACACTGTTTTGTGATTGCATAAAAATTTTTTACAAAAAATCCTAACACATCTAAAAATGTAAAAGTTATCGAATTTGTTTAACCCAAAATTTTTTAAAAGTGATATGCACAAAACTGTTGTTTCCTTATCCAGGGTAGACAACTATAATTATTTAGAGCTAAAAGCCTTCAAAAAATATTGTTTTGTAAAGCAAAAAACTGATCAACATTTCCTGAGATTTTTTGAGTATTTGAGAGTAAAATAAACATTTCTAAACAAACTCAACTCATTGAAAACTTTAAAAATTATTAATATTTTTGACCAAAAATCTTTTATAGAGCAATACGCACAAAGTTTTTTTTTGATTTTTTAAAAAAACGGTCAAAAAGGCAAATATTCCTTTGATTATTAGAATGACATATACAAACAAAGAAGGATAGGCACACAACTGGTTATGATTTACATAAACAATAAAAAAAGGTTAATATAAGTTTGATTATTGGGTAGACACATACATTTTTTGAAACTTAAAAGCGTCACACAAATTACACCCTTTATTATTAAGATAAACCAATACTTGTCAACAACTCCTGCAGGCATAATTGTAATATCGGATTTCTTAAAAAGGTCATTAAAGCGGTTCTTCAGGGGAAACCTCAAAATGCATATCTGATCTGAGTTCTAATTTTTTTAACTGCCCTTCTTTTTTTCTATCATTACAAAACTGTTACGTCTCACTGATCAATATGCCCGATGCAACACATCTAAATATTAGTGATAATTCTGACGAACCAATTTTAAAACGGAAAAATTCATCAAAAACTAAATCAAGACTTGTCTCAACTGTGGCATTTATTATTTTACTTGTTATTCCAGTACCTGTTATTGCTGCTGAAATTCTGTTATATCCATTTCCACCTCAAATTGATGCCTTTTTACAATGTGATGATATTTCTGATCTGGTATCTAGAATAGATTTAAGAAATTTAATAACTGAAGCTGTTAAAACTGAAGAAGTAAGTTTATTTTCGCTTAATTATTGATTGATAAATATTAAATTCTATTATTTTAGAAACTGTCTTCAATTAAAAGGGATATGAATTTACCAAATCTTTCATATGATACTTTTCTTGGATATAAAATTACAAAAGAAATGTTGGAAGAATACAAAACCGAAACAGAAGGAAATCTCAAACATCAACAAAATCTTTGGAAAGAATGCATCTCTCAAAATCTTCAATCCGCGTTAATCCCAATTGAATCAAAACTTCAAACTTTTATTCAACAAATTATTTGTTTTACTGTAGCAGCCTTCTTTTTTGATATGCTAATTTTTGGATCTGTTATAAACTTTTTTAAATCTGATTCTAGAATACTCTTTATTCTTTGTTTTGTTTTTCAATCTGTTTTTATTGTTTTTGTTGCAGCTTTATCTATTTTCGCTTCAATTTATTATTGTGAAATATGGAATTTGAATAGTGAAAATTTTTTAGAAATGTTGTAATTTGTATTTTATTAATAAATTGTACAATAAAATTTGATAATTTTAAACTGTTTTGTAGGTAAAACATTTTACATTTTGAATTTAAAAGAAAACTGAAAACAGATCTATTAAGAAATCCATTTTTAAATAAAATTTCAAAATATTTGATAGTTAATATTGTAAGCATTAAAGATTAACTTTTTAAGCTAAGTCTTGATATTATTTGGTCTTAGATATTAACTGTTGTCCTTTATCACCATTTTAATGATTAGTATGATCATGCAAAAAAATACTATTAGGGTGCATAAATATTGGCTTTAAATGGTTATGTATTTTAAACTGAAATCAGTAAAAAAAATTAAACAAATTTATAATATTTATCCAGAAGTTTTCAAAACTGCATAAGATGTTGTATTTTGTATCTAAGATTACAATAATGATAGACATCATGCTTTGTCGAAGTGGTGTTTCTTTTCCAACCAATTAATTTTGATCAATCAACATTAATTGATAACAAAAAAAAGTAAACAATCAATTAATTTATTTTAATTGATGACAAAAAATAAAAAAAACATATTCCTAACAACCAAAATGATTTGTGTCAAAATGAGTAAAAAGCGAACAAAGTTTTTTACCCTAAATTTCATGAGAAAAAACAACCCCCATCCTTCGACGAAAAAATTTCACGATAAAAATTATGACGTACTTTTTCTATAAAATGAACTGCATTTTTAAGAAATTTTTATATTCAAGCTTTTTGAGTTAACTGTTTTTGTAAGTCGAAAATGGCAGTATTTGCACAAAAAGAAATTGATTACTGTAGCCCAACAGCAAATATTTCATTACTTTCTGATGAAGAATTGATTGCCCGAATTTTATTTTTAAGAAGACAAAATGGAATTATGCGAAAAATGATTGAAACAATTAGTAACGAAATATCTCAAATTTGACGAATGCTTACAATGATCTAAAAAACTGATACTGTACTTTCTATTATTCGCTTGATTAATTTTTTATCCATAAATATATTATTTATAATAAACTGTACATATTACTGTAGTTATTTCATTTAAACTTTTATACATTTTATGCTTTATTTTTTTTAAATACATTTAAAATTAAATTATTAAAGTTAAAGTTTAAATTTTTCTAAACTGAGTCAAGAAGGTGGAATTTGCTTTGTTTAAGATTTTCTTCAGTGGTTTTTAAAAATGGTTTTGTTTATTAACAGGTTCTGAGACAATAATTTTAGTTTGATAAACTAAAAAAATTTAAACAAGAAAAAATTTACTGATAAAATTTCGTTTTTAAAAGTTTTGGCAATGTGTGAGTAAAACGAATACCGTTTTGCGCGTGATTTCTTCATCATTTTTTTTCTAATCGGTTTTTTGCTTTCTTGTTGTAATTTTTTTTTATTATAATATATATTATTATATATAATATTAATAAAATTTGTTAATTTATTAATTTTTTCGTTAGTTTTATATCAGACTACCACTATTTTTATATCAGTATTTCTTTTTCCTGATTTACTTTACTTTTTCCATTCATAAATTTGCATTGTAAAGATTGCGTGTTTGTTCGTGTATCATTTTTTTTACAAAAAAACAACCATTTTTATTCTATTTTAAATTAACAATCTTCTGTTTCAGGAATATTTATGGCGCCATCATCTAAATTTATTCCTGTTCCTGCAAATTCTGCAACTCCATATCGTGAAACTTCTGCCACTGCAATGACAACATCATCTCAACCAAGTGCTGCTACTTCGTCATTAATTGCTGTAAAGCGTGAATCATTATCGCCTCGCTTACAAGATGTTCCAGAAAATAAGCGTCGTCGAATGGAAAGACCACATGGATTTCAACCAACAATGGAAAGATTTATTCCATTTCAACCAACTTCAGCTCCAGGTGCACATGCTTTTCTTCCGTCGCCAATAATTTCAACGGATTCATTTGCACGACCACCACCTCAAGCATTTGTCTCTCCGTCTGGCTTTCCACTTCAAGTTAATACTCGATTTGATTATACATTGAGATCATCAACTACAAGACCACCAATGTTTTACCATTCTCCTCCAGCAGCAATGATTTCTCCACCTTCAATGAGAATGTCATTTATTACAAATGAAGTTCCAAAAGTTGGTCCAGCTGCGAATAATCGAATTTTTGTTGATGGAAGAGTTTATGAGGTAATTATTGATTTTCTTAACAAAGTGTTGCTGTATGTTAAACTATTTATTTTAGGTTTTTTATCTTAATAATCAAGCAGTAATTGAAAAAGATGGTCTTCCACATCGCATTTACTTTTCTGGTCCACGACGTACTATTCTAATTGATGGAAAACCGCTCAATCTTGGATTTAATGAAATTAAATTAATTAAGCTTGATGATATTCAACATTCAATAAGATTTGGTGCACCTTCTCGTGAGCTTTATATTAGTGATCATCCTTTTCGAGGTGCTTTTAATGGTTCACCAATGATTGCAAATATTAATGGTCGTCGACATGAATTTCGTCTTTGTGGTCCACCACCAGAAGTTCGAATTGATTATGATCCATGTTATGAATTATCTCGGTATATGCATGCTGCTCGCAATCCACAAAGTAATACTCCAAAACCTGCAGGTTTGTGTTTTTTGTATAATTTAGTTTTCTTTAATAACGGGTAATGTTTTTAGAAAAACTTGTTACGCAAGATATTTTTGCCTTATTGCAAAAAGTTAAACAAAATGGGATACTTAATCAATTGTTGACGAATTCCGCCGATGCTTCAAAGACTTCATCATTTCCTCAAAAACCTTTGCCACTTGCTGTACCATTCAATGTTGGAGGTGGTAATGAAGTTCCAGCAGCTGCATCTTTGAAAGATTTTGATATTGATTCTTTGATGTTTCGGTATTCCGAAGTTGTTGAAGCTCTCCATCAACCAAGAATTTCATGTTCACATTGTGGTATTGGATTTAATGATACAAATTCTGAAGCATATCGACGACATATTGATTCACATGTTCAAGGTCTTTTAAGAATAAAAAATCCTAAAAATTCTCGTGTTAGAGCATGGAATTTTGATAAAGATGTAAGTTCTTTTTATATACTGTATATGCATGTATATAATTTGAAATTGATTTTTTTCAATGCTCTCATTTTAAATAATTTAATAAAAATGTACTTGATTCATTTAATAATAATAATAAAATTTGATGTTGTGAAGAGACAAAAAATAATTTTTCAAACTATTTTTCCGATGTTTCGAATGATACAGCTTGAAAAAGAAAATAAAAGAAAGATTATAAACATAGACATTGTTGTACCAAGCTGGATAGGCGTCATCTGGCTTCCAAAGTGCGAATGCCTTTTTTGTATGGCATCATAAATTATTGTTTATCTTTTCGATCGATTAATGGAATGGGAACTTTTATGTTTGCTGCATCCAAGATTTGACGTTTTGTTCGGTGTACGTTCTAAATATGTTACCGTAATTTATTTGAATTTTCTGTGATTTTCTTTTTGATTAGTTTGCATTGAAGAATAGGAGGTTTTATCAAACTTCTTTAGCGTTCTTTTTTTTACTGTCATCAGGATTGTTTCTTCGGCAATTATGACGATTTTTCAGCCAAGGTTCTATGATACATGAAATTAGTAATCCTTTTTTTAGTTAGCGTTGATTGTTATAATTAACATCAAAGAATCAAGATTAATATTGTTTTTTAAATTCGCTTGGCTGTTTTATTTTTTCATGGTATAACTCGTATATATCATTCGAAATTGATATTTTTGTTGCAACTTTTTGATTTAACTTTTCTTTCTTGTATTTTGAATTATGCGTAATACGATTTTGAAAACATTTTGTTTTAGATAACTTGGAGTATCTGTGTTGGCATGTAAAATGAGATTTTTTGAAGTTGTGTTTTTGTAGCAGGTTGTAATTTTTCATTTTTGGATTCTAAAATCTTTCAGTTAAGGAAATGAAGAAAAGATAAACCATTTTCATCTGGAGCTTCACAATTACCGGTTATTTGTTCTTGAGTTTTATTCATGTTATTTAAAAATGTGTTTGAACCATTCCAAATTTTCGTTACGAAAAAGGTGTCATCAACAGAGGTTTAAGATTTTGAATAATATTGGATTCAAGTTTGTAAATAAAAATAATAGCTTTTATTGATGCTCTCCGATTCCCCATTGCTAATCTTCGGAGTTGTTTGTATAATTTATTCAGGAATTTGAAAGTTTATAAAATAAGTTTTAGTAAATCATGGAGTAGTGTTTAATAAATTCAGATCATTTTTGTATGTTTTTATTATTTTTGTAACTGGCTTGATTGTTATTAACATTTTGTAAATAAATATTTGATGTTGAAACTACCGTAATGTACGTGTTTATTGGTTGACATTTTTTCATCGATGATTTTAGTTAAAAATTCCATTTTGTCTCTACACAATTTTGGGTTTTTTTATTTTATTATTACTTATTTATAAATGGAAAATATTTTTAATGAATAATAATATTTTAGGCTTGGTTACAATCTGATGAATTTGCTGAAGTTAAAAAAGAATCATCTAAAGAATCCTCCCAAAGATCAAATGAAGGCTGCTCTTCTGGAATGTCACAAAATGGTGTTACATCATCTGATGCAATTGCAGCAACTTCTCTCAATAAAGTTTGTACCGTATGTTTTGAAAAATTTATTCAATATTATGATAATGATGAAGAAGAATGGCGATTCAAAGATTGTATTGTTAAAGGTAAAATTGCAGTTCATCGATATTGTCTTGAAGAAATGGAAGATGGTCGGTATAATGATGATGATATTGAAAATCATGGAATTTCTTGTGAAATCAAACATGAAGAAGAAGAAGCTCTTCAAAAAGAATCTGCATTCTCTGTGTAAATTTTTTATATTCTTGGAGTTCTTTGTTTGAAAAAATGAGTTTTTGATATTACTTTTTTTATATATTTTTTATTACTATTATAATTTTTTCTTCTGTTTGTTTGTTTTTGAAGTTTAAATAAAACTGTTAAAATTAATCTTTGTCTCTTTTTCCATTTTTGTTGGTTAATTGTTCGTTCCAATTTAATACTGTTTAAGCTTTGATTTAGTTTCAAAAATAAATGTGAATTCGATATAAATAATTTTGTGGATTCAACACGTAGCTTTTTGAGGTGCGGTGATATTGTTGATTTTATTTGTTGGGTAAAATATGTAAGTTGTCTTCTTGATTACTGTAGCTGATTAAAAGTTGAGCAAAAAAAGCTTTTCAAGGATTTTAATGCTTTGTGTTTGTTGGAAATTTGACGTTCTTTATTCTGCTTGATTGCTTTATGAGATTTGTTAGGGAAGGATCGGATAAAAGATTTTTTTCTACAGTATGCCTTTATATCGATTTACAGAGTTAAAAAATATTTCCCCCAATTCATCGAAAATTATTATCGTTTGGTTTAATCTTAAAAACAATTTCAGCTAAATATTAGTGATTACTCGGATGAACCAATTATAAAACGGAAAAATTCATCAAAAACAGAATTTGTTGTCAAGAATAAATTTAAAAAATTCAACTTCATCAAAAACTAAATCAACATTTATCTCAACTGTAGCATTTATTATTTTACTTGTTATTCCATTACCAATAATTGCTGCTGAAATTTTGCTTTATCCATTTCCACCTCAAATTGAAGCCTTTTTACAATGTGATGATATCTCGGATCTGATGTCAAGAATAGATTTAAGAAATTTAATAACTGAAGCTGTTAAAACTGGAGCAGTAAGTTTATTTTTTATTGATTAACAATTGATTAAAAATATTTTTATTTTAGAAACTTTTATCAGTAAAAAAAGATATGAATTTACCAAACCTTTCATATGATAATTTTCTTGGATATAAAACTGCAAAAGAAATGTTGGACGAATACAAAACTGAAACAGAAGCAAATCTTAATTATCAAAAAAATCTTTGGAAAGAATGCATCTCTCAAAATCTTCAATCCGCATTAATTCTACCCGAAACTAAACTTTATATCTTTATCCAATAACTATTTTGTTTAATTGTTTCTGTTTTTTATTAAAAGTTTTAATCTATTGAATGTGTTTCAAAACTGCATCAAGTTTTTTAGTTTCCAAACTGAAGATCTATTTGGTAATCTTTTTTTATAATGTTTAACAATATTTGATGGTTAACTTACGCATAAGCTTATGTAAGCATTAAAGACCAACTTACATTTGATTGAATTAGTGAAACATATCAATTATTGATGTTATGCCACAAAAAAATCGAGTTCATTTTAAAGATGGATCTATTTTATTAGAAGAGCCCAATACAGTAAATCTTCAATTAAAGAGTTCATAATATCTAGAGACTTTTTACGAACGATTAAAAAGGCTCAAGATTAGTTATTTTGCATCATCGATTATGATTACGATAATGAAAGACATCAACCCTATTAGCCAACCAATTTATTTTAATCAATCAATTTTATGACAAAAAATAAATTAAAACATGTTCCCAACAACCAAATCATTTGTATCAAATTGATTAAAAAGCAAACAAAGTATTTTTTTTACCTATAAATTGCATGATAAAAAAACACCCCCATCCTTTCGACGATAAAAATTTCACGATAAAAATGTGACGTATTTTTTCTATAAAATAAAATGTATTTTTAAGAAATTTTATATTCAAGCTTTTTGAGTTAACTGTTTTTTTCAGTAAAAAATGGCAGTATTTGAACAAACAGAAAATAATTACTGTAGCCCAACACCAAATTTTTCATCACTTTCTGATGAAGAATTGATTGCCCGAATTTTATTTTTAAGAAGACAAAATGAAATTATGCGAAAAATGATTGAAAAAATTAGTAACAAAATGTCTGAAATTTAATAGCTGCTTACAATGATCTAAAAAACTGATATTGCACTTTCCATTTAAATACGTTTTTGTGATGTACTGTTTTTATTATTAATGTATATTTTTTTTATAAAAAAACCGAATATCTTAAATTTAACACAATAAAAATTGTTTAATTAAAAAAACATTTAAAATTCACTTTTTGAAGTTAAACTTTCTTTAATCTGACGTTAAGACAGTAATTTTGACTTCGTTTTGATTTTGCTATTTAAGAAAATAGCTATGCTTAACTGTTATTAGCTTTATTAATATCGCTGGAATACATGTATTTTTGCTTAACTTTAATTTGGTCAGATAAATTTTTTTGATGGTCATAAAAAACTGGTGACTTGTCTTGAGAAAACTTATTAATTTAGATAGTTTATCAAATTACTGAAGTACATGCATGTGTGTTATAATATTATAAATTTTATTTAAACTGCGGAGGTTTAGATGCATTCTTCGAAAAAATTAAAGATCGTTTCAGAAACTGAATTTTATTAAGATAATTTTTTAATTCAATGTAAAATTAAAAGTGATTAATTTTTTTTTCTTGAGTTGCATTTTACCAGGTCATAAATCATAAATGGTTTTATGTTTCAGTAAATTACGTCAAAAAATTTAATAATTTAAAGCAGCTAACACTGATACACCAGGTCAAATGTCGATAGCCATTTTTAAAGCTTAACTCTTTTACTGTAATTTATTCATGTTAATTTTGGAGTGGACTGAAAAGGCCATATTAAAGTTTTCCAATTTATTGTTTTCATAAACTGATATTTCTATTAATAAAATTCTTACGAAATTACAATTTTTTAAGTTAATTAATAAATTTTATTTTTTGTTATTTTGAAATTCTTAAAATTAAAAAGAGAGCTGAAAGTTGATAAAAATTTCGGGTGAAAATACATTTTATGATTTTGATTTTGATGAATTCTAAAATCCATCATTTTTTTATTATTTAAACTGCGATCTTTTTGGTGCGGAGTAATACGAATGTAAGATTTTGTATGACAGACATGCTGTTATAGACAAAATTGTTATAATTTTTTGATTGTCATCTAAAATTTAAAGAAATTATTTATTGGTTTTTATTAGCTTTTTATTAGGTCATCATACAAACTGTTTTCGAAAGTTACGTCAAGAAATTTTAAAACGATTTGCAGCAAAAACTGAGATTTTCTTCTTCAGTATTAAACATTAAGCTTTCTTTGAATTTTACTTTTAACTTTTTTTAAACAATGACTTTGTTTTCGTTATTTATGGAGTTAACTTTCTAAAAAGTAAACTTAAATAAATTTCCAGTATTGCATTTAATAAACTGACAACGATGGCTAAAAATCTAAACAAATTTTTTAAAATTCATCCATGATTTTTTAATTTTTCATATTTTTAGAATTATAGAATGTACTATTATAAAAGTTGGCAAAAGTTTTGAGAATGCAATAAAAATTTGGAGCGTAAAATGAACCTTAAAAAATTGGAGGCAGAAACACATAATTTTTTCTTTCACTGGATCATTTAACTGAGCCACGATAGTTTTGTAGAGTTATTGATTTATCTGGTTTTTCCAAAAAGATGTAATATTTCAATTTTTTCAGCAATCTGTTCTTTAAACACTACATACATATTAAATGTCAAATTCCATATAGAATTATAGTCCATTAAAAAAGTGAAACGTTATTTCCGGTAAAAAACAATTAAATACCTTTTTGAAGATTAAACTTTTGATTTTGATTTTACGAGTAAAAGACTATAATTATCAGTACTTTTTTGTAACCTTTAAAAAAGTTGAAATAAACAAAAAAATTAAGCTTAAAAATCGAAAGACTAAACAATTGATAAGGTGAACAAAAATTTTAAGCTGGGGCGGAACGGTGTTTTTGTGATTTTTTTTCGGTGGACTATTAGCTGGAAAATATCGATATAAGCGAGCAAAAATTGTTTGATGGAAATCATTTTTGGGTAATAAACTGCATTTTCCACAGCAATAGTATAAAATTATGAACAAAACTTTTGTTGCCTTTTTTGCCACTTTGGCTGTTGTTGCCATTGTTTACGCAGCTGAAACGAAAGGAGTTGGTTGTTCACTTTGCAAAGATTTTGTTAAAGAAATGGAAAAAGAACTTGCAAATGAGGAAGGAACTGTTGAAGAGGTATACTTATAAAATATTTTAATTTAAAACTGACGATTTCTTTTTGGGGTTAGGGGCCGAAACACAAATTTTAATATTTTTTTTAATTATCTAAAACTTTTTTTTTCTTTTTCCTTCTAAATTTTTAAAACTGTCAATCTCATTTTAATTTCCAGAAAGCTAACAAAGTCTGTGACAAGCTGACCAAAAAGCATCATTTGCTTGATAAACTTTGCAAAGAATTAATTGATAAATCTCTTGAAGCAATTGTTAAAGGAATTGAAAATCATGAAACACCTGAAAAAATTTGTGGTGATGTTCATTTTTGTTAAACTGTATTACGTAAACAAATGTGTGGAAAAGTTTTGATTTGTAAAAGTTAATAAAATTATTTAACTGCATAATCAGTAATGCGCGAGTCTTTGTGATGTCTTAATTTCTATAATCTATAAAGCAAAAAAACAAAAACGTAAATAAATAACAGGTATATGAGTGCTACAAAACTGTAAAATCGATCTTCTCTGGAAAAATTCTTATGTGATGTAAGCTAAACTTGGTCACGCTCTTCTCAAGTTATTCTAGTTATCGAAAAAACTGCCAAAATGGCTGTGCAAACATGTTTACTTCCATCAATGTTTTTTTCATATTTTATTGTTATTAGTTTTTAATAACTGAGACGTATCAGATTGATTTCTGTCAGTTTGTAAGCCAGGAATGCAATTTATTGTTGTCATTATTGTTTTAATTTATTGTTATTATTCACCTTATGAAAATTAATTTTAACTTTACTAAAACTTATCATTTTACATTCATTCACTATTCCAAATTTATTGTGTTTCATTGGCCTTTTATCAAACACTGGCAACCCAGAGAGACGCGTCAAAAAAAGATTTTTTCTATTTTTGTTAAACTGTGATATTCTAATCTATGTTTTTGAAAACACTTAAAAGTTTTAAAAGTTTTAAAAGTAAATAAAATTCTTTAACTGAAACGTGAAGAAAAATTTTATTGTAAGGTAGAAGTTTTTTGATTTTATAAAGTAAAACTACAAAAAATGTAACTGATTGCTAAAAAAACTGTAAAATCGCCCTTTTATTCAGGAAATTCTCTGAACAAAAATTCTTATCAGATGAAAGCTAAACTTGGCCTCGTTCTTCTCAACTTATTCAAGTTATCGACAAAACTGACAAGAGTAATGCCATCAGATATTTTTTATTTACAAATTTTATTGTTACAAATTTCAAATAACTGTGACGCTCAGACTAATTTCAAACCAAAGCACTACCATTTTTGCCAAAAAAGACAATTTTTTAATCAACATAATTATTCAACTTCCAAATGTACCAATTTTGTAACACATTTTTTGTTTAACTGCAACGATCGGCTGCACAATGAGAACCTTTTATTTCGCTGTTTTCTTTGTCTAATAGCTAATTTTTTATTTATTTTGTGATAAAAAATAGTATGATTTTATTTCATTTGAAGCCGCATCAAAAGTTAAAAAGTGCAAAATGTCTCACTTTTGTTTCCTTCACCCTAAAAAAAGCAGCCACTAAAATGAAATAAATGAATAAAATTCATCCTTCTTTTTTAAACACTTTTTTCGTTCAAAAGAAAGGAAGAAGAACAGCAAAAACGCAAGAAACAGCAACAAATCTTCAACAATAATGTTTTTGAATTTAATTTTGAAATAACAAAAAAGTGAAAAACTTTAAAAAAAGAACGGAAAAGGACAAATAAAATAGGATTAAAATAGCATCAAATTTAAAAAAGTGTTAAAAAAATGTTTAAAACAAAACAGAAAGAATTTTGATGTTTTTAAAGAAAGTTGCTTAGAGAAAACTGTCATCACGGGCTTTGTTGTTGGGAAATCTGATAATTAAAAATAACGGAGTTTCTATTAAACTGATATTTCTTTGATCATTGTTTTGTAACTATTCATAAACTTTTAAATAATTATTGTATTATGATTTTAAAAAATGTTTTTTTAGCTGAATTATATTTTTTCTTTTACTTACAAAATAAAAATGATTTAAACTGCATTATATTTGTTGATAGTACTACTTCTTTTCTTTTTTTATTTATTTAAATTTTCACCAAATTTGGTTTTAACGAATATAAACTGAATTAAAAAAAGGAACAATTCCTTTATACTAAACTTAAGGAATTCTCGTTTTAAATATTTAACAAAAATCTAAAAAACTGTTTTATTTGTTTGATTTGAGTTCCAAAATGTTTTTACTATTTAATTTAAAACTGGGCCCATAATTAAAGTAAACAAAATTTGTGGATATGTGATTTCTAAGTTTTTGCTGATTTTTAAACTGATCAAGGAGTAGGTTATCTTATCCAAATTAGTTGGAACTTTTTTAACGAATATAAACTGAGGCTAAATTAAAACTCCAATTATGTATTTAAATTATGTAATTAGTTTTTAAATATTGAATTAAAATTTTAAAAAACTGTGCCAAAATGTTTGTATCCAAAAACTTGTGTTTACTACCCAATTTTAAAGCGGTGTCTGTTTTTAAACTGATCAGATGTTTGTCATATTCCTAAGTTTATGCTAATTTATATTAGCATGTAATTCAAGTTTCAAACTGACATTGACAAAAAAACAGTTTGTCTTATTAATTTTTTACTATTAAATTAAAGAAAAACTTTTATTTTTAAAAAAACTCAGATCAAGCATCCCCAAATGTGTAAAATTTATCGCTGCTAACTTAAAATTTTTCAAATGTATTACTTTTTTAAAAAATCTTTATTAAAAAAACTGTGCTTTTTTGTCCATACTAACAAACAATTTTTAGACCTTATAACTCACCAAAAAAGAAAAAAAAGAAAAAACAATTTCAAAAGCAAGTGGTCATTCTAGATTTCTGAGAGCCGGGGTGGCATTCAAAAAAACTGCATTTTTAGCATTGAATAAATTCTTTCTTTTTTAAAAGCTGCCAAAAATGGAGCTAAGCTAAAAACCAAAAAAAGAAAGAAAGAAGGAAAAGGGGAAACAGAAAAAAGGCACAATGCTTTAAAATACGCGGAAAAACGGCATTCTTTTCTTTTCTTTTTTTTACTTCTCTTCTTTCCTTTCTATTTTTTTTCTCGTTCGTGTGAATATTTTTCTTTCATGTTTTTCTTCTTTTTCTATAAAAAAATACTAACAAAAAATGTAAAAAGAAATATATAAAGAAGGATAAAAGAAATCCAAAAAGAAAAAAAAGGAAGAAAAGTGAAACCTATGCTTTTAGTCACATTTTTTTGTTG
The DNA here is from genome assembly GCA_024447195.1 of Panagrolaimus sp. LJ2414. Classification (NCBI taxonomy): domain Eukaryota; kingdom Metazoa; phylum Nematoda; class Chromadorea; order Rhabditida; family Panagrolaimidae; genus Panagrolaimus; species Panagrolaimus sp. LJ2414. The sequence continues at coordinate 553,396 of JAMRXY010000281.1, read as the reverse complement.
TTTCTCTTTTTTTCATGGCTAATGTTAGACATTTTTAAAACGTTTTCTTATTACTAAATTGTAAATTAATAACTGAGTTGATTATTTATTTTCAAATATTTTGAAGTCTTACTTTAAAAAAAGCTTTTATAAACTGTCCACCATTTTTCAACGTTAATTGAATTTTTTAAAACTGAAATTAAAGTTGAGTTGTAAAAAAAACCTTTGTTGATTAGTCATAATTTGATGGTTAATGTTAGCTCTTTTTTTTGGGCTCTTCCTTGTTTCTCGATTGTAAATCTATAACTGTAATATTTATCTAATTTATAATACATTTTTAAGTCTAAATACTAAAATTTTGTATAGTTTATGAAATCTATTTTCAACAATTTTCGTAAAACTGGTGTTTGAGTTCAATTTTTTAACATTGGTTAATCACAGTATTCCTTATAATTATTTTGGATATCCATTTTAAACAAATTTTTTAGCTAATTTAAGTCCATAATTGTTATTTTTTTTTATTTGTAAAACTGGCTTTAGGCATCCATATAGGAACTGCATTAAACTGACAACCAAAATTTTGTTTAAATTTCATTTACTAAACTAATATTTATCACATCAATTAACAAAACTTTAATACTGTGTTTTTATTTTATTATTAATATTTTACTAAACTGTATTTGTGTGCTGTATATGATTTTAATCCTATGCATTTAAAAACTGTTATCCAAAAAATCATTGATACAATGTTTTTTCATTTATCCTTTTTATGGCTAAAATTTAATGTTCTAACTAAACTGTACCAACGATAAACTTTAAAAACTGCTGGTGAAGGCGTTTGAACCAAAAGTTTCCATCATCATTTTATTTTTTTGTATTTTGTTTCTGTTCTTTTGTTGGTCTTTGTTTTATTTGTTATTTTGTGACGCTTGCTTTTCTTTGTTTTATAAGAAAGAAAAAAACACAGTTGCAAAATAAAACAGCCAAAATGTTGCTTCTTTCTCTTTTAATTCTTGCTTAAAGTTTCATGAAAACGGAAGTAAGCGGATTTTAGTTTGAATATTTTTTTGTGTGACATTTGTGCAAACATCAACGTAGATAAGAAAAGACAAAAAATCGCAACATTTTATTATTTTCTGATTTATGGAATTAAAAGTGAAACAAAAAAACAAGAAAAAGTTTTTACTCAAATTTATATGTTTTCTGTTTTTTAAAAAAGCTTTTACAGAATTGAACTGGATTGTTAAGAATCAGTTTTAACTTATTCTAAACATTTATTTACTGATCTTATAAAAACCTTTTTCTATTTAACAAACTGGTATATATTGTTTATCTTGAATTTGTAACTGTTGTAAATGTTTCAACGATTTCTTTTATTTTAAATATCGAATAGTATCAAAATTATAAATTTAAAACTGAAATGAGTTCCCCATCAAGTACTTTCTTTTCTTTTGTTTCAAAAACTGTAAGGTTTATCGTTAATATTGTTCATTGTAATTTTATGAAACTGATGACAAAATTATTCGAGAGAGAGAAAGACAACGAGAGAACAATTGAGTTGCATTTCGCCAAAGTAATAACTTTCGAATATTTTTAACATGTTCCAACAAAGTATTCTAAAATTTTTGTTTTTTAAAAAAGCTGATCTCTGTAAGAAATAACTCTAAAGTGAACTTTTTTAGTTGCTATACGGTATAAACTGTATTATTGTCTTTTGTCATAAGTTTCTTTTCATTACAGTAATCCTTTGTTCTTGTTTGCCAAAATCTTAGACTTATGATTCAAGATAAAACTGTTTCAAATCAACAACCTGTTTTTTCTTTAATAATTTTTGTATTCTTCAATTTCCCTAACATTTTCTATCGTGTAAACAAAAATGAAATTTAATTAAAAAATAATAAAATAACTAAAAAACAGTTATTATTCCTAGAAAAGTAATTTTTTTTGTTTTCAATTTTCGTCCAATATTTTTTTGTTATATAAAAATTTTCTCATTTTTTATTTCTCAACTTTCCCAAAGACCACTTTTTTTTCTAACAACAAAAATGAATATATAAAAAAAAGAAAGAAGGAAAGAAAGAAAAAACAGAAAACGAGCCGAAATTAATTGGATTAATCCTGTAACAAAAAAAAGTAGGGAATAGTTGTTGTTAAGTAAAAGAAGAAGGAAGATGGAGAGGACACGCCGCTTCTGACTTCTTTTTCAAGTTTTTTTTGCTCCCGTCAAATAATTTTGACTCTCGAGCATGTCAACGATTCTTGTCCCCCTTCTTTTCTTCGGTTTACTACTTCTCGTTTGTCATTCTTTCTAAATTTTATCCTCCTTCTGAAATGTTGTTTTTCATCTAAAAAAAACACAAAAAAAACATTAAACTGAAAATTGTCTTTTATGTAACATAAATTATGTTTCTTTAATTTATAATTTCTTCTTGTTCTTATTTCTGATGGTTACTGTATGTATCTGAGTTAACAAAGTTTTGATTTTAAACTGCATTCTTGTATACTATATTGCCTGATTTTATTTTAAAAAAAACGGAAAAACTGTGTTCAGTATCGAAAATTGACTTTATCATGTCAGAATTATTCGAAGATTTTATCCAAAGTTAAAGGCATGAATGAGTGAGGGCTATAATTTAAAACAAAAAAATTACTGTGATATATCAAATATTTAAACTAAGAACTAATGGATTTATAAAGATGTTTTAAGCAGAACTGAATAAGCAAATCATTTTTTAAAAAAAACTGCATAAGCATTCCGAAAGATATAAATTTCGAAAAAATTACTGTATGATTTTGAAAACTGTTGTTTGATAGTTAGTGTAAGATTTAGCGCTTGTGTTAATTGCTAATAACTGAGATTTTACAATTTTATTTGGCTTTTTCCTATGTTTTGATGTATTAATTTACAAAAACTGCCAAACAGAAGGATAACTGCCAACCTCTTTTTCATTTGTGAAAGAAAAAAAAACTTACATGAAAAATTGGAAAGTTGATAACATTTTTGTTTAAAAAGTAGGTCCTTTAAAATAAAGAAAAACACAAAATTCAACAGAATATAATATTTCTCAAAGAAAAGAGGAAGGTAAAGGGCGTCACCATGACAATGGCACGTGTTTTCAACTTTGCTCTTTCTTTTTCAAAAAAATTCCTTAAAAAATTATTTAATGAATTTAAACTTTTTTTTCTTAAACTAAGGAACTAAATTTTATTTAAAAAATACCAGACGCAGCGCGCCCCGAAGGGGCGCGCTGCGGCTGTTTAGCACTCAACTTCCCTGCCTTTCTACCCCAAAAAATCGATTTTCGTCAGTTTTGATCGTAGAGCTTTCAAATTAGGCAGGTATATAGTGAATTAAGTCGCATTTAATAATTTGTCGGGTTGACCCCCCTACCCCCTCTGGGACCCGAGATATCCCCCAAAAACGCCCGGGTGAGTGTCAAATTCGATGTTCCCGATCTGAGAGGCTTAAGAGAGGTATGGGAACGGATCGGGCATGATCCAAATAGTACTAAATGGCTTTTGGTTTGTCCAGATCGGTTCATTTTTGACCCCGGGGGACCACTTTTTCTTCAAAAAAACGGGGTTTTGCGGGGTTTTGAGATTTTTTGTTCAGTTCGAGCTTAGATGCATATCGGAATTGATAGCTCATGGTCGATTACATATGAATCGACACCTGGGTCGATAAAATACCTCCAGTTTTGACCCCGGGGGACCACTTTTTCTTTAAAAAAATGGGGTTTTGCGGGGTTTTGAGATTTTTTGTTAAGTTCGAGCTTAGATGCATATCGGAATCGATAGCTCATGGTCAATTACATATGAATCGACACCTGGGTCGATAAAATACCTCCAGTTTTGACCCCGGGGGACCACTTTTTCTTCAAAAAAACGGGGTTTTGCGGGGTTTTGAGATTTTTTGTTAAGTTCGAGCTTAGATGCATATCGGAATCGATAGCTCATTGTCGATTACATATGAATCGACACCTGGGTCGATAAAATACCTCCAGTTTTGACCCCGGGGGACCACTTTTTCTTCAAAAAAACGGGGGTTTTGCGGGGTTTTGAGATTTTTTGTTAAGTTCGAGCTTAGATGCATATCGGAATCGATAGCTCATTGTCGATTACATATGAATCGACACCTGGGTTGATGAAATATCTTTATTTTTGATCCCGGGGGATCACTTTTTCTTTAAAAAACACGGGGTTTTGCGGCAGATTTGTTTTTTTCGTTTTTCTTTCTGTTTAAAACTCAGTCATTGCCGCATTGGAGGCGGAAGGGAATGCGGCCCATTCCCTCTCGCCGATCTATTTGTTATGCGTTTTCTATTATTTTATGAACAACTGTTTAAGCATTTTGAAAGTAATCCTTGACGAAATTTGCATATTGCATAATAGTCAAAAATTTTTTTGATGGATAAAATTAAAAACAATAACTATGAAATGCCAAAAATTGCAAGAAATAAAATTAATGCAGCTATTGCATCATGTATGTTAAACCAAAATTACCTTCATAAACCGATTATTAACAAAATTTGTATTTAAAATTTAAAAATAATTATTTGGAATTGATAAAACCCCTGCCATTGTTTTCATTATAAAATCAAAAACATTTATGGAATATTTTACAAGTATAAAACTATTTTGCGGCAACAAACATTGAATTCGTTATGAAAGAAAACAGCAGTAATTTGGTTTGACAAGCTATCAATAGATTCGGAAACAACTTTATTAAAATTATATTAAATTATAAAAGTGAATAAATTGTTAAAATCCTTAACATTTTTTTCAATTTTACTGCTTCGCAGCAGACGGCCCAGGAGACTAGCCAACGGGGAAACAATAATTAAAAATTATAACAAATACGGCTGTTGCAATGTAAGACGGGAAAAGAGATTAAATGTTGCAGACGGGATTGGCTTACTGTAAGACAGGAAAAGAGATTAATGAGGGGATCCACAATAGGCTGTAAGACGGGAAGCGAGATTGATTTTTTCTACGAGACTACCGTACAACAGCCATCGCCCTCTGCAATAGATATGGACATCCACCTGTCCTCCTTTTTTGCATTCTCTGGGGGCGTGTCTTTATGCAAACTTAAATCAATTCATTGAAAAAGGGTTTTTCTGGTTAACATTTTTAAAACTAACAATTAAAACTCAACAATTTCATTAACTCGTAATACAAAAGTAATTTCATGGGCTATAGCTGTAAAATAAGAGGCAATTTCTCGGGGAAGGGAGGGATAAATAAAAAGCACTATGAAGTTGTTTTGCATTTAATTAGAGGACTTTTAGAGAAAAAAGTTGTTTTGGGGGGTTCGCATAAGTAAAAGTGGGCATAGATGACAACATGCCCACCTTTTCTTTATTGCAGAGGGCGATGGCTGTTGTACGGTAGTCTCGTAGAAAAAATCAATCTCGCTTCCCGTCTTACAGCCTATTGTGGATCCCCTCATTAATCTCTTTTCCTGTCTTACAGTAAGCCAATCCCGTCTGCAACATTTAATCTCTTTTCCCGTCTTACATTGCAACAGCCGTATTTGTTATAATTTTTAATTATTGTTTCCCCGTTGGCTAGTGTTTTTAGTTTTTTTAAATACAGTAACTGAATGAAGGTGTTTGTAGCACCATTTTTGGAGCTAATCATTATATTAAGAATTAATTATACCATAAAATTAATATTTAACAGATCTTTTAAAAACTGATACATAGATTACAAAAAATCCAAATTGAGAAAAGATTTAATAAGACAAAATTACATTTGAAAAAGCTTGTTTTGGTTTTTAAATTTTTTTTAACTGCAGAGGTTTGAGTTTCATGAAAATTTGATTTTAATTAAAATAAATATAAAATTTAGCAGCTTTGGGTATGGTAAGTTAAAGTTTTTTACCGTTCCTTCAAAAATTTATTTTTATGGCAAATTGTTTAAAATTCTTTGTTAAGCTTTAGTCGACAAACTGACCTTTTATTTTGTCTATAAATTGATAAGTTTTATAACTGAGCCATGATACTAAAATGATTTTAAATCATTATTATTGATTTACAATGATACAGGTATTTGGTTTTGAGTTATATTATTTCTATGTGATTTTAAGCTTTTAAATTCAACCTAAAATAAAAACTGTTATTTCGCATTTTGCGTTATAGCTTCAGTAACATTTAAAAAACTGTTATTCATTCTTAAACAACCTCAGTTACAGTAGTTCCTACTTATCTAAATTCAAAATAATTTTTTTTGTTTCTTTGGTTTTTTATAAAACAAAAAAAGAATTGCTTGATAGACATTTTTTGGAAGAGTCATTAATTCACTTTTTTTATGAAAAAATTTTTCTTTTCCCATTTATCATCCCCATTCCCGATTCATTTCATTTCCTCCCTTCCATCCATTTTTTTTGCATTTTCTCATTTGCTTTTATTTTCTCTTTTTTAATTTTATATTTAGCGCCTTTTTTTTATTAATTTCCGTTTTGACTTTATAAAAGCTATCCAAAAACAAAAAAATAATAATTTTTCATAAATAAACTGACCAGGATTTTTATTTGCCATTTCTTACTTTTCTCATTTCCTATCTTTCTTTTTCTCTCTTTAATATTTCTTTCGAGCCCAAAAAACTATTAACAAAGATTTGATTTATTTAAAAATTAAAAACATACTTTTCACTCGCATTTTCTTTATTAATTTCTTTTTTAAACTGCTTTTGGTTTTTTGTTGTTCCCCCACTTTTCACATTTCCAGATGCCACTTTTGATTTTGAGTCATTCAATTTTCTTTACAATTTTTTGATACTTTTTTTTATTTTTTTGATGAACAACGCGTAAAAAAATATTATGCAAGCAAATAATAATATTTTTGAGAATTTTTTAAAAGAAAAAAGGGATAGTTTTTTTTTCTTTCTTTGCAATGCATTTTTTTAAAACAAAAAAAAGCGTGAAAAAATAAAACGAAAATGAAAGTGCTTAAAAATGAGTGAAAAAAGTGGGATAAAATTGGACTTTAACATTTTTTTCAAAGTATTTTTTTAATTGTTTTTGTCTGTCTGATTTTGTTGAGTTAAATGTTTTGTAAGTTTTGAAAGCTGTTTTGAAATCTGGGTGGTAAAGTTCTATCATTGTCTTTGTTGATGAATAATCTAACCATTGTCTTTTTACTGTATTCATTTACTAAGTACTAATTTGAATATTCAAACTGGAATGTTTGTTCTTGGAGAGTTTAAGAAAAACTGAACTTGCAATAAAGAGGTTAAAACTTTAAATTTTTCAAAAATGATAAGTACGTCTTCAGGAATACCACTAGTATTGAGTTTTTAATAAACAAATTTAACTGTCACGATTTAATTTTTGGGCAATATTGTTCAAATTTTAACATTACGGTGGATTTTTGGAACTTTTTTAGTTATTCAAACATTTAATTGCTTCTCCAGGTTGATCGGAACATACTTAATTTTCCAAAACAAATCTTGATTTATTTAACTTTTTTTGCTAGGTTTTATAATCCAATTATTTAAATTTTAACTGAGCACGAGTGGTTCTTCATTAACATCTCTTTAAAAAGCTTTGTTTCAATTTTGCCTCCGCCAAAACTTTAAGTTCAATATTTAAGGGGTGATAACGTTTTACCAATGTCTTTGTTGCTAAACAAACTGAACGAAACAAAATTCAATAATTAAAACTGACTTCTATCTAATTTTCTTGATTTTTATTGAAACTGAGTCCTTCCTTTGCTCTTCAGTTCAAACACTGAACATGTTTTTTCTAGTGTAATTGAAATTTTTTTGTTTTTAAAAAATTATAACTGATCCACCCGGTTAGTTATTGGTACTTAATTTACAGAATAATCTTAATGTTTTTAACTATTGTTATCTGTTTTTTATCATTAATTTTTTTAACTCTTAACTGAAAGCGATTGTATTAGAATACCATTTTTATAAAAGTTAATGAGTTACATATTTTTCATCATTCAAAAAATTATAACTGTTTCTCCGGGTTTACTTTCAGCATTTGTTTAAATTTTCAAAATCATTCTCTCATTTCATAATATTTGTATTACATTTACCCCCAAATATATATAACTTTAACTGATAACTATTTTGCCTGCACTGAATATTGTTTTTAGTGCAAAATATTTAAAACTATTTATTTTTCAAAAATTTTAACTGTTCTCTAAGCTTCCTTTTTTTATAAAAAATTTTGATTTTTATCAAAACTGAATCCATTTTAAAGTTTAGCTTGTTAAAACTGGATGTATTTTTTTTTCAGTGATTAAGACGTTTTTGGTTTTCAAAAAATTATAACTGATTCACCAGGTTGGTTACCTATTTTTCAATAAAATTTTAATCTGTTTAACTATTCTTGTTTAACTTTTATCACCCAATTTTTTAATTCTTTTCTGAATACAGTTATGTTTATACAAGACATGGTTTTTAGTTAGGTGGAAAAAATTATTTTTTTTTAAATTTTGACTCTTTTCCCAAACTGATTATTTTGGGTTTGGTGGACATCGTTTTTAGTAAAGTTATTAAAACTATTTATTTTTCGAAAATTTTAACTGTTTTTGAAGTTTTCTTCATTTTTTATTAAAAATCTTGATTTATTGAACTTTCTTTCCTCAGTTTTATCATCCAATTTTTTTAACTTTTAACTGAGCTCAACGGGTTGTTCACCATTAACATCTGCTTAAAGTTTTGTTTCAATTTAAATTTGGTACTTTTTTGCTCCAACTAACGTTTAATGTTTAAATTTGTTCTTATCGAAAATCTGACAAAAAAAAAACTTTTGTTTTTACAAAATCTTTGTTGATATTTTTCTTTCTTTAGTTTTCCGTGCTGTTGTAATTTAATCTGTGATTATTTTTTTAAAAAACTGAAGTATTTTGGATGTGTATTTGCAATGTCATTTTTGCGTTTTTATTTCGTGTTTTATATAAAAATTTAAACGCGGCGTGTGCATACTGTATTTTTTTAGTTATAAAAGCAATCATTTGTTGGTGGTTATTCGTATTTTAATATTTGTTTTGTATAATTAACTTTTGTAACCATTTTTGTTTTCTTTTGGAAATTGTGATTAATAAGCTTACAAGGGAACCGTCAGAAGTGATAATTGAGTTTTTAAACAAAATATGTTTTTTTGGGATGGTTTTAGGTCCATAATGATCATATAAAAATATTACGTGCTGGTTTTTAGGATACGGTACTTTTTCGGCACTTTGAAGTTCTGCGATTTGCCTTACTCCCCCCTTTGGATTCAAAAAATGAAAAAAATTTGAAATTTTTTAAATATCACAAATTTTGCTCTAAATTGTTCCTGAGGGTCGGTAATAAGCGTATGCAAAATATTTTTTCGCTAGAAGGCCGATAAATTTATTTTTGAACAATTCAAAGTTGTTGTACTAATACATGACGCATGCTTAAATTGCTTAAAAAAGTGGATTTCAAACGTTTTTAAGCAAAAATATTTTATAGGTATCATTAATATGCTTATTACTAACATTCCCATCCATTTTTAACATTTTTTAAATTTTTTTATTTTTTTCACTTTTTTGAGCACGTACTCCCCCCTTTGGACATGAGGGTACAAAACTTCAAAGTGCCGAAAAAGTACCGTAACCTAAAAACCAGCAGGTAATATTTTTATATGATCATTATGGACCTAAAACCATCCCAAAAAAACAAATTTTGTTTAAAAACTCAATTATCACTTCTGACGGTTCCCTTGTTAAACTGATCAATATTTACCCTTCAGTATATTTTTAACTTATATAATTTTAACTGAAAATCAGTGTACGAAACCCATTTATTTTCAAAATTGTTATTAAAACTATCGAATTTTTAAAAGAAAACTGACCGTTTTTTATATTCTGCATCTTGTCTTGATATAAAACTGTAAGTTAGAATAATACTTAATTTAATGAATCTTACCGATTTTTCCCCATTTTGATTCAATTTTGAGTATTTTTTGTGTTGGATGGTCTGTTTCGACAATTATGAAATGAATAGAAAACATGATCATTTTTTAGAAACTGAGGAATTAAAATTACAGCTATTTATCAGATGTGTAATTACAAAGAATAATAAATTAATTATAAGATACTATAAATTTTTGTAAATTTTGTTGTATACAGTTACTTTAATTAAAATATGTATCCATATGTTCTTTACAAATTTTATGTATCAATTGAAAACCTTTTTTTTATCCATGAGTCATGGACCATGACTGTTATATTTTTTTGGAACTGTATACTCTGTTCTGTTAACTGTAAAACATTACCTCAAAAAACTGAATCACTTTCTGTCTCTCTCTCATTTTTTTAAACTTTTAAAACCTTTTTAATCAATCATAATATTTATTCGAACAGTCTTTAAACATATTGAACATATATTTTATGCTTCAATCCATTTCCAATTTTCTTCCTTCTTTTCAAAAGAGGAGAAAACCTTGACAGACATAGAAAAAAAAGTGGCACAAAATAAGCATGTTCTTTTTTCCTTTTTCGCAGACATATACATTCGTTGTTCGCAGTAGAAGAAGAAGCAGAAAGAAAGAAATGAGCCAGAATGGGGCATGCTTCATTTTCACTTTGTTATATCCAGGAGCATTTTTTTAAGTGAAAAGAAAGAAAAAAACCATGAAGGAAGGAATCTCACTTTTTTTTCTCTCACGGACATACTTGAAAAGGAAGGCACTCCTTCGTTTTCTTTTCAAGCTTTTTTGGCATTCAATTGAATTGAAAAAAATTCAAAAAAGTAGAAAAAAACAACCTTGAATAAAGAATATGTTTTTTGAAAAAAAAAGAAGGAATGCAAACCTTAAAACGAAACTTTTTTTTCGGCTGGTTGGATGCCTTTGATGTTGATGTTGATGGCGATGATGAAGTTGAAGGAGGAGGAAGAAGGGAAAGGAGACAATATATATGCTTGAAAGAAGAAGAAGGAGGCAGAAGGCTCACGTTTTTCTTCGCTTTGTTGTTGTCATCGTGTTTGTTCGTCGTTAAGTGGAGGAGGAGTTCTTTTTTTTCTTTTTCTTCAACGAATTTTCTATTCCATTTTTTTTCTGTGAAACTAAAAAAAACTTAAAGAAAGTGAAAAAAAGGAGGAAGAATATTATGACAAAAAGAACAAAAACATGTTGAAAAAAGTATTATTTTTTAACTGACTCATCAAAACTTGACAAAATTTGTGTTGGTGGATATTATATATATATGTGTAATTGATATATAAATTTGCATATTGGCATATATATCGCTTTTTTGAGTAACTGGCAGCATATTTATCTATTTTGGTATTTAAAAATAAAAACTGTCATTTAATCGACGACATCCTGTCAAACAACAACAACAACAACTTCTTAACTGTCAATTATTACTACAAGTGTTAACTATTTTTATTGCCCCTTAAAAAGACACATTTTTTATTATTATTATTATTATCGTCTACTACTTCTTCCTGTACAAAAAGCATTGTCTACTGCTGCTGCTAAAAACCTTTTCACCACCAAATTTTCTACAACTCCCTATAACAACCTCATCATCATCATCATCACCCTATCATTGATATCATCATATTATTCTTTTTTTGTTTGTTATCAATCAATTCTTCTTCTCCTGTGTGTTGTTCAAAGAAAGCATTTTTGCCTCCTTTTTTTATTCAAGCTTTCTTCGTTTTACAAAGACTCCAACAAAAAAATTTTTATTGATTACTTTTCTCCATTTTTTTCTGGTTGAAGCTGTTTTTGGAAAAGCTTCAAAAAATCTACGTTTTTTATATATATTAAACGTATATTTTTTGTGACAAGAAAAAAAATTATATTATCCAAAAGAAAAACTTTATTATTCGAAAGCTGCTCTCCCTTTTCAACTCTCCTTTCTTCATCTTCTACTTCGTTATTTTTCAACTCAAAAAACAACATCAAAAAAGAAAGTTTCGATGTTTCGTATTTTATAAAAAAAATAAGGTTGTTAAAAAAAAGAGAAAAAGGAACAAAAAAAGCATCCCGTCTTTTTTTGGTTATATTATTTTAAAAAAAGCTGGAAAAGGAAAGAAAAAGAAGAAACATGTCAAAGTTATCAACCGAAGTGCCGATTATTCGAATGTGAGGTTTTTGCATTTTTTTCTTTCTACTTTTTTTTAGTTTTTGTTACCTTTTTTAGAGTCATTTTTTATCTTTTTTAAGTTTTTGAAAACGATTTTGTAATCATTAATTTTTCATTTTTTTATCTCAATTTTTTTAATTTTTTTAACTGATATAAGGATTCTTATTGCAAATATAAAAAAATTTCACTGTAAGTTCTTCCTCTCCACTTTTTTAACTAATCCAAAAAATTATTTCATAAAATCTTCATCATTGAAACTGTTATCTATTGTTGATTTTAAAAATTTAACTGAAATTTCTTCAATAGCATTTTTAGTGAGAATCTAAAAGATCATTTAAAAAAATTTTTGTCTTGCATATTTTTTATTGGTCATTCATATAAACTGAGGTAGATCGAGATTTTTCTTTAAGGTAAAACTGGCTTTTACATGTTTCGTTAGTAAAATCTGAAAACTTTATTTTTTAAATTTAAAACTGTTCACGTTCATGTAAATTCAATCTATTTAAGAATTGAGGCAATGACAATGTCACAATTGTAAATGCCATTTTAAACTGAAAAATCGTTTTGTTTGCTAGCTCCATTATTTTTTATTTCACACTGGTTAGTAATTCTTTTTCCTTGATCAGATTAAAGTTTAAAAATTCGTTCCTGCTCCTTTTTTAAATTAAATTAAATCATTTTATATTTAAAGATTATTTTAAAACATTTTACCTTAGTTATACTTGATAAAAACTGTATAATGTTCACTCGTTTCTAATACTTGTTTTATTTAGTGTTGGATTTTATGCATTTTAACTGACTTGTTATACCTTTAATAATTGTTATATTTTTTGGTTTTTAACTGATTTTTTTTCCAACGGTATTTTTCTTCGAAGCTTTTATGTCAAAAAAATATTAAAATAACTCATGAATCCATAAGTTACTTTTTAGAATTTTTAACTGTGATGTTTTGATCGTGATATCTTGTTTTGAACTGCTTAACAAGTTCTTCGGAGTCGTTTTAGATTTAAAAAATATGTTCAAATATTATAATTAAGAAAAAGATAACTGTGAACCATAATTATTTCATCATTTTTTACAGCAAACTATAAAATATCTTCTTTAACTTTTAATAAATCTTAAGATTAAATTTTTCATTTAGGTGTTTAAACTGACCAGGATTTTTTATCTTCGCACAATGTTTGTAGAAATAAATGTACGAAAAAGTATCTCATATTTAAAACTGTTCCCTGTTCTATAGGTCATGTGGTTTTTAATTATTCTGACCTAAACTGTTTTTTTAATTTTTTATGAAGCATTTCTGTTTCAAAAGTAAGAAAACATCTCAAGCATCTATAAGTTATTACTTTGAATAGTTAATTTTGATGTTTTTGTGGTAAGAGATAGCTTGTTTTTAAAACTGCGTTGTTTTATTGTTCTTCTAAATAATTTTAAATTTAAAAACTGTGCAAAATTTTTAGAATTCTACTTGATGTAAACTGGCAACCACAATAATATTGTTCATTTTTTACATTTAATTATAAAAAATCTTACTTAATTTCTTTGAATCATGAGATTACATTTTTAATTAGGAGTTTAAAACTGTCCCAAACGATTTTTTACAGAAACAACTCTAAATTTCTTTTATATTTAAAACTTTGTTCACCAAACGTTTGATGTTTCAAAAGAAATAAAACTTCTAAGGATTTGTAAGTTATTAACACATAAAACTGCCGTGGTTAAAGGATAACTGGTTTTAAAAATGCTTCACGGTTTTTTAATCTTTTTATAATTAAAAATTATGTATAAAATTTAGTTGCTTTGATAAAAACTGTGCTCTTTTATCATCTTTTATAGTTAATTAGAGAATTCTTTACTTAACTTTTTATAATTTTTGGATTATACTTTTAATTTAGGTTTTTAAACTGCTCCTAATCATGATGTTTCAGTCTGTTTACACAAACAACTGTAAAAAATTCTTTAATATTTAAAACTGTTTTCACGAAAATATTTGTTAAAGAGGTCATGTGGTTTTCAATTATTCTGACCTAAACTGTTTTTTTCATTTCCAAAGGGTGGCACATGGCACTTTTTCTCTTTTTCCACCACTTACCTTCTTATTCTTAAAAGTATCTTTTTGGGAATCCACTTTTCTTGAATATTTCATTTTTTACCCTGTTTTTTTCTTATATTTTCGTTAAGTGTTCAATATTTGCATTTTTTTCCAAAAAGTAAGAAATAGTGTTTTTGAAGGAAAACAAAAAACTGAAATTCTTTTTTTTGTTTCTGTTTATTTTAGCAAAAAAAGTATATATCAAAAAATGGGAGTGCATTTCCGGAAGAAAAAAAACATTATTACATTTTTTTCTGCTGCAACAAAAAAATGTTTTAAAAGTTTTTTTTGACATGAATATAAATGTCACTTTTTTTTGTTCTTTCTTTGAGGTTCAGGCAGTTCATGAAAAAGATAAATTCATTAAATATGCAAAACTTTAAAAAAATAGTGTAATGATAACACAAATTATTAAGAAACATTATTCTAGTTTAGCAGAAATCTAGTAAATAAACAAATCGAGCATTGAGGTATAATTATAAAATTAAAAACTGTTGAAATAAGATTATCATTGCTTTTGAAATAACTGAACCCAACAACTTGTAACATTTATTTTGTCAAAGGTTATGCAATATGTACATATAAGGTAAATCGACTACGAACTACTAAATCTTTCTAATATTAAACTATTTTTTTAAACTGAAGTATCTCCCCGGTTATGCTAAAACTTATTTTTTGATTTTTGATTAATAATGAATACTAGTAAGCGATAAAAATTTTTTTAAACTTTGAGAATTGTGTCAGTAATTTTGTGAGCTAACAAAAAATCAATTTCCATAAATTTAGTTCTTAATAATTACAAAACTGTTTTAAAATGTTCATTTTGTTTTCTCATGCTTTAGAAGCACCATATTGATATCAGAACTTTTTATTCAAGTAATTTAAATTTTAATTAAACTGAGTGTTATTGAATCTATGATATAAGCTGGTTTTAAATAATTTTATTTTTTTGTAAATCTTTTTTCAGTTTATTAAAACTGTATATATTCATAATATCTCTATCTCCATCATTGTCTAAACACTTATAAGAAAAAAACCACCAAATGATTGCTACTTTTTAATCATCTTAAATATTTAACACTTTAACTGTTCTTGCTTAAAAACTCCTTTTAATCAATAAATTTTAAATCATTTTTTAGAGAAGGCGCAGATCAAACGCCATCCAAAGATTCTCCGACTTCAATCAGTGACGAATTAATTGTACGTAAAAGTACATCTTCAAAAAAGGGCTCAAAATCTACGTCAACTTCGCCATCTCCATCATCAACATCTTTTGTAGCACATGAACGACCTTCTTCTGCACAAGGAAATAGTAGTGCAGGAACTTGTAGTCGAAAATCATCATATCGTGCACCAGAATTTAATCAATTTTTTGACGACGATCATTTAAGTATCAGCAATTCTGTAGCAGCTTTAAAACCGTCAACAACAACAACAAAATCGGGTGCTTCAGAATCAGTTAAAAGTTCTTCATCATTTTGGTCTTCAATTACAGAAGTTTTTAAAAGTTCTTCTCCTTCTATTTCAACAATGTCGGGGCTAACTTTTCAATTACAAAGTGGCATCTTTAAAGAAAGTATTTCAATTGATACTCAAGAAATTGCATTAAAAGATTTACGGGAACATGCTGCAAAATTTGTTAAAAAATATGTAAGTTATATTAATTTTTGAGGGTATTAACTGAATTCAGAAGATTCCACAAGTAGAACATATATTTTTAAGATAAAAAAAATTAAAAAAAAACTGTACCATTTAAACTGAGTTTTCTTTTGGGCCACAATTATCATAATTTAATATTAACTGATTAAATTTATCAATTTTTTTTGAAAACATATGTTTAAAATTGATCTTGTAAGCTATCGATGATCAAAATAATTACCCCCGAAATTTTTTAAGAAAAGTATAAACTGCCCACCCTAATCAATCGGTTTGATCAAATAGTTCCGTTTTTTTAAATTTTTTATGATTAAAATCGATTTCTTTTTGTTTAATAAACTGCTGCTAGAGTTTTAAAAAGTTGTTCAGATATTACTGTAACACAAATGGGCATGGTTGGAGGACAACT
Organism: Panagrolaimus sp. LJ2414; assembly: GCA_024447195.1. Classification (NCBI taxonomy): domain Eukaryota; kingdom Metazoa; phylum Nematoda; class Chromadorea; order Rhabditida; family Panagrolaimidae; genus Panagrolaimus; species Panagrolaimus sp. LJ2414. The sequence goes on along the minus strand of JAMRXY010000281.1, from coordinate 537,180 downwards.
TCAAAATTTTGCGCGAACTTTTTTGCATTTTTTTAAGTTAACAACGCATATTTACGATGTAAAATAAAGACAACATTTTTTCCAAAAGGTTTGTCTATTTAAAAGTAGATATTTTAATAAATAAACTGTATTCAAAAAAATTAAACGATTATTTATTTAAGAGGCAGTCTGGCTAATTTTTTCACTTTATAAGTAGGAAAATGCACATTTTAAAAAAAATTTTCGATTTAGGACTTCAAACTTTCAGGCATCGATTTTTTTTACGTCTCCAAATTGGCTGATTTTTTGCAGGTATATGTAATCGACCATGGAGAATTTGATGGTGTTATCAGATTTTTTTTAAAAAATTTTTTTAGTGCCAAAAACAGGCAAAATATGCAAAAAAAGTGGAGTGGAGCTCACTTCAGGAGTATGATGACCACTAACAGGATGAAGTCGGATTCTGGCACCCATATATCATTAAACTAGACATATTAGGCAATAAAAATATATCAGTCCCGGCTTGTGGGATGGAGTGGCTGAAGAAAAAAATCAGGGTCAAAAAATCGAAATTTCGATTTCGGCATGAAAAAAATTTTTTCTCCAAAAACCGAGAGTGCCACTCGATTCCCCATGGTCGAAAACCTATACAACCGGGAAATTATAAAAAACGAAGCAAAACTGGATTTTTTCTACACGGTCGAAGTTTGTGACTTCTGAATCCCAGAAATCCAGAATCCTAGCACGAAAAAATTTAAAAAAATTATTTTTGGCATTCACAGACCTATGCCAACAATCTCTGAAAGTTTGAAGTCCTAAATCGAAAATTTTTTTTAAAATGTGCATTTTTTGTCAAATAATTAGCCAGACTGCCTCTTAATGAAAACACCGTAAAACAATAATTCGGTTATGCGCTATTCATATTTAAAGCTGCTAGCTTTCCATCAAAAAGCTTTGATTTATTCCATTGAAATTTAAGTGCTGGAGTATCTTCAACGAAACAGATCTTGGACCAAAGTTTTAACGAACTGAAAGTCTACGATTTTAAAAAATATTGTGAGATAATGTTAAAACGGACTTTAAATAAACTTTTGGCAAATCTAAATCTTTAGAGAAAGATCCATCATCAAAGGGTTCAAAATATTCAATACCATCAACTTCACTTTCAACCAATGAAGATGATGCAGCGCAACCTTCAAAGTCTAGGAGTAATTTATCATGCACAACTGAAGTCATATTCGAAACCTAAAATTTTATTTCGAAGCTAGTGTTAACATTTTTTAAGCCAAAATTTTTAAATCACTTACAATAGCTTCTTCAAATTCACCAAATTCATCATCTTCTGTACCAAAAATTTGTGCAGAAGGAGGAGGTGGAGGACGTTGATTAAAGGGGGAGGCGCATAGCCTGTAGTTTTTTTGATGCAAAGTCGATTGCATTTCTTGACGCGAAAACACCTTTCATTGGAGCTTGTTTTTTTCTTCACTGCAGCTGCAAAAAAAGAAAGAAAAAAGCAGCTCCAATGAGTCCCTGATTTTTGTAAAAAAAATTTATAGTCGTATCAAAAAAACTACAGGTGATGCGCCTCCCCCTTTAAAATGAATCAAAACTGGACGAACATCCGCAGCATTTTGAATCCCTTGTTGATTATCATTTGATGAACCCAATTGATTAGGGTTAAGTAATTGTTGGGAAGGTGTAAATTGCATAACAGCTGGATCAGTTTCACCATCTGTTTGCTGCCTTGGAAATTCAAATGAATTCTGAAATTTATATATTTAAAAAATCTATTTTAGTTCGCTTCTATTTTAAATATCGACTAACCAATGCTGAATCAATTAACTTTTGTTTTTGTCTGATAATCTTTTTCTTGTCTTCATTTTTATCCTTTAATACAGTATCCCCATCTTCAACAAAATTTTCATAAGCGGCAATATGAAGGGATAAAGTGCTGCAGCTGGTGGTTGTTGCATTTGAAAAATCATTTTTCCACTTTTTTGTTTTAACAGTTCCTTCTTCAGCTTCATCAAATGCAGTAAAGGATTTAAAAGGTTTTGGATGTAATGTATTTGATACTGATGATTTATTCCATAGACGTTGTTTTTCATCATTAACAATTTGTGAATCTATTTTTAAAATTGCTGCAGTTAATCGATAACTATTAAGATATTCTCTAATTTTAAAGTTTTTACCAACTGAAAATTCTCGTGTACAAGACAGTAATTTTTACAACTTGAACTACAATATTTTCATTGAAACTGTTAATTTTAAAGAACTGCAGCAGTATTTGTGTTTACCAAAATTTTTGCTTTTATTGATTGATTTGCTATTTGATTGAACAAGTGAAACATTAAAACATTTATGATTTTGATTTTGATTTAAATTGTAATTAGAAAATTGATTCTGACCACCAATATTTTGAAGAATTGATTGTTTCTTCTTCAGCGGCACAAAATCATCTTTTGTTGTCATGTTCTAAATCTTTTTTTATAAAACCGTTTAATTAATGATAAATCAGTAAAAAATGAATAGAAACAACGATATTTATAAATTCAATGTTTTAAAAGACTTTTTAAAAAGTTCTTTTGCAGAAAATGATTGCAAAGAAACGCAAAAAAGGAATCGTCAATAGTCTAGAATGATGCAATATTAATATTTTTTATTCAATTCTTTTTTTCTACATTTTCCACATTTTTTTGCGCGAACCTCCGGGTTTATGGCTACGCAATGCGCGAACCTTCGGAAGATAATCCTCCGAGATCCTCCAACTTGCCTATTTGTGATGTTACTTGATAAAAATTTATTCCATTTGGTGACCAAATGTCTAAACTTGCCCACAAAATCAAAGCGGTGTAATAATTCTCCGTTGAATGTAACATGCAAAATCTGGATACTGGTTTAAAACATTGTTAATTTTGAAATACATAATACTTAAAAAGATTAAAATAAATTAGAAATTAGAATTTTACTGTTGACGTGAGCTTAACAAAATTTGATATATATTCTAAAATTCAGTTTCTTTTCAAAGGTTCTATAAACATTAACTTATTAAAACTGGAGTTGATTTTGGTAGTCTAAAAATTCTTTCAAAAATTCAACTTTTCTTCTTTTCAGTATCCAACACAAAACTTTGGTGAAAATGTTATTGATTATATTTTGCTGTATCGGCATGATCTTCGTTCTGTAAATATTTTGCAATTGATTACCACTTCTGCAGATATTTCGGAAGGAACCCTGGTTGAAATTGTTATCAGTCGTAAGTTTATTATTTTTCGATCTTTAAGAGCTAAACTGGGGAGATTTATTGATAAACTGAGCTGAATTTTGAGCAGGTTTGATAGTTAAAACGCTCTTGAAACTGATTACTTAGTCCTGATTTAGAATATATTAAACTGAGTAATATAAAACTTAAAATTTTTTAAAAAATTTTGATAATTAAAACTACTTTTTTTATCATCATTTTTGTTTAACTGTTACCGATAATCAAAAAAAAAACATTTTAATTTTTAAAAAATTAATTAAATTCTTGCTTAAAATATAAAAATATTTGATACCTTTATACCTTTTTAAATAAATTTTGATAAATTTTAATTTAATTATTTTTGGTGAATGATTATTAAAATATTAGTTTGCTATATTTAGACAAACCCCCCTCAAATTAATTTTATTTTCTTAATACTTTTAATCTATTTATTAAGAAGATGAAGGATAAAATATGATAACTGTCCTTCTTCGAGTTAAAAGTATTTGTTTAATTTTTTCGTACTTTTGCTTTTTCGAATTGCTTAATTTTTATGGTTTATGATTAAAACTGCACGCAATGCAATGCTTTTAACCACTTGATTTATTGATTTTTTTGGAAATTTATAGTTTGAAAAGCTAAAACTATTTTTTAATAATAAAAAGCAAAACTGTTTCGGTTGATGAATGATGTGAACAGCAAATTCGTTTTCAAATGGTAGTAAATTTTTAAAAATTGTTTCAGTTTGCAAATTTTAATTTTTAAACAAAACTGCCTTTTGAAATGTAGTAAAACATAATTTTTGTTGCATCAAAACACTGTTTGTAGACATTCATAAATCTTAAAAGCTCAGAAAGGCATCAAAATTTAATTGGAACTCTCTCACTCAGTCTTTCGTTCCTTAGGCAAAAATTTTTATGAAAGAAGCTATTTTTTGATGGAACATTAATAATGAATAGTGAGTGTGAAAACTGATTCATGGAAAAAAAACTAGTCAGGGTTTTATTTTTGCGTTTTTGATATGTAGCAATTTTTTAGTCTGAGTTTATAGCTTTTAAAAAATTGTGTTGGAAGAGTTTTATTTTAATTAACTGAACTTGAAGTTGAATGATGTTTGTCAAATTTAATTTTTTTTTGCAAAAAAAACTGTAATAACATTTTCTTTTTCCATTTTAAACCCTTTCATGCGTAATTGTAGAATTAAAAAAAGTGTTAAGATTTACGTATTTTTTTTGTTTATCATTTTCAAAAAAAAGCTAAAAGCTAAAAACGCTAAAAATTTAAGTTCTTCTTCCTTTTTTTCTGTTGCAATAATATTATTTTGCTAAACCATTACTCTATTACTATTACTTTTTATTATTAATAATAATAGTATTTTCAACTAAAGGCCAAAAACTACAAAATAAAACGTGAAAAAAAGAAAGCGATGATTGCGTAAATTTTTGGAGAAGAAGAAGCAGCAAAAAAAGAAATGACGGATTAGCGAAAAAAAATAAGGCATAAAAAAAAGTCTTCTCTCATTTTTTTCTTTTGCGGCTCTATTTCGTTTTGCTGCTTCTTTTTTTTGCCTTCTTCTTCTTTGTCGATAATGAATAAAACAAAATTGAGAAGGGCATTATTGCTTTTTTGGCATTTGCAGTTTTATACATATATTTTTTTGTTTAAAAATGGCATACTTGAATCGATATTGTAAAAGTTTTAACTGTGACTAATTTGTGTAGAAAAAGTTTTTAATTGGGTTTTATTAAACTGATAATCCAAAATCAAGTAAATTTAAGTTATTAATTATTTTTACCAAAGCTTTGTTTCCTTTTTGTTGAAAATTTTTCAAATAGATTTTATTAAACTGTCCATTGTTGACGAACTATTATTTAAATTATTAATTACTTTTACCAAAAATTTTTTCCTTTCCCCTCAAAAGCTAAAATATGGCTCCAAACACTACTTTTAAAGCTAACTAATAAAGCCATGAAAGTTCCCTCCATTAGAAAAATATGAAAAGCAACCAAAAAATTAAAAATTAAAAAAAACTCAAAAGTCCATGACTTAACTTGACTTGCTTCTCTTTCATTTCTTTTTCTGTTTATGCGCAGTACATCGTGTACTTTTTTTCTAAAAAAAACTTAGTTTGTCCGAGTTATTTATTACTTTAATTTTGCCATTTTTTTATTTATTTAAAAAATATCTTTATTTTAAGAATTAACTGCACCATTTCACGTAAAAAAGGAAAAAAGGTTGTTAAAATTTAATGAATAATTTTGTTCTGGGAAGTTATCTTTGGTAAAAAACTGGATTCACATTTTTTTAATAAAACTATATTTGAATTTTAATTTTAAACTGAATTTGACTGAATATGTGTTAATCTTTAATAAAAATTACTTTGAAATGGAACTATTTATTCATACTCGTAAGTTTCAATTTGATGAGGGGGTGAACTAAAATTACTAAAACTGTTGTCTGATGATGAAATGTTTAGGGTTATACAAAAAAGCTAAATATTTATCATAACTGTCCATTTAATCCGTTTTTCTTTTAGCTACTCCACAACATGAACGTCTAGTTGTTCATCCACATACTCTTTATGTTCATTCATATCGATCTCCAACATTTTGTGATTTTTGTGGTGAATTATTATTTGGTCTTGTTAAACAAGGCCTTAAATGTCAGGGTAAGCTATATTTTATAAATTATTAAAACCTAATAGTTTTAAAAAAAGTTATGTTTTAACTGGCTGCAATTACATCATCATACAATTCCATAAAAAGAGGTCTTCAGATTTTAAACTGTTGTGGATCATATTTTTTGGTTAGAGTTTTGTATTAATTTTTGGTTAATTTAAATATAAAAATTTTAAAATTTAATCAAAAGCAAAATAATATTTGTAAAACTGCTAAGTTGAATCGATTTTGTGAAAATTTTATGCAAATTTTTTGGAGTTAAAAACTGCCATGATAATTATCATTCAAAAAACTGCTTTTGCAGCTGTACCACAAACGATTGCCAAAAATTTAAAATAATTTGTTTGAATTAAAAATTTCTTGGTTTTTTATTGAAAATAAGGCTCAAAAACTGTTGTTGAATCTTTAGGTTGTGGCTTGAATTATCACAAAAGATGTGCCTCAAAAATTCCAAATAATTGTAATGGATGCCGACAACGTCGACCAAGTGCAATTCCATTGTCACCAAGGAATTCTGTTGGCCTTCAAAATACTCAATTAATTTCAACTGTTTCTACTGGGCCATCTGAATTTGGTGGTGGAGCAAGTTCATTGCCGAGGGGGTCTTTCTCCTCAGGGATCGGATCAACTGCAACAACTTTTACTGGTACTTCTTCTGGAACCCCAACAACTGCAAATGCCGCAACTGGATTAGCTCATCCAAAAACAACTCCAGATATTTTAGTAACTGGCGAGCAGCATGATGATGGAGATCCTATTGGAGGAAATGTAAGTTTTAACTTTACAGCTGCATCGGAAAAAACAAAACTTACAAGTAAATTTTAATGAAACATAAACTGATTAACAAAGTTTAATTGCATTTTAATTTTTCAAATCCATTTAAACATAAATTTTCGGGTATTAGAAAAATGATTTTAAAAATGTCAAAACTGCAAATAAAAATTTAAAAAACAGTTCCATTCCAACAGAAGCAATGTGTTCTTGGATTTAAAATGTTTAGAATTGCTAGCAAAACTTTGCATAACTAAAATTTTAAACTGTATTTAATAAACGGTTTTGCGCAAAAGTGTTCACAGAGTTGGAAAACTGATTCAATGGAAAATGTCCAAAACTGGAGTCGTAATTTCTTCTCTCCACTACTTCAAACCTAAAATTGGCTTTTGATCTTTAGCCGTTTCCAAAAAACATTTTTTTAAACTGATATTTTTGAAGAAGTTATGCGCCATTGTGGAATTACCCAAGTAAATTTAACTTGAACATAAATCTTTTTTTCTGGTAGTTTTAAAAATAAATTTTAATAAAAGGTTTTAGCTATCGAAAGAATGATGTTAAAAATTTTAAAACTGCATAAAACTAGGATCATTTGAGAAAACAAAGTATTGCTTAAACGAATTTTAATGAGTTAACAAAATTTACAAAACTAGAAGTTTAAACTGAAACGAACTTGGGTCCTGGAGTTTTTATAATTTAGCGCGAGGTTGAAATATCTACGTATGTTGGGTACCATATATTGTACCCTGGCGGACCATGTGCCCACGCCTGAACTGAAGGGTGACAATAAAATAAAACATATTCAACTTTGAGCGAAAATGCTCAAACGGCCAAAAAGCTGTTTTTTTTTCTTTAAATTGTTTTAAAACTGGGCCATTGCATACTAACCAAAATCTAAACTTAACCTATGATCTTTAGCCGTTTCAAGAAAAAAACATCTCTTTTAAATTGTCAGTCTTAAAGCTTGAAGAAGTTATTTATTATTTTAAATTTAAGCAGTTATTTTTTCGTTTTCACATTATCTGCTTTTTTACGTTTAACGTTTTGCTTTCTTTCTTCAAATAAAAGAACTAAAGAAACCCTCAACAACAAGTTTACCAATAAAAAGCAGCTTTTCCTTGACGACCGAAAATAAAAAACAAAAGTTTTTTCAAGAAAAAAATGCCCTTCCTTTTTTGTGTTTTTTGTTGTTTCTCAAACAAATTCTATTTTAACAAATTATTTTAAACTTATCTTACTTTTGTAAAAGTTTAAATTTTTCAACTGGTTAGTTAAAACACGACGATATTTAATTTTTGGTTCTAAAACTGCAATTACAGAGTATTAGACCAAAGAGGTTGGTTACTAAATTTTTGATGTAACCGATGCAAAAAATTAGGTCAGCAAAATATTAGCTTATTTCATTTTAAAACTGTAGAATTCAAAAGATTTATCCCAAATATTTTTAACAAAACATTTAAAGCGTATGCAAATTTAAAAAAACTCCCATTTTATCACACATTTTGAAAAAATTAATACTACTTAATTTAAATTTATTAAACTGATCAAATTCATTAACGTTTTATGCTTAATTTTAAATATATTTATTTTAGTATTTACAAATGCCACGAAAAGATCGAAGTTGTTCATGGAGTGGAAGGCCATTATGGATGGAGGTGGCAGAAGCGACTCGAATAAAAGTTCCACATACTTTTCAAATTCATTCATATACAAGGCCGACAGTTTGTCAACATTGTAAAAAGCTTCTAAAAGGGCTGATTCGACAAGGAATTCAATGTCGAGGTAAGAAAATTTTTCTACTTTGTAATGTAAATCAAAAAATTGAATTTATGGTCGGAAAAAATTTACAAATAATTTCACTGATGCAAAAAAATAAGCAACTTCTCGAAAAACTGAAAAATAATGATTTTTCATAATGGTAAAATAAATTATAAAAAAAATTCAAACTGTGGCTGTTAAATTCTTTGCAAATTTAAAATTCAAGAATTCTTTAATTTTTATAAAGTATTTTTAACTGCAGCACTTTTTTGAACGGTCCAAAAAGTCAAAATTAAATTTTTACAACTATTTGAAAAAATTAAAAACTGTTTTTGCAATACACTTCTCCAAGAAAAATTTAAATTTCAGATTGCAAATACAATTGTCATAAAAAATGTGAACAATATGTTCCAAAAGATTGCCCTGGAAATACTGCACAAGCAAATAAACCTGGATATCTTGGTGCAAACGAGGATAGTAAGTTTTTTAAAACTGAAAGTACTCAGATAAACGTTTTTTAACAATATTTGTAATTTTATTATTAATCTATTAGAGTTATCTTAGAAAACTTGTAAAGCTATATTTACATATTTGATGTAAAACAGTATGAATTTATTTATGATGGTTACATAGAATTAGATAGTTAGAAAAGTCAACATTTTATAACTGACAACCAGCATGGAAATTAATAATTGATTTGTAAATGGAAAAATTAAAGCAAAATCAATGATAAAAAAACTGACATAATATTAAAAATTCATTCTTAGGCAAAATTTAAAATTAATTTGTTTACCATGATTTTTTGGATATTTCGAAAAACTGGTTTAGGGCAACTTTTTTTTGAGATTTGAGATATTACAACTGTGTTGTCCAGAGAATTTTGATTAAAAATTTTAAAACACTGGCTCAATTTAGTCAGAAACTATTTTCTTCTAAAAATTTTCTATATACTAACTTTAAAACCTACTGATTTAACCTACTGTACATATATTTATATTTTATTTTTATCTATAAACCTATTGTCATAATATATATATCTAACATATTTTTGTAGCAACTGGAATTGGTGGAAGTATGAATGATCTTCGAATGAGCAGTGTACCATATGATAGCCGAGACGGTAATATATCCATCTATCATCTGCACTTTTATCACTTTTTCAAACAAAAACTGACCAGCACCTATCTTTATTTTTCGTTTCTATCTGTTTTATGTTTTTTAAAGCTGTTTCGTGACTCTTTTTACACGATTTTTAAAACTGATTATTACGTATTCAGTATTTACAAACTTAATTTTTCCATTTCTAGATCTAAATGAAGGAAGTATTGATGATTCGGGACTTCGGCACCGACCTGCCCAAGCTACCCCATCGGCCCCGCTTCAAGCTACAGATAATGATGACACCCCAGATTATGATCCCCGAGAACATCCAAATCAAGAAGATTACACAAATATTCCTCTTCAAAGAATTGTACAATCTAAAAAACAAACTAAACGTCCAACAAATAAAGTTATTCGAGAAGGTTGGATGGTTCATTATACAGATAAACAAAATATGGTAATTTTTATCATAAAACTGAACAAGGTGATGGCGTTGATATATTTTTTTAGAGAAAAAAGCATTACTGGCGATTAGATACAAAATCAATTGTTATGTACAAAAATGAAAATGAATCTGGATATTATCGAGAGTTACCGTTGAGTGAAATTTTAGAAGTTAATATGGTTCATAATGAGCTGAAAAGAGAACTGACACATTACTTTGAAATTAAAACTCATCAATCTGTTTATTTTATCGGTTGGTTTAACTGTTTAATATTTTCTTTTAATTGGGTTAAAGAGGGATTATAAAAAAAAAGTAAAATCGAACCATGTTTTAATTATATTTGTTTAAACTGATTAGTTGTAATAGTACCATTATTTTCAAAACTGTGGCTGAGGTAATTTAGGTTATAAAAAACTATAAAATATTTGTAGTTAGGTTTTATTAAAATCAGCTACAGATATCGATCATGCAAATTTTTTTAAACAAGATTTTTATAAAAATTGTTGTAATTAAGTGCCATATTTTTAGACTAATGTTTAACTGATTGTCTAAATAGTTATTAAATTTTTGCTTGGATAGTTAATTTTTTTATAAACTGCACATTTCTTTAAGCATGAATCATGAATAGAAATAGTTTTTGAACTGTGAAGCAAGTAGGCTATTATTGTACCTGATTATTTCTAGACTGAGGGAAAGGATGGTCTAATTAGAAAAACCCGAATTATGTTTTCATTTTATTATTTTACACTGACAATTTGCGACGGTAGCATTATTTTGAAAACTGCAGATGAGATGAGGATCTCAGTTCTATTTGCTGTTATAAAAAACTAAAAAATATTTGCAGTCTTATTTTTTAAAAAAAATAGCCATAAAATTTCGTCATGCAAATTTGGTGAAATATGGAGTTAAAAAGCTTATTTTTGTAACAATTAACTGTCGCTTCTTGCCTCTTTATTTTCATGTTTGTTACTTTAGTAACTGATATCTGCTGAGATTAATTCATAATATTTTAGTTAACTCTTTGATATAATTCCACGTTTATCTTTTTATATTACTTTTTACTTTTTTATCCAAAAATATAACTGATCCGTTTCATTATTATTAATTTTTTTGTTGGGACAATTGAAAAGAATTTTTTAAACTGTTTTTCATTTTTTGATGAAAGCTGGAAAGAATCTTCTCTCCAATAATTTGTTATCTAGCTGATGTATGACACTGCTGTTGGTGTATTAGCTTATTTGGTATTAATTGTGACTTAAACAACTGAAACCATTCTTGTGACACTTATTCAAATGTAAGACATAAAAGTTTACAGAAAGATTTTTAAGAACATTAAACTGCATTATTTTTGTCAGGCAATTTTAAGTCACAAGTATTCAAATTTTTATGGTTCAGCTATTATCAATTACATTAAAATCTTTTTGTTTGGACGAAATTGGAGCGCAATAATTAGAAAAATTTTAAAACTGAGTTGTCCCATCGCGTTTGTATCCAGCGTTTTACATTTAACAATAATGAAGCTATATTTAAATTTTGCATTTTAAATTCAACAAAAAAACTGAAAAACTGTTTGATAGCTTACGATTTCTACCGATAAACTGTCATCATTAAAATTGCCTGTTATTTTAGCAATGTAGTGGGCGATTAATATGCCCAGTTTTCTAAAATTATAATTTTGATCAAAACTGTTATAAACTGTATTTAAAAATGATTTTACAAAAGAAAAACAATAGAATTATGAGTGCAAAAAAATCAAACCGTTTTTTTTTAATCCCATCCCACAACATTTTTTATATTCAACAATTGGTTCTTTGATTTAATTCTTTTTGTAAACTGAATTCGTTTCGTTGACATCACGGTTTTCCTTCTTCTTTTTCCTTCACTTTAAATGGTAAAAATAAATCATACAAAAATAATAATAAAAAAAAGTCATAAAAAATTACGTCACAGTTGGGGGTTCTTTTGTTGAGAAGAAAAATAGGGTTTAATTGAACTTTACACATCTTTTAAAGAAAATTTGACCTTATACTTTGATCAAAAAAATTTTTCTTACTTTTTTATAAAACTGTTCAGGGAAATTTACATAAGTTTATTTTTGTACTAAAAACTGGCTTGGGTACAATAATATTATTTTTGTTATTTTTCAATGTTTTTTAGATAGAAAAAAAGTAATAACAAGTTTGTTCAAAAAAATAGGTCAAAAAATAAATTTTGTAATTCTTCTATTTGCTTTTTAAGCCATATGTTTTTGATTTTATGCATAATAATAAAAAGCATGAAAAACAAAATTAAAAAATCAAGTTGCTAAAATCAAATATTATTTTTTATTTGGATTAGACTTGCGATTAAGTGATTTATATTTTTTTGAGTTGGGAAAAACAAGCTATGAATCATGTGGGATGGACTTTTTTTAAAAAAATGAAAGCATATAAAAATTGAGAAATCGTCGGGACTTTTGAAACAGAAAATTGTAAATTTGAATAATATTTTTGTTAGTGTCATACAGTGTTGTTGCGCCTCCGCCTCCGGAGGCGAGGAGGCGCCTCCCAAGTCGCCTCCGCCTCCGGAGTCGGAGGCGGAGGCGGAGGCGCGTTTTGCAAAAGATCAAAGATGAGAATGCCGCTTTGTGCCTCCGGAGGCGCCTCCGGAGGCGATTTTTCACCTCCGCCTCCGGAGGCGGAGTCGGAGGCGGAGGCGACTAAAATAAAAAAGCACAACACTGGTGTCATAAATGAGAGACATGTTTGTTATAATTTCTTTTTATTTTAAACATCTACTAAAACGGTATTACGGTAAGTATGGTTTTTAAACTGGAATTTGATAATCAACCATCATAATATTCTAAAAAAATTCACTTTAATAATTGAGTAAACTGCTTGAATCTCTTTATTTCAAATCTGAAATAAATACAAAAAATCAAAAAACTTCTTTAAAAAACTGAAGGTTTCTTTTCATCAATTTAATAAAATTAAATAAAATTTTTTGTCTTCGGTATTTGACTAAACTGTCTTCTGATAGATCTTTTGATCAAAACTGAAATCATCATAAAACTTTTTTAAGCTTACTATTTTTGATATTTTTTTATACAAAAAACTAAAAGCAAAAGAAACTTTTTTCTTTCTTTAAAGAAGCAATGTTTGATTAAATCAAAAAAAGAGGAAAAAAGCATGAATGATTCAACATTTCTTGCGGCAATTCTCTCTCCTCTCCTCATTGTGACAACTAAAGCTTTTCCATTTTTTTGAATAGAACCATCTGGAAAAACTTTTTGAAACAACTTTTAATATTTATTTTGTTTAAAGGAAAAACTAAAAAATTGTATTCAAATAAAAACTTTAAAAGCATGTTTTAAACTGGGCTTTATTGAAAGGGCTCAAAATAACATTTATATAAGCTAGAAATTTAAGTGGTATTGATGTTTTGTATATTGATAAATTATTTCAGATGAGTTTTCAAAACTGTTATCTTGTTGGTTTTTTCAAATTTAAGAGCGCATTTTTAAACGGTAACCTGAAAATTTCTTTAACTGTGTTCTAGAATTATCGAAAAAAAATATTTAAAAAAGTCTTCTTATTAATTTTATAAACTGGATTCCATGTTTTGATGACGTAAAATTAAGTAAGATTTTAAACTGTACACTTTTATCGATTTGCAAAACTCATAAATAGGATCACTGAATCATCGTTAGGTACCTCTTTAGTTTATTCCCCCCTCTTAAAAATGTTTTCATTTTTAATATTGTATTTTCTACTTACAAATCGGATATGTCAGATTCCCTTTTTCAAACTAACGTCATTCAAAGTTATTTTTATGTACTTCTTATTCCATAAATAAGTTATTAAAAGCTGCTTTTAAGTCTTATCAAACATTTTAAACTGAACTCTGTAGATTCTGAAATTTTTCATTTTTTTTTATTTAATAAAATTCATCTTTAACTGTCTTCTTTACTTAAGTTGCCTTTTTTCTAATTTTAGAAAATTTTCTCGATCATATCTTTCTATCGTTTCTTTTTTACTCTTGTTTAAATGTTTAGAACTTTTTTTTCTCTTTTTATGTCCTTGTCAATGATGTCATGTGCATTCTTTTCATCAAATGTTGTCATTTATATTTTATGTCAATAACTTCTTTTTTTGCAAATTTGCAAAAATTTTAGCGTAGTGTGACAAATTTTAGGTAATTTTTTAATAGAAAAAGATAAAACTGAGGAGGATGTGGAAGACTAACAAAAAAGTTTTACAAGTAGATAAGATTAACTTTTTAAAAAACTGTTAGCCTTGATTGACTGCAAGAATCCAAAAACATTAACTGTAAGATGAAGCAAATGATGAATACTGATTTTTTGTAAATAAAACTGGTCAGATGGTGAGAAGACAGAAAATTGTGATAACTGTTGGTGGTTTTTTCATTAAATCAAAGTGTTCAAAAAATCTGTTAGATAAATTATTATTGCTTATTTTATTATATCTTGGAATTTAATAACTTGTTAACATTTTTCTGTGAGATAAGATCAACAAAATGCAATCTTTTATCTTAATTAATTTTGATAATTATGTCACATAATAGACGCTTTCTCTTTCATTTTGAGTTAACTCAACATGTTTTTTTGATATTTAACTGTTGTCCATTTGAAATACTACTTTCTAAAAATATATTATCAAAATCCAATTTCTCCTTACCTCACTAATCTGTCAAACTTCATACATTTTCTCACTCCCAAACACATTCCTTCTCCCTTCATCATAATCAACAGCAGCAGCAGCAGCAGCAGCAGCAGCAAAACTCCGTCAAAAATAAACATAAATAAGTTATGCAAAAAAAGAAAACCAAAAAAATGTGAAAAACGCAAAAAAAAAAAGAGATTGAATTTGTTGATGGCTAGTTATACATACATACATGCATATATTTCCTCTTAGAGGATAAATAATATATTTGTGTAGATATCTATTAAAAAAACTGATTAAACGCAAAAAGCCGGTTTCTGTTGTCGGAGAAATATTCTTATCGTCTTTTGAAGGGTGTCTTTTTTTGCTGCCCCAAAATACACAAATATTGTTGCTTCTATTGCTGCTGTGGAAAAGGAGAGAAAAAAAGAGTTTAATACGTGCGCGATGGGGGAGAACAAAAAAAAGTGAGATCAACCGGATGGAGCAAAACTGAATTTTATATGTTTTACAACAAAAAAAAAGAATTATTCGCCTCTTTTTTTCTGTTTCTGATTTTTAAAAAATCTATGATTTTTATTAGTTTTATCTTAGACATTTAAAATGTAAGGATATATGATTTTTAGAAGTAAAACTGCACCGAGATTTTCGTCGAAAACTCAAACTAAAATTTTAAACTTTAATTAACTGACATGAAGTAATGTATTTTGGATATTTCAAAAGGTAAAACGATAACCTTTTTTTAAATGAACATCTTTTAGTAAAACTGAATAGATTTGTTACGTTTCAGTTTTGCGATTTTTTAAGGTAAAAACTGAGCTCGACGTATACGTATTAATAAAGTTCTAAATATGTCATAACTACTTCCCAAGGTTCTATTTAATTTTTTTAGTAAAAAACTGTGAGCTTTATCGAAATTTTCAAAAGCTAAATTTTTTAAATTTAGTTTTTTGCATTTTCTAACAATTGTTTCAACAAAAACTTTTTGGGTATCGTGAACTGTTTTTTCTAGAAATCTTTAACACAAATTACTGCGAAGCTAAAAGTATGGATTTTAGATGTCTTTCAAATTCTTTAATTAATTTAAAACTGAGGTTCTTTAAAAGTAATACTATTTTTAAATTCCTATATTTTTGGTGCTTAAGTGATACTGTCAAAATCTAATTTTTAATGAATAAAACTGAAAGCAGATTTCTCATTCTTTATAGTTTACAAGTTCCTTTTTAAAAAGTCTTTTTTGAGCACATTTTTTTGATCTACAACTTTTCTCATTCTTTTGGTTCTCTCTAAAATCTGTTTTTTTTGCTGCTGCTCTTTTCCTTATTTGTCCAAATCCCCCTCTTCTTCATTTTTTGCTTCAGCGAACAAAGCAAAACTTTTCAAAAAAAAACATAGGCAGCCACTTTTTTGTTGTCTTCATTCATTTATTGCATATTTTTGTACCATCATCAGAACGCAGAAACATCCGTTTTTTGGTAAAGCAAAACAGCAGCAGCAGCTGGTCCCTTGCCTTTTTTTTGTTGCTGCTTGCTGCTGCTGCATGTCCGATCTTTATTATTATTTTTAGCCCGCCAAATTTGGGGACAACTTTCTTCTTCTCCCTTTTTTTGATTTCAATCTTTCCGATCTCTTTCATTTCATTCTTTTCTTTTTTGCGCAGCAGAAGGCCTGATCTTAATCGATTTCATTTTACTTTCTTTAAAAAAATAGAAAAGTTTCAATTTTTTAATATGAAATGGCCTTTTTTTTAAGATAAAGTACAAAAACTATCACTCAAAACTGTCGTTTTTCATTCTCGCCAAACTTTTTTGATAAAAATCAGTCATTTTTTATTCAATCTCGTGATTCTCGATTTTTATATTTTTTGATTGAAACCACGAAAAACTTTTTTCCTTCCCCAAAAACTTTTGATATTTTGACGTCAAAAATTCATAAACTTTTTTTTTTCGTTCACTTTTATTAACCTTGGGAGGAACAATAAAACCCATGGTTTTAATAATACCATTTTTCATTTTTTTTATCACCATCACTTTTTGACACTTTTAAGTGCCCGAGCCGTTCCTGTCATTGTTAAAAAAAAGGTTTAAAAAAGTGGGAACTAAAATTCTTTCTTTTCTTCTCCCAGGGAATTTCTTTTTTTGAAACAACAATAGAAACCAAGTTTCCCCATTGTTTCAAGGTTGATAGTGGGTGATAAAAAATAAGTAATTAAAAAAATACATTCTCTCAAACAAAAGAGGATTAAAAACTTTTTTGATATTTGGGTGTATCACACTTTTTTTATTGTTTATTAAAAAATTTTGGCCAAAATCTAGTTTTTTTTTTTCAATTGTTTTGTTTTTTTTGTTTGAACCCCCGCAAAACTAACGATCACTCATTCACTCTCTCTATACTCAGTTTGTCCCTTTTCTTTTTTCTTTTGTCTTTGTTCTATTGTTATTTATTTTTTTGGGTTTTATGGTTCTAATTGATTTTTATTAATTGTCTCTCTTCTAATTTTTAAACAACAAACAACAAAATTTAAAGTATTTATTGTTTTGTTGTGGCATGTGTCTAATAAATTTTGGTCTTGAACCGGTCTTTTTGGAAAATTACGTCAGACCAAATTTTTATCAGTTTAATTTTAGCTTTATTTTCATGAATTTTTAGAATATATCAGTTTAAAATTAAGATGAGTGAATGACCTTTTAAATAAGATGGTCAATTGAAAATGAGTTTTATTAGTAAAATTTTTATACACAGTTTTTTAATTTTATCGTGAATACCCAGCCCCCGTTACAGTTTATAAAATTAGCAAATTCATACATCAAATAGTTTTTTAAACACGTTTTTTTAAAGTTACTTATTATTTTGAAACCATGGCACATCACCACAGTTTCTTTTCCTTTGACCCGCGAAATCTGTAAAACTATAATTTTACTATTTTCGTGTATCATAATTTCTGATTATTACAGTTTAAACTTTTTATAGTTATTTTCTCAAACCTTGTTTAAAAAAATAAAACAAAAATGATTGTTGATCCAGTGATACAGTATGAAGATTTACCACTTTTTCGATTTAATCCTAAAAATCGAAGAATTTTACAAAAGCTTGGTTCTTTTGCAATTTTGAGTTCCCCAGTTGCAAGTTCCTCTGGTGAAAGTTCAACCGAAGCTTCTTCGGAAAATGAAGAAAATGATTGTGGTAAGCTATTTTTGCGGAAAAATGAGGGAAAAATAAAATATAAACGAAACACTGGAGGTCAGTTTTAAGAACTTTATTGCTGTTGCAATTATACAGTTTAGTTCAGCAATTTTTAATTGTCACAGTTTACAGTACTTTCTCGTCTAAAATCTAAAAAAATCAATAAAATGTAAAATTTCTAAAAGTTTGTAAGTAATTTAAAAATTTAGGTAAGATTAACACATTGACAACCAGTTTATTTTCCCAATATCGTTTTATCGTTTTTTCAGTCTCTATTACAGTTATATTTGGTTCTCACTAGTTTTTGTACATCATTAAAAAGTCTCAGATATCTTAAAAAGCGCCGCTTTTACTAGTTAACATTTTTTTGTACCCAAATCAAAACTATCAAAAGTTTTTAGGTGTTTTTAGTTTTTTAAAACAATCAAAGTGTTTTTATGAATAAGTTAGATATCAAACTCATGAACTTATTACTGTACAGTTTTTTCTCAAACATAAAATAATTTGTACTTACACTTTTGATTCTTTTAAGAGAAAATTTGTGTCTTGTATGCATCAAGTTGGATTTTTTTATATCAGTTTTTAATAGAATTTCTGTCCAAGGCAGTTTAAAACTATTTCCTCTAAATAGGATTAAACTTTTACAATTTTAAATTTAAAAATCACGTCACAAACTTAACAATTTTAATTTTAGTCTTTTGACTTTCGAGAATAAAAAAAAAAATAAAACAGTTCCCTCATTTGAATTATTATTATTATTTATTATTTACTCAGCAGTAAGTCACTCTCTCGGAGGCCATGAACCTCATTTTCATTTTTTCCGTCACTTTTATGTTTGAAACTATAATGAAATCATGCACAAATAAATCAAAAACAATAAAAATTTGCTAAATTTTCTTTCCAAAAATAGTGCTTTTCAAAACTTTTACCTCTTTTAAATGTTGAAATTATGACCTTAGGTCCTTTAATTATATTACACAGTTTACCTCTTTAAATTCATGTAACTTGTTTTGTCGCGAGACAAACACATTTACAACAATTATTTTTAATAAGTATTTTCGAAAACATAAACATTCAAAATTGTTGATCCAAAAAATGAACATTGAAAGATTACCATCGAACATTTAATTTTTGAAGATGTTTTTCTTCATCCTTTTTTTATATTTCGATGTTCCCGTTTTTCTTTTCTCTTTTGTCAAATCTAAAAATAGACATTCTCGTATCCTTTTTTTAGAAAACAATGAAAATTGACTTTTAAAAAAAATGCATGAGAAAAAAGGGTTAAAATTGTTAAACAATAACAAAACGTCTTGATTTTCAGTTTGTTGAATTTTGACGTAATATGTTTTTTGTTTATCAAGACAGTTTTATGTTTTTGAAGGTTTTTGCAAAATTATTCTAGGGTACTAGTTTTTCAAAAGTGTTTATGAGTGTAATTTAGTAAATAACAGTTTATGAAAGAAAAATTGAATTTTATAGGCGATTTTGAGAGAAATTAAGTGTTTCTAAAAGTTTGTTAAAAATCAAATTGAGCTTTTAATGAAAATGTCAGTTTTTACAAAATATAATATATGTCAACAGTTCGGAAAAACATTATAAAAAAAATCAACCCCTACAGTACAACGTCTTCAAAAACTAACCGTCCACATTTCGATCCAGTTTAATAATTTAATTAGTTTTAGTTTTATTTTTATTAAATTACTTCACAATACATACATAACGTAATGGTAAATATTCATGACACAGTTTTTTCACTTTTTAGTTTAGTATGTTAGATTTGCAGTTTAAAAATTATTTAAAATTAACCCTATCGATTACTGTATTTAGTAGTTTTCCTTATAAATGATCTTACAGTTAAACATCTTTTATCTCTTAAATTTTATCTCGCCTAAAAATAAAATTAATTCAATGACATCAACTTTTTAGATGTAATCTTTCAAACCTTTTTTTTTGACTGACTTCTGGCCTTTGAATTTTTTTTATTCGAAAAACAACAGTCTTTTTTATTACTTTCCATGGTTTAAACTATAGTAGTTTAATAAAATTTAATTTAAAGAACAAAAAACAGTTCAAAAAATTTACAACAATTAATCACATGCCGTCTTTTTAAAAAAGTTTAGTTTAATATTGTACCATTTCCGATTAAATCTTTGAAGGTTCAGTAAATTTTTACCACTTTTTTATTTTCTCTATGTGTGTCTTGGTCTCAATTTTTTGAAGGTGTTACAGTTTTTTTTAAGTTTTGGTTTTAAACAATTTAAAGTAGTTTGGCGTCAGTTTACATAAATGGCTCTTAAACTCAGTTTTTTCAAAGAATTTTTTTAAGTTTTAAATTGGTTTAATTTGTTTGAGTTTCTCGAAGGCCATTTCTCATTGATTCATTTTTATTTTTACAATTCAATGCATTAAATGTTTCGCCCAAAAAAGAAGAGTATTTCTCGAAGAGTTTGTTGGAGAAGAAGTAGAAGTAGTAGTAGCCATTCAACCACCACCACCTTACTACTACCATAAAATAAAAATTTTACATGATTTTGTTCAAGAAAAAGAAAATCACATTATTTAAATAAGAAAAAACGTGTTTGATCAAAAAAAAGAGTTTTGAAAAGAGATTTTTTTTATTTCGATGCCACTACTTTGGAAACTTTTTTTTACTGTCACAAAAAAAAATGAACGAGCCTTTTATTTCCCGCCAGAGAGAAAGAAAAAAAGGAAAAATGTCGCCAATAAAATTTATACCCGGAGAGAAGAATACATTGAACTTTGAAAATTACGAGCAAAATTGCATTGTCAATTTTTTTTTCCTTCCATCTTCTTCTTCTTTTTCTTCTGATTTCTTTACTGATTTTTCTTTCTTTTTTCTTCTTTCATTGTCGACGTCGTCGAGAGGCGTCAAAAAAAAAGATTGAAGAGGGGTTGGACCTTTTTTATTGTTAAGAATTGTTTCCGGTTTCTTTAAAAAATAAGAAGATGCAGAATAATAGAAATACTCCAAAAACAGTCAGATACAAACCTTTTTTTTCTTCTCACAAAAAAAGTTGTAAACTTTGAGTCTTGAATCTTCAAAGAAGACAGAAAAAATTTATTTAAATTTATTTTGATATTAATTATAAAAACTTTATTATTACTGTAACAATCGTTGATGAGAATATTTTTTTGTTTCAACATAAAAATACCGAAAATTTTCCTGATATTCAGTTTAAAATGATTCTATTATCAATAGTGAAGCATTCAAAAGCTAAAGTTAGACATGGTTCGATTTTTCTTTTCTTTAAAATAGTTTTTAGTTTTTTGGACAAAACATTACAGTTTTGTCTTAAGTTTGAATTTAAATATAGTGATTTGTTTCCACAGTTAAAACCCAAAAGTATATTTACTTGGCAAGTACTGTAATGTAGCTTAGCTTAGTACTGCGTTTTATTGTTCAGTTTATAAAATGTATATTTTTACCTTTTAGCTGGCTGTCCACCCGATGAAGTTCAAACTTCAACAAAACGCTCAAATACCGTTGACAATATTGCAACATGGGCAGCTGCAATCAAGCAAGCCCTAATGCCTGTTACCCCACAATCGTCAACTCCAATAAAAGATAAAAATCGTAAAGCTGATATGGTTCAGCTGAAAGTTCCAATCCCAGGTGAAACTGGTCATCTTGGTATGCAAATTCAATCCGAGCAAGAATTCTCCCAACTTTATCAAATATTCTTGGATGAAGTTCTTGGCTCTGGACAATTTGGTGTTTGTTATGGTGGAATTCATCGAAAAACTGGAAAGCATGTTGCTGTAAAATTAATTGATAAACTTAAATTTCCAAGTAATAAAGAAGCTGCCCTGAGAACAGAAGTTGAAATTTTACAAGTAAGCATTAATTTTTTAAAAGCTTAAAAGATTTGTTGTCAAAAAATGAAAGATTAAGATTGACAAAAAATAATGCTACTCAAATCGTCAGTTACTTAAAATTAAAATTAAAATTAGCTTACTCGCTATGTTAAATTTTAGTCAAATTAAAAAATCCCCTTAAATATCCAGTTTCAAAATTTAAACATAAAATTTTTCGAAAACAAAATCAGATAAGGCAGAATTTCAGTTTATTGTCCCAATTACAGTAGTCAACCTCAATTTATTTTAACACAGTTTCAAATTTAAAATTTCTTCCAGCAAGGCATTATTTGCATAGAAAAATTGTTAATTGAGAATGCTAACGTAAAAATATTACATGTATCTTAATTTTATTCATTGAATTTTTATCAACAGTTTTTGTGAAATAATTAAAATTGTCGAAAATTAATTCGCTGCAGTTACCTATAATTAAATTTGAAATTGTGGATATAGATTTTATAATTTTTTTAATATAGAAAAATTTATACAAATTTAAAAAATACATAAAGACGCCCCAGTTTCGAAATTTAAACAAAAAAGCTTCTGAAAGATTATTCAGTTTTAACTAAATCTAAGTTTGTTCCCCCAACTACCGTAGTTATCTTCTTTTTCAATATCCAGTTTCAAATTTAAATTTAAAATAAACAAGGACACTTTTTGTCATAGGAAATAAGTTACTGAAAACACCACGCTATTACATAAAAAATTATCGATGTCTTAATTTTTATGAACTACTACCTCATCCACAATTTTCCAGTTTTTTTAAAATAATTTTTTAAGATTTAATTAGCTTACCCAAATGACAATAAACTAAAACACAGAATAATTTCAAACTTTTAAATTTTTTAAACTAAGAATTTTATTAGATTTTGCGCAGTTTCTATCCTCGTCTACCATGGAAGGACAGTTTTTAAAAATTTTTACCTTTTTTCAGAAAGTTCGACATCCAGGAGTTGTTGAATTTCAACAAATGCTTGAAACACCAGATCGAATTTTCCTTGTTATGGAGAAATTGAAGGGAGATATGCTTGAAATGATTTTATCATCTGAAAAGGGAAGATTATCAGAACGAAATACCCAATTCCTTATTCATCAAATTCTAACAGCTTTACGATATTTGCATAATCAAAATATTGTTCATTGTGATTTGAAACCTGAGAATATCCTTCTTGCATCCGATAATGATTTCACACAAGTAAAACTTTGTGATTTTGGATTTGCAAGAATTATTGGTGAAAGAAGTTTTCGGAGATCTGTTGTTGGAACACCTGCATATTTGGGTAAGCAATAAACTGAAGCCAGTTTTGATATAAAAATTATGTAAATTTTAGCCCCAGAAGTTTTAAGAAATAAAGGATTTAATAGATCTTTGGATATGTGGTCAGTTGGTGTTATCGTTTATGTTTCATTATCTGGAACATTCCCATTTAACGAAGATGAAGATATAAATGATCAAATTCAAAACGCTGAATTCATGTATCCACCAAATCCATGGAGAGAGATTAGTGATAATGGTAAGCATATAAATTTTTAAGTTGATATCTTTTTTGATCCAGATATGTTACCGGGCGACCAGTTTTAAGTTCTTTTTATCCAAGTTTTTAGTTTTTTCTATCTCAATTGATTAAGTTTTTTTTGGTAAATTTTTTTAAATGAAGCGTAATCAGACTGGGACAGTTAAAATAACTGATAGTCCTAATTTTTAAAAATTTACATAACAGCTCAAATATTTAAATTTAAACATATTTTGGCTTAACAACGACGAACCCAGTTAAATTTTATAGTGAAATATTTAAAAAAATTCATTATATCTGTGGATCAGTTTAAAAAACGCTTTTTACTGTATTAGAAAACAATTACCTAAAATTTATGTTGTCTCAGTTGTTTGTTCTTTCGATCACATCTGATAAAATTTTTTGGTTACTTTTCTTTAAAATGAACGAAAATTGGTGAAAAACAGTTAAAAAAAATCGTTGCCCAAATTTATAAAAATTTGCATAACAGCTACAATGAAATTCAAAGTTTATTTAAATTGAACTACCACAAGTCTTCCCAGTTTAACGATTTTTACTTATTTTAAAAAATTTGCATAAGTGCTAAAAATTTAATAGGTTATAATCCTGTTCAAGCTTACCAGTTTAATAATTTCCATTAAATTTTTTCTAAATTTTTAGCAATTGATTTTATCAATAATCTTCTGCAAGTTAAAATGTCAAAACGTTTAACCGTTTCAAAATCTTTAACGCATATTTGGTTACAAGGTTATCAGCTATGGTCCGATCTTCGGGTATTAGAAAAAGAAGTTGGAGAAAGATTTTTAACACATCAATCAGATGATGCTCGATGGGCAGAATATGAGCAACAACATGGCTTACATCCTGTTTATGTTTAACAAAATTATAATTATTTTATTTTTTATGCAGTTATATTAGAATTTAATTTTTTTTAAATAAGGATTTATTAAATCCGTTTTTATCAGTTTCATTTATCCCCAATTTTATGCTCTTATTGACAGTTATATTTTAAAATTTTGAGCTTAAAACATTCCAATTCTTTTGTCGTATCAATTTCAATCTAAACTTTTTCTTTACCCGATGATCTTTTTTTTGTCTACTTTAAAAAAAACAGCAAACTTCTTTTTTTCCTTTTTTTAAACTTTTTTGTGTTGTACAGATGTTTCATTTCTTTTTGTTCTTAATTGTTTCTAATTGATAATTTTGGTTTTTAAAAAAATAAAAATATTCATATCCAAAAAAGTGTTAATGAAATTTTAATCATATTACATAAGAACGTGATCACCTCCTGCAGTTTTTTACTAAATTTTTTGAAAAGTTCGAGAATATACCAGTTTATATAAAACACAACTTTTAAATCATTGTAAACTCAAAAAATGTCGTTTTTCCTTACAATACAGCGTTCGCTTTACAAAAAATACCGTAATCAGCTATAAAAATTGATAGCAAAAAATACATTGTCATAAAAAAGTTACAAAGTATTGTTTAATTTTAATAAAACAGTTATTGCTTCTTTCATTCTAAAGTGATGTTAAAGTTTATCGTTAATTAAAAACAAAAGCAAATGATAAATTCAAGTAAAGTTGATAAAATACAGTTTGAAAATTATCCAACAAAAATGATGAACAAAAAATTATGATAGTAAAATTGAAACATTTAAAAAATTGAATAAAAAACAGCTGTTAAACACTATTCACCGTAATTTTAGTCTTTTTATTGTTTACCATTTAGATGTTTTTGGACTTGATTCAAATCCAAAATCCATAGCTAATAATTTCATCCATTTGTTGAAACATGTTGAACTCAAACACTAAATTAATTTTTCCATTGTCCAGCATTAAGAATGATGTACATATGTTTCTGATAATTTTGACTATAAAATAAAGATATCGAATAATAGTTATAATAAAGCTATGCAGTTTTAAACAATTAAGTCATAATAAAATTTTGAAAAGCCAGGTAAATTACATTTATTTTCCTAATCTAAAATCAAAAACTCACATTTGATTAGTTCAGTTTCAGAAAACATAGAAAATTTTTATTTTGAGATTGGTAATTAAAAAAGAAAACTGTAACTCAAGTTTGTTCCACACAACAATGAATTACTCAGATTTTAGAAGCAACAAAATACCGAAAAAATTAGTAAATCGATGATTATTATTATTAGTTGCAATAAAGGTTTAACAAAAATTTTCTGAAAAAAAATTTGATCGCCACAGTTTAATATTTGACTTTAATAAAACAATATCAGTTTTTTTATTAATGTTCATTTTTAATTTTTGAAAAGATTTGGCATTTTTTAAACTAAAATTAACCGATGTGTTCGAGAGATGTAGGATTTTCCAGACGTTACGTAACAGAAAAATCCCAAATCTGGAACCCCACCCATTCATTAGGTAACAAAACATCAAAGCCACGTAACATTTGGCTTCCCCCCATCCACCCATAAAACCCGTTACGTAGCGTCTGGTCAATCCCTGTTCAAGTTATTTCAAAAAAATCGTAAATCAATCAGTTTGTTCATTTTTGGCAAAAAGTGAATGATGCCACCATTTTTAACACTCAAATTTTTTGCAAACCTTTTTTTGCCTTTTTGAATGACACATTTTTGCTCCTCTTTTTTAAGCTCAGTTTTTAAGATTCTAATTTACATTTGTATTTTTTGATATCAATATTTACATATGATAATCTTCCTACAGTTTTTTTATACATGTTTGATCCCCAAGCTTTTCCTTCTCTCATTTTTGTGTTTTTTTCTCATTGTAAAGCCATTCTTTCTAACCTTCATTTTCTTCTTTTTTAGAGCTCAATTAACATTTACATATTGAAATCTTTCATCATATCAACCATCGACAACTTATCTTCTTTGATCAGCATTTAAACTTGTTACAATGATTTCAACACACGTAAGTTTTTCATCTTCACCTTTTCTTACTCCTTGTGTATGTATTGATTGTTTTTTAGGATATCGAAAATGTTCCGCCATCACCATCAAGGGCATCGATAAAGTCGCTTGAATCTTCACAAAAACGAATGTTGGAGAAAGAATTACAGAAAGAATTGAAAGTTAAAGAAGGCTTTGAAAAGTTTTTCAGCTGTGAACCAAAGAGCCGCGCCTACGATCGTAAATTAATGGAATCCACTCGACAATTATATGAAGATAATAAAGCAAAAATAACATATCTTAAAATGCAAATTGATCGTCTTGTTATCCAACAACAATTAAGTGGTACAAATTTTCAATCAAAATCTGATGTTGCTGTTGATGACCTGCTTTATCAATTGCATCGAGAAACAGCCCTTACTGATGGTGCATTTAATATGCTTCGAACAATTAAAGATTCAAAAACAACTTCCGAAAAGAATTATAAAGAACTTCATGAAGCTGTTATACAAGCTGAAGAAAAGATTGATCTGATTCGATTGGCTTTAAAGAAGTATATGGATATCTTGCCATCTGAATCACCAAAGAGACTTCTCATTCGAAAAGAAATTGATCCTCGATCGATTAATAGCAGATTTGCATCTCCTGCTGCTTCACATGGTGGTAGATCATATTCAACACCAAGATCTTCGACAGTTCCTCTGCAACCTGTTGATTATCGTCGAAGTGCTGCACAAGTGCCAGCATTAGCTGTTAGTGGACAATTAGAACTTACGTAAGTTAGATGCATAATGCGTATCGTGCGTGACGGTGTTATTAACTCCGTGACATATCACTTTAAAGTTTAATCATTACTTTTTTGCTCCTGTCGTTTTGAAGCTACCCAACACGCTGACGTCGTTACGCATGATACAACATCCCTTTTTTGTAATTAATTTTTCTTTTTTTCAGCATAAATGGCTGTCAAAATCTTATCACTGATATTCCTGGTCGAGGTGGAGATTTTGCATCAATATCCAGTAGATATTCTGATCTTGGAAGATTTAAAGCGTCAAAAAATATGCAAAGACAATTCAGGTTTGTTTTACTTTATCAAGCTATGAAACAGTTACCCTTAATTTACAGTATATTGCATTTCATTGAGTTATTTTTGCAAATATTGCCAATATTATATTGCTTTTGATGTGCATTATTCATTTTCAGTAACCCTTCAAAATCACATGTTGTTTTTTTAAATATTAGTTTTATATAGTCTATAATGACCATGCATGTTCAATCTATTTCCTTACTTTCCTTACTGCAGCAACAGTATGTATTGCCTCGATGACGGCTCGCCATTCGTGAGAATCTGTTAGTTTTTTCAAACAGGTTTTACCCCTCAATTTGTACCCACTATTTTAAACTTTAAATAGCAATTTCGACCTCAAGTTATTTTCGTTTTACAGATTACTTGTTATAAAAATACATAAATTTCAGTCAAAATGTTCGTAGTTCATTACCGAATGAAGTTTATGCAGTTATAAGAATTGGTAATCAAATTGTTGCTCAAACTGAAGCAAAACAACCTGATCGACAATGTTGGGATCATAAAACTTTGATAAATCTTGATCGGGTATGTTTATTTATTATTATTATTACATTTATTGTATTATAAAATTTATCTTTTTAGGTTCGGGAACTTGAAGTAGAAGTATATTATCGTGATCATCGTTCAATGTGTGCATTTGCTGTTGCGAAACTTGGAAATTTAATTGAAAAGCAAGGAAGCAAAGAATCTACGTCTTTTAAGTTACAACTCGAACCACAAGGTGTAATATTTTTTGAATTTACTTATTTTGATCCACTTGTTTCGAGAAAGCCAAAACTTGAACGTCAAAAGAAGGTATTTCGTGTGAAAGAATGTCTTGGATTTGATTATGCTAAAAAGCAAATGGGTGTTGCTGCATTGGGACGATTCTTGAAAAATGGCGGAGGTTCAGAATCTCCAACTCGTGTTCCACTTATTTCACCAGTTGGCTATCAATCTTATTCAAGTACAACTCGACAAATTGGTACTCCACCATTAAAAATGGCTCCTCAACCATCTTATGATTTACCTACTACATCAAATACATATACAAATCAAGCTTCACCATTTTCTGCCATTTCAAAAATGTCAAAATTTGTGTACGTTCCACCTGCGAAACCAACTCCTTCATCTGACAGCCCTTATCGAACTTCTCATCATAATTCTAAACAACAGGCTGTAACACGGGAAGATCTTCGGCAACAAACTCCAACATCTGCTTATCGGCAAACTACTCCAAATGTCAACAATGTTCAACAACCACAATCTCAAGATTCTGTATTTGGGGATGAATTTGCTACCCCAAAAAAAGGTCTACGTTCACATCTTCCTGCTGCTTCTAGTCTTGCAAAAGATTTATTTCTATCCTCCATTACTCGTCGACCTTCTAAGCAACAACAACTTGTTGGAGAATCATCTGGTCCAGTAAATTTTCAAAATTTCCGATTAATTTCTGTTCTTGGTCGTGGACATTTTGGAAAAGTAATTTTATCACAATTTAAACCATCTGCTCAATATTATGCTTTAAAAGTGTTGAAGAAAGGTGATATCCTTGCAAAAGATGAAGTGGAATCTTTGATGGTTGAAAAAAGAGTTTTGGAAATTGCAACTCAAGTCAAACATCCATTTTTGATTCATATATTCGCAGGCTTTCAAACTGTAGAACATGTTTTCTTTGTAATGGAATATTCAATGGGTGGTGATTTAATGCGGCATATTCATGAAGATATCTTTAGTGAAGAGCGGGCATGCTTCTATGCAGCATGTGTTTTACTTGGTCTTGAATTTTTACATTCACATAAAATTATTTATCGGTAAGTTCTTTTTATAAGGTTTTTTGGGGGTACTGTAGCTTTTTGGATTTCAATTTATGATCTTTGTTTATAATGTTAGTTGTTCTTTAGGGATCTTAAACTTGATAATTTATTGATGGATCGGGAAGGATATGTTAAGATTGCTGATTTTGGTTTATGCAAGGAAAGAATGGGACCTATGGATCGAACTTCAGTAATATTTTTGTCATGAAACTGTTATTCAATATTAATTATATACATTTTTTAGACATTTTGTGGTACTCCAGAATTCTTAGCTCCTGAAGTTCTGACTGAAACATCGTATACAAGAGCAATTGATTGGTGGGGATTAGGAGTTTTACTTTTTGGTATGTTAAAAATTCATTAATTGAGTAAAACAAATTAATTTTTTATCTTTTTAGAAATGCTTGTTGGTGAACCACCATTCTCTGGAGATGATGAAGAAGAGATTTTTGAATCAATTGTAAATGCAGATGTTGAATATCCACGATTTTTATCCATTGAAGCTATTGCAATTATGAGAAGAGTATGTTTATTTCTAAAAAACAAGATTTATTCTTTATTTTTTTAGTTGATGAGAAAGAATCCCGAAAAGCGAGTTGGTTACGGTGAAGACGATGCATCCGAAGTTAAACGGCAACGATTCTTTGGAGTTTGTTTTTTAAATATTTTTTTTGAGTAGACTTCATTTATTTATTTTTTAGCTTATTAATTATGAATTTGATGCTTTGCTGAAAAAAGAATTGAAACCAACCTTTGTACCAAGAATTGTAAGTTCTTTTATCAACTACCGTATCCCATGTTTGAAATCGACTATTGCAGTAGAAATGACTAATTTTATAAATTTTCAGAAACATTTTGAAGATGTATCCAATTTTGATGAACAATTTACGAATGAAAGAAATTTCAACAACTTATCTCCTGCAAAAAATAAAGGTTTAATAAAACCTGAAAAACAAGAAGTTTTCCGTGATTTTGATTTTTCAACTATTTTGTGAATTTGATAATTTATTTTTATTGCAAGAACCTGTAATAAATATTATTCATTTACTTTTGCTTAAACATATTTTTCTTCCATCATGTGTTGTTGTTTGTGAACTTTTATTGATTAAACTGGTGTTGTCTTTTTTTCACTGTTGAATTTTATCAAAATAAATTTTGTTAAAATAATTACTATGTTGAGTATGGGTTTTTTTGGCTATACAAATCCATGAAATTTTTTAACATGTTAAAGGTTAAAGAACCCCATAATCAGACCAGAGGTCGTGGGGGGCCGATGCTGGCGCGACTCTCCAGCATCTGCACTTAGCATTTAGGTGTCCGGGTCTAAGACCCTTGCCGGCGCAACCCGGTGGTGGACCACCCCCTTTCGGGAACCTTCCACTCGAGCGGAGAGCTCATATGAGTGTACCCATTGCCTTCCAATTGGTAGCGCCTGGGTTGGGCACGCACGGGGATTCGAACCTTCCACTCTTTCGAGTATCTGTCCGACTGAGAGTCTGTCGCTCAAACCACTCGGCCACCCGCCCGCTTTTTAACATGTATTGAACCTAAATCGATGGTGCTGCAATATTTGTCAGTGCCGATAAAAAGCGGCTGGTAACAGTGATAAGTTGATACTGTTAGAACGAACAGTTTCTTTAATTTAATTTAATTCTTGTTCATTACAATTGTTTATAACAATTAACCAACACAACTTGCAGTTTTTTTCCTTTTTTATAAATATTAAGCTAATTAAATAAATAAAATCAATCTTGTATTCTCTAAAAATTTAATTCGTTTCAGTTTTGTCTAATACATTATACTTCTTTTCATTGGACAGTTTATAAAAAATTTTTAAATTGAATAAGTTGTTTTTTTTCACACTTACATCTATGATAATAGCAACCACTTGAACATTGTTTGCTATTGATGACCCCAGTTTTTAAAGTGTTTTAAAAAACGTCTTACAAAATAAAAGTAGCAGCAACAAAAACAAAGAAAAAAATGCGATTAACGTCTCATAAAAAATCAAATAAGCAGCTTCCCAAATTTTTAAGCTTCGTTTCACGATTAAAATCGCGAAACAAAAAAAATTTAAAGAAAGAGTAACAATATTTTTTTGGATTGTTAGTTTTAAAAAAAGAATTAGCTTAAATTATTGTTCTTGTGTTTTGCGACTTTTTTGTCTACTCCTGTTTATTAAAATTGATTTTTAAAAATGTTTACCCAAAGTCTGTTGCAGTTTTTAATTTATTTTTTATGTTTTGGTTTTTACAGTTTTGAAAAAAATCTGGAAATTTTTATAATTTCCAGATTTTTTTCAAAACTGTAAATTTAGTTATTCATTCAACAATCATTCACTTCAGATTTTTTTAAATCTGCATAAGTAGTTTTTCGTGTTTTTACCAGTAGTACCTTAATGGAACCATCCAAACAGTTTTTAAGAAAATGATTGTTTAAATAGTTTAGGATTCTCCAAAATATTTGCCATTTGATCAGTATTCAAAATGGGACATATGCAAATTTCGAACAGATCTTTCATTTTGTCAACACTTTCCAATTCAATTATTTTCAACAAATTTTAAAAATAAAGAAATTGTAAGTTAATTCACACCCCCATGCAGTGTTAATTTGAATAAAAAAAAAATTCCACAATGTATGCCAGTTTTAGATTTCATTAAAACCATATGAATCGTCACGAGAGAGTAACGGCTTTGTTGAACCCCTTACAACAGCTACAGAAACCACAAAAGTAACTAAAATTTTTACATCTTTAAAAGTTTGTTTTTTAACGAGATCAATATTGTTACTGTCCAGTTTAAAAATAATTTTGTAGCCTAAAACTACAGTACTCACTTCTACTTCTACTACAACAGCAAATGAGACAGAAGATGAAATCGAAGGATCAGGAGAAAGCGATGAAATTAAGACTAAAGAAGAAACATCAGTAGAAAACAAATCAACAACAACCATTTCAGTGTTACAAGGCGATGAATAGCGTCAATAAATTCACTTCCAGTTTTAGATATATGTGTTATGAATAAATTTAATTTCCTCTTTAATTAACTTTACAATCAAATAAAAAGTTAAATAATTTTTCAAATGTTTTTGCTCAAGAGTTTCAGTTAATATTTTTTTCACCATGTGTTTTAATTCAAAAAAGTAAAATTTTTATAATTTATAAAGACTGAAGTATCTCGAATATTGCAGTTTAATAAAAGAAGAACCATGGATTTATGGTAGCTTTAATTTTTTTCACATTTTGTTTTACCTACAAAATAATTTTTGGGTGTTATGCTAATCATTTAATTAAAGATCTCCGAACTTTATTTTAACCTTGCTATTCAGTTTTTTAAGTTTCTTGCCAAAAAATTCGACGAAAAATTTTCCTTTTGATAACTTTTTCACCGACAATTTTTCTTTGTGGTTTTAATAAAATTTGATTAAAATATTCAAAAATGACTTGAAATTTTTTTTAGCAAATACAGTATATAACTACACTGCTGCAGTTTTCAAAATTTTTAGTTTATCTAAATAACGAAAAGGACATTTTGTTTTGCAAAATCCAGTAAATTGTTTTTAATATTTATTGACGTGTTTCTGATGCATCCGTCAAAGAATTTTTTTCGATTCATTGATTTTTTGAATTAAATCATGCTTCTCAGTTTCATATTACAGTTATTTAAATTTTATTTAGCTTCTAATTTTTTAAAATATGTTTTATTTTGTATGATATGTAAATTTTTTATCATCTTTAATAAAAACATCAAAAGTGTTATGAAACAATCCGTATCATGTTTAAAGTTTCAGTTTGAACTTTTTTACTTTTTCAATTTTTTTGCAAGTTTTTTTAAGCCAGCCAGTTTTCATGCATATTTGACACCCAATTTGTTTGGCTAAAAAGGAAGACACTTTTGAAAAAATGAAAAAATGTTCCAAGAAAAAATATTTTTTCGTTTTTTATGCTCATCTTTTTTTATCCCTTTTTTTGAGACACAATAAAATGCATGCATAAATAAAAGTATTTTTTTGAAAAAAAATTAAGAAATGGGCCACAGTTATTTTTATGCTTCGAAAAAGATGTCAACAACTTTTCTCTTTTCCAGTTTTTTATTAATTTTATTTCAACAAAGTTTTGCAGGTTAAAAAAGATTTTTAAAACTTACCATTCTTTTCATCCCACCAGTTTTTATAGATTCTGATCGTTGCCTTGAACCACTTGATCCAGGGCCATGTCAATATTTTCAAGTTAAATGGTTTTGGGATCCAAAATTTGAGAGATGCAATGAATTTCATTACGGTGGATGTTTAGGAAACAGAAATCGATTCAATACAAAACAAGAATGTGTAAAACAATGCATTTTTAAAGAGCATAATCCTGTCACAATTCTTGATCTTTGTTTACTTGATCCTGATCCAGGGCATTGTTTGGATGATCGAAATGGACAATGGTGGTATCATTTTAATGCGATTAGTGGTGTCTGTGAACAATTCTTTTATTATGGCTGTGGAGGAAATCATAACAAATTTTATAGTTTATATCAATGCCGAAAAGTTTGTGGTGAACGGCTTTCCCCTCAAATTGGTATGGCTTGATTCAGTTATTTATTAAGTTTGCAAATATTTTTCTGTCGAATCATTTGTATCAGTTATGAATTGACATGAAAAAGTAATCATTCAGTTTTTTTCTTTGATTTTTGATAGTTTACAATTAGCTTAACCTTTACCTGAAAAATATAACGCAGTTTTAAATTCATAGAATACCGTTCCCGAAATGGAATATTTCAATCAGTTTTTCCTAATTTTTTAAAAAAGACATCAATTAAAGTTCAAACTATCAGTTTAAGTTTATTAAAATGAGTAAGCACTTTTGAAGTGTTGTCCAATATTGGGCTTCAAATATTAATCGGTTCAGTTTTCTTCGCTATATTTTTTTATCAATTTAATCTTAAAAATAGTGCTAAATGTAAAAAGATTGACAATTATATTAAAAAGATATCACTTCTAATAAGTTTCACACATCCAGTTATGGTTTATTAAAATTAACAAACACTAATGCGAACTAAAAGTCTTTCAACTTTTCTCATTTTATTCAAATCTAAAACAAAGTTTGATGGTGTTATTCAAATGAAAGTCTTAATTGTTTATCCCATTCATCATTAGGTACTTCTTTTTCTTTGATCTTTTTGCCGTACATCAAAATGGCATAGTAATTGGCAACCGCCAACGACAGACCAATTACATAAAGTCATATCGGGCAGCCCCTAACAATATATATTGCAGTTTTTTGACTTTAAATTTTATAGTTCACAATTCCCTGGTTGCAGTTTTTAATCAAACGGATGCCTTTACCCTTCAGTTTTTATATTTTTTTATTATTTTTGTAGAATATTATTAATGAAACAGCACCCATCAGTTTCAGTTTCGTTTTAATAAAATTTTCAAAAACATTTTTAAGCCTGCTAAAAATAAATTTTAGATACTTTTATAACATTTCGAAATTCTTAAGAAATACAGTTTAAGTTTATTAAAATTAGCATGAGTTGAATTGACTTTTTTATTAAATTTTTTTGTAATTCAGTTTTTATAGTTTTATCAATTTTAGATAGTTTTATTTTGAAAACATTCATAATTTTTCTACTTCATTTAAGATTTATGGCGAACAGTTTTAAGCGTCTCCTCCAAACTATACTAAATCGAGTTTTAAACATAAATTTTTTACCTAATTAACTTTTAGCTTGTGATCAATGTGATGTTCGAACATCATTTTGTAAGCAAAATTCAAAATATAATTACACATGTGAATGCCGTCCAGGATTCACCAAAAATATTCATGGTGAATGTGAGGATAGTGATGAATGTCGACTTCAAAGACATGACTGCGGGGCAAATTCTTGGTGCATTAACACCATCGGGGGACATACTTGTGAATGTAAAGAAGGATATGTTGGGGATGGAAAGAAATGTGATTATGTTGGAATTGGAACTTCAACAGATGACTGCAGTCAATGTTCCAAGGATGCATTATGCAAATCCGGCGTCTGCCAATGCAAAGTTGGATTTAAAGGAGATGGATTTAATTGCACTGGTGAGGCTTACACAGACACGATGATGAAAATCTTGGGTCAGTTTTTAGATGTAAATGAATGTTTGAGATTGCCAAAACCATGTCACAAAAATGCTGAATGCAAAAATGTAAATGGTTCATTCATTTGTGAATGCCTGCCAGGGTTTGCTGGAAATGGATACAATTGTACAACAGCAACAAGTTAGTTATTTACCAGTTTTGTAATTTAGCAAATATATTTAAATTCAAAAAGTTACTATTTTATTCTAACCTTTGCAAATGGCAGTTAACTCTAGAATTAAATTTTGATCAAGCAGTTTTAAAAAAAAGGTTTTTCTAAAACAATTTTCTTTTAGTTTTTCGTTCCACTTTTTTTAAACACATCGAATATTTTTTGAATATAAAATATCTAAACGATCCAAATTTCAGTTTTAACATACTTGTCTTGCTGACCAATTAAAGAAATAAGTAAGACATTGACCAGTTTTATAACAACATACATATAATTTTATTCAGAAAAAATAGTTTAATTAATAATTTTTGAAATGGCAGACTTTTACAAATCCTTAATTTTTTAAATGATAAGTTTTTCTCTACCATACCATGTTTTTCAAAAATCAGCAGTTTTAAAAAATTGCGTTATTTTGTTTATAAAATAGTTACTAAATACAAATTTTACTTCAGTTTTTTTAACTATGGATTAAATCGCGACAGTTTTTTCAAAAATTTATGATAGTTTCAACACAATAAATCATCTCTCTGACTTTTACTTTTTGCAGGATCATGTCTGGATAAATTTGATAGAGAATATCAGGAAACATGTGGAGCAGAAAATTGGAGAGAACATTACTTCCTCGATCAAGTCACAAAAAGATGCTCAATGTTTTGGTATGATGGATGTCCGGGGACATCTATGAATATTTTCAGCAATCTAAAAACATGTGAAGATATGTGTGAACGAACAAATGTTCTTCGGCGATCAGGTTGGGGATTTTAAATAGAATTATGAAAAAAACAATAAACAACAACAATAAAATTTTGACAAATATTTACATTTTACTGTTCAGTTTTATTTTATTTTTTATCATAATAATTAGAAGTTTAAAATTGATATTTGTACACTTTTGTCTTAAATTTTTATAACACTAATACACATAAAAACGATAGCAATTTATTTGTTGAAGTCAGTTAAGAAATTTACCTAGAAATGTTTTTGCGATTGCAAAAGCTTAAATATCATTTTTAAAGCAATTATTTCGTTCTTCTATGGCTTACTGGTTAGAATAAAAGGCTTTCGCACAAGAGAAAGGCAAGGTTTGGGTTTTTTATAAAATTGTAAAACCGAAACCAAGTTTTATTGAAAGTCCATAAACAATTGCTGACAGTTTAGTTTTTTTTTTATTACCTTATATTTTGTTAGTTTTTTATTAATATCACATTTTAAATATTATTTTAATATTGAAACACCAAAAAACCTCAAAATCAGTTAACAAAAAATCTTTAATCTTCGATAAAAAGTTTTTTCCTAGAATTTTTAATACAATTTTTTTTGTTATCTTCTTTTCTGTTTTTTTTTTCATTGACAAAAAGAGATTCCAAGCAGTTTTTTAAATTTCAGAACAAAAACATAGAATATAAAAAAAAGAGGGACAAGAGGAAAGAGAGAAAGTGATATGTCTCATTTGGGCATGTACAATTTGTCGCCATTTGGGATTTCTCACATTCTTAAAAGGCGATAAACTAAAGGACTAGAGAGATCCTCAACCGTGAAATGAAGAGGGAGGACATTGGAAAAGAAGAAGAAAGGATTTTTTATAAAAAATGGCTTTTTTGTGAAATATCAGTTTTTTCAGCTTCACTTATTCTCTTCCTGCCTTTTTAAAAAGAAGAGAGACATTTTTGACAGCCAGAAAAAAAGATTTTTTTTGACAAATAAAAAAACAAACAAGATTTGACTTTTTTTTGTCAATGTTGGTGGAGACAAATGTGTGTGGGAATAGTTTTTTTGAGTGTTGAAATTGTCAGCAGTGTTTAAAGCAGTTTTTATTCAAATTTTTGCCTTTTTTGTAGCTTTTTTCGTTCAAAAGCCAATCCATGCCAGTTTAAAATCTTACCTTTCTTTGAAAAACTACAACAATGAACGAAAACCTAACATTTTGTATGCCCCAGTTTTTCACCGGAAACGCGTTTTTGGCACCCGCTGCGATTGCTTCAATGAAATTTTTTTAATATTTTTTGTTCTGTTTTAAAATTTTTTTCCTGCAGTTTATTTTATAACTTTTTTGTTTTAGTTAAGCTTATTTTTAAATGGAATTTGAATTTTTACCAGTCAGTTATTGCATAAATTTTTTCAAGCTAAAATTTCAACCATAATTTTTATTAACGATTTCACCAGCTCCCCAAATATACAGTTTACAACAAATAAGTACAATGTAAAAAACAAGAAACAATGAAACCAAATTTCTTTGATATTTTTATAATTTTACATTCAATTTTTTTCAAATATTTTTGTTATTCTTCAGAAATTTGCTGGGATAAATTTGATCCAAATTACAAGAATCAATGCTTAGCTGGTAAGTTTTTTTTGAAATATTTTGCCTTTAATAAATTTTTGTTTTTAAACTTAATATTAATCAACCGCTTGATAATAATTCAGTTTTAAATAAATATTTTTTATGTAAACAGTTATTTTTTCGAATAAATGCCCCGATTTTCCCACCCAAATCTTGACCACTTTTAGTTTAGTTTAAAGATTTTATTAATCAAGTTTTAACTGTTAGAACAAATGTTCTCAACTACGCAGTTTTTTTTCTAAATTTTTAATCTAAAAATTAATAAAATTGCTTTTGTTTATCTAGGCATTTATGTATGCTTTATTTTATTAATCTTAAATCCAAAACTATCACACATATGTGAAATTTTAAAAAAAATCAAGAATTTTTGTTGAATGATTACTCTTATTTTAATAACAAAGCAGATTTAAAAGTTTTTTTTGAATATTATTTTATTATCATGTTTGGTTTCAGTTAAACTCTAAAATATTAATAAAAATTTTCTACCTATTCAAATAACCGCCTTCCTCTCAGTTAAAAACAATATATAATAAAAATTTAGGTGAATGGCAGCAACGATATTATTTTGATCATGCCTCCCTCACATGCCGATTATATTGGTATGATGGATGTCAAGGAAAAAGCCGGAATACATTTGATGACCTTTTAACTTGTCAATGGCTTTGTGAAGAACAACCCAGATATTCTTCAAGTATAAAATTTGAATATCATCCAAAAATAATACTAAACAGTTAAATAATTTTTTATAGAATCATGCCTACAACAATTCGATGAACATTATCGAGATGAATGTAATGGTGGTCGGTGGAGGCAGCAATATTATTTTGATAAAAATAAAAAGCGATGTGTTTCTTTTTGGTATGATGGATGTAAAGGTGAAAGTGAAAATATTTTTCAAGATGAAATTACCTGTGTTAAAATGTGTGAAAATGATGCTAAAAAAGCTGAAATTGAAGGTAAATTAAATATCAACGGCGCTCAGTTTTATGCTTTTTAAATGCTTTTTTTTATCAGTATTTAATTTAAAGTGAATTTAAGAATTATTTTCACTCACAAATATAACCTCAGTTACCGTAATAATTTCGTTGAGATTTTTTATTACAATAACTACATCCGAAGAACAGATTTGACCAG
The DNA here is from genome assembly GCA_024447195.1 of Panagrolaimus sp. LJ2414. Lineage (NCBI taxonomy): Eukaryota > Metazoa > Nematoda > Chromadorea > Rhabditida > Panagrolaimidae > Panagrolaimus > Panagrolaimus sp. LJ2414. Next base: position 498,453 of record JAMRXY010000281.1, on the reverse strand, counting down.
TTGAAATTCGCATAGTATTGGTTATGGGATAACTTTAATGAGATTTTTTATTTCAGTCATAAAATATGATTTTTAAAACAAAATTCGAAAATACCTTTAAAGATTTAAAAACAACAAAGTAAACAAAATATAACATGTTTCAACTTATGTTATATATAAATGACTTTAATAATAATTTTTATGTTTCCGGTCAACAGTTTTAATTTCAACAAATAAAAACCTAAGTTTTTTTATCTTCTTATAGAAATATAATTGGATATCTATCAAGCAGTTTAAATTAAAACATAGCTTTATTCTTTTTCAGTTTGATTAATAATACTTCAAAGAGATTCCCCGAAAACAGCTTTGCATTTTATCACTTTTCTTTATTTTGCTATTTTTGCTTTTCCATATTTTAGAAAAATCAGATCACTTTAAAAATTATTATGAAAGCAATTCATCTGTTGAAATTGCTTCGATTGAAGAAGAAGAAACTTTTGTTGAATATGAAAGTTACGAAAGTGAATTTAAAATAGATTCAGTTCGACGAAAGCAGGATTTTGCAGATATAAAATCGGGTAAAAAATTACCTCCTTCAACAAAAAAACCAAAAGAACATAAACATCGACATAAGCGTAAGTGATGCTTACCATGAACTCAGTTTTTATTCTTGCTTTTTTGCCATTTTTTTAAACATTCAATCAAAACATAATTTAAAGTAATTTAATTTTTTAGAAAAGAAATATCCCCCAAGAAAATTAACTAAAGAAAATCGATTAACAGTTTCAACAACTCCTGGTAAATTTCAAAGCGCAGTTTAAGATTAAGCGTTTTTTGTTTTTTAGCACCTTCAAAAATGTCAAAGAAAAAGAATATTTGTGAAACTTCCAATCCATGTGAAAATAATGGCACATGCATATTTGATTCTTCCAAAAATCAATATTACTGTAAATGTGCCAGAGGATATACAAATGATAATTGCACGGAGAAAATTGGTAAGTGCTAAACATTTGTTACGGAAAAACAGTTTAAGAATCAATAAGTTTTATTCATCAGTTATTAATATAATTTACGAAAGTAAATTACGGTCGATTCATTTGATTCAGTTTTTGTTAGATTTTTTTCAAAATAAGTTTGCTTGCAAAATACATTAGTCAATTTAAAGAAAAAACAATTTTGGTTTCGGGATGGAGTTTTGAATTATTAAATAATACATTGCTTATGCAATAAAAAAGCAATAAAAACATTAAAAAGCTTAGAAAAAAGTTCTACGGAAGAACAGTTTTAAATCAATAAATTAGATTCTATCAAAAATAATAAACTAGCTCTTTATTTAATTAATACGTAAAAAAAGCTTTAGAATTTAGTTTAAAAATAGAATATTAAAAAGTACCCACGATTTCTAAAATCAGTTTTTGTTAGTCTTTGAACCTAACAATTTTGCATATCTAATGCATCACTCAGTAAAAGAAAACTAAATGTTGGTCAATCAATTGTGAATACAGTTTTAAGTTTTAAAATAATACTTTGCAAATGCACTGTAATTTTTACATGAAAGTTTAGAATTTAAAAGTATTCAGAAAATCTTTTAGCTTTTTTAACCACAAATTTAGTCCAGCTTTGTAATTTTTGGGATCGAGAATTTTAACAATCAGTTTTTTAATACTTTTTTAACCTCAAAACTCATCGAATCGAATTATAATTTCTTGCTTCAGATACCGATCCATGTGCATCAAATCCATGCCAAAATGGTGCAACTTGTGCCGCAAAAGCAACATCCGCAAAAACTTTGTATGAATGCATTTGTCCACAAGGGTTTGGTGGAATTAATTGTGAAACTCGTATGTTTCTTTTTTGTTTGAAGACATTTTTTATAACTTTTATTGATTCTTTAAGGACCATGTGATGAAAGTCCATGCAAAAATAATGGAACTTGTCGAACAACCCGAAGTTTACCTGCCTTCTTTTGTGAATGCCTTCCAGAATGGGGTGGACAACATTGTGAATTGGGCATGTTTTTTACAGTTTTAGAAATTTTACATTCCTTTTTTGATCGTTATACAACTAATGACAACTAATTCAGTTTTAAAAGATTTTTTAAAATTATATTTTAAGTTTTTTTGTAGAAGTGCCACAAACAGCTCCATTAAAGTACGGTAAAAATGTAAATATGGTTTCAAGTGGTCAAGCAGATTGGATTGAAGAATTAAAGCGTCGACAAATTAAACCTAAAACTGGTAAGTTCATATTTAATTATAGCTTGAAAAAGACAGTTAAATCTATTTTTTTTATTATATTTGTTTGTGTGTAAAAAAATATTTACCTTGAAAGCGAAATTTCCAAAAACAGTTTTATAATTTAAAACAAAAAGGTGTAATTAGAAGAAATTCAACTTTTGTAAAAAATTAAATATTAGTCTTCAACACTTTAATTAAAATGCGAAGTCAAGAGATAAAAAGTTAGCTAGCTAAAATATTAAATCAACATTTATGAAAAAACTTGTTCACTCACCACTTCACCCAGTTTCTCTTATTTTTACTGTATTTATAAAATTTTATTTAATAATTAACTACTTCTTACCTGTTCAATAAAACCCTTAATTCTTTTAGAACTTCCAACAATCAAAACTGCAAAAGATTTGCATAAAAATGTTAAGCTTAATGATGAACCAGTTGATGGAAGTGGAAACATGTCTTCCGGAGAGAATGTAAGGAATTTGACTTCGGCAGAAGCATTACTTCTTGAAAAAGTTGAACAAGCAAGTCAAGGTGAATTATCACTTGTTCATGAAAGAGGCGCCACTCCAAGTTCCGCAACAAAATATTTTTCATTGCCATTCTTTTTATTAGTAATTATTTGCTTTTTGTAATTTTGATTTTTAAAACTTTCGATAAAATTTTTGGATAAATAAAAATCAATTAAAGTATAATCCTTGAAAAAAACAGTTTAGACTTTTGAACTTATGTATCCGAGAAATAGAAACTTTATTGACTCAAAAAAATAGAAATAAGAAATAGATTTGCGGTGAACAATTTAAAATAGTGGTTTTTAGTATGGTTGAAAACCTCAACTTCAGTTTAATCAATCATCACCATCACTCAATGTCAGTTTTAAAATTAACTAAAATGAATTCTTTGTTTCTCCAAATTTTATATGTATTTAACACTCGAAAAATTACTCTTTTAATGAAATGAATATGGACAAAACAAGCTTCAACAAAAATCTAAATTATTTTGAGTTCTATAAAATTTGTTATTGACATTCGAATATTGGCTTTGAAATTTACTTACTCACAATCAGTGTTATCGCGCTCCAAGTCCGCTCCCGGCGCGCTTCCGGCTAGCTGGAGCCAACAGATATTTTTTATTTTTTAAACTTTCTTCAGAAATCCATACCTTAATATCCTACAAAAGCTGTGAAAAAGTGTCATTTTGTTTGAACAAGTAGAAAAAAAATGCCATCAAAAAAACATCATCCGCTCCCACTCTTTTGGGAGCGCTACCGGGAGCGCTCCCGAGAGGCCGAATTTTCGATGCCATTTCGCCGCTCCTTAACAAATCGATCTAAAAATATTAATGAACATACCTGCAGGGGTATTATACTGTTTTTTTCAAAAAGAAACGTAAAATTTTAAAAAATGGCTGTTTAATAAAAAAAAAGAAAAAAATGCGTTTTTGGGAGCGCGATAACACTGCTCACAATGTTACAGTTTTATTTTTCGAAAATTTTCGTAAAAATTTTTATGCATAAATCCGATCTAAAAGATTGATCATTTTTTCGATCTTGTGAAAGTGCTGAACACTATTGTGTTTTAAGACAGTGATTTTGATCCAATTCAATTACGTCATAAAAGTTGGTCTGGACAGTCTCAAAGTTATTGTTTTCGGTCTTTTAAGTGTGATTCTGTTGAAAATTTTTTAAATAAAAAACCTAAAATTTGCTGTAATCTCAGTTTAAAATTAAACTAAACAAAAATAAATTTTTCGTCTTTAAATTTAAAATGTATTTGACACGGTTTCCAAAAATTACTTTTACAAAAAAATGAATGTTGTTAAAACTAGTTTTAACGTTTATAAATATCTGAACTCAAAAATCTTCCCGAACATCGGTGCAGTTTTGTTTTTTATGAGAAAAATATTTTCTTTGACAATCAACTGACTTCGAAACAAAAAGAATTATTAAAATTTTGTCATTTGAATTTGTCCATGGAAATAACTTATATTTTTTTAATACTAATATTTTGTTGAAAAGAATTACGTATATTATTTTCAATTTCAGTTTGTTATTCGTTAGGCTGTCCAACTAAATATTTCGCAATGCCATTCTATTAAAAATTTTTGGCTTAAGTAATTTTGTTTCTTAAAACCTTTGTAAAAATTTTCTCATAAACCTCATCTACAAAGGTATTTTAGAGCTGAAGAACCAGTTTAGAGCCTTAAAATAATGATTTTCATACAAAACAATTACACACAACAAAATCATTCTGTACAGTTAAACCTCGAAACTATTTTTTTGTTCATTAAAGTATGGTGGTTCAATCTAAACTAATGCAAATAAAAAAATTTTATACTATCTCAAATTTGAACAATGACAGGAACGCTCAGTTTTAAAATTATCTTAAATTTATTTTGTTCTTATTATTTGATGGCGTTAAAATAGATTTCAGCATTTAATTTTAGCTTTTTTTATAAAATTTCTTTTCCAAATTTGATTTCAGTTTAACCTCAATTATTTTTCCAAAAATTAGTAGAGTTAAAAATTTTTAAAAATTTAAAGTTGAATTTTATGTAACCGGGAAAATCACGGAGACATAAAAAAAACACAAAGCAGTTAAATTTATAGAAACATGCCTTCAGCAATTTGATAAACATTAACGGGAAAAAAATTGTACTCCAATTACAACCAACACATACATCATCAGTTAAAAAATTCAGTTTCAAAACTACCATAAATGAATTAATTTTGTTCTCTCGTAAACATTCAATGGTGTTAAATAAAGATTAAACACAAATTTAAATAATTTTCGGTCCCTTTGATGTGCATTCAAAAACAAACATGCTGGAGTGAAAAGAATAATACTTTAAATAAATTGATTTCTAGAAGTCATATATATTTAAATTTCAATGTCAATGAAATAAAAGATGATGATTGTATGCTGTGAGGATTGTTTCAATTTCAGTATATTATTCGATAACCTTTATTTTATCCCAAATCAATAAAACACAAACTATTTTGAAGAAAAATATTTTTGAATCATTTTTTATTTTTTTCACCCAGTATTGTTGATATGAAAAGATGGCACACGAGGGGATATATGCGGATTTTCTTTTAAATTGAGCAACAGCAATGAATTTGTTATTATTAGGCTAAAATAAGACCCGTGAATCAATCTCAGTTTTTTTTTTCTTCCAAAAGAAAATTACCGTAAAAAATGTTGTTCGCTCAAGGGGAAATGCCATCCAAACAGTCATCCACCCGAATATTAATTAAAGATTAACATTCGTAAAATCGTTTTAGGTTATAAATTCCAAAGTTTTTGAAGCAGTTTTTATCTAACTTTATTATACTGCAATACAATCTTCTAAGACAGTTTTATTTGGTCCCGACAAAGGGAAACATTTTTGACCTAAAAAAAGAATAAAAACAAAAAACGGATTTGCGTTGAACAATTTAAAATCAAAATAGTGTTTTTCAGTATGGTTTAAAAATTCCACTTCAGTTTAATCAATCCGTCAACATCACTCAATACCAGCTCTAAAATTAACTAAAATGAAATTTTAACTGTATTTAACACTCCACAAATTACTCTTTTAATGAAATGAATGTGGTTAGAACAAGCTTTTACAACAATCTAAATAATCATTTTCAGTTCTATAAAATTTGTCAGTTATGTGAGAATATCGGCTTTGAAGTTTACTTGCACACATTGTTACAGTTTTATTTTTCGAAAAATTTTTTAATAATTTTTATGCACAAATTCGATTTAAAGATCGATCTTTTATTCGATCTTATGAAAGAAGTAAACAGTTTTGTGTGTTAAAACAGTGAATTGGTTACAAGAAACAATTCAATTACGACATAGAATTTGGTCTTGACAGTGTAAAACCGAAATTGTTGTTTTCAAACTCTTAAGTGTTATTCTGTTTAAAATTTTTTAAATAAAATATGTGAAATGTGCTTCAATCTCAGTTTATAAATTAACTAAAAATGAATTAAATTTTTTTTACTTTAAATTTTAAACGTGTTTGACATTCTTTACATAAATTACTTTTTTCAAAAAATTAATGTTGCTAAAACTAGTTTTAACAAATACCCATATTATTTTCAGTTTTAAAAAAAAATTGCTTTTGATGTGTATAAATATCTGAACTCAGAAATCTACACGAAGAATGGATGCCCATTCTGTCCACACAGTTTTGTTTCTTATGAAAAAACGTTTACTTTAACAATCAAATAACTTCGAAACAGAAAAAAATTATCAAAATTTTATCATTTGAATTTGTCGATCGAAAGCGTGCTCAGTGGTATTCATTTAAGTTTTTTATAGCAATTCTTTAATGTTAAAAACACATCCTCTAAATCATAAAAGCGTTTTATTTGTTGCAGCAGGTGCAAGTTTATTAAAACCTTTAAAAATTTATAGAACTTCCAACAATCAAAACTGCAAAATATTTGAATAAAAATGCTAAGATAAGTGATGAACCAGCTGATGGAAGTGGAAATATGTTTTTGAAAATTTAAAACATGCCAAAGCAATCTTTTTATAATTTGGATTTTTTTGAAAAGTTTCGTCAAAAGTTTTTATGCATAGAAATCGAACAAAACATGTACAGTTTAGAATTTTAAAAATATGTGATTGAAAGAACAAAAAAATCAACTTTTATGGCGCAGTTTTAAATCAAAAGTATTCAAGAAAATTAACAAATCAACAGCGGGTCCCATTTTGAACAACACCCAATGAATGCCAAACAAATAAAAACAGTTTAAAATAATATCGGTACTCAAACACACACAATGATGCAGTTTTAGAAAAAACTATTTGAAAAAAAAAACATTTGATATCAAAATGGAAGTTTCATTTTTAAAAAAGTTTTGTAAAATTATTTTAATAATAAAATTTTAATGAGAAATGACGTTTTACATGCTCTTTCTTCGTCACAACATTTTGATAAAAATTCTAGAAGCTCTATCAATTTTTAAACAGAAACCTACATATACAAATAATTTTAAATTCAATCATATGAAACTTATCAGTTACCATATTTTGTCGACATGAATTTCGTCGTGAATAAAACAGATGGAAAGACAATCAATTATCAACGAAAGTTTTTTCTTTAATTTGCCACAATTTTCAAAAAAAAATGTTGTTGCTAAAACTAGTTTTAACAAACACCCAAATTATTTTCGGGTTTTATAAAAATTGTTTTTGATGTCTTTGAGCAATCTACACGCACCACAGTTTTATTTTTTTATGAAAAAAACATTTACTTAAACAAACAACTGACTTCGAAATTGAAACAATTATACAAATTTTGGTATTTGAATTTGTCGATTAAACAAAGATTACTGTTATAACCTCGAGCGGCAAAGGTTATACAATAATAATATTTAATGAAGGAGCATTCGTGTGCTCAAGACAAGGTAATAAAAGTACAACTGAAAGTGAATGAGAGGAAAAGAGGAAGAGAGAAAAGCAACACAAGTTCAGTAACAAAATGGCGCAATTCAAAATATACATTTTGCAAAAAGCAAATTACAATAAAAACAAATGTTGTGAACGATCCCAACAGTTACAGTTTTATTTTTTAATGCTAATATTGCGCTGAAAAGAATTTACATATTATTTTCAGTTTCAGTATATTATTCGTTAGACTGTACAACAGAATATTTTACAATACCATACTTTTAAATATTTTTTTGCTCAAATAATTTTGTTTCTTAAAATCTTTGTAAAATACTTTTTCAAGGTTTTTAAAGCTGAAGAATCAGTTTAATCTCTTGAAATAGTGATTTTTATGCAACAAAATTACACACAACAAAATCATGTTGTGCAGTTAAAACTTGAAACTATTTTCTTTGTTATTTACAGTATGATAGTTCAGTTTAAAATAATTTAAATACAAAAATTTTATACTATCTCAAATTACAGCAAACAAAAACATCATCAGTTTTAAAATTACTTCAAGTAAATTTATTTTCTTTTTTCACAAATATTCAATGGTGTTAAGATTTAATAAAAATTTAAATTCGATCCCTTTGAAAATGTTAAATCTGCACTCAAAAAAAACATATCCCAATGTATAGAAAATTACTTAAAAATAAATTGATTTCTATAAGTCATACAATAAACTTTATTTTTTACGCCAAAATTTCTAAAAAAAGAATTGTAATTAAATCTCACTTTTATTTTCTTCAAAAATAAGATTACTGTAAAAAAATGTTGTTCGTTCGAGGGGAAAGGTCCTCCAAACAGTCATCCCCCCGAATATTAATTAAAGATTAACATTCGTAAAATCGTTTGAGATTATAAATTTCAAAGTGCTTGAAGTAGTTTTTATCTAATTTCATTATAATTTTGTAATAAAATCTTCTGAGACAGTTTGATATTTTTTTAGATTATCAACAGTTTGTAATAAATTTGTTCATCTCAATTTTTCTCTTTACTTTTTTATTGCCCTCGTTTAATGCTTATAATTTTGAAATTTTATTTTAAAAGTATGAAAACATTACAACACATGTAATCCATCATACAATAGGCGCCCAAAGCGTGCCAGTTTATTTCAGGTGATGGGGAATTACGCGACAGTTTTCTTCTAAAAACCCGCTTAATTTGTAGAACAAAAGTAGGAACTCTTTTCTAAAATTTTAAAATACAATAGCAAGAAAGTCAAATGTTTTTCATTTGTAAAATTTTTAATTATTACGACTGTTTTTGTTTTATCCAATTTTAATTCCAATACATCTCAAAATTATCTTTTATTTTAATAAAAAAGGATGTCCTGAGATACTTGTAAAACAGTTTTTATTATTAACATAAATTCAAGTTGCTCTTATTTTAGAACCATTACATTTTTTAAATTATATTTGAATAATTGTTATAATAAAAATGAAAATATTTATTTTTAGGACAACTTGTTTTTTTACACATTTTTAAATATAAATTAGTATAACGCAGTTTGTATTAAAACCACAACACACAGTTACTCACACACAGTTTTTTAAATATTACTCCATTCGAGAAATGCTTTGTCTTTTCTCACTTTTTATGTTTTGCTATTTTTGCTTTTTTAGAAACATTTGATCACTTAAAAAATTATTTTTATGGCTAAGCTTTAACAAAAATCTAAATTATTTTCAGTTCTATAAAATTTGTTTTTGATGTTCTAATTTCGGCACTCAGAAATTCCTTTGTACAACATGGTGCAGATTTATTTTTAAAAAATTTTTTGTAAAATTTTTTAGGAATAAATCCCATCTAAAGATCGATCTTTTTTCCCATCTTTTGAGTGAACATTTTAGTGTTTTAAATTAATGATTTTGTCACAAGAAACTTTTTTAGTACGATATTCAATTCTAGCTTGATAGTTTAAAACCAAATTGTTTTTTCAGTCTATTTAAAAACTTAAAAGTGTAATTCTGTTTAAAATTTTGCAAATACAAAATTCAAAATTTGCATCAACAACAGTTTAAAAACTTAACAAAATGAAATAATTCAACTGTCGCAGTAAAAAGAAAGAATACGTTGTTGTAGCGGAATATGCAGTTTTTAAATTTTATTTATTGAAAAAAAACACTAAAAAAGTTCACAATGTGTAACTCCTAATTGCAAAGATCTACACTTTTATGATTTTAGCGGGTACATTTGTGTTCCGATAATTGGGCAAATTTATTAGCGACACCATTATAAAAATACAGTTTATCAAATCGTTAATCACTACATAAAAGCATTTTTCATTATGGCATATTAAACTTTTTGACCAACGACGACCTAACTACAAAAGTCAGTTTACTTAAGTTGATGGCGACAAGGTTTCTAAAGACAGTTATTATTTCTTAAAAAGGCGATTTATAATATAAAGAATGATAATCTATTGTTTTCAATTTCAGTATATTATTCTTTGAGCTGTACAACTAAATATTTTACAATGCCGTTCTCTTTAATATTTTCTTGTTTAAATAATTTTGTTTCTTAAAATCTTTGTAAAATCTTTTTTCTTAAAATTACAAATGTATTTTAGAGCTGAAGAACCAGTTTAGAGCCTTAAAATAATGATTTTCATACAAAAAAATGACACACAACAAAATCATTCTGTACAACCTTAAACCTCGAAACTATTTTTTTGTTCATTAAAGTATGGGGGTTCAATCTAAAATAATTTAAATAAAAAATTTTATACTAGCTCAAATTTGAACAACGGCAAGAACGGTCAGTTTTAAAATTACCCCAAATAAATTTATTGTATTCTTTTACAAATGTTTAATGTTGTTAAAATAGATTTCAGCATTTAATTTTAGTTTTATTTATGAACCTTCATTTCTAGCTTTCAGTTTAACCTCACTTACTTTTGTAATTTTTTTCGAGTTTTTTAACAAACACATTTGATTGCTCTTCACGAGTTTCAAAAAATACGATTAATTTAAAATGTTGCAGTGCCAAAACTTAACTTTTAATTACAAAAAATCAAAATTTACGTCTTTATTTTTGTAAAAATATTTACTAAACATGCACTTTTACTAATACTATCATAGTTCAAAGAGATTCCCAAAAAAAACAGCTTTGCTTTTTTCCACTTTTCTTCTTTTGCTATTTTTTGCTTTTCCATTTTTTTAGAAAAAACAGATCACTTTAAAAATTATTATTATGAAAATAATTCATCAGTGGAAACTGCTTCGATTGAAGAAGAAGAAACTTTTGTCGAATATGAAAGTTACGAAAGTGAATTTAAAATTGATTCAAATCGACGAAAGCAGGATTTTGCAGATATAAAATCGGGTAAAAAATTACCGCCTTTAATAAAAAAACCAAAGAAACATAAACATCGACATAAGCGTCAGTGATGCAATTCTACCAACAACAGTTTTATTATTTCTGCTTTTTTTCATTTTTTCTTAAACAATAAACATGGCATACAAATATAATATAAGAAAAAAAGTATTTCTTAAAAAAATTAACTAAAGAACATCGATTAATACATAGTTTCAACGACACCTGGTAATAGCTAAATAAAAAAATCTAGCTTAAATCGTTATCAAAACTTAATATAGATAGTGATCCAGTTTTTGAAAAATTTTTTATTTAATTAAGTTTTAATTTTTTAGTAGTGCTACAAACCGCTCGATTAAAGTATGAAAAATGTAAATTTGGTTTCAAGTGGATTTAAAGATTTAAGCGTCAACAATTTAACCCAAAAATTGGAAACCTTTTCATTAAGTTATTGTTTAAAAGAAATTTTGATGAGGACAGTTTATATAGGTATCCAAAAAAAACGTGTTAAAAAGTTTAAAACAACATGGATCATTTTTATCATATAAATTAATGAAATATTCAAATCAGTTTAAAAAAGTAATAAAAAAATGTTATCAACAATCATGTCATAAAAAAGTAGCAAATCTTAAATATTACATCAACATTTAAATCTCGGTCATTCGACAGCAATGTTCAGTTTACCTTTACTGAATCTTATTTATTCAACAACACTTTTTTTTAATTTAAAAAATTTTAGGCATACCAGAACAATTAGTAAAATGCATTTAAGTTTTTTATAGCAATTTTTTAAATGTTAAAAACAAAACAATCCTATTAATCATAAAAGCATTTTTTTCTTGCCGCATGTGCCAGTTTATTAAAACCTAAACTTTTTCTTTAACTTCCAACAATCAAAACTGCAAAATGTTTGAATAAAAATATTCCGCTTATCGAAGAACCAGTTTATGTAAGGGGAAATATGTCCTAAAAAAATTAAAAGCATGCCAAAGCAAACTTTTTATAATTTTGATTTTTAAAAGTTTTACCAAAAGTTTTTATACATATCGACTACAACAAATCGTAAAACCACAGTTTAGAATTTTAAATTTATGTGACAAAGAAAGTTACAAGTCCGAAAAAATCAAATTTTATTTAGCAGTTTTAAATCGATAGCATCCAAGAAAATTAACAAATCAACAGTGGATGGCAGTTTTAACAACACCTGGTAAATGCCAAAACAAATAAAAATAGTTTAAAATAAAACCGATACACACAATGTTACAGTTTTAGAAAAAACTATTTGTTTAAAAAGACGTTGGTAAATCAAAATAGAAACAATATTACAATCAAAATTTTCAGTTGTAGTTTAATTTGTCCATTAAAAACTTTTTTCAATTGCGTTTATTTTTTCCTCCAATATTTTTCTTAAGAGAAATACACATTTTATTTGACATTGCCATAATAATATAAAAGATTTATTTTATTTCCGCAAAAAACAATTCAGTTATTTAAAAAGAAAAACATTTTCGAAGACCTTAAATTTTTAATTTTTTTCACCCAGTATTGTTGATATGAAAAGATGGCACTCGAGGGGATATATGCGGATTTTCTTTTAATTTGAGTAACAACAATGAATATGTTATTATTACACTTACAAGCTAAAATAAGAACCGATTTCAGTTTCATTCTTTCAAAAATAAGATTACCGTGAAAAATGTTGTTCGTTCAAGGGGGAATGCCCTCCAGACAGTCATTCCCCACATATATTGCGTTGACATTTTATGAACAAAACAACTGATCTAAAATAATAATTATGGTTAAAGTTGATTTGGTCCCAGTTTTTTGTATCACCTGAAATCTATCCAAATCTGCATTGGCATCTGGAACAATGGCAAGAACGGCACTAAGAATTTTTCGGGTCTGAAAAATCAATTATTTAAATATTTCAGTTTTATTGTACTCTATTTTAAACTTTTCACATTTTTCGTTAAGTTTTTTCCATAAATTAATTAGATTAAACCCGATCAAGATTGTCCAGTTTATATTTTGTTTTTTATTTAATCCATATTTCAGTTATTTATATATAATTTTTTTTACCTCTTCATTTGTTCGCATTCCAGTTGCCGAGATAATACAAATATGAAGAATTGCAACAATTATTTGAATCAATGACCATCCCATATTTAAAAAGATTCGATGATTTAACATTGCCCGAAGTGTATCATTATTTTGTTGTTCATGGGTGATTGGTTCTGTTAAAGATGAAGTTGGTTGGGTCATAAAATATATTGTTAAACACAATAAAATCAGCGACCACGCCAATGAAAACAGAATAAATGGATTAAAAGTATTTCCAACACATTCCTAAAAATTTAAATATACTGTACAGTTTTCTTGAGTTTTTTTAAATTTTTAGTATGTTTTACATAGAACGAGACAACAGTTATGCAAATTTTTAAATGCTGACGGAACACATGAAAAAATGTTTTGATTCTTAAAGTTTTGACCTCCGGATATGTTTTATTGATCTTTCTAAAGACCTCTTTGAAAATGACAGTTAAATGTTAAAATTAAATAAAAAAATTCAACATTTTTACATTAGCAGAAGCAGTTTTAATAGAATTTATTTTTAAGTTTTTAAAACCCAAAGTACAAAACATGTTTCAAAGAATTTCTGAATAACAGTTTTTAAACAATTTTTTACTAATTCAAACATCCGTTATTTGAATGGCAGTTTTTTAATTTTATTGTTTTTTTTAAGTAAAAATCAGTGCCCAAAAAATAAAAGGTTTAGCTTTCCGATATTTCAAATAACTTTTTTTTGTAGCATTTTATACAGTATATTAAAAAAAATTCTTTGAAATGCCTCCGCACATTATCCACCCACGAGCAGTTTTTCTTCAAAGCCAAATAATTACTTTTAAATAAAAAACTCACCTGTAAAGAAGTAATTCTCAAAAATTGTTCATAATAGAATTTTAATGAGAAATGACGTTTTATATGCTCTTTTTTGAGAGATTTTCGTAAAACCCGACACCAAAATCGAATAATTGAATTGCAGAGAACATAATACAACAGCGGAAGTAAATTCCATGCGGTTAACATTGGAACAACAAAAACCGAAAATAAGTCATCAAAGAGAAAACCTTGTTGATGATAAAGTTCAAATATCCGCCATGAAAGCGGAATTATCAGAGATAGGGCAAAGGCAATACAAAATGAGATTGTATATAATTTTGTGTTGGGAGTTTGATGAAATGTTGAACTGAAAGAAGAGCGATTTGGTGACAGTTTATTTTATTTAATAGAAATTACAAAAAAATGTTTTTAGCCTTTGAAGAATCATACAGTTGTACCTCACAGTTTTTTTCTAAAACAAAATTTCACTGATGTTTCACAAATCAGTTTTCCTTATATTATGAAAAGAAACCACTTTAACAGTTTTTAAAGTTTTTAAATAAATTTCTTTGTAAAAAAGGCTAATTTATTTAAAATTACAAAAATCTCAATTTTACTTTCCAATTTGTTACGTAATAAATATTTCATGATAACTATTCCAGCTTCAGTTTTAAAAAGTTTTTTTTCAATCCCACGGGACGTGTATCCCAATTTTCTTCAAGGTGCAAATGTAATGTTGTTCCCCAACAAAGCAGAAAAAACATCATTCAAGTTTCAAGTGCACAGTTTTTACACACCACAAAAATGTTGCTTACCGAAAGCACAAGTCTAGGGTATCCAACATTTTAATCATTTTTACATGTTTTTTTATTCTCCAAATAAATAGTAGAATTAATCCCGCATTCACCAAAGGCTTTATTCCTGAGATCAAATGTGATACGGTAGCCGCATGAAGGAAGCCAAAACGGGAATGATACAAATATGAAATTTTTACATTGTTGTAATAAATGTGTGCATTGAATCCAATAATTGAAAGTGAAAGAAGAAAAAGAATGAATTGACCCTAAAATAAGTTTTTTAATGTTTGAAATAATACAACAAGTGGTCAGTTACCGTATTTTGTCGACAAGGATTTCGTCGAGATAAAACAGATATTTGTGGAAAGAAACCCATAATTCGAAGAATCATTAAAACAGGTTTTAGGCCATTTGCAACTGAATGAATGTTCCTTGTAAGACCATAGAAGCCATAACTTTTTTCCTCTGTTACACTAAAATTAAATTTTAGAGGACATTTTTGTGCAGCGGTTTTTTTACAAAGATAAGATGAGATAAAAGAGGATTTATAAACGCCAAACTCTGACGTTTACAAAATTGAATTGCAGTTACAAAATTGGAAAGATATGAAATTTCATATAATTTCTTATTAAGTTTTTGTAAAATTTAAGAGTAAGCGTCGTCATAGATTAGCTCATAAATTTCAAAACTCTGGTTTTTATTTAGCTCTATTATATTTTTGTAAGACCATCGATTTTTCAGGACAGTTTTTTTCTAAATTCGCCATAGCTTTTAACAATTTTTAATAAATTTTTTCATCTCATTCCTCCAGTTTTTTATTGAACGCGTTAAATTAGAAGCTATTTATAATTTTAAAAGTACCAAACATTTCAACATACGCAGTTTAAATATAAATAATTTATTCCTTACCTTCCACATCTCGTTGTTGTCCATCGTTGATCTGGAGTTGATAATTCCAAGACACTTGCAATAAAGTTTTTTGTTTCGGGTGAACTTGTTTCTGTATCTTCTTCAACATTTTTATTCGAAAATCCTACCACACTTGATTCAACAAGATCTGGCCTTGGAGTTTTGTTACAACGAGCACGAAAATCTCTAATTCGGTTGAATGGATACATCTGAAAAAATGGGTTGGTTGAACAAGTTGTTTTTAAAACGCACTCTGGCTGGAACTCAAAAACAGGCGGCACAGGCAAAAAATAGATTTCGTCCAAAGTTTGACCATAGGTAAAACAAGCATGGAGAAGACGATCCCGCTTTCTGTTTTTGTTCAAAAAAATTTCTTACGGTAATTACAGTACATCAAAGGTTTAAGCCGACGAATATTTGATTTGATGTGAAAAATCAGGAAAATAATTTTTTGCTATTATTTTGCCCGTGTATAGGTTTTCGACCATGGGGAATCCGAAAAAGAGGCTTTTGGAAGCACCAGAATACCTGGAACATGGATTTTTTAACATACTGTTATATTCGAGTCAAGGAAACATGCGTTTATATTTCCCGGAGGGATGAAACACTATAATATTATTAAACTTTAACCTTTTCTACATCTAAAAATAAAAAAATAAATAAAAAACGAGCTATATAACATTGTTTAAAAATTAATTAAACATGCGTAATCGTGATTTTTCCCTTGTAAAAATTTTTGCAAAAAGAAAAAGCAACAGTTTCGTTGTTCGACATTTTGCCAAAGCAACAAATTTTTCTTTCTTCTCGTGTTTTACAAGGGAAAAATCACGATTACGCATGTTTAATTAATTTTTAAACAATGTTATATAGCTCGTTTTTTATTTATTTTTTTATTTTTAGATGTAGAAAAGGTTAAAGTTTAATAATATTATAGTGTTTCATCCCTCCGGGAAATATAAACGCATGTTTCCTTGACTCGAATAAAACAGTATGTTAAAAAATCCATGTTCCAGGTATTCTGGTGCTTCCAAAAGCCTCTTTTTCGGATTCCCCATGGTCGAAAACCTATACACGGGCAAAATAATAGCAAAAAATTATTTTCCTGATTTTTCACATCAAATCAAATATTCGTCGGCTTAAACCTTTGATGTATTGTAATTACCGTAAGAAATTTTTTTGAACAAAAACAGAAAGCGGGATCGTCTTCTCCATGCTTGTTTTACCTATGGTCAAACTTTGGACGAAATCTATTTTTTGTGTGTGCCGGCCTCGTTGTGATTTTTTTGAGTTTCAGCCAGAGTGCGTCTTAAGTGTGAAAATTAATAAGCGATTAAAAATTATTAAACGTTAAAGTTTAAATAAATTAAAAAAACATGCAAAGGTAAAAAATATGTTTTTGCAAACCCTTTTTAATAAGTAATAACCAATCAACAAAAATTATAAGAAAAAGTTAATAATATTTTGATGATTTGCGTCATTAATGAGATTACTGTAAGATCTTGAAGAAGATGAAGACAGTGAAAGATTATAGGTTTAAATAACGAAATGAATTTTAATGTTTTTATATAAAAATAGAACACCAACTAGGCATGGCTCCGGGCCCACTAGGCCCGTTTGGGCCCGGGCCGGGCCTAGGCCCTTAACAAGGCCCGTCGGAACCAAATTTCAAAAGGCCGGGCCGGGCCCAAAACATTGGGCCCGCGGGCCTTCTGTAAAATTCTGAAAACACATTTTTCGTCCAAAATTTTGTTAAAAAAAATAATTTTTTCTGATATTTCATTGATTTTATTTATTAATGTGCCATGAAAATGGAAAGATTTTGATTAAACATTGTGTTTTGAATTAGTTCATCATTAAAAAGGCAATAAAAAATCAGTTTCTTAAGTCATGAACCGCTTTATAAAATTAGTTTTCATTATGGCATTATAAACATTTTGACCAAAAACGAACCAAAAAAAATGTGTCAGTTTACTTGTAAGTTGACGCCAGCTTGGATTTAAGAGACAGATCCAAGAGACAGTTAATATTTTCTCCCAATATGTTTTCACCAAAAATTTAAATAAATTAAATAAATTGTTAAGCTTTTAAAGTAAAGAAAAAGCAGCTGTTCAGTTAAAAATTTTTTTAATTTTTAAAAATTAGTTTTATGTAACACCTTTTGTTTTTCGATAGTTAGGCAAAATGTTTAACAATGCTAAAAGGAAAAATGATTTATTAATTGCTGAAATAAAAGCATTTTTACTTATTGCGTTCGCAAAATTTTGACTAAAATGGAAAAAGCGTACCAGTTTACTTTACATTGATTCTCATGAAAATTTTCAAATTTCCTTTAAAAAAGTTTTCACCAAAAATTTGATTAAATCAAAAAGTTATGATAAAGCTTGACAATTACGTAACACCTGCTAATCAGTTAAAATTAATAAATTTAAAAGTTAGTTCTATGTACACATATGAAGATGAATACAGTTAAAAAAATAATAAATTATTTTAGTCATTTTTTAACATGACGCCAAAAGACAGAAGCCATAGCTTTTCTTTTTTTTCGTTTTTTTCTCGTTTTCGACACTTTTTAAAACATTCCGTCAAAATGACATTTTTTTTCTTTTTTTGTTTTACTCCAAAGTAAAAAAATTGAGAGAATTTGGAGTCACAAAATTAACACAAATGAAGCCATAATCCATTACTTGAACGCCCTCTTTTTACATGAGAAAATGAAGGAAAGGAAAAAAAGAAGGAAGAAAAGTAGAAAAATGGAAAAGCTGCTACTAAATACATGGACCAAAAAAAACAATGCCCAGCAAGAAAAAAGAGATGAAACGTGCAAAGAAAATTACAATTCTTCTTTTGTGTAGACTTGTTATTTTTGGAAAATGAGAAACTTGGGATCTTTTTAAAAATTTTATGGAAGGATTATTTTTCTTAAAAGAAAGTCAAAATACAGCATTCAAGATATCATGAACTCAGTTTTACATTAAAAAACAAATTTCTGAATTGGCAAAAATTAAAGAGATTTTGTTGATTTAGGATTACACTGATTCTAATTCTAAGAAGGAAGGTATCAGTTTCAACTTAATTAATAATGTTTCCACTATTCAGTTTATTTCACATATAAAAAAATAATCCTTCAAAGCTTCAAACAATAGAATTATCAAGACAACAAAAGCTTTGCAAAACTTTTTTGCAGTAATAATGAAAAATCTGACGAAATTCAGTTTTGCCACAAAAAGAAAATCAAACCAGTTAACATTCCGATCTAAAATACATTCTCTCAAATTTTTTATGCAAAAACTACATTGGACAGTTAACTAAAGAATAGAATTAATTTAGGCAACTGTTTTTTAGCTCACAGTCCATAGAAAGGCCATGCCCAAACGAACAAAGCTCCAGTTTTAACCACATTTTAGACATCTCCAAACTGCTTGTCAGTTTAGAACCAACCCAAAAATTATTATTACTTTTCATCTAGTTTTTTTACCCAAACCAAAGCAAAATAACATCAGACATATTGCATGCTACCTTTCTGAAAATTATTAAAAAATTTATGAAAAAAAGCCCTTCCCCAAAATAATTTAACCAAAGGTCACTAAAAAGTTATTACTTAGTTTTTTGCCGAAAACAGCTGAAGGAATGTTGCTGCTTAGAAAATTGAATTTTTCTTTTTCCCAAACAAAACATATTTTATTATTACCAAGTATTATTACTTTTTAATAATACCATAGGTAAAAAGTAATATAAAAAATCTGTCGGAGGTAAAAATATAGAATAATAATGTTGGGGCGAAAAAATTGTGTGGGAAAATTTGGGAAGCAGGTGTAATTAACACTTTTTTCATTATTAAAAATCATAAAAAGAAAGAAAAGTACAAATATTTTTTTGATATTAAAAAACAATAAAAAAATGTTATTTTTTTGCAAAAAAAAGTGAAAATTTTTCTTTTGCCAAATAAAGGATAAAAAACGGATAAAGCATTTGGGGGACACATGAAAAAAATTTATTTGGACTTACTTCCGTGGGAAACAAAAAAGAACCCGGAGGTTAGTGGTTTTTTGTTGTTGCTGCTGTTGTAGTAGACGTTCTCAGGGAACAAAGTCAAAAAAAATTGCCTTGAAATTAATCAGTTTTTTATCCCATTTTTCTGTATAGCAGGTTTAGACTATATTACCCAAAATGTCAGTTTAATTTGAATAAAAAAGATACACCCAAAAATCTCTCAATGTTAATTTCTTAAATTTTGAATAAAGCAGAAAAAGAGGCTACAAGTGAATTCTGACCTCACTTGAATAAAAAAACAAAAAAAGCAGATGTTATCAAAATTTGCTTAAAAAGATTTCAAAGAATTCTTTTCACAAGGTTAATGTGAAATGACGGCATTGATTTTGTGTTAAAAGAAATTTGTTTTTATATAAAAAATTTAACGTAAAAAACCAACATTTTATGAAGATGCGTTTAAAGGGTTAAGAAATTAATTTAAAAGAGTACTAATAATTTTTATGAGGATGGTGTAATCGCTTGCAGTTTATAAATTTGTTTTAGAAAAGATTTAGAGATTGTTTTTATTAAACAAAAAAATCTATAGTGTGGGATTCATCAGAAGCTTTAGGAAGTCACTAATTATCCAAGGAACACCTGGCACAGTTTGTTAATCGAACAATACACATAAACAATACATTTATAAATAAATAATACCGCGAGTTTTGTTTAAAGATTTAAAAGCAATAACATATTCATTTTAGCAGTTAACTTAAAAAATATCGAAATCAGAAGAATACCTAAGTTTAAATAAAAATGCAGTTTTTATCTTATCAAAGAAAAAGAAAATTTTAAAAGAAGTCATCATTTTTGTAATTTTTAAACACATAAAATTGTATTTAAGACTTTCAAATACAAAACGAAATACAGTTTTCTCGAAATCAACATAACTCAAACGACAAACGTACACAGTTTATAAACTAATTTTGTAACTTATGAATTTAACTGTAAATGAAAAAAACATAAATACTTCATCTGCAGAGATTATCAATGGACGGGAGGCTTTTTTTATTCAGTTTTTCAATGAAATTTCATACATAAGGTGTTTTCAAGTTTTCTCAATCATATCTCTATCATATTTCAGATACATTCATATCATATTAGTATAAAAAAGTTTAAAGCATCAGAATCCGATCAATACAAAACAAAAATGAACGTTAATTTTTTTAAATTTTTTGAAAATTGGGTTTCCTGAAGCAGTTTTTTTTAACCTAACTAAAAATGCTTTGTTTATTTATAAATAAAATATTTTAAAAAGCAGCCAATTTTATTAAATCAATTAAAACTATTGAAATTTTTGGTTTGCAATTAACCTTAAAAATATTAAAATCTGACCAACGGCGAGCTTACTTTTCAAAAGCAGTTTTAATTTTTATAAAGAAAAGAAAAAGCACAACAAACTAATCAGTTATTAATTTTTTATTTTGAAATTATCCTTATCAAAAACGTGGGCAGTTTAAAATAACTAATTTTGCAACTTTGCACTCAACATCTCTTTGCAGCAGGTTTTAAATAATTTCATTCAAACATAACTTTGAAATGTAATATTTTTTACGTGTCAAAAACATACAACCAAAGAATTTTTTTTAACAGCTCTCTATTTTGATAAACGTAACTACAAATTTTTTTATATCAAATTTCTTTGTGTTGTCATTTCCATACATATATGCAAAAAAGAGAAGCAAAGTTTTTTGAGCTCAAATTAAAGAATAAAGATTAAATAATTTTTAATTTTTTTAAGCCCAAAGAAATAAGATTGCAGTTATTTTTTGAATATAATTTACTTATATTTTTTCACAGAAAAATTTATATGATCAATATCAAACAGTTTAAACATGTTATAAGAAAATTCGAACCGATTTAAACAACAGAAATTTGCATAAACTAATATCATTTTCACTTTTCCACAAAGTTGTAAAAATTTTTGATTTTTTTTCATTCAACCACATTTTTATTTTCACTTTTTCTTTTTCTTCAATAATCATGTGCTGCAACGAAAGAAAATAAACAATGATTTTAATTATTTCTGTGCTTCCCCTTCTGATTTTGATTTGGGGAATCTTAGTTTTTGGATGTATTAGAAAGAAGCCATCAACTGAACGATCAAAGAAGAAACAAAAAAATTCAACTTCGACTAAACAGGTTTGTTTTTTTTTAATTATTAGGGATTGTCCCGACCTGAGGTTATTTAAAAAAGGGAAAAGTTAGCCAAAATCTGACGCTCACCTTAAAAGCGGTAAAGATCAAAAGAAATTTGTAGAAAGGAAAGGGAAGCTTGAAAATGTAAAAAAGATCCCCGTCAAATCTGGACAGTTTTTTATGGTTAGTATTTTAGAAGCCATCAACTGAACTTTCAAAGAAGAAACAAAAGAATTTAACTTCCACTAAAGAGGTTTGTCTTTTTTTAATTATAAGGGATTGTACGATCTGAGGTTGGATTCTTTAAAGAGGGGAAGGTTTAGCCAAAATCTGACGCGGCAAAGATCAAAGGAAATTTGATGAAAAGAAAAAGGGGCTTGAAAATTTAAAAAAAAGACCCCGTCAAATCTGGACAATTTTTTATGTCATTAATTTATTCATCTTTTAGATTAATGCTGTTAATTCCCGTAAGATGACAGAAAATGAAGAAACAAAATTCAAGCATGATTTAAAACATTATAAAAATGAAGTTGGTGATGGTGAAATGAAAGAATTTTATCATGATTTGAAAGAAAATGGCATGATTGAATTTGGAAAGGATGCTTCTTCTGATCTTCATAAAATCAAATCTCCATGTATTATTTCAACTTTAAATGGAAACTATGTTACAGTATCCATGAAAGGCAAAGATATTGAATATTGTCTTGGAAAAAAGTTGGGAAAATTTTCTGGTGGAATGGCATCTGGAACAACTGTCAATTTTAATAGTTCAAATGTTTGCCAATCTTCTTGTGGATCAACAAATGCTGGAATAATTTATAAATGTGAATGGAAGTATTATTAGATTTTGCGCTGGAAGAATTGTTGCTCAATGTGCTCGTCAAAATATTGTTAGAATTTCATATGAAAAAAAAATGGTGTGGAAAAAGAAGAAGTATTGTAAAAATTGTAAATTCTGAAAATGGAACAGATATTCTCAAATGGTCTCCAGGACAATCATCAACAGTTTCTTGCGGCGGTAATCGAGATATCATGTTATGCAATGGTACGGGAATGAGCAAAGTGATTCAAGAAATGTTAAAATCTTCGACTGATTCTTCTTCTTTTAGTATTTAAACTGTTTATTTTTTTAAATTCATTTTATCTGCTGATTTTTGTACTTACTTGTTTTTGTAAAAGAAGCTTTAAATAAATGTCGATATTATTCAATTAAAGTTGTTGTCAATTAATTAGTGGGGTAAAATTAGAGAATTAAGCATTTATAACATCATAAAACTGAATTCGTTGGCAGAAATAATGATTTAAAAAAATTTAAAATGAGTAAAATAAGAGGTTTTTGTTCCAAGTTATTGATAGAAGATTAACCTTGACATGAATTTATATCGTTCAATTGATTCGAGTCTTTTATATTTATAAACACTGTTTTTCCAGAAAAAAATTATTATCACTCTTTTACATTTATGTTTTGTTTCAGCTGAGTTCTAATATAATATCTTTTTTTTAAAATTATTTTAAATTTAAATGGTATTGATTATGAAACATTAAACAGAATCTGTAATTGTTTTTTAAAAAATAAGATTTTAAACTGTACTGTAGTGTCATGTTTTAACTTTCTTTTAAAAAAGATAATTTATCATTTATTTTTAAATGATAACAGTTTAGCTACAACCAAATTGGTTGATATCGTGTTGAATTTGTAAAACTGGCTGCTTCAGGCTTTTAAATCTTTAAAAAATCAATTTCTTTCTTGTATACTTTATTAAACTAACAAAGATTTTTAAGATTTTATTTTTTATTTAACTGACTTTGAGTTTACTTATTTAACTGTCGGAGACAATTACAAACTGTTTAAACAAAAACTACACATCTGCGAATGAAAACATTTACGAAATTGGTTTATTTGACACTTTCATACCTTTTCAAAATCGAGAAATTTTACAACTTAATATATTTGACGAACTGAGAGCAATATCATTATTATTGTCATTTGAAAAACTTTTTGGTTAATACTACAATCGCAAAATTTTAAAAAGCATTACTTGAAAGTTTAATTGCTTTAAGGGTTTTCTAGAAAACGATTATTTTTCAAATTAAAAACTGTATTGTAATCAAAGGTGAAATCTCAATGCCTTTTTTAACTGAAAAATGTTATTGAATTTTCATGCAGGTAAAGGAATAAAGTTTAATTAATAATTTCAGTTTGTTAAATTGTGAACGCATAATGACTGATATGAAAAAATTATGTTTCAATTTTAACAGATACGGTTTCTCAAACTTAAGGAGAAGTTATTGCATCAGGCATAGATCGTTATTCTTTAACAAAAATTTTTTTAAAACTGTTTTTTGTTTTTACAGCAATAAAGAAACTGATGATGATGTACTAGTTTATAGTTTATTTGAAGCAAGTAGCATGTTTGTAAATCAGTAACACTTTTTCTCGAATTTTTTAAAAAACACTGCAAGGATATTTTGGTAACGTCAGTTGTTTTAAATTAATATCAACGAATCGTTTTTCGTTTTTGCAGTTAAAACTATTTTATCATTTTTTCAAAAAAATTAATCACTGTTCAATTGTATAAAGAATTTAATTTGTTATTTTTCTTCAGATGCTTTGAGTGAATTATATATATTAGCTTCTAAACATTTTGGGGCCGTTTTCGATTTTTCAAACTGAGTTTTTGCATGGAAGGTGTTGTCTTTTGTAAGCTGACAGTAAAATTGTTTTTCTTGTTGAGTCATATATTAAGCTGATATAATTCAAGAGTTTAAATTGAAATGTTTTGTTACTAAAACATTTGTTAAATTTTAAAAAACTTTCAAAAAAAATTTCTAACCAAATTAATTGCTTAAATGGTTTTGGACACGATTATTTTTTAAAATGAAATTCCTTATTAAAATTAAAAACTTTATTAAGTGAAAGTTTAATATCTTTTTTAACAAGAAAATTGTCAATTTAAGTAATATAATAATTTTAAAAATATCTCTCGAATTTTCAAAAGTAATTTATAATCAAAAATTTGTTTCTTCAATAAAATTTACAACAATTTTGAAGTGTTTTTCATTCGACTAAATTGAGATTTGCAAGTCGACCGAAAATATTGGTTTTAGATTTTTTCTTACAGTAACTAAAGTAAGATTTGCAAGTCACCGAAAACATTTCCAAAAATTTTGAGTTGTTTTGATCGAAGTGGGACTCGAACCCACGACCACCAGATTAACGTTCTGTTGCTCTACCAACTAATTAACTATAAAACATATATATTTATTATAATAAAGTTTTTAACGGTTACGAATTTTTGATAAATCGTATATTATGTATATGATAAACATTAATTAATTAAAAAAATTTAAATTTTGTTAAGTTTAAGTTTAGTAAACTGTCGTCATCTCCGATCTAATCTTTATTAGCACAAATATACCTTAAAGTTTAACATGTTTTTACTTAATTAAAGAAACCATCTTATTGTTCACTATTACACATTTTTAGCGTTTGTTATTACTACAGCTAAATAGTTTATTTTCAGAACGTTTTAAACCAGTAACATTATTCTACGGGCATTTAAAAAACACAGAGCTAAATCGATCCTGGTTAGTAAAATTAATTGTATAAAATAGTTGTGTCAATGAATTCCTTTTCCTTTTTTTATCATTAAAATTATTTCATCTTATTTAAATTTTTTTGTGAATATTGTTATCATTATGTTTCTGGAACACATCTTGTTTTTTTGTTCAGGTGTTTTGAATTAGTGATGTAAGTTAGCTCCTAATCATATTTGTGCGCTTTAGCTAATTCAAACTGAGTCTTTGGAGGTTTGATCTTTCTTTTTTAAACGGATAGTTAATATTTTCTTTTGTGTGGTATTGAGTTTTTTATAAAATTCTGATTTTTTTAATTTTCTGGAGCACTTTTAACATTTTATTTAATTGAAATCACATGTGCTCTATATTATTTATAAAACTAAAATTTACTATAGGATGGTTAAATCATTACTCCAAAAAAGCTTAAATTCTGTGATAAACTGCCATAGGATCAACACAAAGATTTAAATATTTTATGTAAGTATTTTTAATTAAAACATTAGTGCTACAGTAAGATTACTTTCAAAAACTAATAAAAACTGTCCACTGAAATTTTATGTCAGCTATTTTTAATTTAACTGTTAGGAGTTTTATTATATAAAAGCATTGTTATCATTATGTTTGTTGAGTAATTAAAACATGGTAGCTTGGCAGCTGCAAGGATTTTCCATTTTGGCAAATATTATGCAAATTTTAATAAAAACTGGCCAGGTTTTATTTTTTGCAGTATTACTACAGTAAATATTAGTTTTTGGTTGCATCTTGTGTTATGTTCGTTAGCATCTAAACTGATTTGGAGAAATAATTTTCTTTTGTAAACTGACTTCCAGCAAACAATTGCTTGTTGTTGAGTCATCTGTTAGACAGAACTAATTTCAATAATTTCCTTTTTTTAATTTTCGATGGAAATTATTAATAATAGTGTGTTAATCAAACGTTCTGTAATAAATTGAGAATTACAAAAAAGATGTTAAAAACATAACTCCAAAATAATCTAAATTTTCTAATAAACTGTCAGGAGTAGAAACGTAGCATTTAATTGTTTTTTTGTAATTGTTTAAAATCATAACGAAAGTGATCTAGTAAGGTGACCTTTAAACAACCTAATATAAACTGCGAAAAATATTACATTGAGTTATGTATTGTTTGTTTGACTATTCTGTTTTTTTCTTTTCTAACTGAAGCAAGAATTTTGTTTTCAATCCAAAATGTTTTGTAAAACGTTGAGATTTTCAAAATTAAAATTTTATAATCAAATTTTAAAAAACTTTTTTGGTTGTCTTTTGAGACTGAAGAAGTCGAACAATGGGGAGTAAAACTGTGGTATGGTCTTGTACCAGTCATCGCGTTTCTGATAATTTTTTAAAAAATGACTTTTTTTATTTCTTGAAGGTATTTATAAGTATCTTGTATGTGTCAATTAATTGTGAACTGACGAGTCATAAGAATTAATAAATAAAAATTGTTAAAATAGCACAATAAACTGAAATTAATGTAAAAAATTTGAATTAAAATTAGACCTGTTTGAATAAAATTTTTTGGATTTTCACGAGTAATATTAAACTGAACAAAATAACTTTATTCACCGTCTTAACTGAATTGTTATAATATCACTTTTTGCTTTTTGTTTAACTGCAATCCTATGTTGAATGAAAACTTGCTGTTTGCATTCAACTTTTTTCATGCATTTTTAATTATAACTGCCATGGCATTTATTGTTGCAAATCCCTCTTTTTAAACCCCAAGAAAAAACAATTCATTTTTTTATGCCGACGATTGTTTTTAGAAAAAAAAACGATCAAGTCTGGGAACGGCATATTTATTTATCCAAAAATGCAATTGACTCTCTCCGATTTTTCTTCGATAAAAATCATTTGAGCGTGTTTATTATTATTTATATGCCTATTTTTTTTTGGTCGTTATTTTTTGATGATTGCACATTAGAGAAAGGAAATGGAAGGGAAATGGGAGATTCGATTTGGGGGGATATAAACGGGGCTGCAGCAAATCAAATGAAAAATAAAGAAAAGAAAATTACGCAATTGTTATTATGAAGTGCGGGAGAATTTGACCTTTCTCCGATTAACCCGATTGTGTTTATCTTTCCCCCTCCATTTTTATTCTTTTGAACATTTTGGAGAGAAAGAAAAAAACAAAAGAGATCGGTTTTTTTTGGTGGTGGTTAGGCATTCTACAATTTGATATTCCCAAAAGATCTTCTTTTTTTTAAATCTCGAGAAAAACAAAAGAAAAAAGTGTTGGAATCAGATTGCATAAAATCTTTTCCTTTTTGTTTTTTTGGGTGCCAAAATGAATCCTTTTGGGACACCAATTTCTTTATTTTTTTTTGACTTTTTCCCTCAGAAAAAAATTTGTTTCCTTTATCCTTTAAAGTTTCATTTTCAAGGATAAGGATATATATATGTTTTTGGTGGAAAAGGAGGGATTTTTACCACTACTTTGGGTTATATACTTTGTTTTTCTTTGGTTTTTGCCAGCAAAGAAAGAAAAAAAAGGGAACAGCAGCAGTAAAAAGTGTGTCATTTCTATATATTTTTGCCTTTTAGCTTTTTCTCTTTCTCTCCACCAAAAAAAGTCCTTCAACATTTATTTTCAATGGGCTCGGGCAGCGGCATTCTTGCTTTTTTCGAGCAGCAGCATATAGCCTTAAAGTTTTCCCCAACAAAAAAACCTCAAAGAAAAGCAGCAGTAAAAATAGCAGCCGTTTCATTTTTAGTTTTAAGGAAAAAAAGATGGTGGCATTCTCTATTGTGGTTTATATTTTTCTGTGTTATCCATCCCCTCTTCTTCTTCTTTTTTCCAATCCACAAAGATATATAAAATGTTCCAAGTCAAAGACAAAAACATCAGAAAAGCAAGCGAGCAGCAGCAGCAACATTTGGGGCAAATGACCTTGAGGCGGGAAAAAAATGGAAAGAAAAAAAAGAGAAAAACTTTGATGGATTTGTTCGCGGCAGTCACTTTTCTGCCCCGTTTTTCATTCGAAAAATTGAAAGCAAGCGTCACCGCAATTTCTTTCTTTCTTTCTTTCGAGCTTTTTGGAGCTTTAAAAAAATAAGGAACTTTTTGCAACATTTTTTTTCTAGGACTCGAAAAAATAGGAAAGAAAGAACTTTTAAAAACAGTTTTTTTTCAAAGATTACGGTAGAATGAAGAAAAGAAGAAGAATTGCAACCCCCCGATCAAAGGTCAAAAAAAGTAATCATGCTGTTTCTTTCTTCTTCGATTCTGCTCTTTGTGATATTATTATTCTTTGGGAAAAAAACTGAAAATAACCCGAAAAAAATAGCAGTTTAGAGCGGCTCGAAGTCAATCGACGTCGTCGTTTTCATTTTTGTTGCTGTTAAATGTCTCTTTTTCCTTCCCCAGATGCTTATCTCTACTTCTTTTTCCCTTCTTTTTACTTTTTTCTATCATGATCTCTTTGTATCTTCAAAATTTCTCCTGCTTCATTAAAAAACAGGAATGAGCAGAAGAAACCATTTTCTGTTAATATCTATTTTTTGCAAAAAAAGCTAAAGAAAAACATGGGCTTCAAAATTTTTTTCCCTTTACTCAATTTTTTTTGGGAATGAAGAAAGATGGCGCCGAATTTGATCGACAGCTGGTTTTTCATTTTCTATCTTTGAATGAGAAGAAAAAAATTAAAATGAGATGCATTAAAAACAAAAAAAACATGAAGAAAGCATGAAAATATGACACACAGAGAAACAAAACAGGCAAAAAACTGAAACTGAAAAACAATTGAAATTTAAAAATGACTAAATTGACTTTGTTTTTTTGGTTCTTCATTTGAGTAAAAAGCTAAAATATTTGTTTCTTGTTTTTATATGGTAATCTGATATATCGGGTATTTTGCTTCTTTTCTTTTCTTCAACGAAGATCTTTTTATTTTCATTAAACTGTCGAAGAGTTAAGGACGTTCTTACTTGTATTTAAATTTTAACACTTTTTTGAAAAATTATTTTGCAAACATTTAAATTTGTTAGTTTTTAAGAAAAGTTTCTAAACTGTATTTTATTGAACATTAACTTAAACGAGAAATCTAACAGTTTGGTCATTTAAAAATAAAACTGACCAAACTGTTACATGATGGTATTTATCTTAAACTGTTTAACCATGCCAAAAATGTTATTTATTTTTGATATTTAGTTTAAAAACTGTTCTATTGATTGTTCCATTTACAAAATTTTTATATGGTAAATTTCAGAAATTAATTGTGTGTTCTTTTTTTTGACCTTAAAAATAACAAATTTTTAACTGATTTAAACAAATCAACATTTTTGCTTAATGATATTTCTATGTGTACAAAACTGCTTGATAGCACAAAAATATTAATATTTATATTTAAACTGGTTGAGTGGGTGTTGGTTGTTTGCAGTAAAACTAATTAACTTTTTTTAGATTTTAGTTCATTTGAACAATAACTGCAGAGTAAAACTGTTTTCACCGTTTTCAAACTTTTTTAAAACTGCCTAAGGTAAATTTTGTTCGAGTTGCATTTTTTCTTTTTCTTTCTTTTTTTCACTTTTTGCAGATTTTTTTTTCATTTCTTTTCCTTTCTTTTTTTGGTAACACATTCTCTCATTTATCATTTTTTGATAAAATCATCAAACTTCAAAGTCTCCCAAAAAACTATGTGAAAAAAACTATGTGTTAAAAAAATTTTAAAGTAGCAAGTAAAAAAATGGTTGAGATGGTGATTATCAGGTGAATATAATGAAATTAATGAAACATTTGCACTTTTTGAAAAAGAGAAGAAAGGAATCAAAAACTGCACTTTCAGGCTCGCTTTTATCTTTTTAATGTTGCCAAATGGGGAGAGGTGTTTTTTATGTATAGAGTTTATATGATGCTTATCGGAGAAAGGTTTCTTTAATGTTGCGAAAAAAATTGGTGTATGCAAAAAAAATCATGTGTAAGTAAGAGTTAAAACTGAACAAAATTAAAGCAGATGTATAAGTTTTAAGTGATTAGCTTCAAAGTATTGATTAAACTGTGCGATGTAATATTTGTTAAGAAAATTAGTCAAAACTTAAAAAATTAAAGGTTTCAAAAAAAACTGTTAAGAAAAAGTGATTTTGTTGGAATAAAATTTAATTTTTAAAACTGTCTTCGCAGACTTTAAATTTGTACTAGCAATGTCTTGTTGCATATGTTAATTAAGCTTATACACTGTTCAATGGAGTTTCAGTGTCAATATTAATTTCTAAATTGTTTATCATGATCGAAATTGTTGAAAAACTTTTTATCTATAAAATAAACTGCCAAGCTCTTTTTTAACATTTTTATGGATGTGAAGGTTAGCAACTTAAATTTTAAAAAACTGCTCATCTCAAACTTTGAAAATCTCAAAACTTTAATACGAGATCATAGAAAACTACTTTAAGCTGTTAAAATCTGTGGGCATGAATATTTTCAGTATTCATTAATTATAAACTGACATCATTAATTTTACCCAATGTTTTGCAAAAACAAACTTCTTAAAAATTATAACTGTGTAGTGTAGTCTCAAATTTGTTCGTGAAAGTAAAAAGGTAATCAATTTATAAAATCTAAATTAGCTATCTGCTAAGAACAAAAGCTATAATTTTGATAAAACAAACTGTATCAGTCATTAATTCATCCAAATTTTTGGGTTATTTAAAAAAAATTTTAAAAGCTTTAGTAGAACAAAGAAAATTCTAAAAATTTATTTGGCATTGATTTGGATAACTAACTGAACAACGATACTTTAATGGACAAAGAAAAAGTTTTAAAAACAGAAGAACAAAAAAAATAAGATATGTTTTTTCGCGCCTGTTTTTCTTTATTGTTCGCGTAATGGAAAAAAGAAGGTTTTTGACAAAGTTTGTCAATGAGAGAAATAAGATGATGATCCAGGGGGGTCGATATAAAGGCCTTTCTGTTATAAAACTGTTGGTTTCTTCGTTTTTACTGTTCAAAAAAAAGAAAAGAAAGAATCGATCAAAAAAAAATGGAGACGTTCAAGTATTGTTTTTTTGGGAAAAAATAAAACTATTATTTTTTTGCGCGTTAAAAAAATGAGAAAATGGCTTTTTAAGTTTTTTAAAAATATAAAACTGCCTGGATTTTTTTCATTTTAAAGGATGCCTTTTTTCAATGAGAAAAAGAGAGAGAGAAAGAGAAACCAAAGCCAGCAGCAGCAGGAATAGTAGTGATGAAGTGAGAATCTACAGTAACGCAGGGAAAAAAGGAAAAAAGAATGGGTGGAGTTTGGGATGTCTGTCATTGGATCGCTTCTTCTTCTTCCTTCTTCGACTTTGCTTTTGTTTTGCCTTGCCTGGTCTCTATATTCCAGACAAACAAGTTCTTTCTTTCTTTGTCTTTTCTTCAAAAAAAACATTGAAAAAAAGAAAATGTGTGTTTTTAAAATTTATTTTTAAAAAGTTAAAAAGGCAAAAATGTGTCTCTCTCTCTTTGGCCTTCGACTCGTTTTCTCTCTTTCTTTCTCCATCCATACGGAAAGTTGAAAGAAAAAAGGGGGTTGAACATTTCTCCAATTTTTTTTGGGTTGTCGTCTGCTACTCACATCTTCTCTCCTTTCCCCTTCCCCTTCTAAAAAAAGGAGTAATGCGATTGATTTAGAGATTTTTCTCGCTTTCTTTCTTTCTTTTTTCTTACATTTATATTTTTTGACAGAATTTGACTGACTACTACTACTACTCCTTAACCATCAACATTGATATTTCCCTTCCCTATTTTCTTTGGATGATGCCAAAAGACATTCTATTGGGTCGTTTTTCTTCTTTTTTTTTGAGAAAAAAAAGTATGTATGGAACGCTATAAATATTTCTTTTTTAACCATCTTCTATATTGTCAAAAAAATGAGAGACTTCTTCTTTCCTTCCTTCTTTTTTTTCGCAGCTCCTGTCATTTAAACGTCCGATGACAATGTTGTCCATCTTCTGTCGTTTTTATTCTTTATGGTAGTTGTTAGAAGACGATGAAGAAGAAGAAAGTAGTTAAACATTAAACATATAAAGAAGATGGAAGTCTTGTCAAATTTTAATAGAGTACTTCTTCTCCCTTTTCACTTTCCTGTGTGAAATATATAGATATTTATAAGCGCGCGCGCTCGGCGTGTTTTTTTTTTAATGTGTCATATTTTATATAGATATATTTCTTTTCAAGAGTTATCGTTATTCTTGAGTGACGATGACAACTATCATCCATATAAATGTTGTTGTAGTAGTCATAGAAGTAGTAGTTAAAGAAGAAGAAAGAAGGAAGGAGCAATCTAATATATCAAAAAAGAGAATAACAATGTCTTTTTGGATGATGATTAACTTTGTTTGACAACTTTTCTTCTTCTTCTTTGATTTGTTTTGTTTTTTTACGAGGCATAAATTAAAAAAAAGTTAAATAGATGAATGACAGTCAATAAAAAAATGTGTTAAAATAATTTACTACTTCTTTTTAGCTTTTTCTTTCTTCTTTTAAAAGTGGCAAAAAAGAAAGCAAAACACGACAACAGTAATTAAGAAAGAAAGAAACTCTCAAAACGAAAACTATTTTTCCATTCAAGACATTTTTATTGATTATCGTGCCAAGACAATTATTTCTGAAGCATTTAAAAATATAAACTGAATATTTGATTTAAATATCATAATTTAACCCAAAATGTATCAACCCCCAGGTAGTAATAATGGCAATGATGGAGATATGGGACAATCTGCCCCAGGGCAAATTCCCCCTTTGGGATTTTTTAATGGACAAGATGTTGCTTCAATTGTTGCATCAGCAGCTTCACAAAATTATGGTTTAATGGGAGAAGGTGGAGTAATGGATGATCCAGCTCAGAATGAAATTTTTAGATTGGATAAACAAGCTATTTATGGGTTAGTTTTTATGTTTTTATTTATTTTATTAAACTGCAGCACTGGATGATGGGTTTTTTGACAATTTCTGAAAAGCTTAGATATAGCGGAATTTAAATTTTTAAACTGAAACAAATTGTCGTCATAAATTTCAAAAAAGTTTTAAAAGTTTAATTAATTTCAATTTTTCAAACTGTGAAGTTCTTCTTTTTTTTCTAGTTTTAAAATTTATTTATTAAATATTTCATAAATTTGGGATTTAAACTGCATAACGCTTTCTTTTTTGGAATTCATAATTTGCATAATTTTTTTCGATCTCAAACTAAAAACACTGCACAATAAACTGTTGAGGTAGTTTTGTTAACACTTTCTTAAAACATTATTTTTTAACAACTAATTTATTTATTTAAACAATTTTTGTTTTTATTTGTCATCATTAATTTTATGTTTTTGTCTTTTTAAAAAAGTCACTAAATCTTTAATGGGAAAACTGAAGAGGGGAGGTCTACATTTATTTGATTTTTATTTATTTATTTTTCTATAAAAATTTATATATAAATTTGTTTTTTTCATTGATTGACAACTCCATTCAGAAATTAATTTATCTATTTCTTTGATCAAGGAAAAATTTTCTATGTAATCAAAATAATGAGTTATTAATATTAAATAAAAGATGGTGGGGGAAAATAATAGTTTGGTAAAACTGAGCTGGTGGTATCTGCTGAACAGGATAAAATAATTAACTGACAATTTTAATGTTTGGATGTAAAAATGTCAGTGAAAGTGATTGCTAAATTTTGTTCTTTATTAACTGGTTGGGACCAAAAACGATTATGCAGATATTGCTTAAAATTTTTCGCATAATTGAGTAACTGCATCTAACAATAATTCAAACACGACACCTTTTTACAAATTTTTTTCTTAAAAACTTGATTTTTAAAATTGTTTTAGAAAAATTTTAACTGATATCACGAAACGCTAGATTATATTTGATATAACTGGCAGCCACCGTATTTGTTTTTATTAAGCTTTTAACTGATTTTTTCAACATAAAAATTTTGAATAATTTTTTTAATTTTTTCAACATCTCTTCTTTTCCCCCATTTTTGTAGCCCAAAAAATGCCTTTTTTAAAGAAAAAAGAAAGAAAGAGATATCAATCAACTTGTGACTCCTTTTTTCTTTTTTTTTTGGTTTTTTGAATTTTTTCGTCTTCTTCGTTTTTCTTCCATCACCAAAAGGCATACGATCTCTCTTTCTTTATAACCCACCAATGCTTTTGGGGTTTTTTTTCTTATTTTGCTGTTCAAGAGAAATTTATAAAAAAATATAAGAATCGCAGTTGTTCTTTCTGTGTTCAATTTTTTTTATTTAACTGCACGTACATCATATTTTTTTATTTGGCCTGATTCAAATAGAAAAAATTTTTTGATCTTGAATTAGTTTTTAACTGAAGGAAGATTAAACGGCTCTTTTTATAAGCACAAAACTCAATTAATTAATACATACAAATTTCTGCCTATTTTTATTTGCAAAAATTTGTTTTCATCGAAACAAAAACTAATTAAAATTTTTTATAACAATGATAGATTGAAAAGTAATGATGAAAAAAATGAGAGAAAGAAAAAAAACAATGACTGATTACTTTTTACTTATTTATGTCTCTGTCTTCAAATTTCTTTCTTTGGGGTCTGTCTTCAACAAAAAAATTGACATTTTTGTTTGTCATAAAAATAAAATAACACTGGAGCGGTTGATGATAGTGAGTAATTTACAAATGTTTGTCAAAAATTTTAAAATTAAGTGGCAAAAAATTGCATAAATATTGTAAAATTAACTGAAGATTGTATTTTTTCTTAGAATTCAAGCAAGAGAATAAAGCATTAAAAACTGCCAAATACAAAGTCATAATGAATGTAGAAATTTTAGTTTTTATAATAAACTGCAAATTTCAATTTATGATATAACGAATAGATGATTAAAATTTTGAACAAAACTGATTGTCGAAAAAAGGTTTATAGCTTGTGTTTAAAATTTTTTCAACTGATACCGGTTTTGTATTTTTGACAATAAATTAAAAAAACTGTTCTGTATTGAAACTAAACTAAATTTGTAACAAAACTGATAAATTAAGATTTGCAACTTTTGTGTTAGCTAATTATTCGAATCTGTAAATTTATTAAATAAAACTGATATTCTAGCATTTTCGGTGATAATTTACTGCCTTTTATTCATTGTGCCATTTTTTAAAGCTTCATAATGTAAAATCTTTAAAAAACAATCTAAAAAACTTAATTTAAACTGACCACCAGACCAGGCCAACGTTGAGAAAACTGTAAATTTCGTTATAATTTTTTGATTTTAGGCATCCATTATTTCCTTTGCTGTCATGCTTACTTGAAAAATGTGAATTAGCAACTTGTTCCCCGTCAGGAAAGAATGAAGCTTCCGTCTGTACGGCGGCCTCCTTCAATGAAGATTTGGAAGAGTTTATTAAACTTAAAGCTCATGAACCATCTTTTTATCGGCCTAATCCAGAACTTGATCAAGTGGTAAGTAAAATTTTTAAATTTATTTTTTATTGAACTGTTCTTCATTATGATTTAATTTTTTAAGATGCTTCTTGCAATTCGAGTTTTAAGAATTCATTTGTTAGAACTTGAAAAAGTTCATGATTTATGTGATGATTTTTGTCACAAATATGTGACATCGCTAAAACAAAAAATTCCTGTTGATGTTGTGAATGAAGAACGAACAGGCTCAGGACGTCCACCATCTTCAATGTCATCGCCATCAGGAACAGCAGGATCTTCATCATCTCCAATTGTTGGAACTCCAATTAATATGCCAATGTATCCCCAATCATATGATAATCATATGGCCCCTTCTGTTGATAGTCATACCTCACATAATGTAAGTTTAATTAAAATTAGGTTTTAACAAAAACTGATGATGGCATATTGAACTTTAAAAATTATAGTATACCTTACTGTATTTCCAAAAAACGTTTTTTAATATTGTTATAACTGACATTAAATGTCTTTAAAAGTTTTCAAACTGCGGTGGCGGATCAACTGAGTGTTTGTTTTAAAACTCAGAACTTTCTTGGTTTTTTAAGTGAATAAAGAAGTTTTAAAAAACTAAACTGCAGCAGATGCATTTTTCTAATTAACAGGACTGAACCGTTTATTCACATTTTTCAGTGTCCTAAAAACTATTAGTAATTAACTGAGAGCAAATCATATCTTCATATTACTGTTTTATAATTTATTCTTTCAAGACTTACAAATAAAACTGTAAATATACAGTAAAGAGAAATAATTTAATTTAATAAACTATTATAAAATATTCAATTTGTTTAACTTTAACTGAGTCTTGGAGTATTTTGAGTCTATTATAATAATCTAGTGTATAAATATAACACGAAACCAAACAGATTTTAAACAATTTAATTTTATGATTGAAATAAGTATTCGATATCAGAAAAAACTGAACAATAGCTGTGCCCATGGTAATAGTAGAAAAGATCCTACAAGAATTTATACAAAAACTGCATCGTATTCATTCGTTTTTAGAATTTTTTATGACTAAATTTTTAATTTGTCTTGGTTTTAATAAAACTGTTCTCCATTTTTTGAATGTGTTTTTTGCAGAGTTCACATCCATCAAATTTTCAATCACAAGTATTAGATCTTCAAAAAAATGATAATCCATCCAGCCTTGCCTCGAATGGTCATTCTTCAACAGATTTAACCAGATTATCTTCTTCATCAAATCATGACATGAAACCCGGTCATTCTCATGACCAAAGGTAAGATAAAATTCTATTTCGTTCCATTCCCTCCTTTATTTAACTGTATAATATATTTTATATTCCTTCCACCCCTTTTAAATTTAACGTTGTTACCACCATCACCATCTCACCCCTTTGTTATCCACCATTTTTCACCCACCTCATCATTTAGGCCATAATTGTT
This sequence comes from Panagrolaimus sp. LJ2414, assembly GCA_024447195.1. Lineage (NCBI taxonomy): Eukaryota > Metazoa > Nematoda > Chromadorea > Rhabditida > Panagrolaimidae > Panagrolaimus > Panagrolaimus sp. LJ2414. The sequence continues at coordinate 461,319 of JAMRXY010000281.1, read as the reverse complement.
TTTTTTTCCACTTTTAAAAAAGTTTAAAATTCATTCCAAATTGTCTGTTTTATTTTTTTTGAAATTGTGTTATATTTTGTTAATATTTTTTTGATTATTACTAAAAATTCTAAAATAAAACAATTTTATATTAATTTAAAGAATGTTGTCTCTCAAATCACCTCATATATAACTTTTTAAACACGAATTAAACACGATATTCAATTTTTTAGCATACAAGACAGTAATGGATACGGTACCCTAACAGATAATGACTATAAACCACAAATAACTGGATTAGATGGATCTTCAGATGCAGGTTGGTGAATAAATTTTAAAATTAATTTTTTTGTTAGTTTTTATTAACTGAGTTGAAAAATGTGAACGGAATTTTAAAAAACTGGAGCACGTCGTATAATTGAGTACCTCAAATTTAATTTAGTTGGGAAGTAAGAACGTATAAATTTCAAAACATTGATTTCACAAAGCATTTGCTTAATTTTACGATATTTCTGAAACTTTAAAAAATATTTCAAAAACTTTCATCAAATATTACTAATATTTGAATATTATATTAGTAACAATATTTTTTAAACTGAAAAATTCCTTAACACATCGCTCAATAAAGTTAATAAAATTTTTATTTAAATTTTCTTTCTCTATAGTTATATATCCTATTTGGTGCCCTTCTTCTTTATCCCCATTTTTAAAAATCAAATTCTAAGAAAAAACTAAAAAACTTACCGTATAAAAACTAACAAATTCACGCTTTCGATTAACACTTTTTTGTTGTTTGCACAAACACTAAAAAAACCCCACACGCACAAAATTTTGTGTTGATTCGTTACTTTTTTTTTGCTTTTGTTTTAAGTACACACTTATTTTTTTTTAAATTAAAACAAACCTTTGAAGAAGAAAAGAAAAAGAGAAAAGCCGAAAAAAAAGCAGCCTTATACGGTTTTTTTCATCATCAAAAAGAAAAAAAGAAAGTTAAAGTAGCCGAACAAAATTACTGTTGTTGTTGACTCATTTTCGTAAAACAGAAAAAAAATCGAAACAATTTCAATTTCGCGCTAATGAAAAAAAAAGAAAAGAAAAAAATTAGCAGCAACAGTAACTGAGAGAAGCTACCCGATTTATTCCCTCTCATTTTCGAATTTATTTTTTTTTCGAAGAAAAGTATACTGTTTTTGACACCTGTCACTCACAGTATTTGTTTAATTAAAACATTTTTTTTGTTCTTTATTAAAAAAAAACTTTTTTCTTGTGTGTGAAACACACATTGCAAAGAAAAAGTATAATATACTTTTTAAAGTAACTTTTCTTTCGATTCAATGATATTCAAAAATGGAAATTAAAAAAGTCTAACTGGTTTAAGGCTACTCTTTTTTCTTCTTCAAAAGATTTTGTTTTGACACAAGTGTAGCTTCTTCTTTATTTTGGCTTTTTTGTTTTGAATTTTATTTTTGTGTGTGATGGGTTGCCGAATTTTAGAAGAAGAAATTTCATCAAATTGTAATAATAACAATATGTCAGTAAATTCAAATAATAATAATAATAATAATGGAATTATTGAATTGACACCTCTTCATGGAACATCTACAACAACGTCAACCCCACTTGTCATTGGGGCAACAGCAACAACAGCAGCCGGGGAATCGACAGGTCTTGCTGCTGCTGCCAATTTGACAGCAGCAGCAGCTACAATAATAGAAGGTTCCTTGACAGGAGGTGGTGACACCCATCATCAACACCATCACCTTCTTCTTCACCATCATCATCCCCACCACCATCACAATCATAATAACCTTCATGATGATGATAGTGGATTTAATTCTTCCTCATATATCCTTGATCAATCAATTGATCAAAACCTTCTCCTTCAACATCATCAACACCATCAACAACAATTACAACTGCAACAACATGACCTTGACCTTGACCAACATCAACATCATCATCAACTGCTACTACAAGATCCTCAACGTACATAATTTTTTGCACTTTTAGTTTCACGCTTTATTTTTGGTTGATTTTATTTTAGATTTCACTACTTTTATGCCACATATCAAAACTGAATTACCTCCCCCACATCATCTTATGCAAATTGATGCAAATAATTTCGGAGGATATAACATGGATCCCTTTGATCCATGTTACGGTAATCTCTCTGATCCTCAACAGCAACAACAGCAATTAATTGTAATTTCATCTGATCAAATGATGGAAAATGAAATGCTTGATCATAATAATCAGCCTTCAACGAGTAAACTGTCAGCTTCTTCTTCATCTTCAACCTCTTCAAAAAAGCGAGGATGCTTTCCAAAATCTGCAACAAATAAATTAAAGCATTGGCTTTTTCAAAATCTTGCGGTAATGTTTTTAAACAATACATATTTTTTAGTTGCACAACAGCGTTCACAAAGCACTTTTTTGTTTTTATGTTTTTATGTTGCTTTGCTGTTTAACTTTGCTTACGTTTAATTTTAATTTTTTTGCAATTTAGCACACATATATACTTTTCGCTTGCTGTTTGATTGAAAGTTCGAGAGCCAAAAAATGATTCATGTCCACCAAAATACTTATGCAATTTTGCTTGTGTTTAACTGTGTTTTATTTTGGTCATTGTCTTTTTTTGTTCAATTGCTTTCACAGCTATTAATTACTATTAACTCATTTTATTAATCTTTGCTTTTGCATCACTGCATTCAATTAATTAACCATTTTATAGAATTATTGATTTTTAAGTAATTTTTAAATATATTTTTAACTGCGACGACGTTCGGAACCATTTAAAAAAGTTATATTTTTTTAAATTTTTTTAACTAAAACTTAGCAATATCTTTTATTTAAATTATTTAGCTGATTTCCTTCGTTAAAAGGTCAATATCAAAAACTGACGTATCTTAAGCTTGCTATTATCTAAAACAAATTTTTGATTTAAACTGTTCAACAATAAAAAGCTTAAAAATTTAAGCTAAAAACAAAACTATTAATTGTTAAAAACTGTTTTTGTGAAATGATGCTGTCTTACAGTAATTATTTGATTTTATCTTTTTTTTGTTTTTAACTGCGTAATCTAATCAATTTTTCCTTTATTATTTATTAGTCTTTAATTATTTACTTAAATTTTCATATAAACTGTCTTGATATAAGCATTTTCATGATTTGTCTTTTCCTTCTCTTTCATCTTATCTCTCTTTGATTTTTTGATCATTTTAGGGGATGAATCCCTTTGTGGTTCTTTGCATGATGATGGTGGACGTGATTCTGTTTCAAGTGAAGGAATTGGCGGAAATGGCTCTGATCCAACGCAATCCTCGAATCTTTCATCAAATGGCAGGCGAAAAGTTCCAAAAGTTTTTTCCAAAGAAGCTATAAATAAATTTCGGTCATGGCTTTTTCAAAATTTATCGGTTAGTAATTACTAATTACTATTATTAATCTTGATAATACAATTAAACTGTATTAATTTCCGCTCTGCGGTGGAGTAATTTATTTTAACTGATTCCAATATCTTTACCACCTTTACATTTTTAGCATCCTTATCCATCTGAAGAACAGAAAAAGCAATTAGCAAATGATACAGGTCTTACAATTCTTCAAGTTAATAATTGGTAAGTTTATTATGTATATTTAAGAGTGATATATTTATAGTATTAAAATAAGAGTTATTTAAAAACTGCGAAATAATGTGATTAAATTTTAAAAAATTTTTCTTAAAAGAACAAAATTTGCTTAAATTTTAACTAAAAGAAACTAATTCATTTTTTTAAACTGTAATCTCCTTATACGCTTCTAAAATTGAAATTTATTCAAGAATCAAACTGGAACTATTTTCAGTGCCGCAACTTCGTGGGATTTTTCCGGCCTGTAAAATGTCTAAAAAATCTCATTTGTATGAATTTAATTTTCCTTTGTAAATTTGGGAATTTCGGGGGCTGACATGTATTACCCCCTTTCCCCAAATTGAGGCACTGACAATTTTGATAGTAAAAATTATTTAAAATCTGTAACTGCATTGAAGTGTAGCTAGCCAACTTTGGGAACATAAAATCTAAAACAGAATTAGCCATGTTTTAGCAATGTAAACAAGTTTTAACTAATTAATTCTTTTAATTTTTTTGAAAGCACAACTGTTTTTGTAAATTAATAAAATTCTTAAATTTGATTTTTAAACTGTATTGAAGAACAATTATTTTGCTTTAAAAATACAACTTTTATAAAAAATTTGTTTATTACCAAACTTAAATTAATAAGCGATTTATTTGTACAAAACTGTGCAGAATAATTATTCTCCTTATTTAACAAAAACTGTATCAAAAACAATTTATTTATAGGTTTATAAATGCTCGGCGACGTATTGTTCAACCGATGATTGATTCAAACAATAGAGCCGGTAAGTCACCTCATGTCAATGTATTTAAAAATCGACGGAGAAAAAATAGTGGAAGTCCAGGACCATCTCCAGGTTTGTTTTTATATATGACTTCATCGTTTTTTAAATTCAAAAAGTCTAAATTTGTTTTAAAATTAATTTTTAAAAAACTGGGAACTGCTATTTCTATTACTTTCTAATAAAACTGACTACCGTACCTTTTTTCATAAAAATTTAGTCAAAGTATATATTTTTGATTGTTTTTCGATTATCCGATAAATAAGCAAAATGACACAGTGAGGGGATATTATTGACGCCATTTGGTTGCATTTCAGAAAAGACATTAGAGCAAGCAGTGCATTGAAAATCGAATTACGGAGTGAAAAAAAATAATACAATTAAAAACAACAATAGGCAGAGGAAAAACAATTGCCATTGTTGACCATTTGGGTCAATTGAACTGCAATAGAGACTATTCTTTCTATGTGTGTGTAATAGATACACTACAGATCGGGGCAGCAGAAAAAAAGTAAAGGCAAAACAAAAAAAAAGATTGTTGCGCATTTGAGCACACATAAATGCGATTATCCTCCCTCTCTTTCTCCTTCTTTTTTATCCCGTTTTGCCGAATTTGCGATTAGTAAATACTGAAAAAAATTGAGGGATAATGTTTATTTTTAAAAAAAGATAAAACTGACCATAACAAAATAAAAAAAAACTACTAAAGCACGAAATTTTTTAAAATTTAAACTGTTTGTTTGATGATTGATGTCAAATTTTGACCAAGAAAAAATTTAGTTTTAGTGATGGGCTAGATTTCAATTTTGTACAAAAAATACAAAGCGTAATATTTGACCTTTTTTCTTAATTTTTTTCTGTAAAACTTTAAAGTTTGTAAAATATTTTATTTTCATTCGGTAATAACTGAACAATATGGGCGTACAAGCAAAAATAGTAACAAATTTTTTTAAGTAAACTCAAGGATTTTTCTTGACAATTTTTTGTATTAAAACTGCAAACGTTTGATATATCAATCGTAATAATTCGATTACATGCTTTTTTGGTGCGAATTTGAAATTTGAAAGGTGCCAACAACTAGTAGAAATAATTTGTCAAAACTGAATTATTTATTATTTCTTACTACCCAGATCTTGTTTACCTTGAAATACTACTTTATACCTTTTTTGAAAGACAATTTTTTCTGTGCCAAGCTTTGCTCAAGTTTCTCATAAATTGTTCTTTAAAAATTTATGTGTTTTTGGGGCTAATTAGAACTAAAACTGTCAGATGTGTCTGGAACGAAAATTTTTTAAAAACTGAACATATTTAGTGTTATAAAAATCGTAACCTTAAATCTACCACTCAAAAAATAAAATTTTTATAGAAACGATATCAAAAATTCCAAATTCAGATATTTCAGATCCCCCAAGTGTTACCACAACCCCATCTTCATACAATGTCGATTCAACAATTATGAGTTCAATGCAGAATACTGCAACAGCCGCAGCAGCTGCAGCAGCAACAACCTATCCACCAATGTTTCCAAATCCTTATCAAATGCCATCTTTTCATAATCCCGCAGCAGCAGGCTTTCCACCACAAATGTTTATGCCTATGAATCCATATGGTGCTCCACCATGGAGTGGAATGGATTTACCTGGTGGAAATTCATCCAATTAATTAATTATTCAAATTTAACAACTAACTACACAAATGTCGAACAACGAGCTTTTGTTTATCCAACAATGAAAAAGTTAAATCTTTTTTTTAAAACAAACTGAATTATTTTTTTAATTTTTCCGTCCCATTTTTTAAATTTTATTTTATCCAAAACTGTTCTTTTCTATTTTCTTCAGAAAAACCCCCAAAATTTTTGTTATGTTTTTAATCAACTAAAAGATAAATTTCTAAGTATTTGTAGATCTCCTTCTTCTCCCTCTTTTTTTTCTTTGTCTTGACCCTTGAATTAAATGTTTTTTTTGTTCTTCATCTTTTTTATGTTTTAGTCTTCTTTTTTGCCAATGAACCATTTTTTAAGTTTATTTTTAAAAAATACAAAGTTTAATAAAATAATAATTATCGATCACTGGAATATCATGCCAAGTGGCAAGGAATATTTTCAAGAATAAATTAACTGATTTTGATCATGAATTTGATAAAACTGATTGATGGTCTTTTATGCCATCAGATCAAAGAAAAACATTTTATCTAAACAACGATTCATAACTCTCGTGTAAAAAAACTGTGTTCATTGAAAACACATTTTGACTGACCTTGTCAAAACTTTTTTTAAATGTGCCTTTCATCGATAGAACCCAAAACATTTATCATAATTAAATTATTTTTATAAATAAATTTAAAAACAAAAATAAAGTAGAATGGAAATTTTTCATAAACTGATTGGTACAAGGTAATTTTAACTATATTGAAAAAGTTTGATAAAAAAAAGGCATTTAAGAAGAAGTCTGACTGAAACTCAAAAACGGCATGCACAGGCCAAAAAAAGAATTGCCCCAAACTTTGCCGATAGGTAAAACAAGCATGGAGAAGACAATCCTGCATTCTGTTTTTGCTCAAAAAAATTTCTTACGGTAGTTACATGTACATCAAAAGTTTAAGTCGACCAATTTTATACATGATGCAAAAAATCAACAAATGAATTTTTTGCCATTATTTTTCCTTTATAAAGGTTTTCCACCATGGGGAATTCGAAAAAGAGGCTTTTTAAAGCATTATAATACCTGGAACATGGATATTTTTAATACACTGTTTTACTTGAGCCAACGAAATATGTCTTCAAATTTCCATGCGGGGTGCAAAAGCATGATTTAATAAAACTAATACCTCATATAAAAATAAGAAAAAGATAAAAAATTACGGTAATTAACATTGCTATAAAAATTAGCGAACATCCGTAATCGTGATTTTTCCCTTGTAAAAAAGAAAAATTTGGGCAAAGTGCAACTTTCGGAAAGTAGAACCGGATTTCCGGTTGCAACCGGAAAAATCCGGTTGACTTTCCGAAAGTTGCGTCGCATTTTGCCAAAGCGTATAAAAAGAATAAACAACAGCAAAAAAATAATAAAAGTCATTTTTAAATATAAATGAGCTCTTTTTATAATAATATTAAACAGTTTTAGTAATAATGCTTCAACTATATTTAAGGTATGTTTGTAAACTCTGTGCTTTTTAATAGTTAATGTTCGTTCTGCTTATATAGTTTTTTTACATCAATATTTTAGATCAGATGCCCGGCAAAGTTCCAGCAGATATTGCACTTGTTCAACGTGAGCTACTAGTCCCTTTTGAATATATCTACAAAGGCTGTACCAAGGAAATGCGAATCACCAGGTTTGTTTTTAGATTTATTTTTGTTTGTATTTTTTAATATTACTTATTTTTAGAAAAGTTTTTGGAGCTGGTGGTACTGCAAAACCCGAAGACAAAATATTATTAAAGATTAAGCCTGGATCGAAAAGTGGTACTAAAATTACATTCCCGAAAGAAGATGATCAGCTCCCGACAGAGTTCCAGCAGATATTGCTGCTTTGAAGCCAGCTCTTTGTGGTGCGGCTATCGATGTTCCAACATTGGATGTTTCTTCTCAAAGGCTGCAAATTGATACTGTCATTAAACCCAATTCAACTTGAAGGTATGTTTGTTATTTTTATATATTTTGTTTACGTTAATTATCATATCCGTTGTTTTAGACATGTTGGACAAGGATTGCCAAATCCTAAATTTGGAAATAAACGTGGTGATTTGATTATGGAATTCAATGTTAAATTTCCCGATTCGTTACCTCCGGAATGCAACAACTTATTCAAAATGCCTTGCTTTAATCTTAGGTTATTTCTGATATCTTTTGGATGAAATCGTTTGTGTCTTTGCTCCACTGATATGCTGCAGGTTTTGTTTTGTAAAAATTTATTGTTTAATCATTGTATTAATTTATGTTTTGTTTAAAAATAAAGATGATTTTAAAACATTGAAATTTGTAGTCAGCTTATTTTAAAAACATTTATGTAATATGGTGGATTAATTTGTCGTAGATAAGATGATGTTTTTGTGCGATAAATAATGTATCTCATCCAAGAAGTTGTAATTGTGATAGTTTTGATTAAATTAAAATGCGATGTTTTATGATACCAACAAGATCTTCTTGCTTACGATTTTATTTACAATTACCGTATACGAATGGTACAATTAATAAACTGAAACAAAAATAAAAATGTTTTGAACAAATCATTAAACCTTTCAAAGAGAATTTGAGAGTACTGTAATTTTTCGTATTATAGCATCCTCACATTCTGTTGTCAGTGTTTTTACAGTTAACAATTTTGTATTAATTCAGAATAACAAATATCTTTAAAAAATACCATTGCCAAAATAAAGAAGTAGTTTCGGCCCTAAATCTCAGACTACTTCTTTAATCACTTTGAATTTTAAACTAAAAAATTAGAAGTTTATTAGGTGGGCCATCCTCAGTGAGATCCCAATAAACTTAAATTTAAAAAATACAGATTATCAAAACACTAACAATTTTAACAAAAAAGATGTGATTAAGTGATTGATAAACGTGGTATACATTGATAACTATTACATGCAAAATTTGATAAAGTATATTGCTTTCGGTTTCTCTCCAAAATGTGTTACTGTAGATAGTTTTGCAAGAATTTTATTTTGCAAAATCGATTTGCTATTTTTTCCTTTTTTAGCAAGCTTTTGCAAAGCTAGACATCCTATTTTAATCGTCTGCTTCATTTTGTATCTGTTGGTGATGGTGGTACGAGAAAGTTTTGTCTAGCTTTGGATCAAAAAAACAGCTAAAAGGATCTTTAAGGATGGTACCTTGTGGCACAGCTTTGTGTCTTTTGTACAGAAGGTGGGATTAACTATATTTTGCGGGCTTTTGCTCAAGGAACTAAATATCCTAAAGACGAACATTGAATTATGAAAAGCATATCTAAAGCACATCAGTTAATACACACATTTGCCTTTGATCTACAAAACTTTGAAAGGCGGGATTTAGGGCAATAGATATACATATCAAAACGGATATCTTTGGGACACAATTTGTCTACACTATATATATATATATAAATAAATGCGAAACAGAGGGTGTTTTTTTAAAAGTTCAGTGCCTTGAAAAATGTTTTCCTAAATTTCTTATGTTTCGCGAAATAAAAATACTGTAGCTTTGGTAGTCAGTGATAGATATGTCATAATATTAGAAGAGACACCAACCTTTGGACCATTTTGGAAATTATTTTTTGTTGTTTCTTATTTCGTTGATTACTCTTTTATAAACATGTCGTTAATCATTTCTTTAGGGTCATATTTTTCTTCAGGAATGATTTGCAAAAAGGATTGTTGTTTGCCTCACAACAAGCAACAAGCCTTGCCTGTTGATCCATACAACAGCTTCAGTTTGGTTAAGAATCATAAATGCGTGGATCTCAAGTTGGTTCAATCTGAAAAGAAGAGCAAACAAGGTTAGTGTGGTCTTTTGATAATATTTTCGATTAAATAAAAAAAACTATTACTACTTTATTAATAAAGGGATTTTGCTATTGCCTGAAAGATGTTAAGGAACATATTTCAGGCAATATCTATAGTTATTATTTCATTAATATTACTGTAAAGGTACAACAGTAATAAAATTTTATGTAAATCGATCCGAAAGAAACAATCTAAGGACCCTTAAACAAAAATACTGTAGTTTTAAAAAGCTTTAAAATAAAGTAAGATCATAATAAAAAATGGTATATTTTAACGTAATTGTTTTTAATCTACTGAGTTACGGTTGACGTGTGATAAAAAAGCTATAGTTAAACATTTCTGACAGTTGAGAAGATCCTAAAATTTCTCTTGATGAACTTCTGATGTAATTAGAGGGCAAAAATTTTTCGTTTTTAATCAGAATAATGAAATCCGCATTATAAATATTTTTGTGTAACAATTGTTGAAGGGTGCAAAAAATTGATTATCACTTTGCAAATCCACTTTTTGTCGAAATGGGTTTTCAAGTTACCGCAATGGAGTATCACCAGGTTAATGAGGATTTGAAACACGCTTATCACGGGAAACATCACGTTCATAGGAAAAGAAACCAGGAATTTCAGCATCAACGTGATATTGTTATTAATGAACCTAAAATGAGATGAAATTAATAATGTGAGAACGTACATATAAAATTGACAAATAAAACTAATTCTTGCTCGAAATATTGTGGCAAACGCAGTAGGAATGGATAGTTATAAACCATAAATATCTGACATTATTGCCACAAATATGTTAAAATACGACAACAAACGCAAATTATTACTATTTAAACGTATAAAATAATCTCATACAAATAAGTAAACTAAAATTTTCTGTTTCTCTTTATTTTTAAAAAAAGAGCCATTTTTGGCAACAAATAATAACGCCAAAAAAACGGTCACAACTTTCGGAAAGTAAAAAAAATCTACTTTCCGAAAGTTGTAGACCGCCCAAAAATTTACTGCTTTGGCAAAATGTCGCACAACGAAAGTGAATCCCCATCGATGCGGATTCGTTGATTGTAAAGAACTTTCGTCAACTGCAGTTGCAAATGTATCTTTCTCAAGTTTTTTCGTTGTTCAAGAAGAACAAAAAACTGAATAAAAAAAACTAAACAACATCGAATAATTATCACCAATGTTATGCAAATTTATATGTCATTTCACAGCAAAAACCCTCATTTTCTTCCATTTTCTTTTTTTCTTCTTTTTTCGATCTTGTTTGTTTACATATTTTTTTGATACCAATTAAATATAAATGACATCAAATCCAACAATTAAAGTAAGTTCTATTTTTTAATAAAATTATTTAAACAAACTTTAAATAAATATACATTTTTAGGGAAGAAAAAGTGCTAGCCGAAAATCCGCATCAGATAAAGATCGACAACAAATGAAAAAACGTGATGCAAGAAAAAAGAAAACAACTTTATTAACAAATTCTGCGAAGGTAAATAATTCTGATAAACATGCAGAATCTGGTAAAACTCAAACTCGACGATCACTTAATGGTAAGTATATAAAAGCTTTATTTTTTACATGTTTAGAATGTGATTCTGATTCTAGAATTCTAAAATTAGAGTCAAAGTTGGGGATTGCACATATCTGATGTTGGGTTTCTCATCGAAATCTTTAAAACACCTTAAGTCGGATTTTTTCTTTGATCATTGCCGCATTATCCTAAATCGCAAGTTTCGTATGATCCGTGCCGCTATTACGATGAACATCAAATTTTGGGCATCCCTATACCCACTTAAAACAGCCCATATCAGATCTGGACAATCCTTTACTGATAATTAGAACTCATATTCTTATATCACTTAAATCTATCATATCTACATTTATAATATTTTAGAAGGTGAAACAAATAGTCGAATTGATATTAAACAATCTTTACTTGATCGAGATCGACCACAAACAAAGCTACAAATGCAACGATATGAAGAATTTACACGTGAAGCTGTAACAAAAGGTGTGAATGGGGTCCTTGAAGAATATGCAACTCATCTAAAAACTTATGTTCCAGAAAAAGAGACAAGGATTGCTTTTGATGCAAATCCCAAAAAGAATCGATATAACGGTATGTTTTAGATAACTGTATTCAGGGCACTTGCTTCCCCGATATCATGTATCCTTTGATCTTTCGCCGCCATCGGGGAAAGATCAAAGGCGGCCCTCTTTGATATTATGTCCTTGACTATTTTCATTTAACTTTCTGTATTTTTCAGATGTTGTATGTGTTGATGGATCAAGAGTAATATTAAGAAATCATCCAACCGATTATATTCACGCAAATTTTGTTCGTGGTGATCCATTAATTAATACATTTATCTGCACACAAGGACCTATGATGAATTCAATCAAAGATTTTTGGTGGGTTTTTATTCTATTTTTTCTATGTTACTCTATTTGATCTTAAAGGATTACTGTAATCAACAAAATTATTTTTTAGGAAAATGGTATCACAAGAAAATGTTGGAAATATAATTATGTTATGTGATACTGTAGAACAAGGAAAAGAAAAGTTTGTTTATTTAGTATACTGTAATGATGTTGTTGTCTATTATAATAAAGTTTTTCAGATGTCAACAATATTGGCCTCGTGAACCTGGATGTGCAGTAGAATGGCCTGGAATTCAAGTTAAGAATATTAAAGTTGATAATACTGATTTATCAACAGTGGTATCAACATTGGAATTAATTTTTGATAAAAAGGAAAAAATTACTGTCAAACATCATCACTGGAGAACATGGTAAGCATTTATTTATAGCACACGTGGGCATGGTCGGAGGACAGATTTTCAAATTTTCGCGACCCTTTTTCCCAAAGGGTCCCCCCTTTGGATTTTTTCGGAATTTTTTTCTTATATTTAAAAAGTACGGTAGGATTTGTTTAAACCCTACCGTACTCGCCTCTGAATTTAGGCTAGATAGATTAGTTTCTTCATAAATTTCTCAGCAGAGGTACATTAAAAAAACCTCATGTAAATACCCGCGTAAAAAATCTGTAAAAAATAGGAAAACATTAATTTTCACCTAATTTGTTTTCAGGGCCTAAAAAACACTGAATGTTGATCCCAAAGAAAAAGAGAGAACCCATGAGGGTCAAGGCTCTGCGAATCGAAATATCGATTTCGATTTCGACAAATATTTCGATTTTGATTTCGATATTTCGATTTCAGGTATGCTGAAAATTATTTCGATTTCGATATCGATATTTCAAATTTCGATTTCACAGAGCCCTGATGAGGGTAGCGCAACTTCAGAAGGTCCTTAAATCTGGAGGGTATCGCTACCCTTTTTTCAGAAGATTCATTGATGATTCAAAGGGTAGCGCTACCCTTTCTTTTAACAAAATTTTCGAAAAAAAAAGTTCACTAAGAAAATTTTGTATTCAAAGGGAAAGGGTAGCGCTACCCTTAAATTCTAAAAATCTTCTGAAGATAGAGTAGCGCTACCCCCAGAATCCAAGAATCTGCGGAAGTTGCACTACCCATTTAATCTAAAATTTTGTTAAAGAAAGGGTAGCGCGACTCTTTGAATACAAAAATCTGATTCAAAGGGTAGCGCTACCCTTTGAATCAGAGGATCTTCTGAAACAAGAAAAGCGCTACCCTCCAGTTTTAAGGATCTTCTGAAGTTGCGCTACCCTCACGGGTTCTCTATTTTTCTTCTTTTTCTCCTCTTTTTCTTTTCCCCTTCTCCTTCTTCTTTTTCCTTTTTTCTCTTTCTCCTCCTTTTTTCCTCCTCTTCCTTCTTTTTCCTCGCGCGACCCTCTTTTTTTTTCGACGCGACCCTCTACCCTCCGGAGGATGGTCCTCCGCTATCCTCCGACTTGCCCTTGTGTGATTTATAGAAATATTACTGTAGTTGGGGACGTTAGCACGGTGGGTCTTCAAGGGAAATACCCCTTCTTAAATTACAAAAATCCTTTGATCTTCTGCAACCACTGGCAAAAGATCAAAGGCGGCCCACTTCAAAATGGTTTTTGTCTCTTCCAAAATAAAATGTTGCTGACATCCTTAACTGTAATAAAGGATTACTGTAATCTTACGCTTATTTTTAGGCCTGATAAATTCGTTCCACAATCAGTTCTTTCACCATTTCGTCTTTTAAAGAATGTTCGACATTCTGCTCGTCCAACGGTTGTTCATTGCTCAGCAGGAATTGGAAGAACGGGAACTGTGGTGGCTTTAGAACTATGCTATCAACAAATACTATCCGAGAATAAATTATCGGTGCTTGAAAGTGTTAAAGCTTTGAGAAGTTTGTTTTTTTAAATAAATTACAGTATCCATCTACAGTACTATATTTTTTATTTTTAGGTCAACGAATGCATGCTGTCCAAACTGAACTACAGTATTTATATCTTCATAAATGTCTGCTTACAATTTCTCTCAAATCCAGAACTCTACCAACGGAATGCCAAGCAGCATTTGATAAATTTGAAAATGATTATGCAAAATTGATTGAAGAAACTATGGCCGCAGAAAAGAAGGATGAAGCATATGCACCTTTGATGCCAATGAAATTTTGTAAAAAATAATAATCTTTATTTATATTTTACTATTGCCTATTTTTAAATAAATGTTTTTTACGTATTCAGTGTTTTGTTATTAGATTTAATAGGCAATTTGGCTAATATTTTGACATCTTTGTAAAAATTAATTTAAAAATGAATAATTTTATTTTGATTTTATATTAAAAATGGCGTTGAAACTGAAAATGTAATAACTGCTTGGCACTGGGTTGAAAATTTATTTTTATTATTTTTTGTTAAGACAATGAAGAAACGTTTGTACATATATCATATTGATAAACTGTGTAAAATTGAATACAGAGAAAAATTATAAAAAACTGTCAATAGAATTACCATTGATTTGCATACAGTCGAACCTCGTTATTACGTTGTTCAAGGGATCGACGAAAAACAACGGAACAACGAGGTCAACGTAAGATCGAGGTTCAGAGTATTTTGGCAAAATTTTTGCAATTTTTGATTAAAATTGATTAACAAACGTGAACAATAACAAATTAAAACAACATTTACGATAAGAATCGATCCATTTTATTTGAACAGCTTTTTAAGTGTTCGATATACAACAATTTTCTTATTTTGATCGTATTCCAATGACAACTTTGCATTTTTGAATTTGGCTCCAAGGTTTTTCCATGACAAGCAAAGATACTTTTTCAATATCACTCTAGTTCAGCGTTTTCCCGATTCCATTTTATCCGATTCTTTTCTGGAATCGATTCCATTTATTTTTCCAATTCCAATTCCGATCCCATTGACAAGAATCGATTCTAACATGAGAAACGATTTTAGTTCCCGATTCTGATTCCATCGATTCTTACATAAGAATCAAGAATCGGAATCAGGCAAACACAGCTCATGTTTGAATCGACGAGAACAGTAATTTTTTCTTTGCTTTTTTTACCATTGGTACATTTGTCACTTTTGAAAGTTAACGTTTTGCTTCGTAAAATTTTCCGAAAATATTGAAATAATAACGAGGTTCATTTCCCAAGAATTTAATATTTTTTTGTGAAAATTTATGTCTCCGGCGTCGGCGCCGAGAGAGACGCCAACCACGAAACAGTGACGCCGACGTCATGGTAACACTGGATACAAAGACACTTTCTCTTTTCTCTCTCTCTCTTTTTCTTTTTGACTGTGTTTTTGTTAAAGGGAAGTTACGGAGAAGTTAGGGTTTCTCCGCAACTTTTTAAAGATTTCCATAACTTTGGCCTTATGTGGTGCTTACGGAGAAGTTAAAGGCACTGTCGCAGTCAGTGTAAAAAAGTGTTACCTGATTTAGCCAAAAGGGGTTTTAACACGAAAGAAAGCAATGATGGAGAATGCGTCGTTTGTTGTCGTCGTCCGTCAAAAATTCCCCATCATTGTCCGTCATTTTTACACTGCCTGCGACCAGTGTTTGTGTTTTTTAAATTTACCGCCGCCACCGCCGCCGCCGCCGGGCAAAAATTGAGTTACCGCCGCCGCCGCCGCCAGCGGCATCCTTTGATCTGCGGCAAAACTCTTTGAACTTTTTCGATTACCGCCGCCGCCACCGCCGCCGCCGGCAGCGCCGGCGGCGGTGGCGGCACGAAAACACTGCCTGCGACAGTACCTTTAAAGGAAAGTTACAGAGAATCCTCCTTTTCTGTGAAAGGCTCAAAACTTTTTGGAACGACATGATTAAAATTTTGGCAAAACGTTTTTCAATGACAACATGAATTTTGAAAATCGCAAATTTTAACGAATAAACATGATTTTTCGGATGATTAATGAAACAAAAAATAAATATAATTCGTCATATTTTCCGAATTTGCTGATAAATTGGTTCGTATTAAATTGTAGAGAGTGCTATTTACCTTGCTTAAATAGAATGGAAACTTTTTAAATATATTAGCAAAACTAGTGAACGATAAAAATCCAGTTTGAACGGGACAAGTTTGTTTGGACGATGCAATCCAGAAAAAATCAAACTTTTCTGGATCGGATCGTTTAATGAAGTAACGGATTAAAAGTTTCGCAGTATTGGATTGCTGGATTAACTCGTGCCGAAATACCGATAACTAATTTTTAAAGCAAAGATTTTAGTTTTTAAAATTCACTTTTCTAGAAATTAACATGAAAATTAAAAATGTACCAGTATTCAAATTTGAGGAGCCGATATCCACTTTTTCCGATGATTCAAGATTTATTTATATGTTCATGAGCTTTCTGAATCCATTATCATTATCTGTTTATGATATAAAATTTAACAAATATATGTAAGGTGAAATCCATTAAAAAATTAAAGAAGATTGCAAAATTTTAATTTGCATAAAAACTTCTTTTATAGAACTTTACTCCCCGATCAAAGTGTTAATGATCTTCTTTTAACAAATTTTAAAGATTTTGAACAAGACAGCACAGTAAGTTATATCAACTTTAATTTTTTAATAAAAAAAAAACAAAAGTACCTTCTTTTGCAGGCGGATGTCCTCTTCGTTGATAATCACACTTTATTAATCTTTTTCAATCATAACTCATTACGAGAATTCGATGGATATGTTTTATTAACGGTTGTGAAGTTAAATTTTGAAAATGGTTTTTTCTCAATTATTGACCATAAACTCGTAAATGAATGTTATTCAAAACCGAGATTAGTTAAAAATGATAACCAATTCTTGATTGTTCACACTTTTGCGACTGATACTGAAGAATTTGTAAGTGTGTCGTTTTGGTGAACAAATAAAATAAACTGAATCCTTTTTTTAGGCAGAAAATGACCAATTTCTTGGATATTTCAAAGTTAATCTCTACGAAAATCAAACCTTGGAAATTTTAGAAAATCGCGTTGTCTTTGATTTTGATTATCACAATTCAGGGTATTTTCTTATTCACATTTATTTCAAGAAGGGATCGTCAGGTATGACGTCGTCATGGGAAAATAATTCTTACCCCCTATACATCAAGAACACATATTACCGCACATCAAAGGCGGTACGGTCCCCCCCCCCCCCCCCCCCCTTGACGTCATATCTTTGATTGACTTAAATTCAATCAAAGGATCATTATTGTTGAACAAAAAGCAGCTCTAATAATGCCATTTTAGATTTATTGCAACCTGGCATATTTGTAACAACAAATTATGGTGTATTCGAAAAGTTGGAAGAACAATGGATAACGAACTTTTACATTTCAATCTCGATGAAACCAATTCCAAAGAAAAATCTGTTGAAATTTTTGTTGTAAATTTTGTTTTTCATTTTTGCTTAAAGCAGATCTCTAACCCGCTGCTTTTTTTAATTTCGCAAGAAAGTGCACCAAGCTGAAAGTAATTGAAAATCAGGGAATTTCGCATTTTTCTGTTGTAATAAAAGTCAGATGTGAAAGCCCAATTACTTTCAACTTCGCGAACTTTCTTGCGAAATCAAAAAAGCAGCGAATAATAGATTTCCTTTAACTCATGATAGTTTCTTGCTAATTTTATTGTTTATCTCTTACAGAATGACCTAACAGAACAAGGCCTTATGACATTTCAATGGAGAGATAATTTCTTGCTTATATATTATCCGACTAGAGGAGAATTTGGATATTTCGATTTGAGCACGAATCAGTGGTCAAGAAGATATCATCGGTATGGAAATTTGAAAAATATTTAATAACGCTTAAATATTTCAAAAAAGAATGAGCGACTAAAAATTTTTTTGCCTAATTTTTTTCTCGATAAAAATGGAAAATCATTTAAAAATCTGTTAACCATATGTTTTATAGAAATGATCTTCGAAGAACTGAAAGAAATATCTCAGAATTTGTTATGTTTAGAAGACATGATTTCTTTGGGTTCTATGGTGCAGTTCCGCGCCACTTTGATAGCAATTTCAACACATTTTTCATTGATCAAACAAAGAAAGAACTTCAAATTGTGCCATTTCAAACCCCTCCAAAGTTGATTGATATTGCATGGATTTGTGTTTTAAATAATAATTTATTGGATGAATTAAACAAAAAGAATCTTGTCATTTTTCAACAATTTTTTTGATATTAAAATTTCAATTATTTGTGTTTTGACTTTTTGTGACAATGAAAATTAACAACATAGTTAAATTGGTCTAAGGAAAGTAACTTCTTGTGTAATCCCACAATCAAAACCAAAATTCTTCATAGGAATGTAAAAATAGCCTTTATCGCCAACATCAGTTCCCCAGCTGTTCTTGATAATCCAAAAATGTCCAAGTTCTTTTGACCAATCATAACCAACAATAATTACAATATGATTTGCTGAACCTTCTTTACATTTTATAAGTTGTTTTCCAGTAACTTTCCAATTTTCATCCTTAAAAACTGAAGCCGTAGCTGGGCCGAACCTTCGAACAATATCTTTGACTTCAACAATTGTGCTTGGTCTTTTCGTTACTACTGAATATTCATTCCCGGTTACAGCTGGTTTCACCGTAAGCCTCTTGCATCTAAAAAAAGTTTTGCATGTTTTTTTGTAACAAGAACTATAGCATTTTTAAATTTTCAGTGAATTTTGAAGATTTTTGTTTTTATCTAATTACAACTGTGTCACTTAAATACTTTATTTTATAGCGGTCGTGATTTGACACTTTTTGAGTTTCACTGAAAGTTTTGCTTTCTTCTAAAGTAATGTGGTAATGGGAGGGAGAGAGTTAACAAACAAACCTCCCGCAACCTAACAATTTTTCGATGCAAAAACATTATTCAAGTGACACTTGTATTAAAAAACTATGTTAAAAAGAGCAGGCAAGAGCAAAAAATATATATTTGATTAAAAATTCTATAAAAAGTATTTTAGCTTACTTTTGATCAGCTTCAACCCATGGATATTTTTGAAGCAAATGAATTCCTCCCATTGCACTAATTCCTTTGAGGGCCTGAAGTTGTGAATTGTTAGATAAAAGCATCCTTAGTTTTCATTTTAAAGTACCGGATTTGGATCTCCGCCATTACCAGAGCATTTTTTAGATTGTGAAAGACAATCTTCAAGATGTTGCTCCGATAAAACTCGCAAGGTTCCGCCCATATGATTAAAAGTAAAACTTTCCAAAATCCCAACGGAAGCAAAGGCCCAGCATGATCGGCAATCGCCCTGAATTAATTTATATTAATGTTTTTCTTAATTTTAGTATATTTAAATCAACTTGCTTGATCTTTAACAGGACCAACAGCGCCTTTTAACGTGGTCCAATCACACGTCCGGTCATTACATATTTCGGGACGTTTCAAACTGTCACTGAAGAACAGGATTATCATAAGACAAAAAAGAATATTATATAATTAATTAAATGCATTTAAGCATTTTCACAATACATAAAAACTTACTTCCAAGCAGTTTCTTCATCAATCCAACCCTTAATTTCTTTTGAAAATAACAATGGTTCTGGTACTACTTCAGCAACATCACCTTCAAAACTTTTTTCATATTGGTTAGCCAAGAAAAGTTTCATTATTGTAGTTGTTTTTGTTCCATCATCAGATGATGTGCAGGTCGACTTGTAAGAAGATTTTTCGAAATTAAAGTTTGAAACATTTCCATTGAGTTCAAATTGCATGCCAACTGTTCGATGGTCGCATGCATTTAATTCTTTGCTACTTAAATGATTGAAAGCTGACGATTCTATTTTGCAATCATTGAAATCGAGGCTTTTTGAGACCAAAAACGTTGATGTAACGGATGGTTTAATTTTGATTTCCATTTCACAATGCCCGTCAAAGGATACCTAGAATTTGTTACAACACTCATTATTTTAGTTTAAAATGGAACTTAAGCAGAATTAATGGTCTTTCTTCTTTATTGAGTACAATTTTTGTCTTAAAAAAGGCAATTAACACAATTACTTACTTCTGAAGCAACGAAGGCTGTTTCCATTTGATTTGAACTTGATCTCGATAAATCCCGCAAACTTAATAAATTAAGTGCACTTTTTTTGATATTTTTAATCCAAGTTTGCTCGTCTTCATTGAAATAAATATTTTTGATAAGACCATGTTCAATTTCAATTTTGCAAGGAAAACCAACTTCTTCATTTATAATGAAGTTATGATAATTTTTTTCTTCAAATGTATGCCAGGGTTGAAAATGATCAGAATGTTCAATTGTGCCATTTTGACTGCCGTGATACAAATAAAGCATTTTCAAGAATCCCGTTGTTGTTGTCACCATATTGAGTTCAAGATCGAAAACATACAGTTGAGTAAATTCATTGTTTTAACTCTTAACATATACTTGACTTTCAAATTGTAAGTCATACATTGTATGTGCTTGAAGAAATTCAGTGGAAACATAAGACATCAAATTTAATAATATCCAAAACGCCACATCAAAATTTCGGAACTTCATGATGTTAAAACTCGAATAAGAGTATTCAAGTTTAAAAAGTCACAGAAATTTAATGAAAAAAAATCAATTTCATACGCTTTTAAACCCTTTTTCTCTCTCTTTTCAGAAAGAAAAAACGAGAACAAACATTTTTTCATTGCAGTCGTTTTTTATGCAATTGAAGCTTTAAATTTTTTAAAGCAAAATTTAAAGCTTCAATTGGTAGAAACGAAAAAGAGTAGAAAGAAACACACGCAATTTGTTTCTTTTAAAAATGAAAAATTGCAACTTTTCAAAGATGAAAATTGTTAAAACTTGTTAAACACGTTGATTTGTTATCGAAATGCTTTTTTATGACTCAAATGGAAATGATTAAACTGAAAAAAGCCATGGTATCAATTAGTAGTAGTAACATTCACGAATAAAAAATTGATTAATACTGAACTTCCTTTAGAAACAGAAGTTTGGATAACAACAAGATCTTTAAGAATTTTTGGAAAAAAATTGGATAATAAAAGTACATCTATAATTAACATCAAAGAAAATTTAAAAAAGAAAAATTGAGTTTTGCTTTGGATTTTTTTTAAACATTTCTGTCGTTGAAATGATCCTTTCAAAGATTTTATAAACAACTAATTTAAATTTAAAAATATTTTTCATAAACTGTTCATACAGAAGATGGTTGATTTTGTTTTTGTTAATAAATTAATAAAATAAAGTTAATTTTTTTGTTTCATTTAAGAAATGGGACCTTTAAGGTATACTGTAGAGTGGTTAGCAAGTGTTAAAACTAATAGCAAAAAAAGTATTCATTTACATAATCAAAGCCATGAGAACTTTTAATATTTTATATGCAAATTATTAACATTCAAAACTGAAATAAACTGTGCAACACAACATTATCAAAATTTCATTCATTCATTTTTCAACTTTCAATGATTTTCTAATCACTCCATTCTCGTCAATCAATCAAAAACAAGTGGTGAAAGAAAGAAAATGGTTCACATTGTTGAAATTGAAGATTTTCGTGGTGCTGCTGGAAAAGATTCATCATTATCAAAAAAGCGAATAATTACATATGCATTAGAATATTCAATATATGTTCAATGTGTCTTTGGATTTTTGAATCTTCTTGTTGGGTTAGCTGGTTTACCAGCTTCCCTTGTTGTAGCAGCAAAAATTCTTGGTCTTGGATGTGGACAACTTTTCTCTGCAATTCCTGGTATGCAAGCAATTCAAGATAATTGTAATCGATTTTGGATTGTATTTATTGTTGTACAAATTTTTATGGCTATTTGTCAACTTTCATGGTTTATTGTTTGTCTTTGTGAATCACCAATTCATGGATGGCTTGCAGCATTATACTTTTTGTTATTCGTTTTTCAGGTATGTTTGTAATAACTGTTTCAAGGGTTTATGTGGTTAACTGTTCTATGGGAATTGCTTAGGTTTTTTAATTAAGATAAAAATAAAGCTGTTCTGAAGAAAGCATCAGATCGTCCAAAAAGTGTTTGGTTATACTGTATTTGGCAAAGTGTTCGCAAAAACTTTTTTGAACAACATGTTATTTTTTTGTAAGCAAAACTGAAAGGTTGTGACAGATAATCGATCAATAAACTTGTGTTGTTTGCATTTTTAATTTTGATATGCAAATTTATTAACACTGTTACGCAGGCCGTAGCTTTGGGAGGGGAAAAGGAGTAATGTCCCTCCTTTGATTGAAGCTGAAATTTGAACTGAAACTGGATAAAATGAAGTTCTCTAAACAGTTATAAGGACTTTCTTTTTTGTTCAAGTTCCGACCCTTACTAATGCATTTCCTTTTTTATAGTTATGGTTAGCTATTGCTGGATTCCTTCATACTGGAATTACTTCATACCAAGAATTTGTTCAAGAACTTCGAGGAAAAGATGATAAAGGTCGTGGTAATGGTAAACCTGCAAGAAAAACTAAATCTATGTCAAGTACTTCCTGCTCATCAACTGTGATCAAAAAGAATGATTCAACAACTTCATCTATCAAAGGTGGTAAAACTCCAAAGACGGCAGCATCT
The DNA here is from genome assembly GCA_024447195.1 of Panagrolaimus sp. LJ2414. Lineage (NCBI taxonomy): Eukaryota > Metazoa > Nematoda > Chromadorea > Rhabditida > Panagrolaimidae > Panagrolaimus > Panagrolaimus sp. LJ2414. The sequence continues at coordinate 438,528 of JAMRXY010000281.1, read as the reverse complement.
TCACCAGCAAAATCAAAAACGGATTTAAAAAAGAAAAGTCAAAGCTCAAAAGATGGAGAGAAGAAGAAAGATGCTGCTACAACCGCTGGTGTAAGTTTTTTTTGAATATATTTGAAAAATAACTGCGGCGTGTGCTTGGAGATACACAAAGTGTAACTTTTTTAAAATCTAAGATGATATGAAAATTGCTTAACTCATTCTTTAGGATCTTTAACAAGGAATAGAAAACTGATATCATATTTGTCACATTTTCGAGTAAAATTTTTTAATTTTTTTAAGTATAAGATAGAAAAAACTGAGTGTATTTGATAAATTGATAACTATATTATTATTAAAACAAATTATTTTTAGAAATCTGAACGAACAGCTGAAGAAAAAGCAACAAAACCTTCATCTTCTCAACAAAAACAACCGACTCAACCTGATAAAACTGCACCAACTTCAAAAATTGAAAAAAGTAGTGTTGCTCGATCAAAAGAAAAGCTACCAACCATTCCGGAAGCAAAAACCCCTCCAGCACTTAGTATTAGCAGTCGTCGAAAAAGATATTATTTTGTTGAGGTAAGTGTGGGGATTCTTTTTTTTAAACTGGGAAGAATGGATGAACATTTTTGAAACTTTTTTCATTAATGATGTTTTTTTTAGCATGCTGTTGATCTTGAATCTGAAATTTCTGATGAATCTCCAACAAAGCCAACTACAACAGCTGCAGCAGTTGCAACATCAAAAACTGTTAACAATAAAAAGGCGCCTGCTTCTGATACACCTGTAACCACCACCACAAAAGCTGCAATTACAACTCAAAAAACAATTTCATCAAAAGCAAAGCCATCTTCAAAAGAAAGCAATCTTAAAGTTTCAACTCCTCCAGGTGCAACAGATCAACCAAATAGTTTACTCTCTTCTCAAGCAACACAAAATTCATCAAAATCAATGACTTCTGCATCCAAGAAGACTGCTGATAACAAATCTGATTCAGTTTTACAATCTCCTCAACCATCACCATCTGCTGTTCCTCCTCCACCTGCTGCTACAACAACTACCACAACTTCATCTGTAACAAAAACCATTCAAGGTGCATTTGCTGATCCAATGAATATTATTAATCATCAATTGTTGAATAAAACTTTATAAAATATTAATTATTGTGATAAATAAAAGTTTAATTTTTTAATAAAAATTAATTTAATTTTAAACTGTCTTTGGAGTTTTTGAACTAGTTTTTAAACTGAATACTGTATTTTTCGTTCATTTAAATTTCTTCCCGTTCCAAAAAATCACTGATTTGACATTAGTAGGTAACGGCTGAAAAGTGTAAAATTATACCAAACTTGAGTATTTGAAATACATAAACTTTTGTTCAGCAATTTTAGATAGCTATTTGGCTCATTTTTAAAGTTGATTACAAATTTTCATCGCGGATATCTAAAATTGAGCAACGTCAATGACAGAAAAACTAATTGTTTACTTTTCAGACTTGATTAAAGTTTTATTAAAGAATGCTGCGAATATTTTGAAGAACACTAGTTACGGTAATGACGTAATCTCTTTTTTATCATTAAAATAATGATTAACTAAAAAAGGTAACAAAGGCGCGAATCCTCGCATTTTTAAAATATTTTTTCTTCCACAATTTTTACAAAAACGTTCTTTATTTAAAATTTATAATTATTTATCTTTACAAAAAAATACAAAATTTTTAAAATTACACATATATTCTGCAACTCTTTTTAATCCTTGCAATAACAATATGATTCATAAAAAGCATGTGAAGCGCAAAAAGCATGCGAACCATATGCATTTAATCTTTGAAATTTATCAGATAAAATTTTCAATGCTCCATTATTGATATCTCGAGATAACATTCCCAAAAATTTACCATTTCCAGGAAGAATAGTGTATGCCACCTGATAAATTATGACATTACTTCTTTCATTAAATTCATCAACATAAATTTCTGCAGTTTCATTAAGCCTTAAAGAAGAACATTGACTTGTATCAGGGAACTTCAATAAATCAGAATTCATTTGAGCAACCATTAATTTTGTAGCTGGTATTGCAATGTCATTGATTTTTGGAAGTCGAGTTTTATTTCTTTTACAAATACAAAATTCATATGGAATTCGAAGACGATCACATGCTCGAGGTTGCGGAAGTGGATGAAAGAGAGAACTGCCTTTGATTAATGGTTTAGGAATACGAGGATTCGGAGGCTAAAAAATCAATAAAATTACAGTAAGCGAAATTTTGATGTACTTATTCTTTGACCATAATCAGTAAAAAAACTTACATTAGCAATTTCAGTTAATGTTGCATAAATATCATAATGACTTATCAATTCCTTAGCATTATCTTTTAAATTTTCAATTAAACTACCATTTCGTCGAAGATCTTTTGGTACAGAAAGAAATAAAAATGGATTATTATCTTCAATTTCTCCAACAGCAGTTTGTCGAACAGATCCAAATCGATTGCCATGATCTCCCATAATAAAAACAAAAGAATTTTCCAACTATCATAAAAAATTATTACTGTAAAAAACAATCGGTCAATCAACTCACATCTTTCTGAACATCATTAAAAAATCGATAAAAATAATTATCAGCATGACTTAGAGCATTTTGATCATCATGTGACAAAGAGGTCATCCATACTGAAATAATAAATTCTTGTAATTAGATTACCAAATTTAAAAACATACTCAAGCTAAACTTCGATTGATCCGGATAAGTCTTCAGGAAATCCTTTAAATATTCAATTTGATAATGAAAAGATTCTTTGCAAGAATTCTCATAAACGGAAGATTTCAATTCTTCAGATTTGTACAATTTATTGAGTGATTCAACTCGAAGTTGAAAAGGTCTAAATATAAATAATTACGGTAAGTTTGTAACCACTCAGTCACAAACTTACCTCATATAATGATCAACAGGTTTGCTCTTGAAACCTCTGCAATTAGGCCAGTTGAAGGTTCCTAAAGCCCAATCTTCTGCCATCATTGTTACGTAACCATCATCTTGAAATCGAAAAGCAATAAATTGATCATCGTCCAGATATCTATAGCATGAAGATTTGATAGCTTCACCAGGATAATCAGCAGTATGTCCACTAGAGATTGAAGATTTTGGAATAGAAAATATTGTTTTTCCTAAAACCTGATGTTGAAAGTACACACATAATAATTATTATTTAAACAAAAAAACAAAAAGCTTACCAAAAAGAAATCCAAAAGCATTTGGTCGGCTATTAGATGATACTTTATTTAAATGCCGAAATGAAATTGATTCATAATATTCTCGAAGGATATGACGAGTTTTTGGCATTGCACGAATAAATTGTGATTGTGAGACAGAATCAAATATTATTATATGGACATCATATTTTGATGGAGATACACGAAATGATAATGCTGGCCTAAAATAAGTCATATACATAATATACTACTCCCCATGTATAAACTTACTCAAGACGAAAAATTTGTGCGTGCAAAAACTTATAAAATGTGACATTTGAAAATGTAAAAAATGGTATTTTATATTTTGGAGCAGTGCATTCAACTTCAATAATATCACAAAAAGGTTTTGATCCATTGATAAGGTCATGCCATTCATCTTTAAAATCAATGCTGTAATCATCTTTCGGATATAAGCACCTCCAAAGACATGTAACATCGCTTGGTTGAGGAGAAAGAAAAAGTAATCCATTGATAAGTTGAGAAATTTGCTGAACCTTTGGTTTACATTTGATTGCCGGATCTTCTTGTGCCCAAATAAAGGCTATAATAAATAGAGTAATAAAAGTGAAAAAAAGTGTTCGAATTTCTTACGAGTAATAGTCGGATCCCATGGATCAAGTTTAGGTAAATCACAAAAATCAAATAAAATACTTTCGTGGCTGCTGCTGTTGCTGCTGCTTTCATTGAGAACATTTTTGTTGCTGCTGCTTTCATTGAACGAAGAAACGATACCTAAAAAATGAAAACAATTATTATTTCAGGTTCAGTAATATGTATAATTTATATTATATAAAAAGAAAAAGCATACCATTTTTAGAAGCACTTAACGGTTGCCAATAATTGGATATATCGGATTCTTTGGAAGAATATACGTAAATAAATCCCAAGGTAAACACTATGATGATTGCCATGACTGCAGCAATACATTTTGAACGCTTTATTTTTAGCATCTGTTTATTCAATCATGCAAAAAGAAATAAATTTTAATCAAAGTTAGAATTTTTGTTTTTTGATTTATGATTGTAAAATTTTATTATTCATTCACAGAATGAAAAAAATTTGCATTGAAAGTAGCAAGATCATTGTAAAAAAACGAAAAGATAACAAGGACATGTGCACTTGCAAGTGCTGTGATGAGGGATTGTTGAATGTGTATAAGCTAAGAGCTGGGGGGATAAATAAAGCCATGTGAAAGGGTAATCATCTAAGAGTGATAAATTATGTAGGGGTAGTAGGATAAATATACCTGTGTAAAGTGAACTACCAAAAATTAATGAACTAGAAAATGTTATTTAAAACAAATATACAGGGTGATTCAAATAAATTTGCAATGGGGTTTTTGATGGCAAATCGTTTGCAGAAGGTCCCAGAAGCTTATATTTTGTGGGAAGGTCACTGACAAAGGGGAGCATCTTTTGCATCAAAAATTTTGGCATTCTGGGACATTTTGCCAAACCGCGCCAAATTCAAATTTTTTTGAATCTAAACGTAAAATAGTGTATGGGCAACATTAATTGAGTGATTATCAACAACTTAAGCCACCCAAGACATCAATTGGGTCAATATTCATCGTTTAAACACAAAAATTCAAATAAACGTTTTTTTCATTTAAACGCCTAATTTTCAGTTTTTATATGTTTTTTATGATTGGGAATTCGATTCTGATATTTATTTTTATTAGATTTCACATGTTTTTAATTTAAATGAGGTTGAAAACCTTTTCTTCAAAAAGTGTCATTTAAACTAAAAATATATGAAATTTAATAAAAATAAATATCAGAATCGAATTCGCTATCATCAAAAACATATAAAAACTGAAAATTAGGCGTTTAAATGAAAGAAACGTTTTTTCGAATTTTTGTGTTTAAACGATGAATATTGACCCAATTGATGTCCTGGGCAGCTTAAATTGTTGATAATCACTCAGTTAATGTTGCCCATACATTATCTTACGTTTAAATTCAAAAAAATTTGAATTTGGCGCGGTTTGGCAAAATGTCCCAGAATGCCAAAATTTTTGATGCAAAAGATGCTCCCCTTTGTCATTGACCTTCCCACAAAATATGAGCTTCTGGGACCTTCTGCAAACGATTTGCCATCAAAAACCCCATTGCAAATTTATTTGAATCACCCTGTAAATCACACCAGAATTTTTCAAAAATAGAAAAAAAAAATTAGCTCAAACTTTTGCAAGCGTTTTGTTAGTTTTTAATATTTTTTCTTGATAATTTTCCAATATTTTCTTCAAGATATTTGATACGCAATTTTGTTTTTTGTTGAAGAATATTACTTGAATATTTAAGATTTACCCCATTTTATATTTAAAATTTGCCTAATTAAGTAACAGACATTATTATCAAATGAGGTTTTAAATTTGATTTCTGTATTTTTTAATTAATTAGAACTGTCCATGGAGAATGTTTCTTCATTCATTTTCTTGTTAAAAAAAAGTTGAACAACGCATTAGTTTCTGATTTTAGTTCATTGAATTCTAAACTGGCTTTCATAAAATTAGGTTATCCTTTTCCTTCAAACAAATACAACTGTAAATACTGCAACAAAAACGTAAATTAAACTGTTTTAAATTTTTTGCAATTTTAAAAATGTTCAAACGTTTGAATAGATTTTTCTTTTGTTGAACAAAAAAACAATAAGCAATCGCTTTGAAGTGAATAAATTAAATTAAATTAAACTGAATTCGAATTGGAGAGTATTAAAACCTTGTAATTGTGCTAATGTTAATCCTTTTTAAAGTTCATTTCTGTAAGTCAAGTTTTGTTCATAAAGGGATTATTTAAACTGCAGATAATTGTTGTGATGATTTGAAATCTTCTTTATTATTAACATTAAGTGACTTATCCCGAGGATTCGTTCATTTCAGTAATGTAAACAGCTCTTGGTAAATTTAAATTTCTGCTGCCCTCAGTAAAAAAGACAAAACTATCATTATGGTCTTGAAAAAGTAGATTAAACTGAACTTGATCAGCTGCAAAAATTTCATTTAAAAAAAAGTATTATTGAAAAGTACACACTTAAAAAAACTGAATTGTTGTGTAAATCTGAAAGTGTGTAAAAAAGATTTTGATTATTTTTTTAAGGTAAATTTATGAACTGATACGTTGAGAAGTTTTGGTGTTGATCTTTGTTCATTTGATCGCATCTCATTTTTATTACTTTCACAACAACGGATTATCTGTTTTTTTGGATATTCCCTTTCTCTTCACTATAATCAATGTTTTTTTTTTCAATGTCTCCCACTTATTAATTTTCCTGAAACAAAAAATGCAGATTCCAAAAGATATATTAAACTATGATTTTAAATATCAAAAAACTGTTTTTCCATATCAAAAAGCTAAAATTGAAGTAATTGTCAAAAAAAATTCGGTTACTTCTGTATTTGCAGATTTAAAAACTGGTCATCATTTTCCAGTTTATGATATTTGCTGGTTTAATCCTTTCTAGTAATTTACTAACTTTTATTCACGAAAATGGATTATCCTTTGGAAAATTTCTTCCTTCTAAAAAATCAATCGTTCTTTTTCACTGTAAAGTGCGTTGCATAAATATAAGGCACCCTTGAATTTGCCGATTTCAGAATCTTTATAAGGATTCAATGAAATCTAAAATGATATTCGGATTCAGCATGCTCGAAAACCTAGGAACAGAGAAAAATTACCGAAAATCTTTATAGTATACGAAAAATTTCCAATTAATTCAAAAATATGCCGTTTCATAAATATAAGGCACCTATCAGAAAAATTTGCATACGGTATGCTAAAGCTTAAACCATGATTGGAGGTTGTTTACAATGCTTAATAAAGTATATGTGTGAAGAAAACAACAAAAAATATTTAATGGCACCGATTTGCCATCAAGTTGAAAATACGGTGGTTTAGTGTATTTTGGCACTTTGAAGATGCCGCGCATCCACTGGAGAAATCATTTTTTTACAAACTGAGTATGCCATTTTGTAGTCCTATCCATACTTATTAAGTCCCCAAAGTTTCATAGCTCAATCTGATATACTCTGTTTCAATTCCGACTTCGAAAGTTAATAATTTAGCAGTTTTCCTGCGTTTTTCACACAAAATTTATGTTTTTCGTGGTTTTATTGTAACTTTAAAATTTGAGATCGAGAAATGTGTGGAAGATGGAGCTATGAAACTTTGGGGACTTAATAAGTATGGATAGGACTACAAAATGGCATACTCAGTTTGTAAAAAAATGATTTCTCCAGTGGATGCGCGGCATCTTCAAAGTGCCAAAATACACTAAACCACCGTATTTTCAACTTGATGGCAAATCGGTGCCATTAAATATTTTTTGTTGTTTTCTTCACACATATACTTTATTAAGCATGGTAAACAACCTCCAATCATGGTTTAAGCTTTAGCATACCGTATGCAAATTTTTCTGATAGGTGCCTTATATTTATGAAACGGCATATTTTTGAATTAATTGGAAATTTTTCGTATACTATAAAGATTTTCGGTAATTTTTCTCTGTTCCTAGGTTTTCGAGCATGCTGAATCCGAATATCATTTTAGATTTCATTGAATCCTTATAAAGATTCTGAAATCGGCAAATTCAAGGGTGCCTTATATTTATGCAACGCACTTTATTTTATTTTCCATTTTTCCCGTAACATAATGCGGATTCCAAAAGGTATATATTTATCATAACTGTTATTTAAAAATTTCAATAAAAACTGTTTTTTATTATTTTAGGCGGGAACCTTAAAATTGATTACTGTACTTTTGTATTATGTTTAACAACTTCAACAATTATTACATATCAGATTGTATCACATTTTATTCCATTTGACGATAATTGCGTATTGCAAAAACATCAAAGACCTCTTTCTTCAAAAATTTGCATAAATGACGACATTTATAAATGTGTTCCACCATTCTTGAATTTTGATAGCAAATTTCGAACTGCAAAAAATTTTAGTCTTTCCGCTTGTGTAATTGAAAAAAGTATGTCAACTGTTATGGCGGCAATTATGTGCCTACTTCATGATGAAACAAGCTTTCGTACAAATCATCGAAGTTTAACAACGGATATGTGGGAAAATCGGTATTCTGCATACTGTAGATTTTAGGGACATAAAAATATTTTAAAGATTTCAGGTTTTGTAAAGGTAAAAATGAATACAAATCAATGAAAGAGATAACTGGGAAAACGAAAACAAAAATTGAAAAATGGCAAATATTTGCTGTTGTGAGAGATCCGGTTGAGAGATTTCTGTCTGGATTTGTGGATAAATGTATTCTGTAAGTTTTATTTATGAAAAAATTGAAATAAAAAAGATTCGAAAAAGATTTTAATAAAACCTACTAAAAGTAAAAAATCCTTTGATCTTTTACCGCCGTCCGAATATGTACACCTGTTTTGAAATTAAATGCTGGCAGACACGAATTTTTACGTTGTTTTTGTAATACAGGAGCCTGATAATCAGGCAAGTAAACAATAAAAATCAATGTTTTAGGGAAACAAAACGAAACATGAAACCAAATAAATGTTACGGTTGTGAAAGAAATATGACCTGCTTCTTGCAAGAAGAATATTCCCGTGCCATGGCATTTTCACATGGAAAATCCAAGTTTCAAAGTTATGAAGATATTCATTTCTTTCCACAAAACTGGTATTTTTTTATTATTTTAATTATTATATATATACAGTATCCTAGGCATTGTGAATTCAATTTATATTATAATCGAATAAAAATTATTCGATATGAAAGTCATTCCCCAGAAGAATATTCGAGAATGTTGGATAAAATTGGATCAATTTTTCAAGGAAATCTCGTTCCTGATCAGACAGTTGCAGCAATTAAAAATGAATTGCTCGCTTTAAAACGAACAAAACATTCAACAGAAAAATCACCTGAACGACAATATTTTTCAGCAGAATTAAAAAAGAATAAATCTGCAATGGAACTGTTAATACGGTTATATTATTTTGATTTTATTCTTTTTGGATTTCCTTTACCAGCCATTTAATTTTTTCAAACTATTTGCAACGTGTCAACATTGAACAAAACATTAAAATACTTGATCAAAAAAACTGTTAAGGAATATTCTTCAAAATATTTCATGTGAAAAATCATGAGCAGTAAAAAATTCTCCAGCTTTTAAAATCGTAAAAAATGAGAAAACGTTTTTTTTATGGGAAGTGTTGAAATAATGTTAAAAGTAGGGTTGTCAAAGGGAACTTTCGGGAAACATTTCCCGGGAAATTTTTCGCAAATTTTTACATTTTTTTTACACAAATTTATGTAACTAATTTTAATTAAAAACTGACCCTTTTTGCTTTGAATGATGTGAAAAAGCGTAATAAAGCCTTAAATTAGAGTTTATTCATCAAAATGTAACACTTAAGCTTTTTTGGGTATTCAAATAACAGATTTTGAAAAATCGATAAATCGGGAAATTAAAGGAAATTTTCCACTTTTTCTGATTTCCCGGGAAATTTGACAACCCTAGTTAAAAGACAAAAAACTGCAGACTTATAAATATTGTTATTAAATATAAATGACAAAATTAATGAGTACATTTGACAACATTGTTGTAAAAATAAAAAAAACCGTTGAAGATTGAGAATGTTGTACAATTTTTTATTTCAATTTAACTAAAATGTTGTAAAATGAAACTCTTTTTTCTTCTTTAATTTTATGCAAAAATTTGGAAAAAAACTATATTTAATTAATAATGTTGAGAGTTTTCATAGTTTACACCGAAAAATTTGTTTGTTGTGTATTAATGGTTGATAGTTAAAAAAATATTAACAAAAAAATTAAAATCTCTTAAAAATTCAAAAAAAAATGTTGCTGCATGCATATGGAAACGAAATATTGATAAATACAACTTTCGATTTACAGCAAAAAAATTGCACTGAAATGTCTTCTTTTTATGGATGATTTTATCGGACTGCACATTTTCTTTTTTTTTGTGACAGCATTTGCATTGTTCTGGACTATTCAAAATAATCGATGACTGGCAGGAAAACCTTTTTTAAGGCAAAGACAAAGAAGAAATATGAGAAATCGATTTTTGTTACAACAGCGGATTATCTTTTTTTGCATATATTTTTTTCCTTCAACAAACTTTAATAATTAAAACAATAAAACTAAATTTGCTGCCTCAAAATAGTAGATTTTAATTTAAAACCTGTATGAACTCAAAATTAATTGTAATAAACGATAAATTTTAATTTTAAAAAATTTAACTATACACTTGATTTTGATTACTGTAGTTTTTTTGTTCATTGTGAACTTAAAAGTTTTTACAGCACTAAAAGGGATGTTTAATGTCAAAATTTTTTTGATTAATTCTTTTCATTGAATAATTATAAACTGCCTCACACATATATAACTACAGGATGAGTTTTTAATTGAAACGTAACATTAAAACTGTTTCTTTCTGATTCTCCATAAAATTTTCTATTGTTTCACAAATTTTTAAATTTAGGAAAACAAGGATTTTCATTGTGGCATTTATTTCTCTTCAACAATTTCTGATGAATACCTTATTCGATTCGCGATGATCGTTGTTGAACGCATTGTCTGCTGCGCGGGTAACAACCAAGGACGTAACACGGCACGTGCCCTTTGTCAAATCGTTTCGAAGATATAATATCGATTACCCTGGCTACGCCCTTGTTAGCAACTGTATTCTTGTGGAAATTTGATGTTATGACAGATATTAAATCAAATAAAAAACTGACACTGGATTTGAAATTCCTTTTTTCAAAACTGGTAAGACTGGGTTTTTGCTTATTATTGGTTTTCAGAGAGTCAGATTATCTTTTGGGAAATCTTTTCTCCATCAAAGACAAATCAACCTGTTACAATAAAAAACAATAAAACTATAAAAAACTATAAAAACTGCTGCTTCATATAGATGTGTTTCAACTAAATTTGATTTGTTGGAGAAATATTTTAGTTAAAAATTTAGTACATTTAGTGATATTCATTATTAAAGTTGGTGACTTTAAGCTGAAAATTTTCATCGAGGAACGAATAAAAATGAAAGATTACCACAAAGGCTTTTGGATAAAAATTTAAAAACTGTCCAGTTGTTTTTTTAGATCTAAATTTTTAATTTTTGCCACAACAACTGATTTTTTGGATACCCTTTTTATTCACGAAAATTGCTATAAAAATAGCAAAGCCATATAAATACGGTCTCAAAAGAGTAAATAGAACTATTTGTGAGATTTGTTAAAAAAATTTTTTCGCTTTCTTGGCGGCATATTCTTTTTGATATATATGTTGTATCGGATTTTGAGAACCGTCAGTTCTCAAGAACCGATATCGGTTCTTGGGAACCGATATCCGTTCCCAAGAACCGATATCAGGTTTTGGGAACGAACTTATAAGTTTTTTGTTCCCAAAATCGGATATCGGTTCTCAAGAACCGAGATCCGTTTCCAAGAACCGATATCCGTTTCCGAGAACCGATGTCCGTTTTTGCGAACCTATTAAAAATATCTTTGTTCCCGTAACATCTGTTCGCAAAAACGGACATCGGTTCTTGGGAACGGATATCGGGTTTCAAGAACCGATATCGGATTATGCGAACCCCTAAAAAACTTTGTGTTCCCAAAATCGGATATCGGTTCTTGAGAACTGACGGTTCTCAAAATCCGATACAACATATATATATATAAATTAGGATTTCAAAAGGTAAATATTTAAATGTGGTTTTAATAATGTAATAAAAAATGTTTCTGCAATATATCGATCTCAAAATTCATTACGGTAATCAACACGGGTTCATTTGTTCATAAAACTGATATGAATCTTAGATAGATATCATCAAAAGTTTGAATTTAAACTGCATCAAATTTGATCACATTTTGTGCCATTTGAAGATAACACCAGATTGCACATCACATCAAATTGATTGCTGTAATCTTTCAAAAAAATTTTCATAGGGAAATGAATAAAACTGAATGGGTTTAATTTTCAAATAATTTTGACTGCTTTTTTTAGCTTAAGTTTTTTTAAAAAAACTATTGTTGATTTATGTTGTTCTTTAAAGTTGATTACTGTAGGCTCAAATCAGGGCTGTGCGATACCGAGGTCTCGTCTCGGAGTCTCGGTATCGAGTCTCGGGTATCGGTCTCGAGTCTCGGTCTCGGGTGAATTTTTTAAGGTATCGGGTCTCGGGTTTCGGTATCGACAAATATTATTTCGGTATCGGGTCTCGAGTCTCGGTCTCGGCCATTTTTTTACCCGAGACTTTTTCAAAAACAGTAGTTTTTATGCTTTGTTTTGAAATTTTGTATGTAGAATCTATTTTCTTTTTTATAAACAACTTTTTATTGCTTTAATTTATTGCCGAAAAATTTGCCAAAAAAATTAAAAGTTTCATTTTTGGTCTCGGGTCTCGGTCTCGGGTAAATTTTTCAGGGTATCGGGTCTCGAGTCTCGGTCTCGGGTGAATTTTTGTAAAGTATCGGGTCTCGGGTCTCGGTCTCGGGTGAATTTTTGTAAAGTATCGGGTCTCGGGTCTCGGTCTCGTCTGTCTGAGTCTCGGGTATCGCACAGCTCTGGCTCAAATGTTGATCATGAAAAGAAGAAAACTGAAAATTATAAAAAGGATTACAAATTTTTAGTAACTTTTATTGGTTAAAAACTAAAAAAAAAATTCATTATTTTTTGTTTTGATTTGTGTCACAACAAATGGTTATCTTTTTTGGGATATTCTTCCAAAAAAATCTTTGACGTTTTAATAAAAACAAAACAAAAAATGCTGTTTCAAAAAGGTATATTAAATAACAATAGGCTTAAAAAAAGAACTTATAAAAAATAATCAAATTATTAACTAAAATTCTAATTTCAAAAGTTGACCACTGTAGCAGGTTACCGTAAGTTCAAGATTTTTCAAAGAGGAATAGATATAACTGAATGGGACATAAGTGTCAAAACATTTTTTATTATTTTTTTGGTTGAAAAAATTATAAACTGTCAATTTCAATATTTTAAGTGTTGATTTTTGTTCATTTAAACCCTTCTTTAATATTACTTTCACAACACCGTATAATATGTTTTTGTGATATCCCCATTTTCCTTGAAAAAATCAATATTTTTTTCACTGTCACCCAACTCAGTTGTTCCTGGAACCCGAGTTATTATTTTTTAAAAGTCAAAAAATGAGATCAACATTCAGTTACCAACTGTCTTTTATGGCAGAAATTAAAAAAATATTAGAATACAAAACCTGCGAAATTTTTAATATTTTTATTAAATGTTAATGATACAATTAATGAGTATTTGTAAGATGAAACCGTTAAAGATTGAGAATTTCTTAGAACATTTTTATTTCACTTTAAATTAAACTTTGTAAAATAAAACGTTTTTTTCTCTAATTTTATGCAGAATTCAAAAGAATTTTTATATTATTATTAATGCAGATATGTGTGGTGATTCTGAGAACATCTGCTGTTCAAAATGTTTTATGTTTTTGTGTATTAATTGTTTAAAAAATCTTAACAAAAATTTAAGAACTCTAAAAAATTCAAAAACAAATGTTGCATTTTTCATCGGTTTAATTTTTAGATGAAGAAAGAAATATTGATTAATAAATACACCCTTCAGCACATAGCAAAAACTTTGGTTAAAGTGTCTTCTTCTTTTTTTAGATGATTTTATCGAACGACAGCACAGTTTCATTTTTGTGGCAGCATTTGAAATGTTCTAGACTATTCAAAGTGACTGGGAGAAAACTCTTTTTTCAATGCAAAGAAAAAATATGAAACTTTGCCCGCCAAAAATATGTTGTAAAAATTTTTTAAAAAGAAAGAAAACATAAATGAGAACTCACAAATGTTTTAAAAAATTACTCATAAATATCGTTTTTCTTTTTTTGGAATATTTCAAAATTTTTTTTGGTAACCTCAAAACTAAGTTTCTACTTTTTAAAATAAAAAAAATTCAAATATTATCGTTTATCTGAAATCGGTATAAAAAAGAATGATTGAATGCGCAATAAATATAAAAAATTGTTTTCTTTGTATTACATACTTCTAGTTTATAAAAATATATTTCAAAACTTTATCGTAATTTCAATTTTTGTTACGCATCTTTATCATTGATACATTTTTTTCCAACACTAGTTTTTTAATGTTTCCAGCATTTATCTCTATAAGTTTACCTGCAGTATACATACTTTAATTTGTATAAAATTTTTATTTAGACGCCAAAAAATTAAACAAAACACAAATTATTTAAACAAAATTCAAATTTAAAAAGGTCGAGCTCGGAAAACTATATCATTTCCATCGAACCAGTATTCAAAGGTATTAAATTGAATTGGAGCAGGAAAAATGATTATTCCAGAAGCAGAATGATGAATATTTTCAGCAGGATTTTGGATGGAATGTTGCATATTAAATTGAAGAGCACGATCATCATTTTGAACAAAGATTGGAACATTTTGGAAGCCGGTAACATCAATCCTTGCAGTGAAAAAACCATCACCAGTTTGAAATTCATTGATGGTATTTCTTTCATAATTGGTTGTTGATTGAAAGAAATAATGGCCAAAAGCATTATTTACTGGAGCAACAGCATTCTAAAAATGGGAAATATATGTTTGGATATATCTGTAATTAAAGTTAATAACTTACATTATTATTTTCAAGTGGATTAGGTTCGACAGGTGCATGAGCAGCAGCAGGTGGTTGAAGTTCATCAACTTCCAAATTCATGGGAGCTTCAACAACACTGAGATTTTGTTGTTGGACGATTGGTGGAACAACATTCTGAGGTTGTTGTGAAGGATTATTCCATCTTTGACGGGTGCCACTAGAAGCATCTTCATGTGTTTCACGATTTCCACAGGCATTTGCATTAAATGGAGGACCCGAAATATTATTTCCAGAAGCAGCATCAGGAATTTCCTGGCTGGTTCCAGCAACCATATGATCATCATTTAAATCCGCCGGAGCATGTTCAATTGATTGATCTTCCGGAGCATTAAAAGAACGGAGAATGCCATCTTCATTTTCATCATCAATCGGAGAGGAAAGGTTAATTTCAGCATTTTCAGGAACCGACAAAGCACTATTTACAGCTGAATTTTGATCGCCTTCATTCACTGGTGCCAGTTGCGGAGGTTCAGGATCATCTTGAGGTTCACGGGGTGATGAAGATTGGCCGCTATGAAGGCTATCCATGCTAAAAGTTAATTATATAAATTACACAAACTAAAATTTATAATAATAAAAAAACTTATCTGATATATTCGCCTGTTAAATATTTGACAATTTCAAAGCCGTTTACAAACTCTTTAGAAACGTTAAAAAAATAAGAAGAAAAAAAGATATTAAATCAATGATAAATTTCGAAATATTCGAAAGAAAGTTCTTTCTGCTTCTATACAGTTTTTTTCCATTGCAAAGGAAATCGTTTCGAGAACCTTAAATAGCTGATTTGTTTTTTCAAATTTTAAAAAAGGGTTTTTTTAAATTTATAAAAATTATATTATATTTATTTTTATTTTGTGCAAATTAATAAAACTATTATTTGGTTATATTTTCATTTAAAGTTAACTGTGTATTTGAATCACAATAAAAAACAATATGCTTTCGGTATACTAATTGGCAAATTTTGATCAAAATAAAAATTATTGTGTAATAATCCTTGTTTTAAATAAATTAGTGGTAAAAATTTTGGGAAGCAAATGATAAGCAGAAATCTGTTCCAAATTAAACTTTAATAAAAACACATGAAGTTGCTTCGTTTTACAAAAAAACAGACAAAATAAAAATTAACCCAAACAAACTACACTATTTTTGAAGAATTCCTTTTCGTCATAATTAGGAATATTATGTGGATGTGAGGCAAGTTCAATCCGATAATACGCCAAAGAAGTTTGACCAAACCGTGAAAAATCCGTTTCCAAATTTGCATTTCTGAATTTGATTCTAAAAGAAGCCCTTTTTCCGCCCTTGTAATATTTGCTTTCCCGGTGTGGAGTTGCATTATCTTTAATAAATTTCCATAAATAAATCAAATCGTAAAAAGGTGATGAAACAATTATACTTAGATCAAACAATCGAAGCTTTGTCTTATGCTCAAGGGTATGAAGTTTTTGAATTATTTCAACATCTGTAATTTCATTTTCTCTCCAATATTCAAATTTCGTCAAATATGGTAATTTTTTGTAAATTTCGAACCATGTCCATTTTTTGTTGTGTTCATTAGGGTCACTATTGTTACTGATCGGGACATTCTGAAGATTAAGTCGTTCCAATTTTCCAGAAAATGCCAATTTCTCAAAGTCTGCTTCACTCAAAATTACATCATCGAGGTGGATACTTTTCAAAGAAATTTTATATATTTTTGGAAGAATTAATTCTCCAATATTTTCATAATATTGACATTTGAAATCTCTCATTAACCAAAATGAAACATTTTTTGGAAGTTTCGACAGCTTGTTTAAAGTTTCTCTTTTATCAAATATCGGTCGAGTTTTCCAATTCTTTTTTCTTATTGAATATGAAATTTCATTTTCTTCGAAATAACATGATCGAAAAATATCAACAATAAGAATTGGTTGTCTTGCAAAAAAGAATTTGCATGTTTTTTGAAGTTTTTCTGCAACTTTTGGTGAGCTTGGTTTATCAGCGATATAAAGCATGTAATGATACGGTAACGAAAATCTTTGATGTTGAAAAGATTTTAAATTGTATGTTGGAAGTGAAGATTCTGAAAAAATTAATAAAATTTAAATTTTGTTGGAAAATTAAACCCGAAAAGATTAGGGGAATCTGGGACAACCCTACTACTTGATCAGAGATTAATGTACCTGCATCCACAAGTGGTCTAAATCAAATTAGAATAAAGTTTTACTTCGTCTTTGATATAAATAAAGTGAAAGTTCATATTGCAATCGAAAAATTGTTAAAAGTAGCATTAAAAATATTGCCCAAACTGCAAATGTTGAAGCACATATTACAAGAACGTGGAAGATCTTTAATAAAACTGGTTCAACTAATTGCATTTTTATGATGAAACAAAAATTGCAAATTATACAATATCCAAGAAAATATTAGCGCAGAATTCTTGAATAACAGGATATATTAATTTATCGTGCTGGAATAAAATTTGAATGCAAGTTTTTGTTGTTATTTTTGCAGTTGCCGAGAAAGTGGAAAGAAGTTTAAAAAAACTGTTTATAGTTTTTTGTTATGCCAAAGACAATCAATTAAAAAATGAGCCCCTAAAGGCATTTTATGTCTCTTCATTTCTAGTCGAAAAATTATTATTATCTGCCATTTCTTCTGCTATTTTTTGCCGAATATAATTATTGCGGACCAATGCATTTTATTATTTATCAACATTGGCCAATGTTGATTAATAATAAAATAACTGGTATCACCATGTACAGTACACTTACAAAATCCACATTCAAAAAAATAAGATGCTTTTATTAAAAAAATCAAAAAATATACAAATCAAATTTGCAAAGGTTTATCATTTTTTGAGTTTTAACTTTTGTAGCAGTTGGCCATTAATCCACAGACACTAAATTATTTTCGAAGAATTCATTTTCGTCATAATTAGGAATATTATGTGGATGTGAGGCAAGTTCAATCCGATAGTATGCAAAAGAAGTTTGACCAAACCTTAAAAAATCCGTTTCAGAATTTGCATTTCTGAATTTAAATCTAAAAAAAGCCCATTTTCCGCCCCTGTAATATTTGCTTTCCCGGTGCGGAGTTGCATTTTCCTTAATAAATTTCCATAAATAAATCAGATCATAAAACGGTGATGAAACAATTATATCAAGTACAAACAATCGAAGCTTTGTTTTATGCTCAATGGTATGAAGTTTTTGAATTGTTTCAACATCTGTAATTTCATTTTTTCTCCAATATTCAAATTCTGTTAAATATGGTAATTTTTTGTAAATTTCAAACCATGTCCATTTTTTGTTGTGTTCATTTGGGTCATTTTTATTGTTGATCGGGACATTTTGCAGATTAAGTCTTTCCAGTTTTCCAGAAAATGCTAATTTCTCAAATTCTGCTTCACTCAAAATTACATCATCGAGGTGGATACTTTTCAAAGAAATTTTATAAATTTTCGGAAGAATTAATTCTCCAATATTTTCATAATATTGACATTTGAAATCTCTCATTAACCAAAATGAAACATTTTTTGGAAGTTTCGACAACTTATATAAAGTTTCTCTTTTATCAAATAATGGTCGAGTCTTCCAATTCTTTTTTCTTATGGAATATGAAATTTTATTTTTTTCGAAATAAGAAGATCGAAAAATGTCAACAATAAGAATCGGCTGTCTTGAAAAAAAGAATTTGCATGTTTTTTGAAGTTTTTCTGCAACTTTTGGTGAGCTTGGTTTATCAGCGATATAAAGCATGCAATGATACGGTAACGAAAATCTCTGACGTTGAAAAGATTTAAAATTGTATTTTGGAAGTGAAGATTCTGAAAAACATTTATAAGAATTAAATTTTTTTGGAAAATTAAACCCAAAAAGATTAGGGGAATCTGGGACAACCCTACTACGTGATCAGAGATTAATGTACATCCACAAGTGGTCTAAATCAAATAAGAAAAATAATAAAGTCTTACTTCTTCTTTGATATAAATAAAGTGAAAGTTCATATCGCAATCGAAAAATTGTTAAAATTAGCATTAATAATATTGCCCAAACTGCAAATGTTGAAGCACATATTACAAGAATATGGAAGAGCTTTAATAAAACTGGTTCAACTAATTGCATGTTAATGATGAAAGAAAAATTGCAAATTATACAATAATCCAAAAATATTAGCGCAGAATTCTTGAATAAAAGAATATATGAATTTATAAAGCTGCAATAAAAGTGGGATGTAATTTTTTGTTGCTTTTGTTTTTGCAGTTGTCGAGAAAATGGAAAGAAGTTTAAAAAAACTGTTTTTAGTTTTTTGTTATGCCAAAGACAATCAATTAAAAATGAGCCCCTAAAGGCATTTTATATCTCTTCATTTCTAGTCGAAAAAATATTATTATCTGCCATTTCTTCTGCTACTTTTTGCCGAATATAATTATTGCGTACCCATGAATTTTATTATTTATTAACATTGGCCAATGTTGATAAATAATAAAAAACCAGACAATCTTAAAATTACAATACACTAAGAAAATCCACAGTCAAAAAAAAATCGATGTTTTTATTAAAAAAAATCAAAAAATATACAAATCAAATTTGCAAAAGTTCATCATTTTTTTTTATTAAAAAAAAAATCAAAAAAATATACAAATCAAATTTGCAAAAGTTCATCATTTTTTTTTTTTGTATTAACTTTTGTAGCAGTTGGCCATTAATCCAAACAAACTACATTATTTTCAAAGAATTCATTTTCGTCATAATTAGGAATATTATGTGGATGTGAGGCAAGCTCAATTCGATAATATGCTGATAAAGTTGAACCAAACCGTGAAAAATCCGTTTCAGAATTTGCATTTCTGAATTTGATTCTAAAAGAAGCCCATTTTCCGCCCCTGTAATATTTGCTTTCCCGGTGCGGAGTTGCATTTTCTTTGATAAATTTCCATAAATAAATCAAATCGTAAAAAGGTGATGAAACAATTATACTTAGATCAAACAATCGAAGCTTTGTCTTATGCTCTAGGGTATGAAGTTTTTGAATTGTTTCAACATCTGTAACCTCATTTTTTCTCCAATATTCAAATTTCGTCAAATATGGTAATTTTTTGTAAATTTCAAACCATGTCCATTTTTCGTTGTGTTCATTTGGGTCATTGTTGTTGTTGATCGGGACATTTTGCAGATTAAGTCTTTCCAGTTTTCCAGAAAATGCCAATTTCTCAAATTCTGCTTCACTTAAAATTACAGCAACAAGATGGATACTTTTTAACGAAATTTTATATATTTTTGGAAGAATCAGTTTTCCCATGTTTTTTGAATGTCGACAATTGAAATCTCTCATTAACCAAAAAGAGGCATTTTTTGGAAGTTTCGACAACTTATTTAAAGTTTCCCTTTTATCAAAAATCGGTCGAGTCTTCCAATTCTTTTTTCTTATTGAATATGGCTTTTCACATCCATGAAAATATCGAAAAATATCAACAATAAGAATCGGCTGTCTTGCAAAAAAGAATTTGCATGTTTTTTGAATTTTTTCTGCAACCTTTGGTGAGCTTGGTTTATCAGCGATATAAAGCATGTAATGATACGGTAGCGAAAATCTTTGATGTTGAAAAGATTTTAAATTGTATGTTGGAAGTGAAGATTCTGAAAAAATTAATAAAATTTAAATTTTGCTGGAAAATTAAACCCCGAAGAATTACGGAATTTGGGATATCTGGTAGCATCTTTCCCTGAGGGCATACATAAAGAAATATGCATAAAACATTTTATTTTTGAGTTTTCTTTTACTTTATCAGTTTTCAAATACCCCGCAGTAAACAATTTTATAAAAAAACACTACCCTACTACTTGATCGATCGATCGGAAGTCAATCTCTCCCAAAAAGGCTTTAATCAAATTAAAGAAAGAAAAAAATTTACTTCTTCTTTGATATAAATAAATTGAAAGTTCATAGCGCAATCGAAGAATTGTTAGAATTAGCATTAACAATATTAAAGAAGCTGCAAACGCTAAAGCACATGTTTCAAGAATTAGTTCAAGCAGTTTTAATAAAACTGGTTCAACTAATTGCATTTTAATGATGAAAGAAAGATAGCAATTCCAATATTATGTATCCGAAAATGTTAGCGTAGAATTCTTGAGTAAAAGGATATATGAATTTATAGAGCTGGAATTCAAGTTGGATGCAATTTTATTTGTTGTTTTTGCAGTTGTCGAGAAAATGCAAAGGGGAACAAAAAATAGACAATCAATTTAAGAAGAAGCCTCTGAAGGCATTTTATGCTTCCTCATTTTAATGTGAAAGATTGTTATTATCTACTATTTATTCTGTCTCTGTTTTGTCGAATATAATTTTTTCCTACCAATGTTGATAAATAATAAAAAACCAGACAATCTTAAAATTACAGTACACTTAGAAAATCCACAGTCAAAAAAAATTGATGTTTTTATTAAAAAAATAATCAAAAAATATACAAATCAAATTTGCAAAGGTTCATCATTATCCATCTTGAGTTTTAACTTTTGTAGCAGTTGGCCATTTTGGTTTTAGAATTTTGAAAGAGCATTGCAAATCTTTTCCAACCATCATAACAGCAGCTGAATTATCGAATTCTCCACAATAATGTGGTGCAGAGAAAAGTGTGACCAATTTTCGAGATGCAAAAAATTCGTATCCATCTTGAACAACCTGGAAAAAAAGAGATGGATTACTGTAGGGCAATTGTTTTCAAAAAGAAAGATTTACTTGATGAGCACGACAAATTAAATCAATCTTGAATTTTTTACATGTTGCTTTGACGACATTTGGACCAAAGATACAGCTTACACCACGATTAGATATTTTGAAGCCATCTGTTTGAAAATCTGGATCTGCCCATAAAAGATCAAGTGGAAGAGATGGATTTGGTGGATTCTAAGAATAAAAATTAAAAAGAAGTAATAACATGAGACATATCAAATCCTATTAAGATCTCATATATCCACCATAATCCCAAAAGCTTTTAAAAAAGACTTACCGGTAGTGGTCTTTGAATAGAATTCAAAATCTTCAATGATCCAGCTTTGTATAAATCAGGTGATAAACCGCCATGCATGCCTAAAATGAGATTACTGTAGATGCTAAAGTTGGTTACTGTAGATGCTGGTATATGCAAATTTCCCCAAAAACTTACACAAAATTCGATCCCCAACAGAAGCAGATAATGGCATCCAATTAAAGACATCTTGGAAAGTATCATACAAATATGGAGATTGATATCGACGATTTATTTCTTCATAAAATCCATAAATTCGATTAACAAATTGTGTTTCATGATTACCACGTAGCAGAAAAAAATTATTTGGATATTTTACCTATAACAAATTTATAATTATTATTGATGAAGAATTACAGTAAGAAAAAAACGTACTTTAAATGCCAAAAGAAGTGTAATTGTTTCAATATTCATTGGTCCACGGTCAACGTAATCTCCTGAAATATATATTTGAATATAAGTGAAAAAAGGAAAACATAAAAAATGAAGTTTAGAAAATCTTTGAAAAAAGTGGGGAAAGCTCTGTGCCGGAAATTATGTTTCAATAAAATATGTATTACAGAAACTGTATCCACCATAAAAAGCAACTATAAGAAAGTACAGTATGAAAATTAATTTAAAGTATTAAAGAAATGTTCGTACATTTTCAGATTGATTAGAAATAAAAATGCAGTATTATTAACTACAACAATTACTATGAATTTAAACTGATGGCTTGGATGAAGACGACATAAAAGTTTTAAAAATAAATTTAATAAGACATCATCTCGAAGAAGACACATGTATTTTGCAGTCAACTGTAAAAACTGAATTGGAGTAATGAGGAATACAAAAAAAATTGAAACTAGGAAAAACTTCTCCAAGGTCTTTGACAAAATTTTTAAACGGAGATTATGAAAAATTTTAGAAGAACTAAACCTCGATTTTTAAATCTACAGAAACTGATTGCACAGGTTTTACAAGAAAGTGATTAAAGGAAAATTCTTTTTACTTTGAATTTCTCTTTACAAAATTAAAAAGGATTACGTGTTACAAATATAAAAATATTATGATTAAAAACTGCAATTTGTTGTTTAAGATTCAATGTTTTAAAATAAAACTTCGATTCTAGAAAACTGATGATTAGAAGTGCGAATTTGAAGCCGTAAGTTAAGCTGCAAATTGTTACGAACAGATGTCCCGATTGACAGATGAATAAAAAATGTTAGTCAATTATTTTAGAAAACATAGCTAATTAATTATATTTAACTGAAAGGAGTTGTAGTAGCTTCAATGAAAGCATCGATGTAGATATCACTGATGAAAAAGAAAAACTAATATTTAACTGAGCTTCTAATGCTTTGTTTAGGAAAATTTAAAAAACTGATGTTTTATAACTGAAAGCTCGAGAGAACATGTATGAAAAATGCTATTTTTATTATCTTAAAATTGACTAACACGATTACTTAATTAATCAATGAACTTTATGTAAAAACTGAAATTACAAACGGCTATTATTTTTAAAATCTCAATTTGTTTGATTCCCAAAGTCTATCTTAACTGCTGCTCCCGGACTGTGTGGGTCATATGTAAATTTATTATCTTAAATGTGACTAGCACGTGCAATCTTACCAATAAAGATTATGTAAAAACTGAGCGCAGGAAATGCAAATTCGTAAAAAAACTCAACTCATCCTTAAAATACAAAAACTGACCAATCTCATCTTATTTACAAGGAATAAAAAAAAGAACTTACCAAGAAAGAGATAATTCCGTTTATTTGGGAAGCCAACTTTACCAAAAATTCTCATTAAATCAGTAAATTGTCCATGAATATCACCAACTAAGACAATTGGAGGTTTTAATTCGAGGAACATTGGTTGCTCCATGAAGAGAAGTCTTGAAGCTTGAAGTAAATCCATTAAATCTTGTTCACTTATTGATGTTGAAATTCCAGTATTTGGTTTCCCGATTGCCATTATCCGATCAATTATTGAATCAATATTTAATGGAGCTTTTGATGCGGTCTTTACATTTGCAACACTTTGTCGAGATGATTCATTTCGAGTTTTAGTTTGCATTGAAACTTTACTTTCTATTGATCGTTTACTTTCATTTGTTGTTGATCTCATTTCTGCTTCTTCTGCTGCTTCTTTGGTTG
Source organism: Panagrolaimus sp. LJ2414 (assembly GCA_024447195.1). Taxonomy (NCBI): domain Eukaryota; kingdom Metazoa; phylum Nematoda; class Chromadorea; order Rhabditida; family Panagrolaimidae; genus Panagrolaimus; species Panagrolaimus sp. LJ2414. The sequence goes on along the minus strand of JAMRXY010000281.1, from coordinate 414,483 downwards.
AGTACAAAAAATAATATTACACTTTGAGATGATAAAAAAAAAGTTCAATTTGTTGTTGTTGTTGTTGCTGCAATCATGCAAGAAAAGAATGTGTTAGAATGACAGCAACAAATGAAAATGAAGGAAAATATAGTTGTTGATTGATGAATTATGCAAATTTTATGTCATCATTTTTTAAACTTAATTTTAATGCAAAAGTTTAAACTGCATTAGGTGTATTTTAGATCATTAAAAAACTGTTCAACGTCTCTCATTGCAGCGATGGCACTAGTATTGAATCTTCCAAGAAGTTCAAAGGGATTTACCGACGATCAGAGAAAGCCGCATTTTGATCTTTAAAAAAACTGTAACACATTTAAGAAAAAAAGTTTTTAATAATTTGTAAGTTTAAAACTGTATATTTGGTTTTGCAATTAAAAAGTATACTTAAAAACTAATTTAAACAAAAATTTGTAAATTTCAAAAAAACTGCAACTATCTAAAAATCCTCAAGTTTGTTTACAACAAAAAATTCATTTACTGCAAAGTCACTTGACAAGTTTGCAATGAAAAGATGAGAGCAAGCAATGCATCCTCACACGCTTGCATGTTGGTTATAAGCTTATTGTTATTTAACTGTATTGTATGGTGTTGATTCCCTTCAAAATTTTCTCTATTAATCCGCTTCATAACTTAGGACAAACTTGTAAAATTCTAATTGAGTTAAAACTGTTGCTAAAACGGTATCAATTAATTTAAACTGTTAAAGCTTTTTGTCATTATCGGTTCAATTCATAAAATATAAATCGTGGTTACTTTACAATTATTGCCAATGCCTTCAAAAATCTTGAGAAAATCATCTTGTCTTTCTTTTCCTATATTTAATTTAATATTTAATTAACTGCATTTTAATCTCCAACGTTCAAAGAATTTTTAAATTAAATTTTTCAAAAATATACTTTTGTTTTATTAGGTAAGCTCGTGAAAACTGATCGTTGCATTCAATTTATTTATTTGAACTTGGCAAACCCTTTAGATTTGTTAAAATCAAAAAAACTGTGATTTGTTGCTATATTCCAAAAATGTTTGTCCTTCTTTTCAGGCAATTCTTAGAAACTGTTTTTTAAATAATTATTAATATGCAACACAGGTCTCTGAACTTGCAAAAAATCCGCAAAAAATTGAAAATTATCTACAATAAATGATATTTTTCAATTTTTTGCTGATATTTTTCAGCTTTTTGCTGATTTTTTTCATTTCTTTATTGTTTCTTTAAGACCAAAAATTGAAAATTATCAGCAAAAAGTTGAAAAAAATCCGCAAAAAGTTGAAAAAAATCAACAAAAAGTAGAAAAAATTTGATTTCTAACGTAATTTGTTAGCAGTGCCAAAATTTAATTTTTGGATAACTGCCAGCCCGAAGGCGGATTTGCAAAAAGCAAACTTTATCCAAAATTTATTTCGTTTTCTAAACCGGAGTTTAAAAAAAATTGAAGAAGTTGAAAAAAATGAAAGCTTTTATAAAAAAGAACAAGAATAAAGGAATACGAGGTTTTGGGGCAGGCAGAGAAACAAAGACGCGCTCTCTTTTTAGCAATTCTTTTTCGTTGATAATTTTCAACTTTTTGCAGATAATTTTCAGCTTTCACTTTTGTTGAAAATTTTCAACTTTTTGTTGATTTTTTTCAATTTTTCAATTTTGCTGATAATTATCAACTTTTTGTTGAAAATTTTCAACTTTTTGTTGATATTTTGCAGTTTTCTACTTTTCGTTGATTTTTTTCAACTTTTTGCTGATAATTTGCAAATTTTTGCAAACTTTTTGCAAGTTCAGAGACCTGTGAACTTGCCAACTAGTTTTTAATGCTTTTTCTTTAGAAATAAACACAAGTTTTTAATAGCTTTAGATTTATATAGGCAAAGGTATTGTGTAAGCTTTGAAAACAAAACTTTTTAAAACTAATGACAGAATTTCACTGAAATAAAATTAATAAAATTTAAGCTTAATTCTTTGGTAAAAATAACTGCCACAGTAATACTTACTTTTTAACTGATTAACACGAAGTTTATTTTGGCAGAATTCATGATTTCAAAGTTTTTGCATTTAAAAAACTAATTGACCAGACAATTTTCGGTATTCTAGGAAAAGATTAAAGCTGAAATTTGAGTTTAAATTGTCATCATTTTTTTTTTGCTTTTTTCATTGAATTTCATAAAATTTCTTCACAAAAGTACTTTAAATATTTGTAAATTTAGCAAAAAGAATTTGTTTAACGAACTTTTGCCTCCCCCTCTCTCTGCACATCTTCTTTATCTTCTACAAAAGTCTTGTGTTCAAGAAAGTGCTGCTGTTGCTGCTAATGTTTTTTCTCTCTCATGTCAAAGTTCAGGGATATATAAATGTGACACGGAAAAAAAGCTTTTATTTCCCCTTTTCATTCATTCATTTCTTTTGTTCAAAAAATTTTACAAAAAATAAAGAAGCTGCCGATATCCTATTTTTCTTGTAACAATTTTTTTAGGAACAAGAAAAAAAAGTTGTACAAAAAAAATATGACGGGGGCGGATTCTTCGAATCTTTTTTTTTGTACTCTTCTTATTGGAAAAATAGAAGCGTTTTTTCTCTATTTACTAGACACTTAAATCTCGTTATGTAAATATTAATATCCTAGCTTGCTGCTGTTGCTGCTGCTTTTTTGTGATCTCTTTTCTTCTTTCTTTCTTTCGGGTTGGAAGCTTGGAAGCTAAGGTTTTTTAAGCTCAGCTGTATCCGAGATAATTGTTGTGGCAGGTCTGCGCGAAAAAAGTAAAATAGCTTCAAAAGAAAAAAAGAAGCTTGAACAAAAACTTTTTCTTTTGAAGCTAAAATAAACTTGGATTTTTCTTTTTTTAAGTAACTCTTATATATATTATATTTGCAAAAAAAACTGTGTTGACTTTCTTCTTTTTTACTGCCTCCCACAAAAAATCTTATCCTTGTTCTTCAACGCCTTGATTAAAATCTTAAAATTGTTACTGTTTTTATGGAAAAGTAAAAACTTTATTATTTTTTTTAAAACTTGAACAAAAAACTTGAATGAATCTCTCTTCTTTTTTGCGGCGGCGTAAAACAAAGCATTCCATTTTGCAATCTGCAAAAAAAGAAAGCTTTGAAGCTTTGAAAAAATCCCTTTCCCCCTCCTGAAAGTCCAGTTATCTTAAAAATTTGCTCTTTTGGATTTAAGTAAATATCCCCCTCCCGATCCTTTCCCCATCTTCCGGCTTTACTGTTTTTTTTTTATTATTTTTATTAGTTTCTAGAACTCTAGAAAAAAGTGGATTGAAGTGATTTTTTTTACGAGAAAAGCTTGTATTACTATTTTTTTTTGCTTTATGTAACTTTACTTCTTCAGATACGTATAATTCTTTGATACTTGAGTGGTTGGGAATTCTTTTTTTTCGCACACATTAAATTAATTCTTTTTATAAAAACTGCTTTGAATTTTTTCATCATTATGCCTAAAAACTGAGCTTGCCCAATTTCTTCTTTGGCTTTTCTAAAATTGGGTTCCATGTAAGATTTTTTGCAACTATTTAAAAACTTCAAACGCTTTCAAGTTGCTTTGGTAATCATAACTTTTTGACAACTTTTTATCCAATTTTTCGGCTTTTTTCATGTGTGATACACGTGAATACTTTCTTAGAAACTGTTTGGAGTTGAATGACTTTGTTGTTCAAATTATAATTTAACTTTACCTATTCACTAGCTTTAGATCTTAGTCAAATATTTTTCTTTTTAACACTCACTTTTTTGAATTTACTAGAAACCTGAACAACATGAATGATTTACTGTACTTCAATGTTTGCACATAATTTTGTTAAAACGACTTTTGTGGATTTCATAAAACTGAAATGAAAAATTAGTTAATAAAAAATTTTATAATTCTTGATTTTTTTTAAATAAACTGTCAATTTGTTTGCCAAAAATATTATGTTAACACTTTGCATCAAATATAACACATATTTGTTCGAAATTAATGTTATTTAAATTATAAATTCATTTATTGTTAAACAAAAAAATTTACGTGTCTCTTTTAAAAACTGAACATTAATTTTTCTTCATGTTTCTTCTTAATTTCTACAATTATTTTTATTTAAAGGACGAGACCCATCGTGAATAAACTTTTACACGCAACTTTGATTGCAATGTCTCGACGCGAAAGCACCTTCATTGGAGCTTGTTTTTTTCTTCACCGCAGCTGCAAAAAAGGAAAGAAAAAAGCAGCTCCAATGAGTCCCTGATTTTTGTAAAAAAAGTTTATTCACGATGGATCTCCTCCTTTAATTTATATCCCTAACTTATACATTTTTTTCAGATTGGTGCTTAATCTCGACTGAAAGAAGTAGATAGAAAAAAGAGAAAGAACATTTTTGTGTTGTAACAAAAAAAAGAAAGAAATAAGAAAAGTGGCGTTTCAAGTTTAAAGCCACTTTTCTTTTCTTCGGGCTGCTGTAATTTTTTTTGGTGCTATTTTGAGAAAGAAAAAGAGTGATAAACTTTTTTTTCTTGTTTTTTTTTTGATTTTCTTCCATTTTGCTTTTGCATTTTTTGTGGAAGATTTCAATTTCTTTAAAACAAGTTCAACAAAAATATTTTTGAAAAAAGTGTTAGTTTTTCTGTGAAATTTAAACAGAAATTTCTATCATTCAAAAATTAAACAATCATGGATTACATGAATGATCCAGGATGGCAATTTTTGCGACAATCTCAAGAAGCGGTAAGTTTGAAATTTTGATTTTGAAAATAAAGAAGGAATAAACTGGAGATTAAAAACACTAGTATTTTTACTTTTTAGCAAATTTTAAATGAGCTGAAATTATAAAACTGAAAAAAGCTTAATTAAAATCTTCAGAAATCAACTTATTATTTTTAACTGCAACCAGCTTTAGGAGCGTGTTTTTGTAAAAATTTAAATTTAAAAATCTTTTGTCATTTAAATTTTTATATTATATACTATTATAAAACTCGATCATCATACATTAGAAATAAAACTGAGCACGTCCACTTGACCTTTTAAGTGATTAAAATAAATTGAAATTTGGCGACATCATGTATTTCTTAACTGTAATTCATGACCTGGATTTTATTTCTTTAAAGTATTTTTTTAAATTTTATACACGTTTCTTAACAAAATTAACTTCAATAAAATAAAAACTGAATCATTCGAATATTGAAAATAAACAGTTTTAATTAGGTTTTTGGAAAACGAATAGCTTAAAATTAATAAAATACAACATTTTTTGTTTTTGTTATTCATAAAACTGTTGGATATTATAAGTAAAAAATTTGAAAAAAATTTGAAAGCAACTATCTGACGCTTTGATCTTATTTAAAAACTAGGTTCTTAAAACTAATTTGTTATTTGATCTATCTTTTGCTTAAAAACTGTTATTATAAACACAAGTGAAAAAGTTAGTCAAAACTGGAGCAATAAGAATTTTTCTTCAAACAACTTTATATATTTAATTTAAAAACTGTAGACGTATACATAATAATATTATTGTAAAGCTCATAAATAAAATAATTTTAGCAACTTGCTGCAACAACCAAAAAATATGATGCCAAAAAGAATGTTTGGATTGCAGATCCAGAAGAAGGTTTTATTACTGCTGAAATTAAGTCAACAAAAGGCGATGCTATAACTGTTGTAACTTCAAAAGGTGCTGAAGTGAGTGATTTTAATTAACTGGCAAATTGAAATAAGAATTTTTTTTAATTTTTTAAACTGTCTTCATATTTTATTTTACCCTCTTTTATAGAAAACCTTAAAAGCAGATCAAATCTCGCAAATGAACCCTCCTAAGTTCGAAAAAACTGAAGACATGGCAAATTTGACATTCTTGAATGATGCCTCAGTTTTGAATAATCTTCGACAACGATATTATTCAATGATGATTTATGTAAGTTTAATTTTTGTGATAAAACTGCAGGTTTTGGCGAAAGGGCTAAAGCATCCCTAAGTTTAAAAACTTGGGGAGAAGGGGGGGGGGGATACACTTTAACGTCCTCGGGCGCTGACTTTGATCTTTGTGCGCCAAAGTGAAATATTAAAACTGGCAAAATCTTTGATGGGAACTTGTTTTTTGGACAACCTGAACTATGCCCATTTTGATTTACATAAATTAGCTAAATTGGCACTTGTGTAAAATATCCCCTTTTTTTAGACCTATTCTGGTTTGTTCTGTGTCGTTATCAATCCATACAAACGTCTTCCAATTTACACTGAATCTGTTTGTAAAATGTATATCGGAAAACGGCGTACCGAAATGCCTCCCCATCTTTTTGCTGTTTCTGATGAAGCCTACCGTAACATGGTTAACGATCATGAAAATCAATCCATGCTTATTACTGGAGAATCTGGAGCTGGTAAAACTGAAAATACCAAAAAAGTTATCTCCTATTTTGCAATTGTTGGGGCTTCTCAACAAAAGAAAAAAGATGCCAAAGATTCTTTGGAAGAACAAATTGTTCGAACAAATCCTGTCTTGGAAGCTTTTGGAAATGCCAAAACTGTCCGAAACAATAATTCTTCACGGTTTGGAAAATTCATTCGAATTCATTTTAATCATGGTGGAAAGTTAGCTGGTGGTGATATTGAACATTGTAAGTTCTTTTGGGTTTTGGGGGGGGGGTGAAATAAACTGTTGAGATTGAGATATTAATTGCAAAATTAATTACAACTTAGAAAAAAACTGATGGATTTGAAATCAACTTTTAAAAGAATCAAAATTTAAAAAAAAATTAATAAAACTGCATCTTCATATATTTTGGGTGTTTTTAAATATCAAATAAATTTATTTTTATAAAGACCTAATAAAATTGCCCTCATGTTTGTAAAATTAATAAGTATGTTTTTTTAAATCCCTAAACTGGTGCATGGTTAAGTACAAAAAACGTTACAAACTTAAAAAACTATTTGAAATTTGATAAAATTGAATTTGCATATGTAAATCAATAATTTTTAATATTGTTTACAGTTTTCTTTTGGAAAAGTTTGTTTTACATATTTAACTGCTTAATTAAGCTAAATTGAGGAACTTTAAATAATTTTTAAACTGACTTTTTCCAAAATAAGAACTTTTTTAATAACTACAATTTTTAAATTTGAAATATTTCAAGTTTAAATAAAACTGCAATTCTAGACCTCCTCGAAAAATCTCGTGTCATCAAACAAGCTGCTGGAGAACGATCCTTCCATATTTTCTACCAAATTATGTCTGATGGAATTAAGGATCTTAAAAAGAAGCTTCATTTAACTCGTCCAATTCGAGATTATCATTTTGTTTCCCAAGCTGAAGTTACCATTGATAATGTTGATGATAAGGAGGAAATGTTAATTACCGATGAATCCTTCGATATCATGAAATTCACAGCTGACGAGAAATTTGATCTTTTTGCCATGACTGCTGCAATCATGCATTTGGGAGAGATGAAATTCAAACAACGCCCCCGGGAAGAACAAGCAGAATGTGAGGATCAAAGTGAAGGAGATTTGGCATGCAAATTATTCAAAGTTGATCCTGATAAATTTGTTAATGCTTTACTTAAACCTCGAGTTAAAGTTGGATCTGAATGGGTATGATCTTTAAAATCAGGGATTAAATCAGCTTTATTGATATTATGCAAATTTTAGGTTAATAAAGGACAAAATTTGGAACAAGTCAACTGGGCTATTGGAGCTTTATCCAAGGCTCTTTATGCTCGAATGTTCCAATGGCTTATCAAAAGATGCAACAAAACCTTAGATGCCCAGGATTTATCCCGGGACTTTTTCATTGGAGTTTTGGATATCGCAGGTTTTGAAATTTTTGACCTTAATTCCTTTGAACAACTTTGGATCAATTTTGTCAATGAAAAACTTCAACAATTCTTCAATCATCACATGTTCGTTCTTGAACAAGAAGAATATCAACGAGAAGGAATTAAATGGGAATTCATTGATTTTGGGCTTGATCTTCAAGCCTGCATTGAATTGATCGAAAAACCTTTGGGAATTGTTTCAATGTTGGATGAAGAATGTATTGTTCCAAAAGCATCTGATATGACCCTTGCTCAAAAACTGTCTGATCAACATCTTGGTAAACATCCAAATTTCCAAAAAGCTAAACCCCCTAAGGGTAAACAAGCTGAAGCACATTTTGCTTTGGTTCATTATGCTGGAACTGTTCGATACAATGTTAAAGCTTGGCTTGAAAAGAATAAAGATCCGTTAAACGATACTGTAATTCTGATTTTAAATTATATTTTATATAATTTTTAAACAAATTATATATTTTTAGGCTGTCAGTGTTCTTAAAGGTAATTCTGGTATGCAACTTTTAACTGATATTGTAAGTTTTTATTAATTTTTAATAACTGACATCCGAGAGTCTTGATTTTATTTTAATTTTTAAAAACTGATAGATCCAAATTACAAATTAATTCTTAAAAACTGTATTCATCATCTTCTTTTTTTTAGTGGGAAGATTATCAAACTCAAGAAGATCAAGCAAATTCTAAAACTAAAACAACTGGAAAGAAAAAGGGTAAATCTGCTTCTTTCATGACTGTATCAATGATGTACAGAGAATCCTTGAATAAGCTAATGAATATGTTGCATCAGGTTAGCAATGAAATATTTCATATGCAAATTTTAAAAATCCTCATTTTAAAGACTCATCCACATTTCATCCGTTGTATTATTCCAAATGAAGAAAAGAAATCTGGTGTAATTGATGCCAATCTTGTTTTGAATCAACTCACTTGTAATGGGGTCTTGGAAGGTATTCGTATCTGCCGAAAAGGTTTCCCTAATCGAGTTGTCTACAAAGATTTTAAACAACGGTTAGTTTATTTTTTGTTTAAAAGCTATTCAAATTTTTGTAGTTAGAAAATAGTTTTAACTGTATGTGTGATTGTCATTTTGTAAATTTATAACTGAGCTAGCTGGCGATTGCCAAATGCAATTTATTTTAAAAAAGCATAATTAAATTTAAAAAAAACTGGCGTTGTTGTATAGTTGAGAATTTAAAATTTGTGAACATTAAACTGATTTCTTTTTTACTCTGTGGTTTTCATTTAAACTAGCGCCTGTTTTAGCAATGTCTTAAGTTGAAAAAAACTTCTTTTCGGTTTATAAGATCTTTAATACTTAACTATAAACAAACTGCGAATAAGATGGAAAGCTTTTGTAAAAAGATCGTAACAACTAGAACCTAACTTTTAGCTGATATGTAAACTTTTTTAAAAATATGTTTTATATTTAAATTGTTTTAAACTTTATTTTTCAAAAATATTTAATTTAACTGAGTTGATTTAACGCTTTGTCTTTATTAGATACGGTATCTTAGCAGCAGATCAGGCAGCTGATCCAGACCCGCATAAAGCTGGTGAAAAAATGTGTGCGGTTTTGGAAAAGAAGGGAAAGCTTAAATCTGAAGAGTACCGAATTGGTCATACAAAGGTTAGGGGGATTGAAACTGTCATTGATTTATTCTTAAGCTGAGTGATATTTTGTTTTTTTTGTTAATTTTAAGTTGAACTGGGTCAAGATTATTATCTTCTTTTAAGTTTAAACTGTTTTGTTTTGATGTTTAATTCTTTCAATTTTTTTAATTTTAAGTTCAAAGAGTACAAAATTTTAGTTGATTTTAAATTAAACTGTCATCACTTGTATTTAAAAACAAAACTTTAATTTTTAAGTTTCCCAAATTTCTTTCTTTCGTTTATTTTTTGTTAAAATTTTTTAGTTATGCCGTTCTTGCTGCTGATGCCGCAAAAGCTGGTAAAGATGAAAAGGATTCTGGAGAGAAGATTCTTGACAGCCTCAACAAAAAAGGTTCCATAAAACCTGAAGAATATCAATGTGGTTTAACCAAGGTTCGAAAAATGTTTGAAAAGCTTTAGTTTTTGTTTGCTGTGCTTTTTAATTACTTATTAAAAGAATAAAAACTGTAATCCCATATTTTTTTAGGTATTCTTTAAAGCTGGAGTTTTGGCTCATCTTGAAGAACTTCGTGATGAAGCTCTCACTGTTATCATTTCTAAATTCCAACGTGCAGTACGTCATTATTTGGCACAATGTGAATATAAACGACGACTTGATCAACAAATTGGTCTTAAAATTGTTCAACGAAATGTTCGATCTTGGTTAGTTTTTTTAAAAACTGAATTAAAATATCTTTCATACAATAATAAAAATCAAAAATTAATATACATAATTAAATTTTTACAGGTGTACACTTCGAAATTGGCATTGGTTCAAACTTTTTGGACGTGTTAAGCCTCTAATCAAAGGAAATAAGAAGGATGAAGAATATGAAGCACTTGAAAAACGTTGCAAAGATTTGGAAGATTCTGTTACAAAAGAAGAAAAAGGACGAAAAGATGCTGAAGCAGTTAATAGCAAGCTTACAGCTGAAAAACAACAACTTTCTCTTCAACTTGAACAAGAACGTGAAGCTCTAGCTGAGTCAGAAGAACGATCAGCAAAGATTTTATCGCAAAAATCTGATCTTGAAAAACAATTGAATGATTTGAATGATCAATTGGCTGATGAAGAAGATCGATATGGAGCTTTGAATAAACAAAAGAAAAAGGTTGAACAAGATAATGAAGCTCTTAAAAAGAATGTTCAAGATTTGGAAGTTACAATTAAGAAGCAAGAATCTGAAAAACAAGCAAAAGATCATCAAATCCGATCTCTTCAAGAAGAACTCGCTTCACAAGATGAAGCCATTGGAAAACTTAACAAAGAAAAGAAGGCTCAAGAAGAAGCTAATCGTAAGCTCACTGATGACTTACATGCTGAAGAAGATAAAGTCAGTCATTTGAATAAGTTGAAGAATAAACTTGAGCAATCTCTTGATCAACTTGAAGATGCCCTTGAAAGAGAAAAGAGAAACCGACAAGAATTAGAAAAGCAAAAACGCAAGACAGAAGGTGAACTTAAAATTGCTCAAGAAAATATTGATGAACTTACACGTCAAAAACTTGAAAGCGAAAATAACCTTAAAAAGAAGGAGGGTGAACTTACATCCCTTACTTCCAGACTTGAAGATGAACAGAGCCTTGTTGCCAAACTTCAACGGCAAATCAAGGAACTCATGTCTCGAATCAGTGAATTGGAAGAAGAACTTGATTCAGAACGTAATTCTCGTTCCAAAGCAGAAAAATCTCGAAATGAAATGCAACATGAACTTGAAGAACTTGCTGATCGTTTGGATGAAGCTGGGGGAGCTACTCAAGCTCAAATTGAACTCAACAAAAAACGTGAAGCTGAACTTGCAAAACTTCGTCGTGATCTTGAAGAAGCAACTTTGAATCAAGAAACTGGAATGGGTGCAATGCGAAAGAAGCATCAAGATGCCATCGCTGAATTGACTGATCAAATTGATGCAGTACAAAAGATCCGTGCCAAAGTTGAAAAAGATAAAGCACATTTGCAACATGAAGTTGAAGAACTTCAAAGCAGCCTTGATCAAGAAGCTAAACAACGCGCAAATGTTGAACGCCTAACAAAACAACTTGAAGCTCAACTTACTGAAGTTACCCTAAAATCTGATGATCAAGCTCGTCAAATTCAAGAACTTTTGGCATTCAAAAATCGTTCCCAAACTGAAAATAATGATCTGTCTCGTCAACTTGAAGATGCTGAAAGTCAAGTCACTGCTTTGAATCGCATCAAAACACAATTGAGTCAACAACTTGAAGAACTTCGCCGTCAACTTGATCAAGAATCCCGTGATCGTTCCACTTTGGCTTCCCAAGTTTCCAATTATCAAATGGAATGCCAACAACTTCGTGATCAACTCGAAGAAGAACAAGATGGCAAAACTGAACTTCAACGGCTAATCTCTAAAGCTAATGCAGAGGCTGCTCAATGGCGTGCCCGATATGAAGGAGAAGGCCTTGGACGTTCTGAAGAACTTGAAGAAGCTCGTCGTCGACTTACAGCAAAAATTCAAGAAATGCAAGAAGCATTGGATCAAGCAAATGCCAAGCAACAATCATCTGATAAAGCTCGGCAACGCCTTCAACAAGAACTTGAAGATGCACAAGTTGATGCCGATCGAGCAAATTCACTTGCAAATTCCCTTGAAAAGAAGCAAAAAGGCTTTGACAAGATTATTGATGAATGGAAGAGAAAGTGTGATTCCCTTGCATCTGAACTTGAAGCCGCCCAACGTGACACTCGAAATGCCGCAACTGATGCATTCCGTTTACGAAATGCTTTAGATGAACAAAGTGAACAAATGGAAGCCGTCCGACGCGAAAACAAAGCCGTCGCTCAAGAGCTTAAAGATGTTACGGACCAACTTGGAGAAGGTGGAAAAAATGTTCATGAACTTCAAAAAGCCCGCCGCCGCTTAGAACTTGAAAAAGAAGAGCTTCAACAAGCTCTTAATGATGCAGAAGGTGCTTTAGAAGCTGAAGAATCTAAAGTTATGCGAGCACAGATTGAAATTAGTCAAATTCGTTCAGAAATTGAAAAGCGTCTTCAAGAGAAGGAAGAAGAATTTGAAAATACCCGCAAGAATCATGCTCGAGCAATTGAATCCATGCAAGCTTCCCTTGAAACTGAAACCCGTGCTCGAACTGAACTTCTTCGAATGAAGAAAAAACTTGAAAGTGATATTAATGAACTTGAAATTAACCTTGATCAAGCTAATAAAGCTAATGCTGATGCCCAGAAGAATATGAAACGGTATCAAGAAAATATTCGGGATTTGCAACAACAAGTTGAAGACGAGCAACGTATTCGTGAAGATTTACGTGATCAACTCAGCGTTGCAGAACGTCGGGCACAAATTGCTCAATCTGAAAAAGAAGATTTGGCGGTTGCCTTTGAACAAACTGAACGTCTTCGTCGTCAGTTGGAACTTGAAAATATTGATTCAAAAGAAACTGTTAACTCCCTTACAAATATTAATGTCGCTTTATCTGGAGCTAAACGAAAACTTGAAGCTGAAATGCAACAAATTCATGGCGAAATTAATGAAACTTTATTGGAACTTAAAAATGCCGAAGATCGAGCAAAGAAAGCGTCACTCGATGCAGCAAGAATGGCCGAAGAACTTCGTGCCGAACAAGATCATTCACAAAATCTTGATCGTCAACGGAAAGGTTATGAATTAACAATAAAAGATCTTCAAACAAGATTAGATGAAGCAGAATCTATGGCAATGAAAGGTGGAAAACGAATGATCATAAAATTGGAAGAACGGATCCGTGAACTTGAAGGTGAACTTGATGGTGAATCTCGTCGTCATGCAGATACCCAAAAGAATTACCGTAACAAAGATCGAAGAGCCCGAGAACTTCAATTCCAAGTTGATGAAGATAAAAAGAGCAGTGAAAGAATGTATGATTTGGTTGAAAAGTTACAATCAAAAATTAAAACATACAAGCGACAAGTTGAAGAAGCTGTAAGTACTTTTTAGAATGAAAATTAAACTGAGCATCATTAACCTATAGTCTTGTTTGTGATTAAGAAAAATTTAAACTGAATATTGATAACGAGTTAATTAATTTTAGGAACAATTAGCAACATCAAATTTGAATAAATATCGTCAATTACAACACATGTTAGAAGATGCCGAAGAACGAGCAAACATGAGTGAAGCAGCACTTGCAAAAATGCGGGCAAAAGCTCGTGGATTAGCACTTGGTGGACGAGGTCTTGCTCATTCGGTAAGCTAATAATTTTTAAAACACTGAGTGCCGAAAAAAAGTTTCAAAGTTTCAAATTTTAATAAAATGATTTCTTTTTAAAAATTCTATAAGTGATATAATTAATTTTTAAACTGATTCAATAAACAACTTGAGAATATTAAAAGTAAACTAATTTAAATTTTTTTCGTGTTGCCGAATGCTTAAAATAACTGATGAAAAAAATTCATAATTTAAAGAGCTTATTCAAAATTAAAGTAAAATTTTTCTAAAACTGCATGCTCATTTCTGATTGTCAAACTGATAATTGCAAACTAACTTTCGATTTTCAAACTAAGAACTGGAGATTTATAGATTGAAAAAAACTGCAGGAATTTGATTTGAAATATTTAATTTTTAGATGTCAAGCACCGCAGTTCGATCATCATCAATTACTCGACACGACTATGATGACTAAAATTAATATTTATATTATTATTTTTTTAGTCAACTGACACACATTTTTTTGCACATTATCGGAGCACAAAAAAGGGATAACAAGAAGCTAAAGCACCTAGTTTTTTGTTTCTTCTTTTTTTTCAAATTTTTCACAAAAAAACACCACCAACGAAACTCTTCTTTTTTCTCTTTTTTTATTCACAAAAAATTAAGCACATACACTTTTTAAACTCGAAAAAAAACCCATGCTTTTTTGCAACAAAACAATACTTACTGTTAATCATAAAACTTTTTTTTTATACTGTAGTTAGGCCCTTTTTAAAACATTTTATTCAACACCACACATTCAATGCATTTAATCCAAAGAAATCCATATATTATACTCAAGCTCAGTCATTTATTAATCTGTATATTTTATTCGAATGCTCTTTTTCAGTTTTATTTTGTTTGATTTTTCTTTTTTTGTAATGGCAATTAATAAAGTTCCATTTCTGTATTTTTAAGAGATTGTTTTTAAAACTGAAATATTTTCCGCAGAAGCATACGAATTTAAAGATATGAAAAATTAAAAGAAAAAAAGCAATGAATCGGTATTCAAAAAAAACTGAAATGCTAAAAGAATTGATTTCAAGGGTTTAAAATAATTTAAAAAAACTGTTTTAATCGAATTATAAAAAACCATTTTGTACCTGTAAAACTGTCATTTAGATGTCTTCTTTTGCTTAACTTACAAAACTCAAAAACCAACGATTAATTGTAACACAGATATTATAAAATTAACTGATAAACATAGCATCATCGATTGACAAAAATTTGATGAAAAACTGTTTGCATCTTTCTTTAGCTATTCAAAACTGTAATTTTAATTTCTCCTTCAGGCATATTTAATAAAATTTTTATGATAATTTACTTAAATAATATTATTAATCAAAAAGATAAGAAACTGACATGCCAAGAATCGTATATATTTCCATTGCTATATTTTAAAACTACATTTTTTAAAGGAAAAAATTATTAAATACCAACAATCATCGTTGCTTTGCTTCTTTGCTGCCAAAAAGAAGACGAAAAAAAAACTAAACAATTTAATTAACATTCCACTTAAGTAACTCTTTTGGCTCTCTCTCATCTTTTATTCTCCCACTTTTTTTCTAACAGATTGCCCGAAAAAAAGCTTTGAAAAGTTTTGTTCAAAACAAAAGCATTTTTTTGGGACTCTATTGTTTTGCATAAAAAACTGAAAATAACTAACATTCTACGGTGGCTATTACTTAATATTTTTCTTTTTTGCCCTTAACACGTCAGCAAATTTTTCTTTATTTTTTTCGATTTTTTGTCTACAACAGATTTTCAGAAATTTTAGGACCAATGTCACGGATTTTTTGAAGGTTAAATTTTGTTTCATCAAAAAAATTTTGTTTCTTTTTTCTTTCAAAATTCAAAGAATAACTTGTTGACTGCCTTTTTTTCTTCTTTTGAGATTCACGAGTTTACCGACGATGGCAAAAGAACGGAAATGGGACGACATCGTTTTTTAAAAAATTATGCAAATTCAATGCTGCCAATTTTTGGTTAAAGTTTTTGGAAAAAATTATTTGGGTGTCTTAAAGTTCGTTTTTTTTAAAATTAGTAAACGTCAGTTTTTTTGGATGTGAGAATTTTCATATAATCGATCAAAACTGCGGAAAAATATTGAGCATTTAAAAAATTTAAAAAACTGTTTTTTAAATTATGTACTAAATTCTGTTGATTTACTTAAGTTGTGCTCAAACATTTGCCTATTTTAGAAATGAAAAATTGAACATACTCCAAGTTGGAATTTGCGAATTTTAGTGTTTTCGTTTGTTTTTTTAACAAAATTTAACTGATAATCAGATCATTAATGACATTGCATTTTCTGGAAACTTTCAAATCATTAGTATTGATTTGAAATTTGATTCATAATTTTATTTTTTTGTATTAAACAAGTTTTTACTCTAGCTGATATTTTAAACTTTGAAATTTTCTTAACAAAACTGTTGGTTCTTGTTCTTGTTTTATTCTTCTAAAATTAAAAACTGTTAATTGGACTATTTTGTGTTTAACTGTCTGCTTGTTAATTACCATTTTTTACGTAAAATAACCAAATTTATTTTTTAAAACTATTGTTTCAAGCTTCATTAACTCAATTATATGTTTGGTTTTAGTAATGTTTTATTTTTGTCCAACAATATTGCATAAGTAAACAATGACACCTTCAAATGTGACAGCACTTGTACATGGTTTTAGCCTTTTTTCTGTTATTCTTGGAATAACTCAAGTTTCACAAATGTCACAAAAATATGCATATGAAATGAATACAAAACCACCGCCACCTTTATTTTTTGATGACGAATGGTAAGAATACTTTTTAGGGAGATAAAACTGGTTTTAAAAGTTTATTAAAGATAACTGTATTTGAGAATTCATTAGAACTCTTAAAAATATTTTTGTTTTAATTGATTTTGATTGAAAAAAAATTGTTGAATTCTATCACAATCTAAAATGTGAAGTAATTTATTTTTTATATGTGGAACCACTACTTTTAACACATTTAAAAAAAATTCAAGTAAAATAATTTTAATGGTTTGATTTTGGAAGGCTTTTTGGGGGAACATTTCTTAATTTTAATATCTATATTAACTGGGATTAAAAAATTATAAATAAAATTTTAAAAAATATTTTTATTTGTTTTATTTAGAAAATCTAATTCTGTTTCAAAGTTGAAATTTTCATTTCTTTAATAAACTGATGTAATATTTCTAATTTCTGAGGACATCTAAGTTGATGTTAAAAACTTTTTATAAACCGTAGAACGATTTCATTAGTATAAAATCCTTTTATCTCATTACATAGGTTTGTGGAAATTCATAAGTTAACAACTATAAAGTGTCACATGAAAAATAATTAATTTAGGTATAAGCAAAAAAAAGGCGTCGAAAAGACTTGTTGGGAAAATACATCTTTATATAATATTTATCTAAACCGAATTTACTCTTTTACATGAAAACAAAAAAATTTTAAAAAATTGTTAAAATCTGTTTCGTGGTAACTGCCCAAAAGTTAAATTTTGAGGTCTAGGGGCATCTGAATTTGATGTCAAAAGTTATAAAACCTATTGAAAAACTGCCAATCTATACAATCATCACAAAACCATTTCATCTGATTATTTCAGTGATCCTGCAAATGACACAATTTCTCAATATGTTTTAAAAACTATCTTTGATGAACAATACAACAAAAATACAGTACCATCAAAACGGGGTGCAACAACTGTTACCATTGAATTTGTAATTCAATCAATTGCTCAAGTCTCTGAAATTACTTCAAGTTTTACTTTGGATTTACTTTTTAGGTTAAAAACTGAACTTCACTTGTGATCTGTAACTAATTACTGTAATTTTTAAGTCAAATATGGCATGATCCCCGATTACGATTTGATCATTTAACAAACTGTTTAACAAATTTAACGTTGGGACATGCTGTTATCGACAAACTTTGGACCCCAAATGTAATCTTAATATTTATTTGAAAAACTGGCCATTTATAATTTTTTAATTTTTAGGTTTGTTTTGTAAATTCTAAACGAACAGAAATTCATAGTAGCCCAACATTGAATGTGTTCTTGCTGTTGTATCCAAATGGAACGGTAAAAAAATATATTTATTAACTGTGAACATTATTAAAATTTTTAGGTATGGGTAAATTATCGTTTACAAGTTCAAGGACCATGTGACATGAATCGTAAGTTCACAAATTGACAAAAATTGTATTAATTTGTTCATCATTTTTAAGTTGAATTGTTTCCTATGGACGTACAAGTTTGCAGTTTAGGTTTGTTATTCCTAAAATTTAACTGGGAATTAGTATCGATAATAAAAATTTGGAATTTTAAATCCTAAAAAAACTAAGTTTAATCATTTTTGGGTCCAAATTTTGACTAAAAATAATTACTTAACTAGCAACTAATTTTTTAAAAACTGTTTTAACTGTATTAGGATAACGACTTTTTTATACAACAATAAAACTCTCATTTAGTAAAAATCAATTTAGTTTTTTTGCAAATAAACTACTGTAATCGTGATTATCTATTTTTTTAGTTCTCGAATCTTACGCTTACAATGCAGCAAAAGTCAGTTTAAATTGGAGAGAATGGAATCCCGTAAGTTAAACTAAATTTAAAAATAAAACTGGTTCCTGAGAACTTCTTAGGTTTTTTCAATCGCAAAATCAAAACTTGCTGATTACACACTTTATGGGATTCAATGGACAAAGAATAGCTTTGATTATGCCGCAGGTAATCATTACATTTGAAAAAAATTTGGTTTTAACTGAGATTTACTGAACCATTATTTTTAGGTCAATGGGATCAGCTTACAGTATCCTTAACATTTAGCAGAGCTTACGGGTTTTATGTTTTACAAATGTATGCTTTTTTCTGTATTTAATAACTGTCAGTTAATAAAACAATATTTTTAGGTACGTTCCAACTTACGCAAGTGTTTTAATTTCATTTATATCATTTTGGTTAAAATCTTTACCTGCCCGAGTAACACTTGGAGTGAGCAGTTTAATGGCGTATGTGAAAACTGAAAGCTTTAATAGGCTGTTTTATTTTCTTATATTTTCAGATTAACATTTCAATATGGAAATGTTGCAAAATCTCTTCCAAAAGTTGGATATGTCAAATCTATTGATGTTTATATGGTTGTTACGACTAGGTTAGTTTATTAAGAACAGAGGTAAAAACTGGAACTTATTTGAGAATTTACATTTTTAAAATAAATTATTGGCTGTTAAAAACTGCGGAAAGAAGTTCATGCATGAAAACGAATGTTTATTTATTTTTAATTATTCAATTCAAAGCGAGTGCTAATTTTTAGCAAAAAAATCTAGCAAGCCACTGATTTTTAAAAAAATAAGTTTGTATCAGATGGGTTTTTTCTTTTAAGTTTTGGGAAAGTTATTAAAAACTGTCCAATGTTGTCTATTAGAGATTCCTAAAAAAATCTCAATAATTTTAAAATTTAATGTTTTGTGCTTATACAAAAATTTATCTAAAAACTGAGCATGACATTTACATTAATTTAACCAGATTCACAATTTAACTTTTCTTGAAATCTTATTTTTTTAGTTTTATATTTTTATCAATGATGGAAGTTGCAATTGTTTGTTTCGTTGAACATAAACTTTCAACCCAAAAAAGAAGGCGAGAATCTGAAAGAAAATTTCGAAGAATGGAAGAAATTCGAAAGTAATTTTAAATAAATTTATTTTAAACTGTTCATTGTTGCTTGTAGATCGAAAATGAGGAAAAAGACTTCTCGCTCTGGATATACTGATGATGTTCCATTTGGATTGCATCATTCTTACGGGTCAATTTCAACATCTCGACCAACGTTTGGCGAGAATGAATATGAAACTGCAAGATTTAGAAATAATGAGGCTGTAAGTCGAATTAAAAAATTTTAGTTTAAATTTTCTTTAAAAATTTTGTGTTGTAAAATTGTTAAAAAAATATTTTTTAAATCAGAAAAAACTGTGACGTTCAGCTATTTCTAAATTTAATTCTTGTAAAATTAATAATTAAATATTTTAAAACTGGTTATCAATAATCAACCCTTTTTTAGCATTTTGTGGAAGAACCAAATGGAATTTCAGCAAGAAAATCATCGAATCCAAAGGGGGCAAATGGGTTTGATCCGATGCAAGCATTAGCTGCACTTTCATTCGGTTTTGGAGGTAAGATTCTTTTTATTAATGGGTTTTAACTGTCCAGGGTTGCTTTCGAAAGTTATAATGGTAATAAAACTGAGAACATGTGAAAGGCAACAATATAAACTGCAAAATATTATTTTAAAAACCTTTTTTTAACAATTTTTTTAAAGAATCATAAAACTGAAACTTTTAATTCAAATTAAAAAATAAACTGAATGTATTTAATTACACGAAACTGTTATTTTTAAAACAACAAGAACAAGAAAATTTCCTAAAATTATGATTTTTAGAATCCCTTGGAACCGAGCTTGAAATGGATGTCCCCCCTCGATGGACCGGTGACACAATTGATTCAATTTGCCGAAAATTATTTCCATGTGCCTTTATTATTTTTAATACATTTTATTGGACTTATTATTTGATTCAAAATCATTATGCCAAAGAACGAGCTTTAAATGCACTATTTGCAACTGAATCTTAATTTTTATTCATTATTTTTATTGAAATTTTCACTGAATTCAAGAACAATGGCAACAAAAAGTTTAAACTAGCTCATCGATTATTGCAGCTAAAAGAAACAAATGTTAAAACTTACTAAATTTAAAAAAAACTCTTTAAATCCAATATTAAATGTATGTATTGTAATAAAAAATCTTTGACAGTTTTATTTAAAACTGAAAAATGTTTTATTATTATTATAAATAAACGGTTCGAAAAACTTTTTGTTGTAACTAATTGAATGTTGAACGTCATGAATCTTTCGACTGCTATAAATAAATTTGTCATCGTATTTCTGAAACAATTAACACTGATTCAATGTGGCTTTTTAATTCTATCCCAAACTATATCATCATGAATGTTCTCGTCTCAAAAAATAGAAAAATGAAGCATCTATCAAAACATTAACCTTAAAAACAAAAAAGGCCAAATCCGAATACCAGTTATAAAGGACTAAAAAAAGAGAAAATTGCAGTATTTTAATTAATAAAAAACAAACTGTATTTCTGAAATCATAAGGAAAATTATACGAATTTGAATCAGAATAAATGTAGTAATATTTTTTTTGAATCGTTAAACAGCTAAAAATTTTGTAAAACTACAGTTTTGAATAAAAAAATTATGCAAATTTTCGGAAAATTTTTGAATGCCACATTTAATGTTTGTAAATTTGCCATTTTTATTCTTATCATTCAAAATCAATCGCTTCAAAGTATTGCAACTTGTCTTACTTGGTCCACAAGCTACAAGAAAAGGTAAGTATTTTAACACTACAGTATAATTATTATTAATTTAAATCTCTTTTTTTAGATAATGTCAAGCAAAGATGATGGTTCCTGGACATGTCGGGATAATGAAGGCGAAAAAATTGATTGGTTTTACATATCGAAACCACCGAAAACTGATAGATCATCTGGGGTTCGATATTATTATTATGATTCAAGCATGGATTCAAAAGGTTGTCGAGAAATGAAAATATTTGATGATATCACAACTGATAAAACGGTAATATTTTAATATTTATTATAAATTTTTAGAAGGCGCATTCATTGTTTAACTTTTAAAATTGGTTTTTTGAATACTCGGATTACTTGTTATCATGATATTGTTTCCTTTTACAGAAGAAAAAAGCATTAGAAGCAAACACTATGAAAAACAAAAACGTTTTGATGTGAATAAAATATGAATATTTTATAAACAATCGATATCGTGTATATCTCAAAAAGTAATACAAGAAGGTAATAAACATAGTTGTTTTTGGAAATCTATGCTCTCAAATTACTATAATCATTCTTCTATAAAATATTTAAATGTTGAAATTTTTACTTTTTATTGTATTTTTTATTTTTTCAAATAAAAACATGTTTTTCTTGAAAGACGAGATCCATCGTGAATAAACTTTTGATACTCAATTTTGATTGCATGTCTTGACGCGAAAACATCTTCATTGGCGCTTGTTTTTGTGTTCGATGCGGCTGAAAAAAAAAGAAAAGAAAAAACAAGCTCCAATGAGTCCCTGATTTTTGTAAAAAAAAGTTTATTCACGATGAATCTTCTCCTTTAAGCATGATCATGCACTTAATAAAATTTTATTGTTGTTACGGTAGTTTGATATCGTAGATTTTGAATATTAACTTTGTTTATAACGCTCGTGTATTACCTTTTGAAATATGGCACGATATCGACGAATTTAGATCAAATTTGGCTGAAAAACAAATTCGGTTACAACAAATATAAACTCCTTGTATAATTATTATTAAGTTTTTTGTATTTTTAAATTATGTAGTGTAAGCAAAACAGATTCTGAATTTTAATTTATGTAAATGTAACACAAATTTGCTTTCTTTGTGATTTTAGTTTTGTTTGTGCATCATAAATTTCATTGTAACTAATTTTACCATTTTTTTGGTAGTTGAGATTACTCGACCCTGGATGCATAAATGATATGAATTATTATTTGATGGTGAAATCCTGTTTCTACTAATTAAAACAAGGAAATTTGTTTAGTTCTAGTTGTATTGATGTTATTTTAAAGGGGGAAGGCGCATCGCCTGTAGTTTTTTTGATGCGAAGTCGATTGCATTTCTCGACGCGAAAACACTTTTCATTGGAGCTTGTTTTTTTCTTCACTGCAGCGGCAAAAAAGAATAAAAAAAGCAGCTCCAATGAGTCCCTAATTTTTGTAAAAAAAAGTTTATAGGCGATGCGTCTCCTCCTTTAATGTACAACATTAAAAACGAAATAAAAATAACGGACTGTATGATGTAATGTTTCGTCACACTTGTTTTTATTTTTAGCCCCAGAAGTATAAGATCATAACCAAGTTGTAACTGCAAAAACAAAGAGATTTGGTTTGCTCTACTTCAATTGAGTAATAATAAATATCATGTATGCATCTCGGTTGAATAATTTCGACTGTGTACCTTTGATCAGAAACTTCCAGAAATGAATTGGCAAGGATCCTTTTTCTGTTTAATTTATTAAAATTACTTTCATTGACTGGATTAGGGGTTTTTCCTCTTCGAAAGCGATAAAATTAGTCAAAATGAAATCAGCGAATAATAAATTAAACCACAAAGCAAACTTACTGCTACATTGACGTCACTGAAATATCAGAATTAAGAATTACAAATTTTAAAAAAAGTAAAAAGAAATAAAACAGGGAAACAGATATTTCGACCTCATCAAAAACTTTCAGTAGAAAGAAAAGCAAAGGCACTTTTTTACCCAAAAAACAGGCAATATCATAATGACCGGTAACATGAGTATTCTGAAAACCCATTTTTTAAAAAAAATCAAAGAAGCCGTCTTTTTTAAAACTACTTTTAGGCTCTTTACCATACTTTCGATCAAATTTATCAATTAAAACCTCGAAATCCAAAAGAAGAAGAATATATTCAACTTATATACAACGATCAAATGGATAACCGATCTTTTGCAAATGGTCATATGAAGGGTGCTTTGTGCTTTTACAAAAATTCAGGATATTTTATTACACATAGTGTACCACAATATATTAATACTAATATTAAGAAATGGATTCTCATCGATTTTGCAACTAATGGAATTCGCGAAGGTCAACATTTCTTTGGAATTACAATTGATAAAAAAGGTCTTGAAATTTTATTACATCATTTATATATTTCAAAACCAAAGATTTGGAAACCTCATATTCATTCATCATTCATCGATTCATCTTCTTCTCCCCATTTGATTAATATCAGAGAAAACAAATTTGAGAAATATGATTTCCATGATAATTTTACGCTTGAAAGTCTTGGTGGTCATGAACTTCAAATTTTTACTCAATCCTTTACAAGAAATGTTAATTTATGGCTTGATGTTGCAGAAGCATATCCTTCGAAAGTTTTTGCAGTTTCATCGCATTGGAATGATACATTGAAAGTTCAAAATTCTGTTCTCGGGCTCAAAGTTGTCACAAAAACCAAGCTTAAGAATCATGGTAATTGGAATCCATCTCAAGAACATTCAAAATTGGCATTTTCGGATAATATGTGTTGTTTTGGAGATATGAATTATACGGTAAGTTTTATAGTAAGTTTAAGCGCATACCTAAATGTGAAAAAAAAGATGAAAAGGAACTGCATAAAACAAGAATGAATTTAAAGGATGTGTTGACAATAAATTGATAAAGATTGCTACAATTTTGATAATTCTCGTTTTTATTGTTTAGTGAACGAGTGCCCGCTTTAGTTGAGCGAATTTTGTCTCTTTATAAGGATTATCTAAAAATCATGTGATTTTTAGACCCTCTCCTTCATGAGCAAAGATCAAAGCCTTTTACCGACATCATCAAAGCCGCATGTGACATTTTTGCTCACTCCCTCCTTTTCCCTTCATGGTCACCCCTGTTTTATTTTATTTAAAACGTAAACTTAAGCTAAATGAAATTGTTCCCATTTAAAGCTGAATGTAAATGAAAAGTTACTTATTGATCACGTAAGTCATTTTAACAATTATCTAAACTTTTTAGAATCTTAAAGTTCATCGATCTGGAGGAATTTACTGTTTCAAAAACAAGAATCTTTATGATGCCATTCATAAGCAATTTACATTTGTAACTGAAGAATAGATGTTAACTGAAACGAATAAATATTTTCTTCATCACTTGTATTAGTTGCACAATAAAAACGACTTAAAAAGTGTTCTTAAAAATATTCATATATATTTTACAAAAACACAATGAAAGGAGAAAGTATACATTTTTTCGAAATGTCTTTAAAAAGTCTGAAACAAATTTCTTATACCAGACTTGTTTAAAACTTTTGTTTCCGAACGATACAAATATCGAATATCGCACAATAATTAGTTAAACATTTTTTTACGATGTTTTTAAAAATATTTAAAACATTTTTTTGACATCGGATACTAAATAAGTATGTTTGTAACGAAAATCATTGTCATAATTAAATGAATGTTGAATATCAAGAATATTTTCACTGCTATAAATAACTCCATCATCGCACATATATTTCTAAAACGATAACGTTAAAAAAAATACTGAAAGTTTCGCCGAATACAGAAAACACACCTTTACAAAATCCACAAATTTTGAAGAGTTTGTGTTTTCTTGGGTAATACTGGCATTAATCCTTATTTCATGAAACTTTGAATCATTTGGTTCTTTATAAATCCAAACATATTCAAAACGTCCAAATAATTGAAAAGCATGTGAACTAATAATCCTAAATTTTGTTGATGATTTAAATTATTTTAAAAGCAACAAACTCAATCTTTTTTGTGATATCTTTAGCAATCAAATGTTCATAAATTTTATCAAAGTCAACAGAAATAGCCATGAATTTGTAGTGAATAACAGGAAATGGACATTCTTTGACATTAAAACAATCAATTCCATCTGTTTTAAATTGAAAAGCAATTATCGGAGGAGTTGAAATTGTTGGAATTACAAAATTAAAAGATTCACATTCTTTCACACCCCCAAGATTTTGGATAATTTCTGAACTTAAAAGACCAATTTTTCGTTTCACATCAAGTTTCCGTTTTTTGATATGATCGAAATACTTTTTGTCAGTTATCCTAAACTTATTGGCACTAATATCCAACCACCACTTTTCTGAAACTGAAAAACAATGCACCTTAATCGGATATCGATCAGATTCATTTTTCATAGCTTTATTGATTTTTGACAGCTCAAAAGCTGTTTTGCCATGTGAAAGTTGAATCACCCTTGCCAACAAAGCATTTAATGGTGTATAAAATTTATTTTTCATTGAAGAAAAATTTGTTGTTTTTCCAGAAAATGGAAATTTCATTTGATCCGTGTTCATTGAAATCAAATATTCTACTCGACTCCAATCATTTATAAATTTGCGTTCGTAGGTTGAAAAATCATCTTCAACACCAAAATATTCCATCATTTCTTTGAAATTTTGTTTTCGAATTCGAGATAAAATTGATTTTGCAATGGAATTAAAAACTTCATCACTGTCCAGAATGCTCAAATCTGTGCAAATTTCAGCAAGCTTTTGGTCGCTTAAATCTGACAAAAACGAATCATCTTGTTTTTCAATAATTTGAATAAAATACTCGAGGGATTCTGAAGAACACGCAACTTTGACATGTTCGATGATCGAAGTCATTTCTAGAAATTGATTACAAAAATTTAATAACATCACATTTTATCCGAAATATGAAAAACTTTGCTATACAAATTTGCATACAGAAAACATACCACTCAAATTCTTTAACAAAGTTGAAGCTTTCATAACATTTTCATCAACATTAAATTTTTTGTTATCAATGGACGATTGAAGGGTATACATTTGATGTATTAAAAAGTGGTAAAAATTGTAGTAAATATATAAATTTGAATAAATTTCTCCACCCTAACAAAAAGAAAGGCAAAACAAATGACAGAAATCAATTTCTTCTTTTTTCTTGCTTTGTTACAACAAAGAATGGACAGATTGAAAAATGATGGACAAACGACCTGGGAATAATAACACTGAATTTATATTTTTATGACGTCCTATTCAGTTAAAAACTGGAGAGATAAAGAAACAAATGTTAGAAATTACTAATTTTATATAAAACTGTTTATAATTATTTTATTAAAATTTGAAAAAAATAAACGGCTTGAAAAACTTTTGTCAGACATTTATTAAACTAAAAATTAAATAGCTTATGATGATTAAAAGCTTCATTTTTTACAATTTCAAAATCTTTCTCTCTTTTTCTTAATAACAGCTTTAACTCATGCTGTGATTTTCGTTATTTCTTTGAAATTTAATTTGCGCAATTTTGAGTGAAAAATATTTTTAAAGAGGTTTTAAACGGGAAATAAGGATAATTTATTTTTTTCTATGAGTACATCGTTCGCGAAAATCTTTTTCAAAGCTTTAAAACAATTGCGTTAAAGAACTACAAAAAATGTTGTGGCAAATTTGATGTTCCTTGTTTTCTTTTTAAAAAAGTGTATTTTGTTTTGGTTGTGATGGAAATAAAAATGCCACTTGATGTTCTTGGATAAGAAAAAAACTCTAAAAACAATGGTATTAAATTCAATGTTACCAAATATTTTAAATGTTGCACAAATTATTGGAATTGCAACAAATATTTCAAGTGTTAATTCTTCGATGCCCTTAAATACTTCTGCTGTTAATTACACTTTCAATGATTCAAGGGGTATGTAAAAGAACTGAAAACTTGAAAAGATTCATAAAACTGTTCCATTGGTGATTATTTTTACAACAAAAATCTATTTTTTTTGAAATTCAAACTGAATTCGCCATTGTTAAGTCGTTCAATGTTACCAAATACAAAAAGAAACCTTTAGCTACCCAAAACTGTGGCACACGTTTTTTATAAAAAGAACAACTTAAAAAAATTGCACTTGTTTTTTGAACAAAAATTGATAATATTTTTAACTTAACTGATTCAGTTGGTAGGTAAAAAACTGATATTTTATTTAAAAGGATTCATAAAACTGTTCAATTGGTTTTATATTATTTTACTTCAAAAATTTGCAAGTTCATATCTATTCTTTTGAAATTCAAACTGAATCTGACATTGACATATAAAGCAAAACCTTTTGCTATACAAAACCGTAATACATTTGTTTTCTAAAAAGAACAACTTAAAAAAATTGAACTTGTTTTTTGGACAAGAACTTATAATATTTTTAACAAAACTGACAGTATTTATCAAACAATTGTAGAATGCCAAAATGCAGATATCACAATGCAATCTCAATGGATTTTGAGGTCAATTTTAAATGAACATTATGACCCTCAATTGGTTCCAAATCCAAAAGGTGTTTTAGTCAGTGTTGAATTGGCCCTTCAAACATTTTACGATATCAGTGAAACAAGTGCCAGTTTTACTGCTGATGTTTTATTAAGGTAATTATTTTTAAACTGCATCAGCTTCAGTATTGGTATTTATTTTTAGTCAAATTTGGCATGACGAACGCCTTCGATTTAATCAACATTCACATTGTTTACAAAATTTAACTTTGAGTTACATTGTAACAAATAAAATTTGGCAACCATTTGTAAATTTTGTGAACAGCAAGAAAAGTGAATTACATACTTCCCCGACCCCAAATCAATTTGTATTAATTTATCCAAATGGAACGGTAAGAAATTAAGTGGTAAACTGGATGAATGTATGCGATAGGATAATTTTAGATTTGGACAAATTATCGCTTGCATGTTGAAGGTAAAATTTAAAACTGTGAAGAGTTTCAGTAGTGTATAAATGAAGTTATCAATTATAGGTCCTTGCTCGTTTTCGTTTGAAAATTTTCCCATGGATGAACATGTTTGTGGGTAGGCGTCTTAAACATTGAATAAAAATTAACTTTTTTAAATTATCATACAGTGCTCCACAAAACTATAACCCACATCAAAATTGAAGAATTTAAAATTTGTATGATAAGTGAATTGAAGGTCTCTCAAAAGTTATTAAACTATTAATTTTTTTTATATGATTTACAAATTGAACCCTTCAAAACTGCAAAAAAATATAATTTTTGAATTATTACTATTAAAACTGAAATGAAAAAAAAATTTTTAGACTTGTTCTTGAAAGTTATGCCTATAATACGGCACAAGTTCGACTAAAATGGCGGGATTGGGATCCAGTTTTTTCTTACAGTTCAAAAACAGTTTTGCCAGATTATATTTTAAGTGAAATTCGATGGGATAAAACTTCTTTCATTTATGCCGCAGGTAAAAGTTCTTTATTGGGATTTAAACTGTGGTGTTGAGTAACAGCATCTATGTATTTTTAGGTCAATGGGATCAATTAAATGTTCATTTTGTATTGACGAGAATGTTTGCATTTCATATTTTTCAAATTTATCTTCCTCTTCAAACGAGTATTTTTATTTCATGGATAAGCTTTTATTTAGGTAAAACTGAGTGTGGTTAAACTTTAAAAATAATAATTGAAAAACTGTTTTAAATTTTCTAATTTGCTCGAACTAATTTATTTTAATTTATCGATAATAACTGGAAAGAAAAACTGAATACCGATGGCATATGGTTTTTACAAAAAAACTTTTTCATAACGGTTTTTTAAACTGTTGTGTCGGTTTTCCAATTACTAAAAACTAGAGGAGGAACCAGTGTCTCCTCCGTTCCGTTCCCGTTCCGGAACTGGAACGTATACCCGTTCCTTAATTTAAGAACGGAACGGATGGAACGGGTACAGCTTTAATAAGAACGGAACGGAACGCGTTCCTTTACATGTTTTCACTAATTTTCTCCATAAATTTGGGTTAAAAACTGCACCTCGAAAATTGCAAAAAGCTTATTTTCATCCTATTTGTTCTTTAAAAGCCTTTTATGTTCCAAAAATATCTTCTTTTCCCTTTTTGGGCGGATAAAAAACCTTGCCCTACAAAATTTTTGCACCTCTGATAACCAAGAACCCAGTATTTTGCAAGAACGGGAACGGAACGGGAACGTATACCTGTTCCTGACGTGGGGAACGGAACGGACGGGAACGGCTTGGGTAGAAATTTGGAACGGAACGGACGGAACGGATAAAGCTGGAGAAGGAACGGAACGGTACGCGTTCCAAAAAAAAGTGGAACTTTGGAGACACTGGGAGGAACAGAATAACAATTATGTAAATCTGTTTTTAAAAGCTACTTTTTAAATTTAAACTGAGGCATTTAATGGCGCCAAATTAAAAAACTGTATTCATCCTTATTTTATTATTATTATTTTATTTTATCTTTTTTTTTCAGACACTCGAGCACTTCCAGCCAGAATGACTTTAGGAGTTTCAGCAATGATGGCCCTGACATTTCAATATGGTGCCATTCTTCGGACTTTGCCCCGAGTTGCTTATGTTAAAGCTGTTGATGTTTGGGTTTTTGCATCTGTTTCATATGTATTTTTATCCCTTATTGAATCTGCAATTGTTGGATATCTTGAACGAATTCGACAGAATAAACGCCGAAAACTGCGAAAGAAGCTTTTACATGAATCCCGTGATTCTCTTTCATCACTTGGAAATTATGGCACATTTTATTCAAATGGATGTTTTTCACCTTTTCCACATCAAACTGTAATTAATGAAAATGATAAACAAAATGTTGAAGGATTAAAGCTAATTGCTGAAATGGAAAAGCTTCCATCTGTTATTCCGGCACCTGCAAAAAAAGGCATCAATTTTATTGTTTCAATTTTTGAAGCAAGACTTTTTATTCAACGGTGGAAAAAGTAAGGAATTTTTTTAAAATAAAGTTTAAATTCGATGTTTAAACTGATCGGGCCAAAACTTGTATAGCTGTTTTTTGTACACATTACATTTTTTTTAATGATATTTACATTCTAATAACTGTACTAAATAAATATTCTTTATTTAAATTAAATTAAAGTTTTTTACTTTTTAACTAGATACTGAACATATATGGAATATAAAAATTCTTAACAGAGAAGTTCTAGTGTTAAATTATTATATACAAAAATTAAACTAAAATACAAGATTCTTAATTGATCCCTAATTCAAAATTGCGTTTTGTATTCTTTCTAAACCGCCTAAGAACTTTTTTTTACAAATTAAAGCTGTTTTTTTTACTTTTATGCAGCTGCAGGAAAGAAAAAAAACAAGCTCTAATCAAGGTATTTCTTAAAAATTAAATAGACCAAAATTTCAATAAAAAACCAGAATAAAACTGAAGCAATCGAGTTTTTCAAAAATGAGTAAAACTGCAATAATTTTATTTACACCAAAATTTCAGGGAATGGTGTGATCCGGATAAATGGGATTTAGCAGCAAGAAAATATTTTCCATTAAGCTTTTTTATTTTTAATATTATTTATTGGTCATATTATCTTGGATATATTAAATTAATAAAACCATATTTGTCAAAATCTTTGTAAATTAATAAATACTTTGAAATAAAAACTGTAACCATTTGAAATTTGAATAGCATGGAAATTATGGTTAAAACACAATAAGATAGTTAAAAGTATAACGATTATATTTATTTGTAAAACTGCCAGATATTGCATGTACGTGAAAATTGAACATAACTAAAATGTGCGATTAAACTGCAAAATCATCACCTTTTTTGTTGTAAACATTCTTCCCGACTTTTTTATGTTAAAGAACCAAATTTTGACTGAACATTTTTTACACTTTTTCCCTTCTTTTCTTTTCTGTTTTTTTTACTTGTCTGCTCAAAGTGACCTTTTTGCCGAAAAAAGCAAAACAAAAGTTGTCTACTTCGAATGTCAAAGTAAAAGCATAAATTTTTTTATGCTGGTAATGTCTATCGATTTTTTCATTAATCAATTTATTTAACTGATCACGTATACCATCATTCAAACCTTTACTCTTTATTTCATCAATTCAATGAAGAATAATTATTCATCATCATCTTTATGGTTGCATGTTTTGGAAAGACTTATAATAAATGGAAATGAATAATCTCAAAAATCAAAGAATGATGATGAAATATTTTTAGAAAAACAAATTTATCATTTAACAATTAAAAGAGGTGTAAGTTGTTTATTTTAAATAATTTTTTATACTTAATGTTAAAACTGAAATGCAGTGTTAAAATTGGACATCAAATTTGATGATGCATGATTTAAGTTGAGGTAAAAACTGTGCTAAGATTTAAATTTAGATTTTTCAAGGAATATCAATTGTGATAAAAGACAGTTTATAAAAATCGTTTATTTTAACTTGAAAAAATTTTTAAGGATATTTTTAAACATTCAACTCATGTGGTTCACCACAAAATCCATGTTGAAATTCAATTTTGTCAATTACAAGATTTTTCTGACATTGAAAAAATTGTACAAAATTATGAAACTACGGTAACTGACTTCCTTTATAAAATCATCAAAAATACATATTTCAGACAAGATTAACTTTTATAAATCTTCCACCACCATTAATTGACCCTTTATTTAATTTAATTTTTGTTGGTTCTTTAACAAGTAAATTGGAATTTATCAAAATTTGTTCAATGCGTTTAAAGAAACAAGAATTAAAACTTCTGATTCAACACTGTAGTCAATTGAAGACATTAATGTTACCAAATTGCAAAATTGACAAAGTTATTAGCTTAATTGAAATTATCAAAAGGCTGCCGCTATTGGAAGATTTTGAGTAAGTTTTTTAAACTGAGAGTCATAGATGAATTTTGTCTTCTTTTTTTGTGATTAATATTTTAAAAAAAGCTAGTTTTAAAACTGGTTATTTTGTTTCAGATATATTTCACTGTAATTTAAGTTTTTTTAATGAAAGTGAGGTTTAAAAACTATGTTTTCTTAAACTGGAACTACAAATTAACAAATTTTTAAAACTTGGGACAGAAATTTTAGCAAAGCTTAAACTAGCGAGGATATAAGTGTGTATTTATTACAATTAAGATTTTTATTAACATTTTAAAATTATTAAACTGAAATTCTTAATAGTATCAAATTTTCAGTGGATTAACAACAAAAGGAATTGGAATTTCCCCGCATATTTTCAATTTTCTTCTTCAAAAACATCGGGTGATGAAAACACTTTTGATTTCTCCGATAACAGTAATTTTTGTTGATCAAATTCTTGGATATTTACCTTTTTGGGAAACTTATGTAATTAATTCGAATGTAAGTATTTGTTATTTATTTAAACTGAAGATTTTTGTAGTGATAGGTTTTAACTGAAACAAATTTTTATTCAAGAATTGTTCGAAAACTGTAATACTTCCAAAAACTTTTTAGCCTTCAAAGTCTGTATTTAATGCTGGAATTTGCATTCGATTGGATTCAATTTTTTCTTCCTCAAAAACGGAAGAAACAGATGAATTTCAAAAAAGTATTGATTTTGTTGAGAATGTTACAAATATGATTTATGCAAATTACAAAGAAAATGCCATTAAACTGAGATCAAATAATCCTGAAAATGAAGCATTTATGCCTAAAACAGCAACTCGGGTTCGACAAATTAAAGAAAAATGTTTATATTTTGATTTGCCAACTGAAAATAGTTTTTTGCAAAACTGAGAATTTTCCCATCTATTTATGTATTGAATATATGTTTATGTTCTAAAGTATATAAACGAATTATCAGCTTGTTTTAGAAAACTGGTTTGAACAATACTAATTGGATAATATGACCCACACCTTTAATGAAAAAACACTTATAAATCTGTTGCATAGTTGTTGAAAAAATATAATACAACTGTTGTTAAAAAATTAAAAAATTATTTTACAAAACTGACTATGTATGCCCTCGAAGAATGTGCATTGTATGTTACATGTTATCAATCTAGTTTTAAAAGTGTGTTTTAAAAATGGCTCGGACTCAATTTTTTAGTTGATTTCTGTAATTGAAATAAACCAGTGCTTTCAATAATTCATTAAAAATCAGGAATTGAACCGATTTGGCTAATTTCATGATTATATAGGTTTTCGACCATGCTGATTCCGAATCTGACATCTACGACTCAAAAAAATGGCAAAAACGCGCCTTAAATTTTTGCTTTTTTTGGCACATTTATTTTTAGTTATAAACTGTTCAAGTCATTTCTTTTTTTTGAAATTTTTGTTTAAAATTTTTTTCTTTTTTATGTGATGAATTCTGTTGTGTTAGTTTTCTTATTTCAGAAATTAAAAACTGAATGTTTGTATGATTTGACTTTGAAAGTCTTTATGGTTTTCTTTTGCTTTTTAGCAAACAAAAGTTTAGTTAACTGATACGACCTTGCATATCTGAAAAATGGAGTTATGTATAAAGTTTTATAGATTTTAAAAAATAAAAAATATGTTTTCACTGTTGCCGAAAGGTTGAATTTTGATAATTTTTTTAAGGCTAGCTATTTTTTTAAACTTAAAAACTGTTTTGTTTGCTATAACCCAATATTTTTGTCATTAAAAATTTTGTTTACGTTTAACTGTTTGCTTGTAAGAAATCGCTTTTTTTAAGTAAAAACGAATTTATTTTTTAAAACTATTGTTTAATGCTACATTAACTTAATTACCAACGCCATCCGATAAGAATGTAATTTAAGTATTCATGAAAGCCAAATTTTATGGCTGGAAATTTATTGAGAACTTTTATAGATTGTTGATAAAATTTTATAAAAATATGCAAATTTGGAAAAAATTATTTCTTATGTAAATGGCCATTTAAATGGTACTGCTTGATGGGGAGAAAGTTTGCAAACTTTGTTTTTTTCTCGGAGACTAAAAAAGTGAAAGGAGTTGAAGAAAACATTTGCAACAGCTGTATCAATATTTAAATCAAAAACTCAACTAAATTTAAAAAAACTAGCTTTTCAAAAATACACAAAGACACAAAAAAATTCATTTAAAAAAATTACACAAAAGAATTTGTTGTTGTTTCAATATAAGAAACATGGGTTTGCAGAAGAAAAAACATGCAAAAATGTTTAGACAGATGACTCCTTTAAGAAATTTAATGCCTATATAAATTGAAACAAGACTGTGTAAGAAATTAACACACTCAAAATGTACAAATCAATTATTCTTTTTATTTTTGCATTAATTTATTATGCAAATTGTCAATGCTCCAATCCTGCTGCAACATTTGGTAACACAATTTGTGGCGGTTCTGCGGCTGAAACAGCCGATTGTGCAGCAGAAGGTGGGGTATGCGAAGGATTTGCATGTTGTATTAATCCCATTAGTGCTGTCACAACTGTAACATCAGTTACAATTACGCCTTCAACTTCAACTGGTGATATTGGACGTAAGTTTTTAAATGATTTTTTCTAAATGATGATCACTATTGATGTTATTTAAAGCATGCTTTGATAATGAATGTCCGACTGGCTACACATGTATTACTGAAACACAACGATGTTTGATAAGTGGATGCATCGGAGGTTTATATTTATTCATAGATTCAAATGAACAAACAAAAAAAAAGAAACTTTTAGCTTGTTTTGATAATGAATGTCCAACTGGGTATACATGCAATACTTCAACACAACTCTGTTGTTCAACAACTTCATCTGTAACAACTTCACCTACAACCACTTGTAGAGATTTAATTGGTCCCAGAGGATATTCAGATTGCCCTGCTCGCGCATCACTTTGTAATAATACTGTTTACTATAATCTGATGACCCAACAATGCCCTCGAACATGCAATCGATGTACTTCTACATTAACAGCCACATCTTCATCAACTACATGTTAGTTTTATTTTTTTCTACAGAGTTTAAACCATTTTTTTGTTTGCAGGCGTTGATTTGGCCAGAGCAAATGGTACATCAGATTGCCCCCAATTAGCTTATCTTTGCAATAACACTGCATATACAACCCTCATGACTCAACAATGTCCTCGAACTTGTGGTCGATGTTCTACTACTGGATAAAAAAAATAATTTGATGGCTTTTTAAAAATATTAATCATGGATAATAATAATAACAATCATCTAATAAATTATATCTTGCTTTGAGATCAATTTAAGATTTTCAAATTACACGAAAGTCATTTCAAATAACTCTAAAAGGCTCGAGTGCCAAATAATTGAAGTTTTTAGTGATGCTCTGACAAGGGAACCGTACCGACTGTAACCTGCAATTTGAGATAAGATATATTTTATCGTGTTCCCCATGTGTTCAAATGTATCTATGCAAATTTCTAGCGGCCCCGATTATCAAGTGTCATTTTCACCTAATTTTAGTAATGTACTATAATTTGGTATATAATTCAATCCTTATATCTTGAATATATCTTTGTCTGTTTATAAAAGTTTGATATGGTCAGAAATGTGTCATTCATCGTTTACATGACCCTATTTATGTGCTGCTAGCTTTTTGAAACTTGTAAAACCAAAAACACGCTTTCAAGATACAAAGAATGAACTAGATACCAAATTATAGTGCATTACTAAAATAAGGTGAAAATAACACTTGATAATCGGGGCCGCTAGAAATTTGCATGGGTACATTTGAACACCTGGGGAACACGATAAAATATATCTTATCTCAAATTGCAGGTTACAGTCGGTATGGTTCCCTTGTGAGACTTATGAATAAAACATACACAAAAGAAGTAGAGTATTTAACAAATCGAATTTTTCAAGATTTAAAAGTATAATTTTTTTCCGAGATTTTCCTGACATTGAAACAATTGTACAAAATTATGAAACTACGGTAACTGGCTCAACAAGACAGTTGAAAGTGAAACGATTAAATTTATTTGTTAAATTGCCAGGTTCTGCAAGTTATGATACATGAAAATTGAACATAACTGAAATGCGCGATAAAACTGCAACAATATCACCTTTTTTGTTGTAAATATTCTTCCCTACTTTTTTTTTTGTTTTTTTTATATAGAACCTTGTTTTGACTGAACAATTTTTCTACTTTTTTTGCTTCTTCGCTTCTTTTTCCTTGTCTGCTTAAAGCTTTTTGTGACCTTTTTGCTCAAAAAAGCAAAACAAAAAATGTGTACTCTGCAGCGCAGACATTTCTTTTTTCAATCTTAATTGTCGAAGTAAAAACATTTATTTTTACACTGTTTATATTATAGTAAACTGCTTGATTCTTTCATTTTTCATTAAAGAATTTATTAAATAGTTAATTTTTTTACGGTTTAAATCTTTACTATTTATTTCATAACTGTCTTATACTTTGTTGTGATCAATGAAGAATAATTATTCGTCATCATCTTTATGGTTGCATGTTTTGGAAAGGCTTAAAATAAACGGAAATGAATCATCTCAAAAATCAAACAATGTTGCTGAAGTATTTTTAGAAAAACAAATTTGTCATTTAACAATTAAAAGAGGTGTAAGTTGTTTATTTTAAATAATTTTTTATGCTTAATGTTAAAACTGAAATGCAGTGTAGCTTCCTATAATAATTTAAAATTGGACATCAAATTTGATGATGCATGATTTAAGTTGAGGTAAAAACTGTGCTAAGATTTAAATTTAGATTTTTCAAAGAATATCAATTGTGATAAAAGACAGTTTATAAAAATCGTTTATTTAAACTTGAAAAAATTTTTAAGGATATTTTTAAACATTCAACTCATGTTGTTCACAACAAAATTCATGTTGAAATTCAATTTTGTCAATTACAAGATTTTACTGATATTGAAAAAATTGTACAAAACTATGAAACTACGGTAACTGACTTCCATTATAATATCTTCAAAAATACATATTTCAGACAAGATTAACTTTAATAAATCTGCCACCGCCATTAATTGACCTTTTATTTAATTTAATTTTTGTTGGATCTTTAACAAGTAATTTGGAATTTATTAAAATTTGTTCAATGCGTTTAAAGAAACAAGAATTACAACTTTTAATTCAACATTGTAAGCAATTAAAGACGTTAATGTTACCAAATTGCAAAATTGACAAAGTTATTAGTTTAATTGAAATTATCAAAGGTCTGCCGTTTTTGGAAGATTTTGAGTAAGTTATTTCTTTTAAACTGAGAGTCATAGCAGAATACCGTCTTCTTTTTTCGTGATTCATATTTAAAAAAAGCTAATTTTAAAAGTGGTTATAATTTGTTTCAGATATATAACACTGTAATTTAAGTTTGTTCTAATAAAACTGAGGTGAAAAACTAATTTTTCTTAAACGGGAAAACTAAACATTGCAAAATTTTTTCAATACTGGAGAAATAAATTTTATGAAAAATAAAACTAGTCAGGGCCACCCTAACTCGGAGAACTGAGTTAGGCGCAGACATGAGAAATGCGGCCGAAATTTACTGCCGGCCGCGCCGCCGGCCAAAAATTCGTCGGCCGTGCCGGCCGCCGGCATGAAAATTTTGGCCGGCCGGCCGGCGGCGCGGCCGGCATGCGGCGGGCAGCGGCGGCCGGCCGCATTTCTCATGTCTGGTTAGGCGAGTGTTTACTAAAATCGAAATTTTTTTATATTTTTTAAATTCATTAAACTGAGGCTTTCTAACGTTGCAATTTTCAGTGGATTAACAACAAAAGGAATTGGAATTTCCCCGCATATTTTTAATTTTCTTCTTCAAAAACATCGGGTGATGAAAACACTTTTAATTTCGCCGATAAATGTAATTTTTATTGATCAAATTCTTCGATATTTGCCCTTTTGGGAAACTTATGTAATTAATTCAAATGTAAGTAATTTTGTATACACTGACTTTATGAGAGATTCCGTTTAAACTTTTACAATTTTGTTATCCATCGATTATGCGAAAACAATTTCCAAATAATCTTTTTTCAGCCATCAAAATTAATTTTCAATGCTGGAATTTGCATTTGATTGGATTCAATTTTTTCTTCCACAAAAACGGAAAATGATAAATTTCAAAAAAGTATTGATTTCGTTGAGGATGTTACAAATATGATTTACGCAAAATACAAAGAAAATGCCATTAAAGTGAACATCCTTAACTCTTGGAATGAAATATTTATGCCAAAAACAGCAACTCGGGTTCGACAAATTAAAGAAAAATGTTTATATTTTGAATTGCAAACTGAAAATAATTTTTTGCATAACTGAAAATGGTATAATTCTAGAATAGTGGACAACTTTTTTTTTATTTTTTCCAATGCACGCACAATAGATGTGCGTTCATTCCTTCATTCTTTTTTTTGAATGATTGTGAACAAAGAAAAACAAAAAAGGAAAATGATGAAAAAGAAATGTCTTTTTTCTTTGAAGAGAGAGAGTGTCTCTTTGGTTGTCTGTCGTCCATGACGACTTCGTTGTGCGACAACAATAAAAAAAGTATAAATACATTCGCATTTTTGGTTCAAAACAAATTTTGAACTCGTGTTTACGGTTTTATTACCCAACATGAGTTCAACACAAAACATTTCAATGTTGTGAAAAACAACATGAAATGTTTTGTTTAAATTTTGCGTTTGTCCTGAACGACCATGAGTCGTTCAGGACAAACGCAAAAAAAAAGTTGTCCACTATTCTAGAATTGTTCCTTTTCTGAGATGGATGTTTTTGTCAAAAAGCATTGTTTAAATTTTTAAGTTAATTTATAAAACTGATGAAAATGTTTCATATGATGTTAGTTATTTATATGATTTTAAAACTATTTTAAAAAGGATTGAAGGTGGCTATTGAGTTTTTTGTTTGTTATTGTACTTGAAAGAAAGAGTTTGGATATCAGATTTAGATTTTAAAAACACAAATGAATGATACATTCAAACAGCGAAACTAAATTTTATCTAAAATTACACATAATAATCAAAACTGCATGGTTGTGATTTAAATAATTTAAATAATAGAATGAATATTTCAAAACTCTTAAAATTGTGTTTAAGGTTAGCATTCTTAAAAACTGTCGGCTGCATTTTTTAACGATATTTTTAACAAAAAAATAACTAGAAAAGTTGGAAAAGCAAGAAATTTTTTAAGTTCTTCATAAACTTTCATTTATCAAATGCTACAAGTGAATATATGTGTTTATATGTGTTAAATGTTTTTTTTATTTCTGCAGAAATAAAAAAACATTTAATTAACTATTTAATAACGATTTCTAACAAATATTATATTTTTATAACTTACTTTATTAATATAAAAACTGACTTATATTTTTTCCTGTTTCTAACAATATCCCGTCCCTTTTTTCTCAACCAAAGTTTTGGCAATTCAAAAAAGGCATTATTTAAAATTCTTTTGAAAATTTATTTATACCAAAAAGCATATATTTATATTATATAAAAAAATATATTTCCAAAATTAAAAAGTACATCTATAAAAAGGATATATTTATATTTGCCTATATTTTTTCCTTCCATTTGAATACCCTTGAATGATTGTAATTTCTTCTCCCAAGATTTGTTGAAGTTGTTATTTCTTGGAAGCTTTTTTCTTTTAGAGATTTACCTTTCCTTACTTTTTTTATTTTGAAGAAAAAAATAAAAGTTTTGTTGAAATTTTTTAAAACGTAAGCTTTTCTCTTTTTTGGGAGCTTTTTGATTTTACGGTTGAATGATTTCTTCTTCCTTCATGACCAACCAACCCATCATCGTTTGGGGCAAAGGCCACTGCTTTTTCTTTTTAAAGTTTCCGGTTTATATTTTTTTCTGTTTTTTGTATGTGTTTATAGCAACAGCAAAACTGATGAAGAGCTTAGGGTGTTTTTTAAGGATTTTTTAGATTGGAAAATTTAGCTAAAATAAAACGTTAGGAAATTGAGCAAACTGTTTAGAAGAAGTAATCAGATTTTGGATGTAAACTGTATTCATTTGACCATATTTATTCTTATGTTTATTAATTTTTTATTCGATAAATCTTAGCTTTTTTAATTTTAAAACTGCGCAAGTGTATGTAATTATTTGATTTTAACTGCATAAATATTTTTGGGTTGTTACACAGATTTTAATTCTTTAAAAACTGAAAAATACCGCATTGTTACATGTGTTTATTTTCACAAAATATCACTGGCGTATTGGAAGTAAAAGCATGTTAGCTGTCAAAATTGATAAAAAAGGTTTTGGTTAAAAAAATTCTTAAAACAGAGATATGTAAGTCTTGTATTGAGTTTATTGCTTAAAACAATATTAAAAATTAATTTTGATCTAAAAACCTTTCCTTTAAAAAATCGTTTTAATTTATTTATTTCATGTATTTTAAGTTGTACGTACAGGTAAGAATTTTATACGTTAAAAACTGCGCAGCTTTTAAATGTATCTAATAATTTGTGGCAGGCATGCCTATTTTAAAAACATATAATTTCTTAAAACTGCTTCTGACAAAGTTAATGAAGCTAATAATCATAACTTAAAACTTGAAGTAAAAAATACAAATAAGAAAAAAATAACATCTTTCTAACCCAAAATTATTATTTTTTTATAAAAAAACTTTTAATAAATTTTTATGTTAAAAATCTTGCTTTTAATGCTTTTTTTTCTTTTTTTCATTATATTATTATGTCCTTTGGGGATGTAAAAAAGATAGCCTATAAAAAATATATTCTTCTTTTTTTAGTTAATGTACCAAAAAAAGAGGACATCGCAGAAGCGACTTCTCAAAAAATTAAACAATGAAAAAAAGTCGTAAGCTTTTTTTGAGAGAGAAGTCAGAAAAGCAAAAGTCAGAGAGAGAGCATTCATTTTGTGATGCTTCACTTGAGATTTTTCTTCTTCTTTTTCTGTCTCCATCTTTTTTCTTTGACCATTGGCCTAATGAACTAACTATCCCAAATGTTTGTGGCTTTTCAAGATTCGGGCAAAGTAATTTTTCGATGATGGATATGCTAATTTTTAATATAACTTATGGCTCTTTGAAGAAGGGAAAGGAAAAACAGAACTCAAATGAAAAACTTGTTGCTCAAATTTCAAAACTTTTTTGACTCTAATTTTTTAATTTTTTTAACTGAGATGGAATTTATATTTTGTATAAAACTTGAATTTTTTAAGTAAATTTTGTTGTTAAATAAACTGTCCATCCATTTAAATTTGTCAGTCGAAAATTTTGACTCGAAATTTTAAAGTTTTCTTTTCTGGTAAAACGCAACAAGGTTTACCAGAAAGAAAAACTGGTGAAACTTGTTGCGCGAAAAACTGTTTTGGCTCTAATTTTTTAATTTTTTTAAGTTAAAACTGACAATTAAACATTGTGAGATGGAATTTACCATATAAATTTTTAAAAATAAACTTTCCATATAAATTGGTCAGTCAAAATTTTAAAAACAAATTGTACAGCATAACTGAATAGATGCTGGACAATTTTGTTTAGAAAGCTGAAATTAGTTAATTATATTTGTTTTTGATTAATCAGAAACTGTTTTCACGTTTGTCTTCGAGTTATGGTTTTATAAGAGTTTTAGAGTTTGAATATCTGCAAATTGCATTTTACATTAGCATCGTTTCGGCTGTAGAAAAACAAACTTATTCTTGTTTGAATAAATTGCATAGTTTCTTCAGATGTTAAACAATAACATTTACTTATTAAAATTATTTTAAAAAAGATAGCAAATATTTTCTGTCTTTTTTGACTTTTTTTTGAGTTAAAACTGCACAGAATTCTTTTGTTGCAAATATTATTTTTTAGAAAGCTTTTTAAATTTCTTTTGGTAGAATTTTAATTCTTTTGTTGAAATCTTAAAATGATATTGAAATTTTATTTGATTTTGGTTTTTTTAGTAAAGTTTTTTGTTAAATAAACTGTGTTTTTTCGTTTAACATCCTCACTCGAAATTTTGAATTCATTTTAACTGTAATAATGCTTGGTTTAACAGCTGATAGTATTTAATTATCTTTGTTTTTGATAAATTGAAACTGTTTTTACCTTTATCTGCTTTAAAAAATCAAAAGAATTAGGTTTTTATAATTTTTAAAACCGCTTGATTCTCTATTAATGGCCTACAATTTTTGTTTCTTGAAATGTAAACTGCTTTTTGTTAACATCTGTTTATTTAGATAAATAGTTTTTTCTTATGCAGGATATTATCATTTACTTAAAAAAATTATTTTAAAATTACAAGATAATATTGTTTTATCTTTTTTTTCTAGCCTTTTTTGATTTTATTTTTAACTGCGTTGTATTAGAACTACATGTGTATTGTTTTATTAAATCTTTAAAAAGACGTTAAAATTTTATTTCATTTTTGTTCCATAACTGGATTGATGAAGTAAGCTTTGATTTTATTAATCATTAAAATTAATTATTTTTAAATAGAGTTTCATCGAAAAAGATTTTGTTCATAACCGTATATCTTTTATGAACAAAATCTTTTTTTTGTTGTATAACTGGGTCGAAAAGAGATTCTGAAGCTTTTTCAGTTACTTTAAAATCTCAATTTTCTTTTTATTCGTCGTAGAAATTAATAATATTAAATTTTTAAATTGAATTTCAGCCAAAAAATTGTTGTTGATAACTGTCCACGTTTAATCTAGTTTTCAAAAAATTAAATGATATCTACCCAAGATCTTTTGTACAAATAAATTCCAAAACTGTCATCCATCGTGTCCACCATGTTGTTTCATAAAAGAAAGAATTTTTTATTTTTTGCAAGCTTTGCCCCCACCATTTTTTATTCCATTTTTTAACCTTTTGAAAAAGAATGAAAGAAAAAGTACCGGAAACAAGAACAAAAAGAAGAAAGTCATAAAATATGATCCTCTTCCTTTTCTTTTGGGAAGCTTCTGTTTTTGGAGGTTGCAAAAAAAAACTCATTTCAGGCATTTAATGGAGCCTTAAAAAATGCGATAAATATAAAGTATTTTTTACTTGGCTTACAATGGTTCTGGAAGGAATAAATAAGTAAGAATATTTTCTTCATCAATATTTTTGAAGAAGAAGAAAGGAAAAAGTATTTCAGAATTCCATTATCTTTAGATTCATTAAGATTTAAACTGAGAGGGTTGAGTGATGGGTATGAAATCTTCTTTTTATAAAAATGGCTGTTTGAAAAGTAAAGTAATGATGATTTACAATTTGTAAGAAGGCAATAGTTATTCGAAATAAGCTTTTAATATTTTATTGAACATGATTTTTATAAAAAAGAAGCGATAACTAAATTAATTAGGTTATAAAAATATGTTTTGTAATAATTTCTATTGACAATATCAGTCTATAATGAGTTATTAAAACTTGAACGTATTGTATTCTTTGATGTTTAGCTTTAATTGTAATGATTAATCCTTTTACAATAATAGTGATTTGAGTAACTGCGATAATTTGATGTTTGAATAAAATATTATAAAACCCTAAATATTGGAGATTGTGGATTCGATAAACTGTTGGAGATGTAAAAATTTTATTTGGATCTTTTTTCACTGAAGTTATGCAAAACTAATAAAAAATATTGTTAAACTGCACGGCCAATTTCTGCACCAAATTTTCAAGGTAATCGGATTGTCTTTAAAACTGAAACTTGTTTTAATCATTTGTTTTGGAACACCGAGTGTCAAGTTTATCGGTAGCTTCTATATAAATTAGTTACCTTCAAAAAAGGGAACTTTAAAAAGTTGAATCTTTCATACAATTTTAACTTTCTAATAAAATGCAGGGTCAGCACCAAATCTTTGTAGAAGCACTGACTCAATCCAAAATATTTCATTGTTTTCATAAAGTTTGATCAACATAACAGTTCATCTACAATTCAAATTAATAACTTTTATTTGATCATAAATATTGAAGTATTTTAGATCTCTTTAACTAATAAACTGAATGTTTTTGAAAAATGCCACTGCGTTTTGTTTTTTAGCATAAAATAAAGCGGTATATTTTTTTTAAGGATTATTTACAAAGGGATTATCAAACATCAATAAAGCCATTTTTGCACTTTTAAATTTTTGAAGGTAATCTTTTTTTAGAGTGTCAAAAATCATTAAAGAAAAATTAAAAGTAAATCCATTTTGTCTAGGGGCAGACCCTTCCAAAAACAACTGCTTTAATTTTTTTTGTAATCCATAATGATGGATAAAATTGTCAAAAAGAATTTTATAAATCGCTTTTTAAACTATATTTTTCTTCCCATAAAAAAGGGACAAAAGCTAATCCCTGTCTTCTCATTCAACTTTTTTTTATTCCCATTCATTTTTCATGCCACCAATTCCCGTTCAAAAAGAAGCAACAATTCTTATTTTTTTTGTTATGTCTTATTTTTGTTTCTGCAATGTTTTTTTACGACTTAATAGCCCTCTTAAAAGAATGTTGATGCCCTCCTTTTGCTTCTTCCATTTCATTTCATTGTTTGTCGCCAGCGATTTTTAATTGTTCTTTTTTTATATCTGTTTTTGTTGTTTTTATTGTTGTTGTAATCCTGGGAGGCCTGATATAGCTGCTGGCTATTACAGTAATATAACTGTGATCAGATGTGGTAAAGGAATTTTAATAACTGGTCGAGCTGAAATTATATTTAACTTTCTTTAAATTAAACTGATTTGGAAAGTTAATTAAAGATTTTTAAAAGTACTTTTTTACATGAAAAATTTTTTAAACTGTAGTTGATTGAGTATTGTTATTTGACTAAACTAAATGTAAGAATGATAAAACTGAGTTTTGATAAGATATTTAGTCTGTATTCCAAAAGATTTAATTAACTGATTCATCACCCTCAAAAGTATTCTTTAAAGTTTTTTAAATACTTTTTTGTCCCGAAAAAATATATACCTATTTTTTAAAAGCAGAGTTGATTGTCGTTTTTTTCAAATATATATTTTTTGTTGTTTTC
Organism: Panagrolaimus sp. LJ2414; assembly: GCA_024447195.1. Classification (NCBI taxonomy): domain Eukaryota; kingdom Metazoa; phylum Nematoda; class Chromadorea; order Rhabditida; family Panagrolaimidae; genus Panagrolaimus; species Panagrolaimus sp. LJ2414. The sequence goes on along the minus strand of JAMRXY010000281.1, from coordinate 369,528 downwards.
CTTGTGGCCGCTTTAAGAGATAAATGACGCGACGACAATGGCAGGAGCAGCAGCAAGCAGAAACATCGTTGACATAAAACAAATGACGCTGATGAAAATGAAAGAAACGAAAGAAAAGGAACCTTTCGATGATAGTAGTAGTAAGAAAATGAGGCATTAAGTAAAAACAAAAAAAAAGTATGAAAAAAGCTAAAATGAAAAAATGAGAGGTCAGTAAAGTAAAGCAACATTTTAAAAATATTTGAAAGGACAAAGCTAAAAAGTTTTTTTCTGAATGAATGAATTTTAAGTTTTATTATTTGAGTAAATAATTTTCTGTTGAAAAATATGGTCAAAAAGTTAGTTTAGAAATTATTAAACTGTGGCGTGTATTTCGTGAATCAGAAATGAAACAGGTAAAATTTATAAAAACTGTGTCATCGTTACATTTAAGTCATGTTAAAATTTCGTTCTTCTCCAAAACAATCCCAACATTGATTTAATTATACCAAAACTGTCCAAGCTTTCCTCAGTATTAATTCGGCAGTTTATTGTTACAAACTGAAATATCAAAAAGACAATTTTTGTCAGAGCACTTCTCTTTTAAAAATTCCCAAATGCCTCATTTTGCTTTTCCCAAAAGTTGTTCCAATTGTTTAAATTTTTATTTCTTTTTGTCCATTAATGTCTTTGATTTAATCGCGTTTTTTTCTGTCACTTTTTATGGTTTTTTTAAACTGTAATATTTTAAGGAATAACCGAAAAAACAGAAGAAAAATGCCATGAAGAATGAAGTATTATCAAAAAATATATTTTTATTTTAAATTACTGTTAATTTTGCAATTTAATTTTATTAAAGCTAATCAATGTTATTCTTGTGCTGGAACCTGTCATAATGAACCATGTAATTGTCAGGTAAAATTTTTTTTATTAAACTGAATTTGGTTAACAACTCTGAAAAAATCTAGTTTATGTAAACTGTTAACTGGGACCGGAAAATTTTGTTTGCTTTAAATGTCGGTGTTAAAAAAGAATTCACTGCTTTTTGGATTTCAGAAAATAATAAAAGAATTTGCTAAAATAATTTTATGTATTTGTTTGGATCAGTCACAAAATGGAACAAAAACAAAATAAAAGCTCGATTGTAGAAAATTTTAAATACACTGTGGTAATAGGTAATTTCATAAATTTTAAAACTGTGATTTTGAAACATCATTTTTTGTTAAAAATTAACTTCAAAAACTTTAAAATGTGAAAATGCACAAATATGTTTTGATAAAAACTGACCAAGTATCATACACCATCATTAACTTGTTTTGTAAATAAAACTGAAAGAAACTCTTTGTGTTATTTAATTTAACTTCAACTAATTTCAAAATTTTACAATAAACATTTAATAATTTTAGATTGGCTCATGTGAAGCTGATTATTGTTTTATAGAAAGAAAGCCAGCAGAAATTTCTGGAGCATTTCGAATTACAAAAGGTTGCCTAAAACGACCTTCTAGAACGCAATATGGTTGTGATTACGATCATTTTGGAGATCATATTCAATGTGTTTGTCGTGGAAATTTTTGTAATGATGCAATATATTTTCGACCAATATTTCGTCGAAATCTTACTTGCCGATCTTGTACCGAAAGGAATCCAGATTGCGATGATACATGTCAAGGACAATGGTGCCATGAGGATACTGTATCTGGTGTGACAGGGTGTGGATTTGGTCCACCAAGTATGCCATTCTTTTACAAAGGACCTGAATTGTTATTTAATCGAAATAAACTTTGCATAACGTTGAGTCGAGGAAATAATGCAAAGCCAAGGAAATATTGTATTTGTAATACCCATTTATGCAATGATTTTCTTGCTGGTTCTCGATTTTATGGTGAAGCGGGTTTAAGACTAAATCAAGAAACAAATGGTCCAAGATCAAGGTCGCTGATAACGTATAAGTAAGTTTATGATTTCTAAAACTGACAAAATGAGTTAAGTGAGTACTGTAATTTTTGATAAAATTGTTGTTTGGAATTATAAAACTGTCTTAGAGTCCTTTATCTTCCAAAAAAAAATTTAATTAAAAACTGATAAAATCAAATAACCAAATGAGTACTGTAATTGAAAAAACTGGTTCCAAACAGTTGTCATTTAACAAATAATTTTTTATCAAAAACTGACACATAACATTGTCAATTTTAGTTATGCATCGAGTTCATTATCATATCATAAATGTGTTTCATGTGATACAACATCAAATGATAATACCATGACATCATCATGTAAGCAACAACAATGCATTGGACATTTTTGTACCCTTGCAACTCAACGAATTATTTCATCATCTGCAAATGCAGCAGCTGGAAGAATGAATATTCATGCACAAATTAATGAAAAGCAAGGCTGCATAAATGTTACTGATCATCACAAGGTAAAACTGTTTTCTCCAAATGAAAAAATTTTAAATTTTAAGTGCCTCAGGCAATAATTTTGTTTAAACTGCCACGTGCATTTTAAAAACAAAAAATAAATTTATTCAGGGTATATAAAAACTAATATTCTAACCGATCCTTAATAAAACTTAGTTTAACTAAATCATCACATTTAAGATTCAACTTGGTTGCTCTCATAAATGGATGAATAATGAAGAAGAAGAGCTATTTTGTGCATGTATTGGAGATCTCTGTAATAAAGATTTGAATACTGCTTCCGCATCAAAATCTGCACCGGTGCAATATTTTTATGGATTATTTTTAACATTAATTTTGCCAATATTTTTTAAATTTTTTAAATAATTATAATTTTCTTTAACGGGTAAATGTCAAAAATAATGGCTGTCATTTTGGAATCCATGCTCAAACATATCAAATATTAAAAATAATCTATGCAGCTATGTCTTTATTTTTTAAAATTTTGAAAAAAGATACTGTAGAAATATGCACATACAGTATTACAACACTGGTTACGGTATGAGTACTGTACACTGTATACAACATACATATATCTACAGTAAATTTTCAAATTTAATTAACAAAATATTGTATTTTTTGATATTTAAACAATTTTTTTCAAAATGCCAAAGAATAATAAAAACCTATTTATCTCTAATCTAAACATACATCAGCTCAAAATCAACAAAAAAACACTTGAAAGGACAATTATTGAATATTTTTCTTTAATAGTCCATGTTCAATTAAAACATTTGAAGCACGATCAAATAATTGTTCTTCATTCAATTCCGGATTAGCTTTCCTTTCTTCTTCAACTTGAGTAATAAATTGTTCACATAAGGTTGGCTTTGAGGAGTTCTCCACTGCAGTAATTCCACTATTTCGAAATTCAGTATAAAATCGTCTGAAACAATAATAATGTAAAAACTAATGACAAATGAAAATAAACATACGCTCGAAGTACATCTTCTTTATACATAACTGATCGAATAGGATCATCAGATTTTGGCATTTTTAAATCCCAAACGGGTTCTTCATACGGTGGAACTGCAGCATAAACATCATACCAAAGTGGTCGATTTTCCCATTTCATTTGCCCAGATCTAATTAAACCAGTAACACGCGAAAATATTGGAGCAGCACGTTCAACGCGCGTAATAAATGATGCCATAATTCTACAACAAATATTTATAAAAAAGACATACAGTCAAACCTCGTTTTAACGTTTTTCAAGGGACCAGGAAAAAAACGTTATATCGAGGGTGACGTTATAACGAGGTCTGATAAAATGGGGTTCCTTGTTGAAGGGACCACAGACAAAGAACGTTATATCGAGGGACGTTATGAGGTTCGACTGTATTTCTTATCGTTAAAAATATCAAAAGGCAGCATGTAACCTACAAAAAATTAAAAGACAAGTCAAAAAAATCTGATTTAAACCTTTTATTCACTCACAAAACGGCACACATAAAATTCAGAACGGCTTTAAATAAATTAAAAAACATACAATAATACAAGACACCCGTAAAGCCGTAAAAAAGGTATAGAAAATTTTTAAGTTTGTGCAAAAATAAATAACTATGAAAAATGCAGCAAAAAAGAAATAAATCAATTATCATCTGTATTCATATGAACAACAATATCATCACGCTTTTCAATTTGAAGTCCAATTCGACATGCTGCAAGACATCCTTTATTCCATTGTCGAAGAATATTTATATCTTCATCATCAAGGGGAATTCGTTGCATAACATCTGGTAAATCCATTCCAACATTTTCTAGTAGGAGGCATACTGGTAAAGGTTCACCTAAAAGAAAACTACGTAATATAAAAGCAACAAAAGTATTTTTAGATTACATTTTCCATCATCATGCTTCGCAATCATACTTTGATATTTTTGTGATCTTTCTGCAACATCAACTTCAGGATTATAATAATCATTGTAATTAGAAACATCAATAATCCTCTAAAAATGTTGAATTATATATTACCATATCACCAAATAAATTATTACTTGTTGAGTTCTATCCAAGATTTTTTCAAGCAATTCTTGTTCAACTTGTTCACGAGATTTTGGTGCTGGATGAATTGGTGGTGTACTGTCATATGAAATTGATTCAGGAGGGTTAACTGGATATCCATTTGGTTGTGGAATTCTAAAAAGTACATTTAGAAGAATGGATAAACTAAAATTTAGCAAAAATAAAAGCTTACACAACAGGAGTAGGTTCAGGAATAATCAAAGGTTGAACATCATCACTTTCTTCAGAGCCACACCATCCACAACAAAGTTTATACAGGAATGACATAACTTCTTTTTAATACAGATTTTATTAAAATTTTACAGCAGCAAAAAATACAGAATCAAATCATGAGATGAATCACAAGGCTTCTTTGTAACAAAAAAAGGATCACAAAAAATTGCAAGCTTCTGCAAAAAAAACATTTTCGTGTCAAGAGCTTCTGTTTGTGATACAAAGATCACCAAAAAAATATTAGATTAGTAGATCGACAAAATTTACTGTAATCAGATTATACAAATCCTCGATTATCAATGCCACATTCATGTTTATATAAAATAAAAAAATTATATTATGGAAAAGATAATATAGAACTATGCATATACAGTATTACAACATTGGTTACGGTATACAATATATATCTACAGTAAGCTTTCAAATTTAATTAAAGCAATTTTTTGATATTCAAACAATTTTTTTCAAAATGCCAAAGAATAATAAAAACCTATTTATCTCTAATCTAAACATACATCAGCTCAAAATCAACAAAAAAACACTTGAAAGGACAATTATTGAATATTTTTCTTTAATAATCCATGTTCAACCAAAACATTTGAAGCACGATCAAATAATTGATCTTCATTCAATTCCGGATTTGCTTTCCTTTCATCTTCAACTTGAGTAATAAATTGGTCACAAAGTGTTGGCTTCGAAGAATTCTCCACTGCAGTAATTCCATTATTTCGAAATTCAGTATAAAATCGTCTAAAATAATAATAATGTAAAGAGCCAAACACTTATAGAAATAAACATACGCTCGAAGTACATCTTCTTTATACATAACTGATCGAATAGGATCATCAGCTTTTGGCATTTTTAAATCCCAAACGGGTTCTTCATACGGTGGAACTGCAGCATAAACATCATACCAAAGTGGTCGATTTTCCCATTTCATTTGTCCCGATCGAATTAAACCAGTAACACGAGAAAATATTGGAGCAGCACGTTCAACCCGAGTAATAAATGATGCCATGCTTCTACAACAAAAATTTATAAAAAAGGCATATTTCTTGTTATTTTAAATATCAAAAGGCAGAATGTAAAAAAGTAATCTAATAAATTTAATCGAATCCATTCAACGTTCAATCACATAAAATATTTTTAAAATGTGCAATCTGAATTATTTAAACTACCTTGAAAGATGCATGTTTTTAAAAATTGAAACATTAAAACTTCAAAGGTCAAAAGCAGTTTTTCATGAAAAATTTTGGATTTTTGTTTACACAATTTTTCATGGAAAAATGAAACTAAATTAGAGCTATCAAATTTAGTTTCAAAAACACTAAAAAATGTTGGACATTTTAGTTTCTGTGGCAGTCGCTTAATTAAGCCATTTTGATGCAAATGATTTTTAAATTAGGAAACAAGATATTCATTGTTGGAAAAATTACGAAAAAAACCGTTTCCTAAACTAACCTGCTTCCATGAGGACTAAGCAATTTTTGGGATGTTTTAAATTGCATGATTTCCGGAGGATATGAGACTTCGCATTCTTGTTGTCTTGGAAAATTTTGCAAATTCTAGAAAAGAAAGCTGTACTCCTAAAAACGCGTTTTCTTTCAAAAATCCTACTTTGGCAGCTAAAGATGGACCAAATGAACGTTGAATTGTATCAGCCTAAAAATTAGGAATGAATCTGCAAATTATTTTTCCTTTTATTACTTGGCAATTTTCAGCTTTATCTTCTTCATAAGCAGCAATATGAAGGGAAAGGGTGCTGCAATTGGTGATAGATGATTTATTACGGCTTTGAAGCTTTTGATTTTCATTCATTTCTTCAAAATTTTGAAGATTTCTTGATTTAAAAAGATTGCTTTTATCATTCATATTCCATGAACTTTTTAATGATTTTAAACGAGAATCATCATGGACAAAACGATGATCTAATTTTTAATTTATAGCTGCAATTCCCTAAGTAGAAAATAATAACGTTTATAAAGATTTCCCTCATGTTAATGATAAAAGTTTAGCAAAACATAAAAAAGCGTGAAAGTTTTAGAATTAACAATACAGAAATTGCAGGTATATTTTTATTTATTTTACCAAAAGATTGAGTTTTGCTATTATTAGTTGAGATGATTTTTGATGAGGCATAATCAGAATTTAAATATTTTTGATTTTGATTTAAATTGAGATTACCGTATCGACGAGCATCATGAACATTGCTGTGTGCAATTGAAGCAGAAATGAATTGTTTATCAAGAGAAAACAATAGATTACTCTTTGTTGCCATCTAAAAAAGATATTTCTAAAAAGCTTTCAAAAATTCAACACTAAAAATTTAATGACAGAAACTTTTGAATTGGTAATGTTGCGTCATTCTTATGTTCATTCGAGCAGACAGTTCCTAGCACGCAAAGAATGAACTGGGGCTGCACGCGCACTATAATCAAAATTGCAGCGGGTGTGACCATTTCTAAAAAGAATTGGCAAACGAGTCAAAGAATTATCGGAGGCTTAAAAATTACTGTAGCCAAAAAATGCAAAAAAAGTTCTTGAATATCCATTTTTTGTTCATATTTTTTTGATTTTGCTGGCTGTTTTGAAACTGCTGGAGAAAATTTATATCAAAAAGGAAGCATGTAACCTACTAAAACTTAAAAAAATCCTCTGTCATCATTGCCACATATGTATGTAATCAAAGAGAATCTTCATTTTATCAAAAAAAAACTGGTAAAATACATATTAACAAAAACTGTATATCAATAGATATAAAAAACAAATCATACAAAAACGTATCAGATAAAAACTTGGGCAATATTTTATGCAAAAACTTTGTTACGATATTTCGTTGGATCATAATAGGAGGTTACGACAACACGATCAGCAAATTTCCGTCCAGTTAAAGCAGCTTGAGCTTTTTGGCATTCTGATGGAGTTGCATATTCAATAAAAACTTTTCCAATTCCAACATCATCAACTCCTGGCCGGGGAATAGCAAATGACATAATGTTACCGAATTTTGCACATTCGATGGTAATATCTTCACAAATTTCTAAAAAGGAACAGATTAATGAAAGTAGTAAAAAAAATTAAAAGTACAAACCTGCATATTCTGTCGGATCTTTTAATTCTTCTTCAGTGACCATATTCAACAAGCATAAAACTTCAGTAGCCATTCCAGCACCTTTGCTTAAATCAATACCAACTTGATTTAATGAAGGATTAACATTTTGTGGTTTTTCATCTGGACATGCCAAGGCTACAGTAAGTTGCTTGCCATTCAAATCCATACCATTCAATCCAGCAATGGCTTGATGAGTTAATGCAGGATCAAGATATTCTGCAAACGCATATCCTTTTGAAGCACCACTTGAATCTTTTTGAAGTGAAAAGGCTTTAAGTTGACCAAATGCTTGCAAAAGTTCTTTAACTTGTTCATCGGTAAAGAAGGTTGGAATTCCACCAATGTAAAGTTTATTCGGGCCATCAACAACAATAGTAGAAACAGGGAGCTTGGAAAGAACATCAAAACTTGCATTGATTGGTTGATAATCACGTGGCCGGCGAATTTTCAATTGATGTCCCATAAAGCAAACTCCATCAAAGCACATACAAGCAGTTGTTTCATCAATTGATCGAAATTCTAGAAATGCAAAATTCTTATCCAAATTAATCTGGCAAGCAAGCACAGGATTGCCTTCAGCTTGAGCTAAATTGCAAAGATGCATCTGAAAAAAGTATGAATAAAAACGTACAATTGCAGAAAAGAGAGAGCTTTTTGTTACACAGAACAAAAGGTAATAATACAAAACTACAAAAAAAACAGAGATCATCCCAAAAACCTAAAAAGCTAAAAAATATTTTTATAGCAATTATTAGATATATGTATTGGGGTCTTATCTTTCCTAAAATGGATGTAAAGGAAAAAAGAAACAAACCTGTTGATTAAAGAAATCCATCAAAATGTCTTCAGTACAACCTAAAAGTATTTGATATAAATTTTGAGATTAAAAATAATATAAAAAACCTACCAAATGGAATTCCACCAATGTATAATCGACGAGATTGACATGTTACAGATGGTCCAACAACAGGTACAGAAGATTGAATAGTTGCACGAGGAATTTGTCCAGATGAGAGAAGAGCCTTGTATTCAGATGGTTTCATATTTTCATATCCAATTGGTGGAACATCCCAATACTTGTATTTGATGGGTTTTCTTTCACTTGTATCCCGACGTCGATCTTCATCATCATGGTCACGTCTGTAAAAAATTATTAATTAATATTGTATTAAATTTATGATGAAACTAATATACCTTCTATCTCCTCGATCTCGACGTGAACGGGGGGAACGCGATCGACTTCTTGATCGTTTTGAATTCTCTTTTTCAAAGCTTGCAGGACTTCGAGGCATTTTTTTCGGTTTTACCAAAGCGCTAAAAATATTAAATTTAATAAAAAAAATGCGTTTAAAAAATTCGATACAGAAATTTCAAGAAAAATAAAAAAAACGTGGAAAAAATGGATTTTTTTTTGAGCATTCGACGACAAAAAAGAGCACGAAAGAAAGAGAAAAAGAAAATAAAATGTGATTGGAGAAAGACGGCCAAAAAATTTTATAAATCAAAAATTAATCACATTTCAATAAAAACTGCATATATATATTTCTAAATTTATTATATATCTATGATATCTAAGATTTTTAGTAAAATTCTTTACCAGTAGGATATGAGAAGCTTTAGGAAAGCAAAGGAAAGGAGAACAGCCCCGACGGCTGACTCCTTCTTTCTTTTTTGAGATGCACAATTTTTTTTTGAAGAAAGGAAAGAAAAATGACAGACGACGACGATGAATAAAAAATAATGTGTTTGTAACGCAAAAATGCAAAAAAGAACGCATATATAGATATTCAGTATGAAAAAGGAAAAAAAGAAAAACAACGTCCGGGCTCTAAAAATTTGTAGTAAATATTATCGGATAAACAATATCAGTACAGAGTTCGCCTTCACTAAAACGTTGAACGTGCCCTAAAACTTTTTGTATTTTGATATCATCGAAGGCCTTGCAAAGGTGGATTTTCGTAGGAATTTTAAAGTGCCAAAAAAATTCGTCAATGCCAGTGTGAGTGCCAAACATGCATAAAATTTTTTTTTGAGAAACATAGATTCGAGAATTTTCTGTTGATTCACCGGCTGAGCCCCCATGTCAAAAAAGGTGATAAAAGAAGAAGTCGAAGTGGTATGAATTTGAGGACTTTATTTTAACTTTAATATTTTGTCCTGTGAGCAGATCGGCCGATCGCAAGGATTACATTTTTAACAAGTGAAACGTTCAAGCAAGAAAAGCTTTTTGCTTGATGCAATCAAAAGATAAGAAAACGGAAAAAATCGCGATTTGTTGTGATCACAAATCTCGACACCGTTGACGAAATTTTTTTTGTTACCAAAGCCATCAATAAAAAGTGCATGCCAAATTTGATACAAAAATTTCTCTCTCTAAAGTAAATTATGCAAAAAAAACTTAATGTATGTTCGGCACTTCGCCGATGCCATTTGCAAAAAAAATTTCATTGGCCCCCTCAAAATCCCCTTTAAAAGCCATTTTAGAAGATAAAATTATCAACATTCAAAGTTTTGTACAGCACGTTTCGTGTTTTAGTGAGGGCCCAGCATTTTCTTTTTACTACTTTTTGCTCCGAAGTAAAGTGTTTTTGACAGACAGAAATCTCCGAAGTTGCAAAAAATCAACGAAATTTCTTTCGAAAGTGCAAAATATCAACATTATCTGATTTCGCCAACTATTTGCAATTTCATAGACCTCTAAATGTTGAAGAAAAAATTAAGTTTAAAAATGATTTTGTATACTTTACGCACTATTTAATAAAAAGGAAAACATACCGTTCCCGAAATTGAGGAACAGCTTCCTCTGCCTCAACTGGTGGTTCTTGTTTGGGTGAAAGCAATCGCTGGGATGCTGAAAATTGTTGAATTTCTGGGGCAGGGGGTTCATCTTCTTGTTGTCTGGGGAATTCTAATTGATCCTGTAAAAATGTAAAATGAGTAATGTCTTGCAATGATAAAAAACGAAAGTATTTACATTAAATATTAAACCAGCAAATTGTTGTTCAAGATTTTTTGATGCTGTAGTTTTTGTAACTTTCTTTTGTAATTTTTTACCATCAAAAGAATCACTGCCTTGATTCACTTCAACAAAATTTTCATAAGCTGCGATATGAAGTGAAAGGGTGCTAGCATTTTTGCTTTTATTTGGGCCTTTCTCAATTTTTGATTCTTTTTTTGCATCATTCAATTCTGTGCCAAAGTAATCCTTTGATAAATTTTTGTGAGATTTTTTCAATGAAATGCTATCTTTTTGTGAATTAACTTTTCCAGTAGCACCTGACGCTTTTATTAAAACTGCAGTCCTTTTTATTGATTTTTGAAACACATACAATTTTTTGCATGAAGTAGTTACTTCAGGTAATAAACAATACTTTTTATATGGGATATTATCTTAAATTAATAAATTTGCTTTTTTAATATCCAAAAAATGTTTATGATTAAAGGACTGCAATCATGATTTTTTTATACCGTAATTTGGACTTTTTCCAATTTGGACACTTTTTGAGGGTTTTTGATCAAATGCTGGTGTAGTACATTTATGACTTTTATTTAAAGTAAAATTCAAATAAAGATCGCTTGAATCATTTAAAGCCAAATCTTGCTTTGCTTTTGAAAACTTGTAATGGTCTTTTGATGCCATCTAAATCAATTTTTATAATCATATTCATGACAAAAAAAAACAAGCACGCAACAATATATCAAGACATTATCAATTAAAGGAAGTTAAAAACTATAGTGAATTTGTAAATCCTTTTTTTAAAAAATTAACTAAATTTTAGGCTAAAACTAAGAAAAAAAGGAAAGAAGAAAAAGTTCCTAATCTGTCGATCCTAAAGTGTGAAAATGAATGATTTAACTGGACTCCTTTTTTGTCATCTCCACCAATCAGCCCCCGTAAATATTTCTACATTTTGAAAGGCAGACAGATGGAAAAGAGATAAGAGCCAAAAAAGGGTTGGCAAAAAAATACGCTAAAACTTCTTTAAACACATCCAGACTGCTGAATTTTGCATTGCATCATTATGATTTTTAAGCAAAATATGAAAGTTTGTGTGTTGAAGAGAAATTTTTTATTAGAAAGACGGCATTGAAGCAAAAACAGGTGCTAAGCGTAAAAACATTTCGAAATTAATAATATCATTTGATTTTTTTCAATGTTGTTTTTCAAACTAAAAATTTAATAAAAACATCATAATGATGCAATACAAAAACGATGGATCAACAATCTGGATCGAATTTTTTTTGTCATCATTTTTTAATCAAAACTGCTAGCCGTATTTTGTTTTTGTTAAAAATACAAATTTTAGATTTTCACAACAATTGTTCTTTTTTTTAGCAGAAAATTTTATTCGCTATTAATTTTGTCCTACTATCTTTATTACAACATAATAATATACAATACTGCCCAAAATGAAAACATAAAAATTTTTTTAAACAAATCAAAGAAAATTAAATTTCCCGGCAGTGATGCAAGCCGCCCGCCCTTTCCCCGCCCCGGGGGCCCCTTTTTTCCCCTCCCCCGGGGTTCGGGGGAGGGTAAGGGCAAAAAATTAAAAAACGCGGGGGGAAGGGGAGGGGAAAGGGGGGAGTTTGAAAGTCATGAGGGGAAAAAAGGGGGAATTTCATTCACAGGGATCTGAAATAACATGTTTTTAACAAAAAACTACCTATTCTTGCATTAATTTAGCAAAATTTTAAGAAGCTAGTTTATTTAGCAAGTTTTTTCATTAATTCAGCAGTATTTTACATTGTCGTGGATTTAATTTTTTTTCACAATACAAATCAAGATTGATATCATATTTTTCGAAAAAGCGAAGAAAATTTTAAAAGGGCGAAAAAGGGGATTTTGGAGGGGAAAGAGCGGGGGAAAGGGGGGATATTTAAAATCGCGGGGGGAAGGGCGGGGGAAAGGGGACAATTTTGGAACCTCCAGGGGAAAGGGGAAGGGGAGGGGGACAAAAATGGCGACCTTTTATCACTGTTTCCCGCATTTTCAAATGAACATTATTCAAGGGTACCACGCTGGGAAAATGTGTTTCTTACCACGAAAATAGTAGAAGAGCTACCGTAACCTTAAAACTTTAAGCTATTTTTTTGAAGCCACTATTAATCTTATACTGTTGAAATTTTGCTGAAATCACTCTTTTACTATAGGTGATGAAAGTTACGGGATCTTTTCCCCTAAATGTCGAATTTAAAAAATGACGTTTTTTAAGTTTTTACCCATTTTTTGTCGATTTTGATCATATTTGGGTCTGTAAAAACAGAACTAATGCATATTTTTAAAGATCCTCCCGTACATGCCTGCTAGACACCTCAAAGAAGTTATGGTGAAAGTTTGAAGCAAATCTATGGGAGCATCGCTTCAAAAAAACGTTTTGTCCACACTTTTCCCAGCGTGAGGGTACGGTACTGCAATATTCTCTAAAATTTAAAACATTTAGATGATGTTTCTTGATTAGAAAGAATGTAATTTTTGGTTAAAAAGCCTCAAAATAATACAGTATTAAGTGAAAAAAGGGTCACTGAACAATAATTATTTGGATTAACTGAAACAAACAAACGGATCACGTTTTCTTTCCTCAAAAAAATAAAAGAGAAAAATTAAAATAGTTTTTTTGATGTATTAAAAATAGCCAAACAGGATGTTTACGTCGACATCTTTAAAAAAATTTTGTTTGCTTTTTCACAACCGAATGTTGGAATACTGTAATGACTCATAATTTTTATCCTAAACATTATTAACAAGTTTGATAAGGCTGTTGCAAGGTATTATTTTTGATCATAAAAAAACAAACTGCAACAATTATTTTATTGGTGTTCAATCATATGTGCTAGTAGTAAACACTTAAATTACTGTAATCACACACATTTTTAAAGATACTAATTTCTTCTTTTTGATACTATGGGGGGGGGCATGCCATGACGTATATTTGGTCGAAACGGAATTCATTTTTCTAATATACGATTTCAATTTGTTTCTAGTCGGCGAAAAAAACTTTCAAACCATAAATTTTTAACCTCAAGTCTTGAGGCTCAAGATTTGCCATTTAAATGTAAGCAAAGAATTCTTGAAACGAAACAAAAAATATTGCACAAATATTTAAAAAAAATTTTGGTGAAGCATTGTCAGATTATTTATCACATTTGTTATTACAAAAATTAGCAGATTAAACGGGTGACAAAATCGGAAGTATGCTCGAATTGAATGCAAGGCTTCTCTTGGTGGTGATCTCAATAATATCATTATCTCCCATGTTGAACCCTACACATAGTTGGATCAAACGGGTTCTGCCAAAAGAACTGTTGGAGCTCGAGCAATTTGTTCATCTAAGATTTGCATAAATCGCCGTTAACCCTTTATTACAAAAGATTGCTATGAAAGTGAATTAAATCAATCTGAAACTGATACAGTATTAAATAATATTATAAGATCATAAATTTACAGCTTTAAGTTTACGTCTACAACAATTCTTTTGTTTGCTTCTGTTGTTGTTATAAAATTTTTTTTCTTTTAAAATGCGATTTCGCGTTAAGAACTTTTTGAAAATTGTGAAATATTTCCAAAAAAGTTCAAACAAAAAAAGAAGCATGTGATGGGTCAAAATTTTTTCTAATATTTTTTTAACAAATATTTTTGTCATTTTTTACACACATTTACAATTTGTGCCACTTTTTCAAAGATTGATGTTTCGAAAATTTAAAAAAAAATTGTTGATTGAGTTTTAAAATTTGATTTATTATCCATCAAAAAATAGAAGAAGGAAAACAGCAAAGTTGCTGCTTCTCTTTTTTGCAACCAAATTGATTTTTTCTTTTAAAATAAAAAAATGTGAGATAAAAAAATTTTTTTCGTCTTGGTTTCTTTAAATAAATATGTCTTAAAATATAGCATTTTAAGATATTTAATGCTACAGTATTTTTCAAAAGGTATATTAAAAAATTGTTTGACAAAATTTTATTTAAAATTCTACAGTAATCCTTTATTTTTGGTATACTTAAAATTTATTTCATTTTTATACAAAAATTTTATATAAATTTTTGAGTTATTCAAGTATAAAAAATTTTATAAAAAGTTTTATTTTTTTTCAATGTTTCACTTTTTTGCATACATATTTTTTTCTTGTTTTTGTATAAACTTTGCAAAAAAAACTGGAATAATTTTAGACGACAACGACATCATGAGAAAAGAAACATTCTGGGTGGAAAAGCAGAAAGGGGAGAAGTTGATGGTGGGTTAAAAATTGCATATAAACAAATAATACTCACTTGAAAAAAAAGGGGGAAGACAGTGTCAGATAGATAGATGCATGCAGGCTGTACTACTACTATTTCTAACAATCCAATTTGAAATTGTGTATAAATTAAGCATGTGTTTCAATTTCTGGGGTGACAAAAATAAGAAATTTCCTTTTTTTAAATGGCAACAATTAATGTCACAAAAAAGTGTAAAAATACCCTCCGGGTTACGCGAAATGTATACTTTTGACTTAATTTTTCTTGAGTGTAGTATAAAAAATTTAATTAGAACATTTATTTAGATTACTGTAGTCTACAGTATAATTCAGCTACAGTAGATGCTGTAATTTTTGAATTTTGCCTATTTTTTGCAATTTTTTGTTTTTTTAATCTCCTTTTTTCTTTAATTTTTCTAATCTAATCTAAAGTGCTCAAAAATTGTTCCTGCAAGTCATGAGTTTTTTTGATGATCGTTAAAAATCTTCATTAAAAAGGGAACAATAAAAAATGCGAGAAAAATAGCCTAATTTATGAGTTTTTATTCGAAAATGGGCATTTTTTTTTTGATTGTTTTTTAAAAAAGTTTCCAGCAGAGAAAAGTGCATTTTGAGGACTATTTTTTTTGTTTTCTCTTAAAGCATGTTCTCCAAATCCATTTTTGTAGGACTAGACTTGTTCAAATATCCAAAACATACATTGTTTGTTTTGGGTTTTTTTTATTGTTAATTTAGGGAAAAATGTTTGTTTTAAATTGCAAGGCTAGCAGATGACTGTGTTATCAAGAAAAATAGAAAGCTGTTAGCAATAATAATCAATAAAATTAGTTTAGTTCTTTCTTTCTTGGTTTTATCACGCCCTTTTTTAAAATTCTGAAATCAGCTGTAAACTGCCTGTTTGAGACAAAAAAAAGTAGTCATTCATTGAAAAAAAAAATCAAATTCAACACAGCGTTTGAATTATCTCTAAATTTCACTTATTTTCACTATTTTTGTATGTTTTGGATGGTAGCAAATAAATGAGTAAAATTGTTCATTCATGCGTTTACAATAAATAAATATAGCTGGAAAAAAACCCAACATAATTTGCTTGCAAAAAAAAACGCAATATCGCGCTCATAAATAAGATATTCAATGGGTTTTTCGTTTTTTGTTGGCCTTACTTGATTCATTTTGTGACATCTATTTTGCATTTTTTTGTGTACTTTTATGCACCTATAAAAAAAGATCCTTTTCCGTTTTTTTCTTCTTTCTTTGATATTTGTTTGTTTTTGGTGTCGTAGTTTTTTTATCTTTCATTTTCTGTTGAACTCTTTTTTTCCTAAACTTGATATGCCATTGCCACTAATTTTTGTTTAAATATACCATTTGCTGCTTTTTTTTTTGATTTCGCAATAAAATTTTGCTCGGCAGAAAGAAATTGAAATTCAGGAACTTTCGCTGTTTTCTAGTGGTAAAAGTTAGAAAAAAAGCAAAAGTTCCTGATTTTCAATAACTTTCAGCTTCGCGAACGTTCTTGCGAATTCAAAAAAAGCCGCAAATGATAGATTTCTTTTAAGTATTTTTATTCAAGTTTACCAAATTACATATTTTTATCATCACTAATTTTTTTCTATTTTTTGAATACTTTTTTATCAAGTAAAATTTCTTCCTTAAAAAACTCCTTTCTTCTTTTTTTCACCCCTGACGATTTTTTATTTGACACGTTTCTGACTCATTTGAAATTTTTCTTCTTCTTTTTCTTTCTTCCCCTTCCTTCAATTTTTTCCATTTCTTCTTCTTCCACTCAACCAACTATTTTTTTTCTTACAAGTTTTTTTTTCATTCAATTCAATGCAAAAAAAATAGTCAATCATTCTTGGACCTTGTGGGACCTCTCTCTTTCACTTTTCTCTCTTTCTTTTTTATTCTATGTATTTTTGCTTATTTTTGTTCTTTTTTTCAATTGTCTTCTTTTTTATTTTAGCGTGTTTGTTTTAATATAAAATTTTTTTGATGATTAAAATTAGTTGTTTATTATGGATATCTTTGTTAGGCTTGCCATGAACATATTTGTTTTGCGTGTGTACATGTTAGACATGTTCATTTTTTAATTTTCTTTGTTTTTTATTTTGAGAATTCCAATTTTGAAACTCAAAAATGGCATTTTTGTCTCTAATTTGGATTACTTTTATCTCACCCTAGGAATCCTAGCCATGCTGATACTTAATGGATTATTTTTAAAAAGTGCTAAAAAAGTTAACAAAATAAAAACCTATTTTTTGCAAAAACCAACTTTTATCTAAAGTTTTGTTTTATCTTTTTTTAAAATTTTGTCAAACTTTAACTTAAAATCAATGCGCGCACTTTCTCAAAGATCATTAAATTCACTAAAAAAATATAAACTGAATTTTGATTGTTTATTTTTATTGATTGAAACTTTCTAAAGTTTAGTCTTCTTTGTACAGATTTTTTTCTAAAAAAATACAGCTGCTTTTATCTTCAAAAAATGGTCTTTTGTTAGTTTTTCAGACTGAAATATCTGTGATTTGAGATTAAAAAAAGATTAAAAAAAACACTATTTTCTGCCACGTTTTTTTTCTTCAAAGAATGTTATCTCGAATTTTATATTTTATTGTGATTTTTGAGAAAAAAGAAAAAATCTTTTTCTATCTTTTATTTCAACAGGTTTTATTCAGTTTTCGGTACTTTTATTTTCATTTGAAGCCAAATAAATTAAACTATTACCTTCAAAAAAATCTGGCATTTTTTTAAACAAAATTTTGCAAAAGTCAAACCTTATTTTTCTGGTAGATTTTTTTCACCTCATCAACTTTGAGTTATTCTTTGAAAAAAAGAAAGAAAATTTATTCATGTTGATTTTTTTGTTCTTCTCGACAAAAGGCAATTCAACCATGAATAAAAGAAGAAGTACCGAATATTTTCTTTTTCTCTCACTAATTGTGGCTCTGAATTTTTCTCTACGGGCGTGTTTTTTTGCTTGCGCGGCACTTTTTCTTTATTTGTCGTTATTGAAGTATTTTAAGTCCTGCTGCTGCTGTTAGATTTTTTATAGACTTTTCGATATTTTTAATGGACATTGAAAATTTGAAAACTTAATCTTATCTATCCTTAAATAAATAAACATTTTTGTTTAATCCCTTCCTTCAATTTTTAGTTTGGCCTCAAACAAAAAGCAATGCCAAGTTCCTCTGAAGGTCCAACATGTTGTATCTGCCTTGAAATCTATGATCAAGAATTAGCTCGAGCTTTTACAGCTTCATGTGGGCATTCAATTTGTGCACAATGTGAATTTAAACTAAGAATTGCTTGCATGAAAAAAGATATTTCGCCACAATGTTGGATTTGTATGAAACCATATGAAGGCCCCTTATACCGTACATATGCCCTTGAATCAGCAACTCCCCGAACTGAAGAAGCGAGATTTTTAAATCCATATATGACAAATTCACAAATTCGTCAACAAATGGCCCTTAATCCAGATATTTATAAAGATATTCAATTACCAAATTATACTCCACCTGGACCAGATTTACCTGAGCCACTTCCACGACAACAACCACCCTCAATGGCTCATCAACTTCAACAGCCCCCACCAACACATTCATCGGTGCCACTTATGGTTCCAAGGCCGTTATTGAGAGCTCCATTTTCTGATCCAACATATCCCCCAACATATTCAGGATATTATCCAAATACAAATACAAATAACAATATTAATAACAATAGTAATCGACATCATCCATATCGTCCCATGACAACACCAACAACACCAAATCATCATCGATTAAGTTTAATGATGCCTTGCTATCCAACATCTCAACAAACATATCCTCCAAATTCATTACGATGTAAGTTTTTGTTCCCTCAGGGCACGGTATTAGAGAGGTTGAATTCCTTTGATCTTTTGCCGTCTTCGGCAAAAGATCAAAAGTGTGCCTCCTTCATAATGAATCCCTCTCCATTCTCTTCAATGTTTTTGTCTCATTTCGGCATTGCCTGAGGGAATTATCTTTTATCCACCCCTTAAAAGCACTTAAGCTTTAAATTTTAGGTCCTCCATCTCAATATCAACAACAACAACCTCCACCCTCATATTTAGCATATATTGATACAATCAATTCTATTTCACTTCCCTCCTCCACATCAATCATCCCTCCGACCCTTACAGGTGGAGGATATTCACAATTTATTCAAAATCAAATTTGGCAGCAACAGCAACCATCAACACAATCAAATAATATTAACAATTATGGAAATTATCCACAAATGTAAAAAATACTGTATTTCATTTCCAATTTTCGGGTACTTTTAAAAATTAAATCTTGTGATCTGTTTTTCTCATTGTTTTTTTTTTGTTCTTTCATTACTCATTTTACTTATGAATACTCATTTGTTGCCTTATCAGAAGCGATTTTCAATGTTAAGCTTTTTCATACTTTAATAAAATAATTCATTGTTCTGTGTTAAAACGATCTTGTAAATCAATTTTTAAAAAATCATGAATTTTATTATCTCTAAACTACTGTATTAAAAATGAAGACATATCTCCATTATTATAAAATATTTCTAACAGAAGTATATTACCGTAAACCATGCCTCGTAAAATATTTCAATTTTTGAATTAACGTTTTGTCGGAACTCATTACAAAATGTTATAAATTCATACAAATTCAATGTTGAAACTGATTAGCTCGATTGACACAATCGTCATGTCAAATCATTTTATTACGCTGTTAAATAAAAATAACTTTAAATATTAATTTGATTGAATTGGTATTAAAAAGATTTTGTGTTTTTTGAATTTTTTATACTGATGCGTAATTGTTTTGTTACTAATTAATTTTATTAGTTGAGGATCAATTTGAAAAAATTTATTTAGTCGTCGCAGAAATTCCTCGATTTCTTTCATGTCTCTCCGAAATTTTAAAGTTTTGCCATTGAATCTTTTCTTGGCAAAGTGCAAAACAACGTCCCCTCCAAATCTCTATAAATATACAGATGTACCCAAAATCGAGTTCACTTCTTTTTACTTTTTTCTCTCTAATCAACTTTTATAACTTCATTATCTATTTATCTTGATTTGTTAATCTTCTTAAATGGTATTCTTGTAAAAATATGTACATCTTTAAACCTTTATACTCTTTTTCGGGATTACATACCTGTGGCAAAACATCTCCACTGTTTTTCTTTTTGCTTTTTTATGCTTATTTTGCAAAAATTTGTTTGTTCTTAGTTTTAGACTGCCTTGAGCGATTTTGGTTTTTTTAAGATACAACATTAGTTTTTCTTTGATGATTTTTAAATAGTGATATCTTTTTTGGATACTAAAACCCCGAGAAAAAAACGTTTTCACTTACTTAAAAAAGTTAGAATTATAAATGATAGAAAAGGTTTTATCATTTATATATATAATTTGTTGAAAATGAGAAAGTTCAAAATTTGTGGTGTTATTTTAATATTTTTATCAATGAAAATAGAATGTTGCATGCAGACACCAGTCGTCGATGAAAGTATCGACATTCCACTTAAACCATCTCCTGGCAGCCCTCCGGGTATGGTTCCTGGTACAAATCCTGGCACTGATATGTGTGCTCCTTCAGGTAAGAAAATATGCAATATTGTATAAGTTTAGGATAAATAAATTTGAATAAAAGTATAAAATGAGTTTCAACTTACAAATTACATATTTTTCATAAACTTTTCTGGCCGAAATTATATTTTTTTAACAAAGATTAGGGTTGTTTACGTATTAGAAAAATCTTTCAAAACGTATAATTTACAAATTTCTTGATTTTTTTTAAAAAAAAGCAGATGTTTCATTGACTGCTTTTTTTTGATTTCGCAAGAAAGTTCGCGAAGCTGTAAGTTTTTGATAATCAGGAACTTTCGCTTTTTTTCAACTTTTTTTTACACTAGAAAAAAGCGAAAGTTCCTGAATTTCAATTTCTTTCATCGCATCATTTAAAGAACTTTTTTATATATGAATCATATAATATGATTCATCTCAACAAATTGTTTTATGGTTTTGTCACATTTTCTTTAACATAAAAGTAACTCTTTCTCTCTGATTTTAGGTACATGTGGTATGAGTCAGTTTGATTGTGGAAATGAATGTATTCCAGACAATTGGAGATGTGACGGTATATTTTTTTAAACCAATTACGATATTTTATGTACAATAATATAATTTACAGGTGATAATGACTGCGTAAACAATTGTGATGAATTTGGATGTTGAATTAAAGCTTATTTCTGAACTTTTTTTTCCAATAAGGAATTAGAGAAATTCATTTTTTTTGCAATAAAAGATTATATTTAAAAAATTTTGAAAATTGCTTTTTTTCAAAATTAATTCTGTCATTTCTCATTCCAATCAATTCCCTTGATATTTGTTTCCAATGTTTGGAAATGGAATCGAGATTCAAAATCTGGTGGTTGAAAAACACTAAAAGTGAAACTGAAAAAAGTTTCAAACTTATATTTCTTAAAATTATTGTACATTTGGTGGAAGACATCAAGATCAAAATCAATGATTTATTGAACAACTTAAATAAATTTAACAAAATTTGTTATATTTTGATTAAAGTTGAAAGATAAAAATTATAAAAAAGGTAAAATATCAATGACTTTTTAATGATTTTTGATTGATTTCCAATTTATAATCTACAAAATACTAAATTTGTTTAAGCAGGATGACGTGCAATCAAAACCCCGACAGCTGAAAAATAAATTAATTTGCAACAAAGCATTATTAGCCAAAAGCTGTTGTAAACTAAAAATTCAAATCTTAATTTTAGTTAAAAAATTTGAATATTTGAAAAACATTTAATGTTGAAGATATTTTAAATCCTATAAATCCTTAAAACTTACAACTCCATTGATGAAAATGAAATGCTTCTGGGACAAATTGTGACCAAACATAATTAGGTTTCCAAACAACTACGGCAGGCACATTTGGACATACTTCATAAATGTAATCAATTAATTGTGGCAAATAATTTGTTTTATGTTCAACTGAGCATGTTTGATAAGATGGAGATGATTCAGTGCACATCACAAAGGCACTCAATCCATTATAATTTGTTACAGAAATTGTATTTCCTCGATATCGAAGATCATCGGTGCCACTGTAAACTCCAACACCAAATCGGTAGCCACTAAAAATTACCCAAAAAAAGAGTTAACGGAGGCGGATTTTTTCATAGACCCTTTGATACTTTTTTATTTCTCTAACGTTTTTCTCCCTCATGATCAGGGTCTTTTTCTATTGTTCTCTTGCCTGATCGTCAGGAAACCTCAAACGGAAAAAACGTTAAAGAAATAAAAGAACACTATTTTAACGTAAAAAATTAAAACAAACGTAAGAGTATATTTATTTACAAGATCATTATAAATTGCAGTTCGAACTGTTTCTTTATCACTTGAAGAATCCATATTCTTTTTCATTAAACGTTTCATAATATCTTCATCCCAAAATCTTTGCTATAAAAAATGCACATTTTTAATTGATTAAAGAACCCTAAATCAATCGAATCTTTTACCTTTCGACCATTGTTTTCACCAACAAATCTTTCTTCAATTTTTTTAACCCCTTCTGTGATAGGCTTATATCGAGCTTCAAGTTCATTTGGTTTTGCAGTTCCATAAAGTAAGTTTTCACAAATTGGATATGAAACAAGCTAAAAAATGGGAGGTATTTTAAAATATGTTCCAAATGTCCCAAAGAAACATGGTTATGGTTACTGTAAAACAGTATTATTTTTGGCCTTTTATCTTCCATGTCATATTTTGCCAAAAATGTACGTAATTGGCAAAATGTGACCAAAACGTTTTTAAAAAATATATTCTGCGCCTTCAAAGGCCCAAAATCATTTTTGAAACAAAGTTTCACTGAGAAAAAAAGTGTTACCAAAACGTGGCACATTCGTTACCAAACGGTAACACTTTGTGTTACGATTTCCTCCTTTACACATTGTGTGACCAAAATGAAACTACAGTGTTACCAATGGTAACAAAAGTGTTACCAACTGGTCACCGTTACAAAAAAATTATGTCACCCTTCAATAAAAGTTTCAATATTTGTGCACCCCCGGGGGCATTTTTCCCAAAAATTTAATTCCTGCACCGACCGTGACACCGGAGGTGGGATTTAATTACCATACCTTTTTATGGGATTACAAGTATTCCATAAAAAGGAAAGGTAAAAATATTTTGGTTTCTTACCCAACCGGAGTCAGCCTTATGTTTAATGCATTATGAATAGAAGAAGAAGTGCACTATTTTTATTTTACAAACTAGAGAAAGAAAGACACGTTCTCTCTCTTTGCACAAATATTGTAACACCAAAATTACTAAAATGGTAACACTTTCGTGACAGCGGTAACAGATTTTGCTTCAATTTCGTAACAATTTTGTCGCCGTAACACAAAATTTCGTAACACATGGTAACATTTTTTTCTCAGTGTTATCGAAGCCATTTTACTTACAATTTGCATAATCATGGATCGATATAAATTTTGAAGATGTTGAAATGAAGCATCTGTGTAATCTTGTGCAACAAGTTGTTCCGTAACTCCGCCATCAAAGATAATTGTTTTCATATTCTAAAACAAGAAGTAAAAATTTGAATACTGTATTATAATTATTTTTAACTTACATTCAACAATGATTTTGGAGTTTTTTGTTGACAAAGTGTTTTTAATGCATTTTTATTTGAATAAGTTGGATGTTTCAAATATTGATAAATGTGATCCGTTAAATCTTCAACAGGAAGTAAAATGTGCTATAAAACTTATGTTTGAGTAAGAGTTGAAAATTTGATAAAATCAACAAAGACGACTTACACTTCGAAAATTCGATTTTTCCATAAATGCAATTATTTCATCTTTGGCTTTATTAACTTCACTCTTCAAACCTTCAAATCCAGTATGCATCTCTTCAGTCAATGCATCAATTTTTGTTATAATTTCATCCTAAAATTTTACTTGACTTGACAATTTTGGCATCAAATTTGCATAAAAATTTGATATAAGAAAGAATAAGAAAAGTCTGCCAAAAGAATAAAATTTGCATACTATCTCTGATATATGCAGAACTTACAAGTCTTGTATCTTCCTCTTCTTCGGTTGTAAAGGATAAAACAGTGCTAACTAAACCTCCAACAAAACCAGCAGAAATTAAAATTTTTCCAGCAACAAGTGTAAACTTTGTTTCTTTGAAATATGAATTAATTTCAGTTAAATGTGAAATGACAGCATTCCCTTGTTCAGTTACTTCTGAAATTCCTCGACGACTTCGATGAATCTCTAAAATGTCGAACAATATATTCAAATTTGCAACCGAGAAAGATGTAAAAAAATGTCCTTGTTATATTTTTTGACGTCTTTCTGTGACAAAGAATTTTTATTCATGGGACAACGTCGGATTTTTGAAATATTTTTTTAAACTTACCGTAACAATTTGCTGTTGTTAAAAGATAAAAAATGAAGAACAAAGTTGTCTTCATTTTTTGATCAAAAATTTTTTCTCAAATTTTACGTGAGTCTTTTTATATTATTTTTATGCAATCTTTCTTTGATCAAAGATGTAAAAAACGTTTGTTAAGGTCAAAATGAATAAGATTAAAAGAGTTGCCAAAAAGATATATCAACTATTTTTGAAAGGGAGGAACTGGAACAAAATGACTCATAACTTTGTAGCAAAAAAATACTCAAAAACAAGAAAAAATCAAGCACCTGTTTTTGTTTATTTGTTTATTTGAATATTTTTAGTTGGCTATGATTTTGCAATATTGCTCAAAAAATCGTCATGCAAATGAACTCAGTTGTAGTTTAATATTGAGCAAAAACAAAAATATAAGTCATTAAAAGAGAAAGACAAAAGGTCAAAAACAAAAAGTTATCAATCTTGTTTTTTGCAATCTTCAGTCACAGATGTTGATGCCAATTTTGCCCTATTATCAGTAATAACAAAATCAAGATAACCTCTTTGAACAAAAAAATCTGACCAAAGGGCGGTCCAAATCAGAATAATCAATTATTTTTTTTCTCAAAAATTTTGTAACTCTTGTTTGTGAACTTGAAAAATTTCAAAATGAAGATTTTATTTTTGTGGCTTTTATTATTTTTGTGTAACATATTTGAAACTACTCATTGTTACTGTATTTACAATTATACTCCAAAAACAGAAGTCTGGTATACCACATATTCATTGGGTGATTATCCAAGCAATTCTCCTAAAAAGAGAATCGTTTGGGCGGATGATAAAAGTTGTTGTATTTGGGATGAACTGACATGCTACACTGAATTAAGAGATAGAAGTGAGGAATCATTTGAAATGGTGGGATTAAGCCAAAAAAAAAAAATAATAAAGATGGAAAACCTAAAAGTAAGCATGTTCATGTTACGGTAAAAGTTGCATGCAGTCGATGGAAGGATAACGAAGTCTATACGAATGTTCGATTTGCTGCTGGTGGATATCTTCAAATCTATAAAGATCCAAAGCCTGGTGAAGATAATTATATTGATGTTTATGATCCAGATCATACTAAACGATGTTGGTATCGATGCGGCAAAGAAAATGATTGGACAGCTTATCATTAATAAAAAGCATTTAAAATTTCGTGATTTTGAATAACAATTATTTAGTTTTTTTAAACTATTTTTTTAAAACTGTTTACATTTTTTGAGAAATGAATATTTTTCTTGGTATCTTTTAAATTACAAATTTGAGTTTCACACAGATCGGACACAACATAAATCATAATCCTTTGAAATTATAAAACTTTATTATTAAATTTAATGAAAGATAAAAAGGTGATGACCGAAAGACGAGAGTGCCGACATTTCAATGTCCGTCTTCAACATTTTGGCATGACTGAAATGAATTTTGGGGAATTGAAAACTTGAACGAATTGGATATTAAAAACTGAACTTAAGAATAGTTTGAAGTTTTAAGAGGAACTTTCATAGGATATCCATGGAGTTTGTTATGGTAGATCTGTTTTGTTGAACTAGGTAATAGGTTTAAAATTATAGCAACTATTTATATTTAACTTTGTTTTTCTTTAAAACTGATCTTCTTTTTATGATATTAATTAAAATCTGAAACTTTTAAAAACATGAAAACTATATTTACAACTCAAAAAACTTTATAAATTAACCGTATTAAACTTTTATTTTGGTTTGAAAAAACTGAGTGATGTTGTTTTGAAACTTTTGTACTACCAAACAAACAAACCTTTTCTGCAAAATCTTAAAAATTAAAATTAAAAAACTTTTATTTCAGCTGGTTTAACACCTGTTTTTAGCTTTTGCAGAAACAAGTATCCAATTTTCCTGCAAAAGTTTTGAAATGGTTTTTTTAAAGAAACACATTAACCATTATGATGATGGTTGGTAAAATTTAGCAATTTTAAATTCTATAAATAAATAAATATTAATTAATTTTTTTACAGGTTTTGAATTTGTAAATAGCAGTAATACTTTTAAAACTGAGTAAATCTTTATTTTTTAATTTTAAAATTTTTTTAATTTTACAAAACTGAAGATAATAACAATATAACAGCTAATCTTAAAAAAGGGGGATGATGACTAATTGAATTATACCAAAAAAGCTAATTCTTTCTAGCAGCAAGAAAAAAAGAAGAAAAACAAGAGTGAAAAAAGCTGTCATTGATAGTGTAATTTTAAAAAGTAGAACAAGAAAATAAAAAAAGGAAGAAGCTTTTTCTTTCTTGTTTTTTATTTTAAGAAATTGCTTAAACCTCTTCTTTTGAGAAAATGACAAGAAGGAGGAAAAATATTTGTAATGAATGTTAAAGTAATGAAATTTTAGGGGGTAATAGAAAAGAGTTCTGTTTTTCTTTTTCTTTTTTTATACGGATTACATTTCTAAAGAAAAATAGTAAAATTTAGTTTTTAACTGCAGCCTCCATTTTCAGTGTAAAAGTTTTATGATAATTTAAAAAATTTTTTTTGGAAAACTAATTTGTGATTGACATTTTGTCGTTAAAGTTGTCTGGAAAAAAACTTTTACTGTTCTATTCACAATCTCTTGTCTGTTTTGTATATTTGATGAGGAAACTGCAAAGAGTTTCGCGATGTCTTCAATTTATTAACTGTGAAAATTTAAGTAAAGGCCTGTTTCTGCATGATAAATAAAAACATACTAATACTTGAATTATAACAATTTTATCCTGCTTCAATTTGAAAAATTGATTTGGTTTTTAAAAATTGATTTGGTTTTTAAAAAGTGTTTATTTTTTGTAACTGAATAACATTCGACCCTCCCCGATCACGTAAAACGGGCTTTGATCTTCAAAAATATTTATACTTTTTTTTAATTTTCTTAACTGGAGTCAGGGTAGTTATTCGGAGTGTAAAAACTTTAAGTCTGAAAACTTTATCATTAAAAATTTTGATTTTTTGAAACTGTATTTATCTTGATTGATAAATTAAAATAATTAAAGCATTTTTAGTTATTTAAAGTTAACTGTTCCAACGTAATTCCATCTTTGGATACAAAAATCATTTATTTAACTTTTACTGTTTCAATTTTTATCAAAATTTAATCATTAAACTGTCAGCTTTTTTTATTGATTTTTGCTCATTTTAGTTCCTTGTTTGTAACATTGTTAGCAAGATTAGATTAAATAAAGGTCATCTCAAATGGAAGACATTTTGGTTAATTACTTTTTTCCTGCTCAAAAGATATATGACTGCTTCTAATTCCTTAAGACATCATCATTTCGTTAAGTAGGAAAATGTGACTACTACTTTTACATATTACAAATTTTGTATTTTACTCTTCAGACTTATCTATCTATCTTTCTCGATGCATTAATTTATGTATTTTTTTTGTTGCGTCTTTTAATGTCTTGTCAATTTGCTTGTCCTATTCATTTTTCAAGAAAATAAATAAAAAAGAGATATCCCTTTTTTTGCATTTTCTTTTATGCCCCATTTTTTACGCCTTTTGAAAGGAAGATTAAAAATCTAATTTTGCTAATATTCATTTTTTTGGTAAAAAAAACGTTTAATTACACTCAACTTTTGGCCTTTTTTAGGTAATAACTTTTTATTAAAGAAAAAACTGTCCAATGCAGATAATGGCTTTTTTACGTAAAAAACGCCAAAAAGCAATTACTTTTTTTACTTTAAAAAATACAACAACAAAAAATATAAAATTTTGTCTGCACGTTCTTCTTTCCCCAATTTTTTTACGTGTCATGTTTAGCACTTTAAAAAATTTAATGAGTCAAGGAATGCCATGAAAACAAAAACAAAAGTATTTGTTAATGCCTTGTATCTTTGAAGATTGTTCGCTTTTCTTGTTTCACTAATAAAAGTTAACAAAACATTAAATTTAAACTGTTGTTGTTGATTTTGTGGAACAAAACGTGTTCCATAAGTGTAAATAAAATTTAGATTATTTTAAAATGTCTCCTTTTTTATGATAGCTATTGTTAAAGAATATATTTTCAAACTGAGCCCAAATTATTTGGCTGTTTTAAAATTTTTGTAAAAAACTGTAAACTACTGATGCTTTCTCTCGTTCATTTCTAAATCTAAATTTTTAGAATTATTTATTTGTAACTGATTTTTTATATAAACTGTATCTGGATTAGAACTATTGATTGTGTAATCTTTTAACTAAAATTTTCACAAGATTTGTTTTTATTGCATTTAAAAAAACTTTTGTCTTTTTTTAACACTGAAAAACCTTAAAACAATTTTTTGAAAATTACTGAAAATTAATTGTTTAATTTTCGGCTTTTTAAAGATAAAAATGTTAAAACTGATTTATCAAATGTAAATTGTATTACAAACAAAATTTAATATTAACTGATCCCAATTTTAGTTTTCAGCTGATCAGCTAAATGCTTTTATGTTTTCTTAAAAATTTAGCTTCTTTTTAACTTTTTATCGTTACATGAACTATTTAAAAATGAAAAGGCTTTTGTAAACTGAAACCTCTTTTCTCAGCAAATTTTAATTAACTTATTTCAGACCATTTATATTTAATTAATTTTTAATTGGGCACGCATTTAAAAATTATAGTTATAATTTTTAAATGTATGAGAAAGTATTTGTAGGGGAAGTAAATTTTTCTATAGCCGCTTAGAAATGTGGTTCACGTGTTTTCTAAGGAAAAACAAATGGCTTAACAAAATTTGTTGGCACTAAATTATTTTAACTGACGAAAGATGATTAAAGAGAAATTATTTAAATAAACTGACATCTGTGTTGTTTGATTTCTCCAAGTCGTGCCGATTTATAGTATTCATCATTTTTTAGGTTAACTGTCTTTGTTTTTTCCTGATCACATAGATAAGAAATCCAACTAATTATAATTTAACTGATTTTTGACAATGTAATTTGTCTTCTTCCATCCTATTAGTTTTAATAATAAATAAACTGATTCATGCCACTTGAATAACGCTTTGTTTCCTGATTATTTTTTGCATTTTTCAAAACTGCATTGTTCTTTTTCTGAGGAAAGGGGTCTCACAGGGAATAAAAGGGGATGCCGCTGGTACTGTGATTGCATCACTACTTCATTTTACCTAAAAATTTGGAACTTTCCCCCCTTTTTAAACCCTTTTTCGAAAACTGTTTGCCTCCATCATTATTTTCTTTGCAAAAAAGCATATCCAAATTTATCTCAATTTTGTCTTCCATTTTTTTTAACAAAGAAGAAGACATTTTGCAATTTCTTGTTTTTCTCTCTATTTTTTTGAAGTGGTACAATGAAAGAAATCTTAGAAGCCCAAGGAAAAGAAGAATCTTTGTTGCATTTTGTTGCTCCATTAAATAAAAATAAAAAAGAAAAACAACTCTATCAAAAAAAGAGAGAAGAATGCCATAGTAATAGTAAAAGTAGTAGTATTTTGATTCCTCAATTGTGGGAAAATAAATAAGATTTTTAGTCAGTCATTCTCAAAAAAATGCCAAAAAGAAACCATAGAAATAAAAAAAAGAAGAAGATTGAAATCATGTGAAAAAAAATAAGCATTGAAAAAAAGAGATAATAGATGGATGGCCATTGGCCATGAATCTCTCTCTCTTTTTTTGCTCTTTGCTTTTCTATGAGAAGATTTTAATTTGTCTTAAAAAAATGTGGGATTGTTTGATTGAAAAGGCTGCAGCAACAGCTTTCAATCTTTCAAAGGTCAAAGTACTTCCTTTTTTGGACTTGTTTTTTGGCAGAAAAAAATTATGGTGTTTTTGCGTGTGAAATTTGTATTAATTTTTGAAACTGTCCGCTGGTTACTATATTCTAAAATATTTTTAAGGATTTGAAAGGGTTAAAGAAACTGAATACCATAGGATCATAGTGAGATGCTTTGTTTTTTTGAGTTTTAATAAGATTGGTTTTTTTTAAGATAATGAAAATTTAAACTGATTTATTATTATAAAAATTTTTCAAATTAGTAATTTTTTAACTGATTGAGTGGGCTCTTTTTATAAACTAGAGGTGCCCCGCCCCTCCGGGGCGGCCACCACAGATTCATGAACCTGATTCAAAAAGCTAATGTTTATGCTTTCTTTTTCTCGTGAAAAAACAACTAAAAAATTCCATTGCAAATAAAAATATTGACAAAAGGAGCGCAAATTCTTCATAATATCTCCGAAATCATATTAATCTATAGTATATCGCTACACTATAAAAATTTAAAAAATTTGGGGCTTCCAGATATGGTAAAAGTCAATTTTCGTATCGCGTAAGATCTGGATTTTCTTTGTCTTTGATTTTTTTGTCGCACACTAAAAATGTCTTTTCATTTTTTTGTAATTGCTTCACTTTTTAATATAATGAATGTACATATCTGTTTTGTTTAAAATAAGCATCAAATTTTAATTAGAAAGTAAAAAATGGTAAAAAAGAAAAAAAATTACTAATAAAGTCGTAATTCAGAAATAATTCTTTTTTGCACAAAACGTTTTCAAAAAAATGCATGACAAAAAAAAAATGCATTTGTGCCCGCAACTTGCGTCATTTGCGCAGTTTGAGAATTATGAGGTGAGCACCAACAACCGCACATTGTCTCTTTTACGGGTAGAAAATAGATGATTTTTCTTTCGCCGCAAAATTTGAAATTTTATTTTGAAAGGGTTAAGAAAACTGAAGAGCATAGGACCTAGGACCATGTCATTGGGTATTTGAACATGTTTGACAATTTAAAAAAATTTCTATTTGTTTTGTATATTTTTGTCTGGCTAATATCTGATAAAGGATTAAAATAATTTTTGTAGAAAAACCTAATTTTTTTAAACTGTTTGCAGAGTCTGTCATATTTTAGCTATGAGGAAACATTTAATAAACTGAAATATAGCATGTCATTAGTTATCTTTTAAAGTTATTCAAATTTTCAATCAAGTTGTTTTTAAACTGTTGTTGGGCTTCTTATTTCCAACGAAAAAAGAATGAAAAAAAACTAAAGTTTGAAGCTTATCTAAGATATTAAAATTTCTTTCAACATTAATTTTGACTTTTAAAACGTATGTCTTGAACAGATGATGAAACTTATTTTGAACGGGTTAAGAAAACTGAGGACCACGTGAAGATGTATTCAAACGATTTAAAGAATTTACAAATTTTATACATTTTTGCCTTAGAAACTGCTAAAATCTCAAAAGGGGTATACATAAATCACTGAATAAAAACCCCACGTTCTTAAACTGTGACAAATCTGTCATATTTTTCTTTCGTTTTAGCTACGCGGAAGCATTTAATAAACTGAATATGGCATGTCATTAATTTTTTTAAAAAGCTTAAGAATTAAAAAAATAAAACTAACTAATATTGAATTCTTTCGTGACCTCCATCGATAAAACTATTTATTATGGCATTATGAAACTGCCACCACGAAAGCCAGACTTCCAAAAAAAACTTCATTAATAAAGTATGCGGAAGAAATTCATACGTTTTTCTTTTAATTTAAATATTCTTTTTCGGAAGTCATTAAAAAGTGCCAAAATGCCGCCACTTTTTCTCATAATTTAAAGAAGACCTTCACCTTATAAGCTCATTTTTTGGGGATTTAAACTGCGGATGAAAAAGTGTTATCTAGTCATAAATATATATATATCTGTTTTTAACTTTAGAGATCTATGAGATATGGGGTAGTAATAACTGTTGGTTTGGATTATTTACAAATAATTTAATTTTATATTTTTATTAACTGCGATTCAGATTCAGCGGATGAGAATCTTTAGCATTTTAAAATTATGATTTTTAATCATATTTGTTTTTATCAAAAGAATTTGTTTTTTGTCTTCGAGATTTGTCTATTGAAGACCAAAAAGTAAGATTTCATTGTTTGATAGTGGGAAAATAAAACTGGCAACAATATATGCAAAAGTATATGTGCTTTGACACTTGAAGAATCATCTATGATATAACTGAGAAGGAATGGATAACCTTTTGCTTTTTCTGGTTGTAAATAATTATTTTTATGTGCATTTACTGCGTATTTGTTAAAAACAACTATTACATAAAAAATCAATTGACGTTTTTAGGAGGCATGTGATAAAGCTTACATGGGTTTTTTCATTTCAACGTCTGTAAATTTTCACCTGTTGTTTTTTCACAATCTTCAATTTTTTGAATGCATTTTTCTCATAAACTGCCTTTGAGTTTTAAATTAATTTTTTAAATAAAACTGAGTATTATTATTATTTAAACTCTTTAATAGTTGTATAAACTGAAAAATTAATCAAACTTTGAGTTAAGTAAGAACAAAAAAAACTAGATTTTTCGAAAATTGTGGTGCTTTTTTTGAGTGAAATTTTGAAACATATAAAATTTTTTTGTTGAAAAAACTGTTTCGAAATATTCGTTTATGTTTAAAAAATCAGATTAAAACGCATGTTCAGATTGTTTTGAAGATTAATTAGTAATAATAATATTCTAAAATTCTTGGTTGTTTTTATAAAACTTCAAAAATTCAGTTTCTTGAGTTCTTAAATATATATTTGATAATTTATGTTGTAAAAACTGTACGGCATTTTTCAGAGACTGTTTAATGAAAAGGAATTTTTTAAAAACACTGATACCTTTGAGGCATTATTTAAGACGTAAAAGAAGCTATTTTCGTGTTAATATTTTGTTTCATTTTTACGTGTATAATCTTTTTTCCATTTTTAACCATTGACATTTTTTTAGTTTTATACCCTATTTTTAATAAAATTAATGCATTTCTTTCTTTTTTCAGCGAAATATACTCATATCAGCTTACTTCTTCTTCAAAAAGACAAAAAAAACAAGACCAAGAAGAAGAAAGACTATTTAGCATTTCATTTCATTTCGTTGTATCACGAACAACCACCACTTCCAAAGGGACGAAAAAAATTTTTGAAGCTCATTTGCTCAAAAAACAATAACTTTGTTGTTTTTCATTTTTTTAAAAAAGGGTGCCCCTTTCGCCTCTCTTCGTTTTTATGCAATTTGGTTAACAAATTCTCGCATAACTAATCAACTTTCTTGTGTTTTTGGAGGCGGCTCACTTTTTTTTTCTTAAAACAAAAATAAGAAAAACTTTTTTGAAAGAAAAAAGGAGGGCAATTTTTTTTGAAATGCTTTCATCGGAACGACCTCCAAGAATAATATTTTCATCATCATCTTCTTCATCGACAACCTCCTCCTCTTCATCTCATTTGCCCCATCGTTCTTCTTTATCTTCATCTACAACATCCCCTTCTCAACAACACATCCAACAACACCTTCATCAACAACACATCCAACAACATCTTCAACAACAACATCAACAACAAAATCTAATGAGACGAAGTAGTTCAAAATCTTCAAAAGAATATTGCTATTCAGCAAATGGAAATTTAATTGGTGTTAATTCTTCCTCATCATCAACATCCCCATCAACGAATTCATCAACATCAAATCAATCCCAAAATTCATCTTCTTCTTCATCAACATCAAAACCAATTGGATGTCCAAGAGATAGAAAAACTGAATATGCACAACAACAAAACTATCAGTTATCCTCTTCATTGAATTATTGCCAACAACGTGACAATTATTCAAGTGATCAATATCATCGACATTCAATGAAAGATGCAAATAATCGAGGAAAAAATAGAAAAGTACGTTTAAATGTTTTGGTATTTATTTTAGAAATTTAAAACTTTTTTCACTGATAAATTCTTGTCAGATGAATTTTGGGTTATTTAGGGCAGCTGTAAAATTTTTTATTTCTTTTTTCAAGTTACTGTAGTTTTTAAATTACTATCTAAAACTGAAAAAGAATTTGCACGTCTTTAAAATTAATAAGTTACAAACCATTTACATTTTATTTTAGTGATATTTTTTTGAGCTTCGTTTGCTAGATATTGTTCAAAAAAATTTGTATAAAACTGCAGGAACATTTCCATCCTTTACAGAACTGAGTTAAAAACAATATTAACTGTTGAACGATGTTAAAGATAGTTCTCGATGTTTTGTTACATTTGGAAGTTTATGATAATTTTTATTTAAAAGTTAATTTGACGTATCCTCACGTTTAAAACTTCAAATTTAAGAAAAAACTGAAAGGCATTTATTACTCGTTGGCCAAACTGTAGGAAAGTTTACTGTGTGCAAACATTTTTGCAATACAATACTTTAAATTATTTTAAAAGTTTTATATCTCAAATTTATTCCAGGATAGTGTGAAGTTTGATAATTATAAAACTAAGAAATAATTTAACTGGATATCTTTAATGTAAAATAAAATTTTAAACTGATTTAGCATCATTGATTCATTAAACAGTAATTACAATTGATAGTGTTGGCGATAAACTGTTAAGAAGGATCCATGCTTTGAAATTTCTAGAAGCAAATTTTAAAATAATTCCAAAAAACTAGGCTTAATTGATTTTTTTGAATATAAAAACTGAGTTCCCCCACTTAACAAAATAGTTTCTTTAAATACACTGTTGTTGGTTTTCTGCAGGTTTTCTCGAGATAATGCAAAATCTTCATTACTTTTTTGAAAAATTAATGCTTTTTTGGTTTAATTAAATTTGAAAAAATACAGTGAAAAAAGTTATTTAAAATTTGTGTTTTTTCAAAAGCATCAAAAACTTGCATAATAGAAAAGCCCCATTTTTTCAATACTGCAACCATTTCTGCTATAAAAAACTGTATTGCGATCCTAATTTTAAACTTTTAAACTGACATAACCATACATTTCAACACCCCCTTAAACACATTTCTTCTTATTCTTCACTCATTTTTTACGACTTTGTTTTTTTCTCTCCGTTTTTTCGTAACTATAGATTTATGAATTTATTTTCATTTTTAATGAGAAAACTTTTTTTTATTACTACATTTTAAAATATTAAAATTTCTCCCCTCAGTTTTTTGATTTTTGTTTTTAACACTGCTTTCTTCTGGTGGTACCAGGAAAAAATTAACCCGTTATATATTTTTTGTATTAGCTTTTTTTACGTAAAACTGCCAATTCATTTCTAGACTTTTTCCCCCATTTTTAATGGATAAAAAATGAACACGGAAAAAAGTAGCAAAGGGCTTTTTTTATATATTTCCAAAACTCATACTTCAAAAAATTGGTTTTTAATAAGTAATATTGGGTTGGGGGTATACATTATATGTATTATATATATATTTTTTCACATTGTCTCATGAGAATTTTAATTTTCTTTTTTTTTGAGTTTTTGCTATAATTGACTTTTTTCTTTCTATTTTTTCTTTCTTTCCGGAATTTGTTGGATGAAAAAGTTTGCTTTAAAGGTTATCTTTTTAAGGAAAGTTTAACTGCTTCAGTTTACGGAGAAGTGGTAAAATTTAAATTTTTTTTATGTTTTAAATAAACTGTATGCATGTTTTAAAACAATTTGCCTGTAGGGTTAAACTGTTACTGTTTATTTAAAGCTTTTGTTAGAACTTTGTAAAGAATAACTGAATGGAGTTGTTTTTTAGGGAAAGAAAAGCTTGTGAGTAAAGTTTTATGGTGTTTTGATTTGATTTGATAAATTTAAAATGATTTGATATATTGAATAAATCCCTTTTAGTTTTTTGCATTGAAAATAACTTGGTATTTCAAAAGTCAAAACTGAATACGAGTTAATGCACCTTTGAAAAAAATCCAAATTTTTTTACATAAGGATTTGATGAGCTTGATTTATAGATTAATTCTCTATCTTAAACTGTTTTAACTACATCATAAACTGTTTTATTCAAATTTCACAAAATTATTAAATTTGTTTGTGTTTTTTAACTTAATAACTGAATTCTTGCCAACATTTGTGACCGCCATAACCAAATAAGAATCTTTTCAGAGCAATATTTAATATTTAAAACAGGAAAAACTGTACTCATTTTTGGATTTTAAATTTAGGTTCTTTAAAAACTGATGTTCATTTTTGCTGCTCCAGACAAAAATCAAGTATTTGAGAATTTTTTTAATTAAACTGTTTCTTTTTGTTGGGAATTAAACATTTGAAATAGGTATAAGATGTTGTTAATAAATTTATTAAACTGCAATACAACATCAATTTTTTTAAAAAACGGAAATGAAAACTTTGATAAATTTTCTTTAGGTATTTTTCTCAAATATTTTTATATTTTATTTTTGTAATCTAGAAATTTGTAATTGCGTGTCTTGAGACTTGTGGTAATAATAATAAAAAAAATATAAATTTTTTATCTTGTCTTTATTACTTTTTTTCTTTCTCATTTTCTTTCCACACGCAAAATATTCATATTTTGCCATCAGTAATAATACTACTAGTGTTTTACCCTTTTTTATGATATTCTTTTTCTTCTTTTGGTATCATTAATAATCTCATAGGTTTATTTATTTATGTCATTATCTTAATCTATAAAAATCTTCTACTTTGGAGGTGTCACTTTTTTCAGGATTGTTGCTTTTAAAAATATTGTAAATTTTTGTGATTTTGGAGTGTCACCTTGGATTGGACTTTCTAAATATAGAATATTAGTTGAGGGCAAAAATGTGTAATTTTTAAAAATTTAAGTTAACTGTCTTTTGAATTTTTTTGTTTTTGAGTAAAACTGTCTTGCTTTTTTTACATTTTAAGCAGACGTATGGAGGTGTGTCAAGGGCTATTGTTTGTGGATTAATAAATTTTTAAAGATTAAAAAACTTTTTAAAACTGCATTGTACCAATGATATTTCAAATTATATTTTAACATTCTAGTTGCTTATTTTATTTAACTGAGATGCTTTTTGACATGCCGACTTTTGTTAAATATTTTATTTTTTTTAAATTTGTTATTTTTATGTTAAACTGGCCCAGAACTATTTTGGTCAAGCTTTAAAAATTTATTAATCAAAACAAAATTGATTTTTTTTACTTTTTTAAACTGGAGTTCTATTCATTACGCTTGCTTATTTGATCAAACTTTTTCATCTTTTTAAAATTTTTAAAAACTGGGCTCCCAAAAACAAAGACCCAATCAATAACTGTCACCTTCAGAGCTAATATCATAAAAAATTCCTAAAAAACAATCATAAATAAATTTTATTGACTTCCTCCCTCCCCCTTTTTGTATTTTATATTATTTATTGTCTACAATTTGTCATATTTGTTTTATACTTTTTATTGTTAGATGCCTTTTTCTTTTCCCCCTCTATTTCCAAACATATACATATAATACTTAAATATTAATCGAACATTGGCAATGAAAAAAACAAAGTGTCAAAAATTTTGTGAAAATGTATAAAATAAATTCATTTTTGCCCTTCTTTCTGTTTCTCTCACTTTCATTTTCACTTTTAAACATAGAAAAAAATACTCTCTCTCTCTTTAATAATTCTCACGCCTCTGTGAATGTGAATTGCATGGAAAAAATGGAACGGCTTTTTTTCAATTTAGTCGAGAAAAAACAAAACAGCTTTCTTTTATGAGTTTTTTAAAAATATTTTTGTGGTTTTTTTTCTGTAGCGCTTTAGAGAGTTTATTAATCTTTGCTTTTATGATAGAAAATTTTTAAAAAACTGACCACTTGTATGCAGTTTTAGCTCGTGTTCAAGAACAAAATTAATTTTTTAAATTGTAATTTTTTGTAGCTTCTTAAAATGTAGTTTTTGTATTTGTAGATGTGGTAAAACTGAAGCGAATAAGTGTAGATATCTTTTACGGCTAATTTTTAAAAACTGATCAATTTGAAATCTGCATATGTTTATAAAAAAACTATCTGATCAGTGTCTTGTTTTGAATTACACATTAAACGTTTGTTTTTGAGATTACTCCGCGAAAAACAGAAAAAGCAATCACCAATGTTGACGTTTTCTGAAACTTTAGAATTTAAATTACTAAAAAAGAAATCTTTGATTTAAAATTCAACAGAAAACGGGGAAAATTTACGATAAGCTTAAAACTGACATTTTTTTGGTATAGCTTCACATTTTTGATTTGCGTTATTTTACTGTAACTGAGAAATTCAGCGATTTCAGTGACATTCAAATGTTTTTGTGATAAATAAAACTGAAGTTAAACTGAACCTTTTCAGATTGAAAATATTGGTGGTTTGCATACCTCTTCATGCAAGCTTCCATCAACCCGACAAATCCTTTCTGAAACATATGAAGGTGATCTTCCAACAATTTGTATAACAAGTGATAATCGACGAACCAGTATTAGCAGTAATTTAAGATTTACAAGAACTTTTAGGTATGTTTTTTGGAGGGGAAGGACAAACTGACAGAAAGAGTGTAATAAATTTGAATAAACTTTTTTAAGCAAGGATGAAAATTTAAAATTGTTTAAAGCAACAAGCTGAACTTAAGCATTTTTAAAAATGTTTATGTAAATTTAAAAAAAAATGTTAAAATTTAAAAACATTTTGAAAACTTTGAGGTAAATTAAAAAAACTGTTTAACAACAAGATCGTTAAGATTGTTACTAAAAAAATTACCTTAATTTTCTTAAATTTATTTGGTGGCTTTAAAATTAAACTGACAATCTGATTATTTTTAGCACTGATTCTGTTGATAGCCTTGAAAGGCAGTGCATGAAGGAAGTTCGACGACAACGAATTATGGATGAAATTGAACTAAAGGTTTGTTTAACTGGTTTTTTAGGTGATCTCTTCATAAAAAAATTTTAGGATACAAAAATGCTTCCACCAACTTCCCTTTTATCTCCTTCAAATAATGGATATCCCTCCCTTCGAGATGTTGGCCGATCCAAGACCGACCCAGGTGGAGCTGAAAGTGAAGGTGCAACCCCAACTGTCCCGGCAAAAGTTATAAGTGGTTATTCATTTGATAGTACAAAATTATCTGCACAATTGAGTGATATTGCAGTAAGTGTTTTTAAAAACAAAATTTTAAGTTAAAAATATTTAAAAAACTGGCACCATTGGATCACGTGAAAGAGTACATTTTTTTTACTTTTATTTATCTGAAAATGCATTTTTGCAGATTTTAAATTTTTGATCTAAAACACTAAAATACGGTACTCTTTAACCTGTTGAGAAATGGGAGATAGCAGCTTTGAATAAAAACTGCTTTCAAATTTCTCATCAGCAAGTTAAAGAGTACATTTTTTTTACTTTTAAAATCCTGAAACTGCATTTTTGCAGATTTTAAATTTTTGATCTAAAACACTTAAATACAGTACTCTTTAACCTGTTGAGAATTGGGAGATAGCAGCTTTGAATAAAAACTGCTTTCAAATTTCTCATCAGCAAGTTAAAGAGTACATTTTTTTTACGTTTTTACAATATAAAAATAGTGTTTTAAACTGATTTGAATAAATTTGATGACATTTTATAAACTTAAAAAGAAAATTATTGCAAAAAACTGAATTTTCCCATGATAGACTGATTTTTTAAACCAATTCTAAGGATGGACGAGGGCCCAATTTTTAGTGCCCTGGCCCGTCCTGGGCCCTGATTTTTCGCCAGGGCCCTGCCCCGGGGCCTTCCCGGGGCATTCCCGGGACCGTCCCGGGGCCCACAAAATGCCCTGGGCCCTCGTCCATCCTTAACCAATTCAAAACTTAATTTACCTTTTCATTTGAAAGAAAATTTTAAACATTTAATTAAAAAAATTGGAGTGCTGGAGTAACATAAAGTTTAAAACAATAACGACGAGCTTTTAAAAGTGAAGATAAATATAACTGGCAAGTATTTTTTGTTGGCAAATTTTAAAAAATTAACTAAAAAACTTTTTGATTAGTTTTTATTTTTGGAACGAACTTATTGCAGATATTGTTGTTAGGTAACTGTGGTTGAAAAACAAGAAACATATCTAAAACAATAGTTTAAAGTGAGGTTTTCGCATAGTATTCATAAATTGGAAGTAACTTTACCACAATTATGGTAATTGTTTTACAAACAATTCTCTAGTTTTTTAAAAGCTATTAATTAAACTGTACTGGACCCAAACTGCTTTAAGGAACTTGAGGAGAGTTTCCTTTTCTCGAAGCCAAATTTAAGATGAAAAATTGAATTAGTATTAGGTAAAATAAGATTTTTTCGACTATTTATCAGAAAGTTTTATCCCCTTTATTTTTGACCAATTTGGAGCCCTAAAACTATAAATTTATTAAACAGCGAACAATAAAAGGTTTGCATTGAAATTGAATACATCTCTATAAATTTTTTAAATTCTTTGAATTTTAAATTTTTGAAAAAACTGTTCAACTGTAATTTTTTATAGTCTTTCTTTTACAAAACTCATAAAAAACAATTCCAAGAATACCCTGTTTCTATTAAAAAATACATAAATTTTAGTTTAAACGTTCAAATCCTGATTTATCCATTGATGGAATTAAACAACGAACACTTCGAGATGTAATTGGAATTACAGTATACCAAGCAAGGCTACTGTTACAATGTTGGCCAAACATTTTTTCAACTGGAACCTCAGGGTCATTTGCTTCACAGTTATACAGTAGTTTGGGGAAACGAAACCCAAAAGCAAAAACAATTTTAACAAAAGCTGATGGGGTAGCAGTTTTTAGTCAATCTGATACAGATTGTACTTCAATGCATACAAAATTAACGTTGGAATTGATTGATACAATTATTCGAACATTAGATAATTCTCCAACAAATATAATTAATTATTTAACAGAAATTGGGCAATGCCATCGAACTTTGAAAGATGAAGGAATGTCTACTGCAATGTGGGATGATTTGGGTAAATATTTAAAAATTAAAAACTGTCCTCGTTACAAATGTTGTATTTTTTTAGGTGATGCAATTTTGGAAGGTGTTCGAAAAAATGACCTAGTTCGTCGACATAAAAAACTTCGCCGAGCTTGGTTGGCAATTATTGCTTTCATTACAGACAATATCAAACAGGGCCATAATACTTTTAAAGCTTCTCCATCAACAAATGATATCAATGACAGAAATAATAAAGAACAAAATTAACTAAAATTTAAATTATTAAATAAGAATAATGTATTTATGTATGTAAAAATCTTGAATTTATTTTTTATATTTTTTAATTTTTTCCGTCCAAAAGTAATAAAAAAAGCTTGGTTTTTAACTGGAATCGACAATTTTGACAGTGAGAAAAATTTAAAATAGACAGCAATAAAAATTTTATGGTACTTTAAAACTGAGGAAGACGAAGTTTTGTTCAAAACTAAAAATGTCAGTAACAAAATAAATAAAACTGATCAGTATTAAAATAATTTTTAGGGCGGAAAACTATTATTCTTTTTGAAGTTGACATCTTAATTTTCTTTACATTTCTTTTTGTTAAGTTAAAAAGAAGAAAATACAACTACAGAAATTTGTTAATCTTTATATTTAAAAAACTGATACATGGATAGCTTACAAAAGTAATTTCTAAATTTCTTAAAAGAAATTTTGATGAGGTGATGAAAAAATTCTACTAAGAATCATAAATT
This sequence comes from Panagrolaimus sp. LJ2414, assembly GCA_024447195.1. Lineage (NCBI taxonomy): Eukaryota > Metazoa > Nematoda > Chromadorea > Rhabditida > Panagrolaimidae > Panagrolaimus > Panagrolaimus sp. LJ2414. Next base: position 327,645 of record JAMRXY010000281.1, on the reverse strand, counting down.
TAAAAAACTGCATGTTTTAAATAAAATTTTAAAAACAAATTAATTTATTTAACTGCCTGTTTATTTCACATTACTTTTAAATATATTTATCAAAACAGGTATTTCATTTAATCATTAACATTTCTTTAAATCTGTAATTTTTTTATACAAAATTAAGCAAATATTTGTAAAGGAAACTGTCCATTATTCTCTAACTCAATTTATTTTAAAAACATTTTTGTTTAACTGTAACTTTGATAATGATTAAAAACAAAAATTTAAAACTGCCATATCGAATACCGGAGGCCTTCAAAAAACTAAAAAGTAATCTTCAAACTGTACACAATATTGTCTTGTTTTTCAAAAGTTCATTAAAATTTATATTGCTTTTATTTTTTTAAGACTTTTTACAACAATCCTCATTAACTTCAAAAAAAAACTCTGTACATAATACAAACAATAAAAAAAACTGAAGAAACTAATTTGTTTTTTAAAAAACATACAATTTTAATTTTTCTTTTTTCAAAGATTTCAAGAAAAAAGAAAAAACCAATTTTTAAAAAATGAGCAAAAAATGGAAAAAGAAAAAAAACACGCGTTTTTTGAATCATTGCAAAAAAAGAAAATAAAAAATGCATACAAAAATTTTTAAAAAAGATAGAAAAAATTCTTAAAATTTTACCGGTACAAATTTGAAAATTGAAAGTGCGTGTTTTTTTTGTTAAAAATTTAAGTGAAAAATTGCAACGAAAATGAAAAAAATTTGAGATTCATAAAAAAAATTGCAAACCTATTAATCTCAAAAAAAGAACCCGAATGGAAGAAGAAATAAAAACAACTGTAAGAGGTTTGAGCCTATAAGATATATGTGCTTCAAATTAAGAGAACCAAGAAAAAGACACTGGCATGATACGGTAGTAATAATAGTAGTAGGATAAGTATTAATTATTTTTCCTGACATTAAGTATTAGTAATAACAATAAAAATATAGTATTTATACAATTTCAACTTTTGATGGTTTTAGAAGTCTAGCAAGATCAGCAGAAGAATCATTGGTCTCAGATGGAAGAGGAGCAATATTTCCACGAGTAAGTTTTGCAAACCATCTTTTAATTCCACCAGGATGCGCGGTTTTTGTTGTTTCTGCAACGGCATTTAGAAGTGAAGTAGTTTTTATTGATGGTCGAGGCCTCATAAATACAGCATATGCAAGTGGTAGCAAAGCAAGTGAAAATAATTTGAACATTGTTGAAGTTGAAAAGATATCATCCCAGGATTTTAGATCAGATAAAATGCAGCCAGCTTGTACACAGATAAAGTTGTATGGAGCAAGTCCTAAAATTTAGAAAAAATGAAATAACTGAAAAACAAACTGAATAAAAACTATACAACTATTTTAATTAATTTTAAACAACAAAACTGTTTGAATTCAAAAATTTGAAAAAATTGCTTAATTTTTCTATAAATCTTACTGTACTTTTATAAAATTTTTAATTTAAACTGTTATCCTTCAACATATTCTACTTTAAAACTGTATTCAAATAATTCAAAAAATACTTACCAACAAGAGCACTAATCGAAAAAATTGGTAATGGAATATTCAAGAATGGTGCAACAATATTCAAGAGCCAACTTGGAGATATTGGAAACATTCGTGCAAATAGCAAAAATGGTAGCAGCCGATGACTGTTATCATCAATCTTTTGTTGTAAATAGGTTAATCGTTCTCCAAAATAATATAGTACATATTCACGTCCAAACATTTCACTAAATAAATAACATAGCGTTGAACCAGCTGTCGTCAAAATGCAACATAACAAAAATCCACCAGTCATTCCAAATACGGCACCTGCGATGATATTCTAAAAAATAAAATTGTTTAATTAAAAAAGTTAATAAAAACTGAAACTGGAAATTTGTAATAAAAGAATGTTATTTTATAAAATTGACGTGCTTCTACTGTATAAAAAATTAGATATATTTCATACTACTACTGTAGTATGATAAACTGTACACCAAATTTCTAAATTTCTATTTATTAAATATTTTTACAATATTTAATAAAAATTAATTTTAAAAAACAAAATAATATATGTTTCTAAAATAAACTTGAGTAAAAGAAATAACTTAAACTGCACTCTTTATAACAAAATCATTGATACAACAAAAAGTTTTAATTAATATAAAGAATCGAATACAGTATACTTTAAAAAATACTTTGCATATTTTATTTAATCTATATAAAAAACCTCAAACGATCTTAGTTTAAAAAAGCTACAATTTTTAAAGAATTGATTAATTAAAAACTGTTTATTTTATGGCATAATTAGAATATTTACAAAAACCTTTAACATAAATAATGAGTAATTCTCGCATTTAACTTAAAACTGAGGAACTTAAACGGTATATTATTTTAATTTTAACAAACTAACTACTGTAACAAAGCTAAATTAAATATGCTCATTATCATTTTATACATCTAAATTAAAACTAAACTAAACGGGACGTTAAAATTTAATCCATCAAAGAGTTCAAAAAAAGAAATGGATACAGTATACCTGAAAAAAACTTATGCAAAATTTCCGTGATAACAGCGAAAAAATTTGAACAATTTTAGTTAAAAGCAGAGCTTAAATTATAAAAGAATTGATTAATTTAAAAACTGAATGTTTCAAAGCACAAGTGTGATACAGTATTTTAGAAATTGTAAATATAATTTAATGAATAATTTTTATATCTAACTGAAAACTGAAGAGCTGCATCACGTAGTGTTTAACTAAATAACTAATTGTAATATTTCTAAACTGAGACGAATAATCTTAGGGATTGTCCAGAAATCACGTGACCATGAGGGGGGAGGGAGGGGGGTAAGCCAAATGGTCACCCGGCTTTGATGTTGTCGGCAAAAAGCTTTAATCTTTGGTAACGAAGGGAGGGAGGGGGACTGAAAATCACGTTTTGTTGGTCACGTGATTTCTGGACAATCCCTTATGACCATTTAATATATCATTACTTAACTGAGTTATTTATAACCAGAATCTATTTTAAATAATTTAAACTGACTTTATTCAATCATAAAATTAACTTACCAAAAAGAAAGAACCAGGAATTGCAAAAGTTTGTTTATATAAATATCCACAGACGAATACCGTTGAAATATATGCAAAATGTTCATCTTTGTATTTCTTGAATTTCTCAGCTAGCGTTGTAAAATTCTCAAATTGTGATGGTAATTCCCATGAAGTTGAGCCATTATTCGTTTCAGACCATCCTGGAGCAGATATCAGCATCCAATACAGTGATAGCGTGGCAATCGCAAAAATTCCCGGCAATATAAAAAGCCGAGTCATTTTTGTCAATTTTGTTGGTTTAATTGAATTTTCTAAAAAATATTAAAAAATTTGAATAAAAAAAGAGAGATTTATTTTTTACACGAAAGTGAAAACGAATAAATGAAAAAAGAAAAGAAAAGATTCGCGTTCAAAAGTTCGGATATGACTCTTCAAGGAAGAAAAAAAGGGTTTAATCTTTTTTTGATGATGGAGATGGTTTAAAAATAAATATACAATTAAAGGTTTTTTTCAACAATGATTTTTTTGGATGAAATTGAAAGTTCTTTTCTTTCGATGAATGCGCAAAAAAAGTCAAATCGGAAGGAAGGAATTGAAGATGACGGAAAAGAAGAAAAAAGTGAAAGGGAAAGCAATTGAACAAAAGTGAAAAAAAGAGATTTGGGAAATCCTTTTCGTTTATTTTTTTAAATTCTTGAATGATGAATGTGAATGAAAGTGAAAGGAAAGGAAAGAGGGAATGGAAGAAACTGAGATCTTCAGAAATGTAAAGAAATTTAATAAAAAAGTAGATTAAAAATTAAAAAAAGTATTAAATTTGAACAAAATTGACGTTGGATCCATGTCGCCAAAACTTATGAAAAAAATTAAATTAAACTGCCAAATAATTTGAATAAAACAAAACATTTTAAAATAACTATCAAAATTACGATATTTAAACTGATTAGAAATGATTAACCATACAAAAAACTATTTAAACTGATCCAAAAAACGATGTTGTTACTTTTCTTTTATGCAATCCTCAATTCTTTTTTTATCCCCCGTTCTTTTTTTCTTCCGCTGAGATTTGACCCCGATTTGGTTGTTCTCCAAGAAAATGTTTAGCGCAATGACGATTTGTCTTTCGACAATTATATAATTGTTCAAAAAAAGGGTTCAACATTATTTGTTAAAATTTTAGTTACATCTAAAAACAAAGATTTTTATAAACTGATGAAGACGAACTTTGATATTAAAACCAAACTAGAAAAAGTTATGAAACAATAACTGTGGTAGCAAAACTTTCTTGGTAAAAATAATCTTATTTTAAAATTATTACGATATTGAACACTGACACTCCCTGCTCCATCATTAAGCTTTCGTCAAAAAGTAAATGCATCTTCAATTTTAAAAATCAACAGTTTTAAAAAAAGGCAAAAAACTGATGTGAAATGCGGCAGGTTGTAAATTAACAAGTGTAAAAAAGTTTGAATAAATTAAAGCAAAATTAATCTTAAAACTGAGACCAAATCAGATTAAACGAAGTGTAAGCTCAACTTTAGGTAACATTAAAATTCATTTATCGATCTTTTTTCTTCATCAAAAAATTGATTAAAGAAGAGCCTCATGTAACTTTTAATTATGACGAGGCGTTATCGAAATCTTAGATCTTCCACACATGCAACAAATATAATCGATTACCCGAAAAAAATCTGACAAGAAGACGAAGAACAAGAGGGAGGATGCGCATATTTGCATGTGCTTTTTTGGGGGTTGTTGATGTTGACAAAAAAAGTACAGCAGCTTACTTATTTTTTAGTACAGTCAGTTTAACTGGAAGTAGATAGGGAAGAGTAATAATATTATTGGAAAACAAAAATATTAAAAGTACAAAAAAAATTATTAATAACTTTATCTCTTTCTCTTTTTTCATTTTATTAATAACAAAAAAGTATGAGTTTAAAAAAGTAAAAAATAAGAGAAAAAATGAAGAAAGAAAGGAAGCTATAAATAGTTGGGGAAAGTTTTTTTTACATAAATTTTTTGTTAAGTAAAGGTTAAAAATTTTAAAATAAGTATAAAAAATAGGGATAGAAAGAAAAAGTAAAGAAAAAAAAGTTTAAAGAAAAGATCAAGGATTTTCGTAATCACAAATTTTTGAGAGAGAGAACACGCAAGCAGCCGACACAAACTTCAATCTTTTTTTTTGTCTCCGGTTTTTTTTCTATTTGCTTTGACTTTTTTCTCCTACTTCTACGACTACTTTTGTGTCAAGTAGTAGTTGAAGCAATAATTTTGTAATCCTCTAATAAAACATTGAAAAAGAAGAAGATGAAGAACAATAAGAAAGAAGAAGCTTCAAAGGGAGCAAAGGTAAGTTTAGTCAAGAAAAAAATTGTAACATGTATGAATGGTTGCTGCTATCAACCAAAGAAAAAAAGAAACCATAACATAAAAAATAAAAGATTTTTGTGCTGCACTCAAACAATAGAAAACCTGCAAGAGGGTTTAAGAAAAAAATGTGTTTGATTCTTGGATTCAAAAAGCAAAAAAGCCCTTTTTGAAACCAGAAAAGTTTTTTAAACAATAACTTTAAAATTTGGTGAATAAAACTGTATACTTTGTTCAGGATTGGTTTCAAATAACACACAAAAGCTTAAAGGGGGAGACCCACTTCATATAAATTTTTTAACAGAGGGAGCAGAGAAAAAGAGACATCTCTGCCAGTCAGAGAAAAGAAAAGAGTGCATCTTTTCTCTTCTTCTTCCCTGATTTTCAGTACCGGTAAACAAAAAAGATTTATATGAAGTGGGTCTCCCCCTTTAACAAAATCTAATATAATAAAAAAATGTTAGCTAAAAACTGAGATAATGATGACATTCGTTTACACAAAACTAGATCAAAGTTATTTTTTCGATATTTAAAGACTGAGAACAAATTAAATGGTGAAATTATAAGATAATGTCAAAAATTTAATAAAAACTGATATGGACATATTTAAAGAGAACTAACACAATAATATTATTATTTTAAAAGAAGTTAGACTATGTTAAAATAAAAATGAAATGTCTTAAGGCGTTCAATGGATTAAATTTGGTGAAATTGCGGCACTGAATAAAATATTTGAAAACAATTCATTTGGGTGAAACTGGTGCTGATGAAAATTTTTTCCATACATTTAAACGAAAAAATAAAACAATTGTTTTAAAAACTATAATATAAAGGCTAACATTAAAAAATTTCAAAACTTTTTATCTTGGAAATTTTGATTTTTCAGATTTGTCCGCACTTGGTATAAGTTTAATAAAACTGCGTTCAGTTAACTGAGCAGAGAGTTTTCCGTAAAATTTAATGACAAAACTAAAACTTTAGTTAAAAGTGCTACAAAAAGGTAGAAACTATTTACGGCTACTTTCAGGCATCAAAAGCTTTGTTATAAACTGGTTCAACTTCTTTAATTTTTAAAATTTGAAGGCATTTGTAAAGTGAATTCCGAAAAATTGCATTATATAAACTGTATCAATCAAGGTTGGATCAATAACAAAAAATATTGTTATTTCTTCAGTTACACAATCAAGCTATAAAAAACTGAAATTGATGAAACTAGCAAAAACACACTCATAAATGCACGTGATCCCCCCCCCCCCCCCCCCCCCCCCCACCATCTTATCAACATTTTTTACTTCCCTCATTCAATTGTATTGACACTTCTTGCTCATCATCTCATATACATACTTGAATCATCTACAAAAGCAGTCAATCAAACACCTCAAAAAGATATTTTTTCCTTATCAAACAAAATTTAATCATTTTTGATCTTCTGCACCAGCAACAACAAAAATGAAAAAAACTGCTTTCTTCTTTACCATTTTTTCTTTGAAGTTTATATTTTATATCTTTAAAAACTGCAAAAGTTTCATCCTTCAACCCCTCCCTAAGCATTTTAGCAATTTAATTCAAGAAATTTCTAGAAATCAAAAGTTATCAGCTGATAATAATTAACTAATTTACGAATAAATTCTTGGAATAATTTACCATCCAAAATAGAAATGAATGACCACAAAAGAGAAAGAAAAAAGATATTCATTTGAAAGTTGCCAAAACTAAAAAAGGGGGAAAGAAAATGCGCAATTTCAAGTTTTTATATTTAACAACCCTTAAAAGTGATAAAGAAGAAAAAGAGATTTTTGATGATGGCAGAAACGAAACAACGGGATTTTTGGAAGAACCTGCTTTTTTGTGTTCATTCTTTTATTTAAACTTTGCAACTTCCAAAAAAAGAAGTGGGAGTTTTGTGATGGCAGCAGAAGCATCAGCAGCAACAGAAAAGGGATTTATCAAAGCGCAAAGTAATGATCAAAAAATAAATTCCAAAACTGAAAGGAATAATTAAATTTGGAGGCAGCTGAAAACAAAAATGGCCTTAAACTGCATCTGAATAAAAAGTTTAAAAAAAACTGTGCAACTTGAGCGATGATGAAAGGCTAACAATTGCAAAAAATTTGGAAACTGTTGTGAATGAAGTGTGTTACCTTAGCATTTCAAAAAAATTATAAAAATAGCGAAAAATGTGTTTAACTTTTAATAAAAAAGTACGCAATTTGAACGTTTTATATTTTTAAACTGGGTTAAAAGAAGCCAGAAACCCAACTGGTCTTAAACTGCAGGTGTACGTCTGATATTTTTTTTAAAACTGTTGAGAGACATCAATTGCCAAAAAATGTGGTAAATTATTTGAACAATGTGTGTTACAAAAACTTTAGTATTTCAGAAAAATAATGAAAAATATGTTTGATTGTTAATAAAAAAGTAAGTAATTTGATTTTTTACATTTTTAAACTGCGATCAAACAAACAACTGTGGCTAACGAAATTAAGGTTGAGTAAGAAATTTTGTTGGTCAAAAAACTGAGAAGAAGTTGTTAACTTTCAATATAAATGCCATATTGAAAGCTATAAGTATTAAAAATTTTTAGTTACTGTCACAATAGCGTTTTTAAACGCTATTGTGATTTAAAAACAAATTACTGTAATTATATAACAAGAAAACTCAAACGTAACAATTTTAACAATAGCTAATAAAAATCTCTTGCAAAAATTAGCAAAACTAACAATTTTAAGAAAGAATGACCAAATTAAATAATAAATAAATCAAAAAAAGAATTTCTCTTCGATCAAATCTGACCACAAGAAAATTAAAAAAAAAAGGGGAGAGAGAACAGTCATTCATTCTTTATTTTCCAACTTCCTTTTGAACCCCCTAAGGCAATTTTGCAAATCCAAAAAAATTATATATCTGTGACGTTTAAAAGAAAAAAATTGAAAGGGGGGATTAAAATCGTCATTCTTCTTCTCTTTTTTTATTAACAATCTCGTTTTTTAAATATTAAAATAGAGATAAAAGAAGAAGAAGAAGAAAGAAATCTGATAGGATTCCAGTTGTGGTCATCGGCAACTTCATCATCATGTTTTTATTCCCGCAAGCCAACAAAAAAGTGACCACAAAAAAATGAAGAAATATCAAAAAGCTGCAATTTTTTGGAATATTTGATGGTTGGTTTTAGGGGTCTAAAAGAAAATAATAAAAGCTGTGCCCTAAAGGCATCTTTTCAAGACTGGATATATAATATGTGTATAACTTGAAAAATGGCAATGAAATGACGATTAAAGATTTATAGTAAAGGGATAAAGTAAAAAGTAAAAGAAAATAATAAAAATTTGGAAAACGGGATTATGAAATATTTTATAAGTTATCAGGGGTAAACAAGATTAAAAGTGAACAAAAGTGGGATAAAGTCAGGTAATACAAAGCTTTAATATTTGTTATCCAAAATTACTAAGAAACTGGTAAATATTTAATGTTAAATTCAATGATCAATACAACAACTATGTAAACAAAAATAATGGGTATTTAATAATAACTGATGCCAATTCCACTTCAGATTACCGTAATAATATTTAGCTGTAAAACAAAAGGGTCGGTTTAACTGAAATATAAAGCTATAAATATTAAAGCCAGTTTGTTAAACAATGTTCTCTAAGAGATAATAACTGCTAAACTTTAATCTGACGTGAATCTAAAAATGATGTTCAGGATTTCAAAAAGTACAAAAAACTGCAGCAGCTTTTAAAAATACCTCTAACTTGCTAATTAATTAATTATTTATTTGCATGCCCTAACGCATACTGATTTTAAATGTATGTTTAATTTAAAATCAGTATGCGTTAGGGCATGCAAATAAATAATTAATTAATTAGCAAGTTAGAGGTATTTTTAAAAGCTAAAAAGAAGATAAGTGGATAAACTGAAGACTTGTAGCCATTATAACTATTAAATTCATAAGGTAAAACACTGAACATGTAGAATGCTAGTGTATTTAAGATTCAAAAAAATATGTGTATTTCTCACGAAAAACAACAACTACCAAAAAAATTCCACAAAAATTACTTATAAATCTAAAAAATTTAATTTAATGAAAAAAGAGTATCTTCAAAAACTGTCATCCAAATAAAAGTATTGAAATCAACACAAATGGCATCATTAAAAAACTTAAAAAAATATGACGATTATGTTTCACAAAAAAAGTTATAAGCAATCAAAGAAGAAGCGTCATGCTTTTCTTACAATCTTATCACAAAAATTGTGTCATTTTTGATCAAACAAAAAGCTTTAAAACACAAAAGATACATGAAAAAGTATTCCATTTTTGGAAGAAAAAACAACGTGAATACAAAAAAGTGTAAAATGATCAAAACTGTGGCACATAAAAAAATACAAAAAAACGATTTAATTGTGCTAAAAATGTTGCGACCGCGATAAAAATGTAAAAAATTGGTTTTAGTAGCTTAAATGATTAAAAAACTATAATTAAAAACAATACTTTTCAGGTAAAAAACTGAGATTACATAAAAAATAATGGTTACAACTGAGCTTGCTTAGAGTAGTAGCAAGAAAAATTCACATGTTATTGTAATTTTTGAAACTGATAATTGTTTGGGAAAAACTTAATTTGAAATTAAACTGAAACAATTTAACATATGATCACCATGTTACATTGATATAATTTAAAAAAACATAACTTTCATAGCTAAAACTGTAGAATCCGGCATACAGACAGCTTTAAAATGCAATAAAATTTTTTGAATCTTTATAGTTTAGCATTTACAAAGATATAAATCTCAAACACACAAAAGATCAACCCATATTTAACAACTTCAACCTCACGCACTTCTACATTTTTTGTCTGACTTAAAATCTTTAATCAAACATCGAGACGAGAAAAAAAAACGAAAAGGGACATTGCAAAAAGAAAAAAAAGATCATTTACAGCCCAAAGTTTGAGTCCAATTTAATGTACTCCTTTTTTTCTCTCTCTTTTTCCATTTGATTTTTGTGTCCCTCTCTCTCTATTTTTTTTGCTGTTAGCTTTAAAAAAATTGAGAAGTAGCACAACATAGAAAAAAAACTGAAATTCAAACATATTTTTTTTCGTGTCTCTCGAAACATTGGAATTTTTGTTGAACTGTTTGTTGTGGGTTGAAAGCACAAAACCAAAAAATAAAAAAACTGAAATTCTTTGTTCAAAAAAAGATTTTAAAAATGTTTGTTTTTTATTTTCCGTGGTTTGTAACATTCTTTTCCGTGTTTTTTATTTTAGTAGAATATAAAAAAGTTTGTACAAGTTTGTAAATGTTTGAAAAAAAATGAAAAGGATTTTTTAAAACTGGTCGAGAGTCTTTTTTTCTACCTGAAAATTTTTCTTTCTTTGATTGAGGAGGGAAAGAAAGGTAGTATTCATAACTGTGACAAGATTTAGAGGAAAAGGGAAAAAAGGAAGGAAGAAAGAAAAGTAATAAAAGAAATCGTAACTGAGAGAAAGTATATAGCTATTTTAAAGTAACAAAAGAGAGCTTTGTTTCGTAAAAAACGGTGACAATTGAGAAAAAAAGTGTAAAAAAATCTGAGCCAAAAAATGCTATGACACACTCAAAAAAATTAAAACAATATGAAAAGAATTATTTTTAAATGGAAATAAAAATCAACACAGATGGTTTCAATTTTTGAGAGGAATAATTTATTTGAGGTTAAGTTTTAGCATTAAAAAGTAGAAAAAGTGAAACTGAAACAAAACATTTTTAAAATTGAAGAATTCAATGTGCTTTAACGAAGATCTTTTTCATTTACAGTTATTTAATTTAAAACGATATAAAACTGTTTTAAAAGCGAGGTTCCAAAACAAACAAAACTGTACACCAATAAAAAAGTAAAAAAGCTAAGTAGAAGCTGATGTTCAAAGTTGTAAAAATCTTGAACTTAAAATTATAAAAAATTTGAAATAAAACTGGTAAGAAAATTTTGCAAAAAGCGAATTTTGTGATAAAACTGGATAAAATTTATGTCATAATAATAAAATGAAAAGGAGAATGTCAGAATTCAGTATTTTTATTAAAACACATTTACAAACAATTATGTTCGACAAAAATTTAAACTTAAAACTCATTATAATCTGTTTTACATAACTACATGACTTCAAAAAACAACTATAAAACATTTTTAATGGTGCTTTGAAAAAGAACAACAAAAATATAAAAAAAACAATAAAACTATAAAACTATAACTGTCAAGAATTTAATTCGCCTCGAATAATTTATTACCGTGTTTTAGACAAAAAATATAAAAAAAAACTAATTTTTAGTCAAATCATGTGTGGTAAAACTGGAATCGTTGCCAAAACTTTAAAAACTTAAGTTTGACAAAAACTTATTGAATAAATGGTAATATGAACATATTAATTTATAACCGTGTAATGAAAAGTGCTGCTATTCATGTAAAATTATATTAAAAGTTAATTTTTTAAAATAACTGTATACAGCTTGAAAAACTCGAACTTCAATACGTAGAGGAAACTGAAGAGAATTCATAAAGTGGATATATAAAAGAATCAAAGTAAAACGACAGAAACAAATGAAAGCAAGAATTTGTTGCAGAATGAAAAAAGTGATAAATTAATTTTAAAGAAATTGTGAGGATCAAAAACAATTAAAGATAAAAGTGAGATAAGGTAATTCACGTGTATAACAAATGTATATAAATAATCAAGTACATTATAGATAATTATGAAAAATCTTTAACAAATTATTAATGCAAATAAACTGAACAGAGGTTGAAAGACATTAGCTTAAGTTTAACTGGATATGATAAAGAATACGGATTAAAAATTTTTTGTGTCAACGAAAACTAAAAAATAATATTTAAAAGTGCGAAACGAAAAATTAAAGTGTTTAATGAAATGCTATTAAAACAAAACTGATAAAATGGAAGTTAAATAAGAAGAATCGGAAAAAATAAACTAAAATCCAATTTAGGGAGCACAGAATCAAATTTTAAGATTTTGAAAAACTGTAACAATCAACCCAATTTTTTTTTGTTGCAGTAATTTAAGTAAACTGAAAAGTAAAAAAAGAAAATTAAAAAACAAAACATCTGAATTAAAAGAAATTGAAATGATCTGAGAAAAAAAACTGGCCCAAATCAGTGAACTCGTAATCGAATTTTAAATTTTGGTAAACTGCTTCAACACTTTCAAATTTTTTAAAAAAGTAATTTAAGTAAATTAAGTAATATATACCTTTTGAAAAGATCTTTGTTACATTTTTCCTAGGATGAGCGACACCAACAATAACATCTAAAAGCAGTTGTACTACTTTTTTTTTACTTTTTTCTTGTTCTAAAAATACATACATGTGGACATTTAAAAATACCTTGACAAAAAAAGAAAAGATGCAAGCATAAAAAGTTTTCTTTGAAAAAAGCGTAAAAACCGCAGAAAAAAATGAATGAATGCAAAAAGATTTTGCAGCAGCAAGCTTTTTGGACATGACCGAGGAGGACATTAAAAACCTTCGACTAAAAATTTGTGAGGGAGGAAAGAACGTTCTCGCTTTCCTTTATTTTTTTGTGTTCACTTTTCCTTTCCCTTCAACTTTAACAACATCTGGCTCATTGAAGTTGAGGGAAGAAAAGTAGGAGAAAAAAACATACTTAAAAAAGGCTTTTGACCAAAAAAAGGTGCAAAAAAATTTTCATTTATTTTTGCGGGGGTTCTCTTTTCTAATTTTTGAAGTGGCAACTAAAATAAGCAATGCTTTGAATTCCTTTGAAACAAAATTTAAAATTTAATAGTTTAATATTTTTATAGATGATGGATAAAACTGGTGTAGATTCTTTAAAATTTTTAATCAATTAAATAAGTTTTTTTTGTCACTGAATGTAAGTGAACGAGCACTTGATCCATATGTCCACATATGGCTAACAGATGTGATGATTAAAAAAGCTTTAGAAATTTGATCGACGACCACAAAGTGTTTTTAAAATATACAAACGTAAGCGATATTGCTAAACTGTTTTGTAAAAAAAAGTTGTTATGTTAAAATTTAATTTGAAGAAAATGGATTCTTGTATTTCCATTTTTATTACTTTATTTTTAACTGGACATTTAAATTTAACATATAATAATTCTTTCTATAACTGTTATTCATTAATAGATTCCATGCAAAACAATTGTAATTTTTTTATTTATATATTCGAACATATTTGATATTTTCAAACTGAAGCGATAAAACTGATGAAAAATAAAATTACCACTACAAAGGTTGAAAAACCTTTTAAAGTTATTTTACTTTGCTGTAAATGATTTAAAAACATTTTTTTGAATTAAACAACATAAAACTGCAAGTGTTTTTCTCTTTGTAATTTTCGATTTGTAAATATTTATTTGTTCGTCCCATTTCATTACATCGGTAGTCGGAACGTATAAAATTTTTTCTTATGTTATCTTAGTTCTTCTTCATTGGCGGTTAAACATTTTAAATCTTTTTTTGATATTGGTTTTTTATTGAAATATCAATATCAAACTTGGGGTAATTATTTACATTACTAATTTTATTTTAGAGAGGAAATTCGAAAAATGCAACTGGGAATATCATACAAAAAAGAAATAACGGAAATATTATTTATAAAAATATGTGAAATTCTTCTAAACATTCTTTTTAATCAAAAGAATGTTGAGAAGAATTTTAGCATTTTTAATTTCATTTTTACAATAAAAAATTCAAAATAACAGAACTGAATTGTCATGTTAAATGAAACAATAAAAAACGAAAGCAAAAATGCTTGAATAAAATGATTCAAAGATAAGAAAAAGCAAAAACATTGCAGTTTTTATTTAAAATATTTTTGATGTAAAACTGTTCAACAGCAGCACGACGATAAATAAACTTTTTGGGGATATCATTTTTTATTGGTCATAAAAAATAAAGTGTTTGGCAGAGCTTTTTAATCTTATTTTGTATTATTTTAGAGGTATAGGGCATTCGGAAATTTAATTTAATGAAAATAGTAAATTTTTAAAGTTGTTCAATTAAAAAGTCATCATTTTATAATTAAATTTGAAGAAAACCGGTATTGGGTTTCTTAGCTTCATTATTATTTTTTTGTTTTTAACTGAAAAGGCACATTCAACGAATGATAATTCTTTTTAAAACTGTTCTTTTATAATAGATGCTGTATGAAACATTTATATTTATTCTTTAAACATATTTGATTTTTTAAACTAAAACTGTAAATTAAGAACGGTCGGGTAATAAAAAAAATTACCACCACAAAGTTTGAAATTTATAATTATTTTATTTTGCTGTAAATGATTTTTAAACATTACATAAAACATAAAAATGTACAGCATGATTGGTAGGATAATGTTTTCAATCTAGTTTTGGCACTGGTGGTGTTTGAACTCTTTCTTCAAAAACTGTAGATAAAAGGATAATGTGAGAAAACTCATTCCCATAATTTATGGTCCACAAAATTTTAATAATGCTTACATGAAAGGGCAACATCCATGTCAGGTAAAGCGAACAGAAGAAGAAAATGCAGGAATGCAGCGGAGGATATCGAACGGAAAATTAACGCGGCAGTTATCATTTATAAAATGTAGGAATTCTTATAAACATTCTTTTTAATCAAAGGAATATTTAAAAGAATTTCGACATTTTTTAATTTTATTATTACAATCAAATACACCAACCCGCAAAACTGTAATGGATATATTGCTAAGTGATATAGTAAAAAACAAATGGAAAAATTGCTTGCCTTTAGACACAAAGATTTAAAGATAAAACAAAAAGCAAAAACATTGCAGTTCTTATTTAAAATCTCTTTGACGTAAAACTGATCAGCTGCAACACTATGATAACTTTTTGGGGGAAACATTTTTTAGTGATCATAAGATAAAAGTTTTTTTGGATACACATTTTAACTTTGATTTGAATTATTTTAGAGGTATACGGTATTTGGTAATTAAATTTAAGAAAGAATGATAACTTGTAAAGATTAAAAAACTGAATTTACACGATACTGTAGACTTTTAACCAACAAGGAAATAAAAAATCATTGAGCAAATTTTGCAGGATTTTTTATCGCTTCATTTTTCTTTTGATTAAATAAAATAAAACAATTGAATTTTTTTGTTACAATAATTATATGCACTTTTAAAAGCAAACAAAAAAATTCACTGTACATGATTTGAAACACAGAAAATAATTAAAAAATCCACGTACTTCCGTATTTACATAAGCAAAAACCTACACACTTTTTATTATTCAATTGTTTTCAATAAAAGAATTTTAACGTGTTTTGTGCAAAAATTAAATTCAATTCATATAGGGTTAAATATGTACAAAAAACTGAAAACTTGTACCGGTGGTCATGAACAAAAATGTTGGAAACAATACAAAATTTTTTTTGCCTGATTAAATATATTACGTCGGAGGAAGGGATAATAATGTTAATGTTACTTGTAAGCACGTGTAAGTCTTCAAAAAATTTTGGTATAAAAAGAAATTGAAAAATTTCATTCAAACATAAATTTTTTGATTCCTTCTTTGAAAAAAAGCAATGGTTTCATTTTTCCGGGTTGTTTTTGTTGTTGCTTCTTTCTTGCTTCTGAATGGATCAGAAGGAATTGGAATTGATATCATTGATGATGATATGACTGGCTTTAATAAGTTAATTAAGGATCTTAATTTAACTTTTACATCTGCAACTGAATTCATCAATCGTTTAAATAATTTCAATAAAGCTAAACAAGAAATTTCGGGCTTTGCAATGAAATATCCTGGAGCTACTTTTGAAATTAATAAATTCTCTTTAATGACTGATGCAGAATTGCGAAAGGTTAGTTTATGGTAATTTGGGGGATACGAGGGTTGGCTGAAAAAATAATGATTGTCCTGCTCATCTGCCATATAGGTCATCATTACAATACTAATAAGAATATTGATGATCCATAATAGAAAGAATCAAAAAAATTAACCAACCTTTCGGCTCTGAAACATTAAAAGTCGATAACAGTATTCCAATTTAGCAGAAAAAAGTCGTTTTAACAGCCAAGGACGTCGGGAGCTTTTTATTTCGGACCGGGTAGAAGTCATTTTGAAGGGGCCGCCTTTGATCTTTTGCCGATGACGTAAAAAGATCAAAAAATACTGTACTTTCGAAGAAACAAAATTCCCCTGGTGCCCCCTTTTGTTAACGTCCCTCTCAACAACCAACTAATATCACTTAAATATTTTTAGTACATGAATGCCAGCATGTCCGCTTCACCTCCAACTCGATCAAAACGAAGCGCCATCGACAATACCATCTCCACAACATTTCCTGCAGCATTTGATTTCCGAACCTTTGGAAAAGTAACTCCAATCAAAGATCAAGGCAGTTGTGGATCATGTTGGGCCCATTCAACTATTGCTGCCGTTGAATCACAATACCTTCTTCGATACAATCAAACCCTTGATTTATCTGAGCAAGCTCTTGTCAATTGTGAAACAACATATTCTGGTGGATGTGATGGTGGACAACCTCAAGGTGCTTTACAATTCACTGAAGTTAATGGACTTCCGCTTGAAAGTTGTTTCCCATATGTTGGAATGACCGGTGAAGATTTATTTCATCCTGAATTAAGTGTTGATACACAACCTTGTACTGATTGTGCAACACCAAAATATAAGATTTCTGGATTCTGGGGTTATGGGGTAACTGAAAATGAAATTGCTCAAAACCTTTACAATTATGGTCCTGCTTCGATGACCTTTCTTGTCCCGAGGGCATTTATGTCATACCGAAGTGGAATCTTAAATGTTCCAAGTACCGAATGTGATTTCAATAATAATGTTGGGGCACATGCTGTCACGCTTGTTGGATATACAGCTGATTATTGGATTGCCAAAAATAGTTGGGGCACAAGTTGGGGTGAAAATGGATATTTCCGATTCAAACGTGGCACAAACTTTTGTTTAATGAATTATGATGTTGTTGCACCATTTTTGAATACTACAGTAACCACTACAACAACTACTACTACGACCACGACTAAGCCAACTACAACTACAACCAAGGCAACAACCACTACTAAGCCTACAACTACAACTCCTAAGACCACAACCACTACTACTACAACAACAACTAAACCGACAACAACCACTACAACAACTACTACTACAACAACTAAGCCAACAACAACCACCACAAAGCCCACCCCTGCTGTAACCTGCTCTGGAGCTGTTGACCTAGTTTTTGTTATTGATGATTCTGATACAATGACTGCTGCAAGATTTAATACTGTTAAAACCCAACTTGCAAATGCCATTACTCAATCTAACATTACCTGGGGAGATAATGTAAGTGCCATTCTTTCCCATCACCAATGACCGACCTAATTAAATTTTCCAACTTTAGAATGCCCATGTCGGAATTGTTCTTTCAACTGGAATGTACCCGGGCTATCGAACAACTCCATATCGATACCTTGATTTAAATGGTTGTCAATTCTATGACTCCGGGTGTACCCCAACCATTACTACAACTGCCACTTTAATCAATGCCGTCAAAAATATGCCATTCTTGGGTGGAAAGAATAATATTTTTATGTGCTTGGATGAAACTATGAATGGTGAAGAAGAAGGAATCCCAGATTCATGGATTATTTTTGGAAGTCCATATTGGGGTACAACTGGGGATCGACCAAATGTCCCAAATGCTGTCATTGTTATCAGTGGTGCTGATAGTAGTCCCGTGACACCTGCTACTCAAGCATTACTCGCCCGAGGCATCAATGTCTTTTCCATTGGATTTGCTGATCTTCCAACTGCACAACTTCAAGCAATCTCTGGATCCCCTGCTCGTTCATTCACAACAACACCAGAAAATTTGGCTTCTGTTATCAAAAATATCTGTGCAAGACTCAATTAATCCAAACCTCCTGATGCTTTAATGATTTTGATTATTGCATTTTTTATAATTAAAAAATTTATGTAGCATTAAAAAATTGATGATTCAGATTTTGGTTTTTGTTATATGGAAATCAATAAATTTGTAATTATCAGTTTAGAAATTTTTTACTGTTTTCTGCAAATTTGCATAAAATAACTGCAAAAGAGTCTTTTATTACGGTATATTATATTTAATTTTTTTAAACGAAAAGCTGAAAAAACTGAGGTTGACTGTTCATATAAAATAATTTATCTTATTTTTAATTTAAAGCTTTTTGAGTAAAAAATGTAATTATGCCAAAAACATTTAACATTCCAAAAAATGCTGCTGAAATTTAATGCAAATAATTAAAGCAATGCAAAAAAAGATGCATGTTTTCAAATTACTTTTTGCAAACTGAAGACGTGTGTGGTGTGTTTATTTCTAAATTAATAAACTGTAAATAATCATGAAAAAACTGATAAACTGTCAAATAAAAATTTTCCTTTAAAAAATGTTGTTTAAATTTATTTTACAAATTGTTTTGTATTGTAATTATTACAATTGTTATAGCAAATAATGATGAATCATTTGTTCTGATAAAACTTTTTCTAATGAAAAAGTGAAATTTTATTTATAAATTCAATTAAACTGCGTACAAATAATGTTGTTCCATTTTATAATTTTACAAAAAACTGAATATTAATGGTTTCAAACATAATTTAAAGTAAAAGGTCGGGGTGAAAGAGAGGAATCAGAGCCAGGTTTATCACGTTGTCGACGATTTTTAAACCAATTTGAAATCTAAAAAATTAAAAAGAGGTAAAAACTGCAGTTGAAAATACATTATTAGTATTACTTGAGTAATTCCAAGACCAGTTATTTCAGCGATCTTCTTTTTTTCAGTGGGATTTGGATATTTGTTTTGATGGTAATATTGCTTTAAAACCTATAAAATAATTTAATGATAAAAAAACTGAAGCAAGTTTGATATATATAATTTTGTTAAACTGTTTTAGTAAACTAGCTGTTTTTACATTTTAAAAATTATTCAAGCAAAACTGCTATTTATATTTTACATTTTTTAACGGAATCTTTTGGTTCAAAAAATTATAAAATAAAAAATAATAAAATTAGATTTTTTTAAAAGTGAGTAAGCTTAAAAACATAATGATTTTAAGGTACCATATTTTTTGATATTTTATTAAACTGAATCGAATTCGGTTGGTTTAATAATTATTTACAAACTGAATAAAGCGTAATCAAGATTAATATTCTTTAAAAGGGTCGTTATTCAAAAATACAAGCGAATTAAAAAATTTAAATTTTATTGCAGGTGTATTTTAAAACTTCTATACTAAAAAGCATCATATGTTAGGATCAAAAACTATTATATAAAATTTTTTTAACTTCCATCATTCTCAATTGGACGGTTACACGTACTACTTAAACCCTAACATCTCCAAAAACAATTTTAACAAACCTGTCGATCACAATCTCGAAAACTGTAAATAACTTCATGACCATCCCAAATTGTTGAAGGAGGGGGATGCTTCTTTCGAAGTCGATATTTTTCAACAGGTCCAAGGGGTTTTTTCTTTTTTCTTTGATCTTCGGCATATTTTGCTTCATACCAGAGATTCTTCAATTCACCAAAATATCGGGCATTAAATTTTCCATTTCCAATATATTCACAAACTTCTTGATATTTTCCAAATGAAAATAGGGCATAAAGATATGCAATTGTAACACTGGAATTATTGACATATCTTTGCCATAGCTGTGGATCCGAGCTAAAGAATGATATCAGCCTTTTGCCATCTTTTGATTGATATAAACTTTCACAAATACATGTTACCTAAAAGTGTTTGTTTAAAAAACTGATTACTTAAAAATTTGGGATTTCATCTTCTTGGATAACTAATTTTACTATTAATTCGTATAAATTATGCCTCATTGATTTGTTCGAAATTTAAATAACTGCGTCGAACAGTTTGCGTATAAAACTTTAATCGTTTTCAATAAAATTTATCACTGTCTCGTAAGCGTTTAATCAAATCAAAAAAGAATGTCTGCTTCAAAGAAAACCTTTAGATTTTAATAGAAATAAAAACTGAAGACCCAATAAGATTTTATTCAAAAAAAACGAAAATTAATTTTTATTCATTGTGTCACAATGAAAACGGTTGAAAAGTATCTAACAAGCACAAGTAAATTCTCTACTGTAAAAAATAATTATTTACAAATCGGTTAATAATTTTTTTGATTATATTGTATAAATTTATTGAAAGTTGTTGTTGAACTAAAATCAAAAATTACAACATGATCATTTTTAAAAAGTTTTGTGTTTTTAGAATTTAAAAAGTTGTTGCTTTACTTGGTAAAATTTGTTTAACTGAGTTCGATAACATTTTTAATATTTTAAGAAAACTGGAATCAACAAAAGATTTATTAACAAGTTATTTTCTTTAAAGTTAAAAAAGTGTTCCTTTTCTGTTTGCTACAAAATCAGAGAATTCCATCTCATGGATAACTATTTCACTTTTAGATCTTTTAAACTGCACACCAGTTAGTAGCCTCGATTAAAAATTTGTTACTAACAGACAACTTATTAACACTGCATTACAAATGAAATAAAATCACCATAAACTAAAATTATCAATGTCTCGAAAGTGGTTAATTAATCAGGTCACAAGACATATGTATCACTTGCAATAAAATTTTTAATTTAGAAAAGAACCTACAATTTTAATTGGAATAACAAGGAATGATTTAAATTTAAAAAAAGTGAAAATTTATGAAAAGAAACTGTGTTGAAAAAAAAGATTGCAAGTATTATTTAAACTGGAACAAAGCAAAGAAATCTTTTCAAATTTAATTTTTTTACGTCAGAGACAATAATTTTTTAGATTACAAACTGATTAAAAAAAGAAACATAAAAAGTTTTTTAGAGATGTTTTATTAAACTGAAGTTTGTCAATTTTATTTAATATAATTTTTAAAAACTTAGAAATTTTAAAAATGATAAATGTTAAGTAATCCATATAGCAAATTAAAAAAAAGAGTTCGAGAGGTTGAAGTTGTTTAAAAAACATATTTCAAAAGCATAAAATTTTAATGGTAACTAATACTGTAATAAAAAAGAAAACTTAACAAAATTGCATCAACGTGTGAAACTTAGGTAATCTTATAAACTGATGGATTTCTTTAATATCAAAAAATAAACTGATATCGAAAAACTTGAAGAATATTAAAAACTGATCAGTTTTTTACGATCAGTTTTTAATAAAAAAACGAAAATTAAATTTTAAAAAACTGTAAGATGTAAAATACATTGCAAGATAATTTAAAACGCGAGCCCTAAAATGTGACAATTTTTACAATTGATTGTGAATTACTTTTGACTAAAAAGTAAAAATTAATCAATAAAGAAGAAATTAAACTTTTTAGAGCAATATTTATAAAGTAAAACTGAAACGAAGACTGAAAATCTTTTCTAACATGATTCATAAAAATTGGAAATATAAAAACTGAATCACGACTAGTTAGACAAAATTTCGTTTTTTAGCAATTTCTGTTATTTCTACTCGAAGAAAAAAATAGACAAGAGAAATTAATTAGAAAACCGAACAGTAGGTTGTGTTTTTGAATAAGACATAGTTAATTAGCATAAACTTTTAAGGGAAAATAAAAAGTAAGTTTTAGGAAAACTGAACTGAAATAAAGGGTATTTTTGATCTTAAAAACTGAAAAATGCTTTTATTTCAAAAGCCTAAGTTAATATCGAAAGAAAAAAATAAAGTTTTTTACAACTATAACTCAAACAGCTGTGCATCTTAAAATTTTCAAAAACGTCTAAAAAACTTACTTGTTCTTCGGTATATAAATCAGAAAAAGTTATTTCTTTTTCCATCGGGGAAAACATTTTGGGTTTAACACTTCTGGGGCAGCTTTTTTTTACCCTCAGAGAATATTCACACCTGTTTTTTTTGTTATGAAAATAAAATCCCAAAAAAGCGCAACAATTTATTCCTTTTTTTCCACTTTTAAGGTTAAAGGGATTTAGAAGGATAAGAGGAAAAAAGGAAACAAAAACACTTCTTTTTCTTTTTTTCCGGATTTGCCACAAATCCGCTAATCATCTTTTTGCTGCTGCTCCTTTTTTTGATGGCACGACTCCTCCCTTCTTCCTCTTTTTTTGGGGATACGGTAATCGACTCATTTTTCAACAAAATGGGAGAAGGTGGCGGCGAACACAAATGAGAATCAAATTGCTTCGTTCTTTTTTTATGCAAAAAACCCAAAAAAGGAAGAAGAGTCTCAATTATTATGACTTTTGTCTACATAAATTTTTGGCTGGTGTAACGAAAAAATAAAAACAATTGTTCTTGCGAGAATTTTTTTTGTCTTAATTGGCTTTTGATGAATAATTACGGTAAAAAACTGGATGGGAAAAAAGTTGAATCAGATTTCATGTTTTTTGAAGAGTTTTAAAGCATTAATTAAAAGCAAAATTGTAAAATTAATAATTTTTAGGCAAAATAAAAAACTGTGTTCAAGATCTTGTTGGATGAAAACTGGGCGATATTTTTTAATATCTGTTTTTTATTAAAAACTTTAGTAAATGATCTGAAATTTATGCTTACATTTCTATTTGTAATATTTTGCAGAATGTTTTAAATCATTAAGATATAAAATATTTAGGTTAATAAACTAACTGAAGATTACCATCAACAAAAAAGTCCTTATTTTAAAGGCAATAGAGTTTTAAGGCAGTAAATTAAAATTGGTGAAAGTGAGATAATATGATAAATCAGCATCAATGTGAAAATTTAAACATAACAAAAACATGTTAACTAAAATTTAAATGAACTTTTAAATAATCGTGCTACAAAAAACTGATAATATCTTGAAAATATTTAATATTAGATTGGGTTTTTGTATTTCTTCGCATTATAAAACAACTAAATTTAGGCTTAAATTTTTTTAGCTTAACCAAAGTTTTATTGAAATTTAAACTGGATGGATAGATCCATTTTCAATGTTTTCTATTATTTTTATTAAAATAAAATTTTGTAAACCTTTTATAAAATTTAGCTATTTTATTTACTATAAACTGAGAAATGTGATAAAAACGTAATCAGTGTCAATGAGATCACTAACATATTTTTGCAAAGTTAACAATCTGGTTCAACAAATTTTTCACACTTTTTTCTTTGTCTCACAATGTGCTACTCACCCCCGTTGTTTAAAACACAAAACTTTCTTTCCGTTGTTTTCTCATTATTTTTGTTGCATCTTTTCTGAGGTCATTGTCATAACATTCTATTGTTTTTGCTTAAAATTTGACACTTGACTTTTTTTCAGAGAAAGGCAACAGTTATCTCAACAAGGGGTCAACAGAAAATTAGCATATGGAAAATTAAAATTTTAAAAATAACTGGTGCATAACAGATTTGGATAGTTCGACTTTAATAAAACTGGGCCAAAATTTTTAAATAATTTAACCATTTCAAGAAAATTAACTAATTTGCAATATGGATTAATTAAAAGTGACTCGCCAAAAGTTTTTAACAAAATTATATGTTTTCCAAATATCGCATGAATGACATTGTTTTGGTAGCACTTATATCCCATTTAAAGAGAGGGAGAATCAAATTTGTTCAAAGTCAAAAAAAGGAAGAAAAAAAGATTAGGCAAAAACGAAAAGAAGGAAATGAGGATAAACGCATCCAAAAAATCGGGGTTTTAAAGAAATGCGACAGATGAAGAAAATGACCAAAAAATGAATTTTGAATAACAGGTGTTGGCATCTGAGGTTAAACATGAAGTGGCCCTTTTTTTGTGAACGTCAATGTTATAGCATAAATTAAAATATATAAACCGCGTTTCTTGTATGGAGGATAAAAGAAAATCATTGTCAAAGTTTTAAAAAACTGATCACTTTGTTTTTCCTCATTTGAAGCATTGATTTTTCCCACTTCAAAGATATCCATAAACGGTGGATCATCTTTCAATAAATAATGTAAACAAATAAAACTTTTTTCTTGTAGAAAGAAGGTGTGCCATTTTTGAGGTTGCCAATTCTTCTTTACCGCCAAAGAAGTGTAGAAAAGGATGTTCATTTCCAAATGTGATATCCGGCACTTTGTTTTTCTTTTGCATAAACGAAACTTTAAAGATTAAATGCAAATAAATGTTAGGGATTTTTATAAACTGTCGTGGTCGATGTTGTGATATTTATGAAGTAATTTTTTAAAATATGAAAGAGTTAAAATGTGATAGTGAACATGCTTTTTGTAAGTAGTTCATTTAATTTTTATTAAAACTGCAAGGTATTCTAAATTTGGTTTTTGAAACTTCTTTTTAACGTTGATTTAAAATAAACTGTTACACTTTTAAAGCTAAATTTCGATTAAAATGTTTAAAAAATCTTTTAATGCCATTTATCCTGTAAAGAATTATTTATGTAAACAAACTGATATTCCAAAATAGGTGTGCCACCTTTTTTCTTTGAGTTGAAGCGTGCCGATGTTTTTTTTTAGTTACCGACAAAGAGGTAAACATTTTCTTTTCCAACTGTGAAATTTAGCACTTTTATATTTGTTCACTAAATTGCATAAGATTAAAAATAAAAGCAAAAAAGAAAGGGATTAAAGATAATTATTTATTCAAAGTTTTTGTTTGGTCGGGTTTGAAAAATTAGCATAAAAGGAATAAATTGAAAAGTGCAAAAAATAAGTTTTAAAAATATGAAATTTAATTTGTTAAAAACTGATTGTTTTGGTGACCAAATCATATCACTGGCTAAACAAAGTTCGATTGATATAATTATAAAATTTGATTTTTAATGGTAAACAAAAAATTTAAAAATCAATAAAAAACCTGAGTGAGAGTTGATACTGTTAATAACTATTATCGATTGGTTATTTCCACAAGAATTTTCGGATTTCTTCATTTTTGTGGAAATTTCTCGGCCTTCAAAAGTAACAAAATAAGGAAAACCTTTTAACTGGAAAAAGAAGTTTAGCTTTAAAAAAATTTTTATTTACTCTTGGAATTTCTTTTGTGATATTCATTTTTAAAAAAAACTGCAAAGTTAATTTTTAGTATATTCTATAAAGTTATGGTTTAACAAAAATTTCACATATTTTTAAAAACTGAAATCCATCGTTGCAATATTTCTTCACAAAGTTTTGCATCAAAATCAAGATTAGGAATAATAAAAACTGAGGGGCTGGTTATGTCGGAAATAACAATTTCAAGTGGAAAATTAACAAATTAAAACTGTAATAGATAAAAAAGTTATTAAGTTATAGAAATCTTTGTTTCTTTTTAAAATTTACATTGCTTTGATTCTAGGAATTTTAGAAAACTATTTTAAGCTGTTCCGTTTTTTATTTTATTGTATCTATGAATTTATACACTGGATTGGATGAAGATTTTCTCAAATTTAATAAAATTTTATTTTAGTTAATTGAGGAAATCTCGATTAAAAACTGAAACGTTTAAAAAATCTGCAAACATATGTTTTGTTGAGGGGAAAAAGATTCTGCGATGAATCAAATGGAGGTTGATAATTTTGTTGCTGCTGGGGTGGGTAGGATTGTTGCTGCTGCTGCTGGAATTGATAAGGTTGATGATTTTGTTGATATTGATTGTAAGAATTGATGGGGGTTGACATGAATAGCCAAAAACTGCAAAATTGTTATCTAACTGGGTAAAAACCTGTTGCGATTTAGGTTTTGGTTTTTTTCTTTCTTCTTCAAAATAAGATTATTCTAAACTTATTTTTTCACCCTAACCCAGAAGTTTCTTTCCGTTGTTTTCTCTTCATTGCATCTTTTTTCCGAATTCACTGTAATAACATTCTATTTTTTAAAATTTTGACTTTTTTCTGGGTCCACAAAAAATTTACATATGGGAAATTAAAATTTTAAAAATAACTGATTTATTAATCACAGTAGGTTTATGAAAACTTTGATACATTTTAAAGGACTTATTATTTTTTCAAGAAACACTGAAAACATTAACTTTTTCTTCAATTTAAAATTAACTACAGTCAAACCTCGGTATAGCATGTTTCAAGGAACAGTGGAAAAAGGGTGGAATAACGAGGTCCGATTAAGGATGGCTTCTTATAATGGGGACGTTATATTGGGGTTCGACTGAAATTTTAAAAATTAACTTTAACAAACTATAATTTTAAAAAAACTGCTTCCGAATATCTTCTTTAAATTATTTATTTTTTATGATATCACATGGTTGACCGATTTTGTTTTGGCAACATTTTTGTGCTGCCAAAGAGAATGAGGATCAAAATTACTCATAGTCAAAAAAAAAGATTAAGCAAAACTAAAAGAAGTAATTGATGACATATTTAGATCGACCCAAAATTGTACGGATACAAATTGGATCATTCCTTGAGGGGATCAATAAAAACTGAAATGCAGTGTAAATGGAAGAAGGACATAAAACTGAGATATTCTAATGCACGGCTGGTGCAACTTTTTCTCAGCACGAAAAATAGTACAGAGATTTCCAAAATTCTGACATCAAAAAATAGAATTCTCTCTACTACTTTTCGTGCTAAGAAAAAGTTGCACCATCCGTGTTAATGAAATAATTTTAATGTTAAAGTAATTAAGAAACCAGAACTCAAAGATTTTTAACAAAATTAATAAAAACTGCGATTAGTAAAACTTTTAAAAACATTTCTCAATTTTTGTCGTAGTTTTAGCTAAATTTTTTTAATATTTGTATGGTAAAGTTAATCAAAAAATTAAATTGGGACTTTTGCAGATGTTTAATCAAATGCAAATGATGCTTCAGTTTTTAATTCCTCTAAAAACTAGTATTTTTTATAAAATTTTAATCGATTGTTTTTAAAACTGTAGCAACCCATAACATAACAACCAAATTTGAAAAGTTAAAAATTGTTTTTATGAATAATATAAACATGGCGTTATTTAATGTTTCTGCAGTCTCTATTTTCGATAAATAAAGATTTCATGAATTATTAATTCGCTATTTTGTTAACTATAAAACTGCCATATTTGATAATAGCTTAATATTTGTAACTGTGTTTGGCATCACTTTTATATTTTTGAATTTGAAAAATGTCAAGTTCCTATCTTTGATAACGAAAAGTTTGCACTTCCAAAAAAGATGTTTTTGTCAAATAAAGCTTTACAATAGCGTTAATAATTTGATATTTTTGCTATCTGTGTCATTGAGATCATTAGCATATTTTTTGAATTCGAGATAACGAAAACTGTATATAACTTCTCAAATGGATTGTAAAATATCGATGATTTGAAAACTGCCAACCGATTTTCGTTTTAATTTATCTCATTAAATATTGCGTTACAAAAGTCAACAATATGGTTCAACCAATTTTTCGGACTTTTTTTTTGTTTTTCCAAAATGATTATTAACTTTCTTCGTCCCTATTGTTTGTTTGAAACCCAAAAGTTTCTTTCCGTTGTTTTTTCATTATTTTTTTTTGTTGCATCTTTTTTCTGAGGTCATTGTCATAACATTCTATTGTTTTGGTTTAAAATTTGACACTTGACTTTCTTTCAGGGAAAGGAAACAGTTATCTCAACAAGGGGTCTATACAAAAATTTACATATGGAAAGTCATAATTTATTAAATTAACTGATTGAGGCGATTTGTTAAGATTTTTTTTATTAAAACTGCATCTTCTTTTAATTTGAAAATTCACTAGTGTAAGAATGCCAAAATTTAAAAAAGTTAACAATCATGATAGTTTAATTATAAATTTGCCAAAAATATAGGACCATTGCATCGGTAACTTGAATAAAATCATTTGTTTTTTCGACATTACATAGTTGACTGATTTCTGTTGTGGTCCTTTTATGCCATTTAAAATTTATTCAATGTCATTTAAATTGACATTGAATAATTGGAATAAAAATTATTGAATGTCGACAAAAATTATTTATGTAAACAAACTGATTTCTTTCAAAAACAGCTGTATCACTTTTTTTATTTGAAGGGTGGATTTTTTTTTGGGATGGGATT
Organism: Panagrolaimus sp. LJ2414; assembly: GCA_024447195.1. Classification (NCBI taxonomy): domain Eukaryota; kingdom Metazoa; phylum Nematoda; class Chromadorea; order Rhabditida; family Panagrolaimidae; genus Panagrolaimus; species Panagrolaimus sp. LJ2414. The sequence continues at coordinate 299,266 of JAMRXY010000281.1, read as the reverse complement.
AAAGATAATTATTTATTCAAAGTTTTTTGGTTTGGCTTAAAAAATGTACGAAATCAGTTTTAACAAATTTAGTTTATTAAAAACTGATAAAAGTCGTTAAAAATAATTAGATCATCAAATAGACAATGTTGGAATGAGAAAAGTAAAATTATTAAATTTGGTATCAAAAATTTAATTTTTAAGGGTAAACAAAAGATAAAAAAAGATAATAAAAAAAACTGAGTTGAAGTAACCGTTGATAGCACTGTTTTTGATTCGCTATTTTCGAATCAAATTTCTTTAATTTTTGTCGAAGCTTCTCGGCCCTTGCACCCCAGGCTTTTATTCAAAATGATACTATCAATTGTCAACCATTTGAATCGTTTCCATTGTGTTGCAACAAAATAATAATAACTAGAAGGAACTCAGGTACATTCTATTATATTCTTGAAGGAAATCTTTCTACATAAATTTATTTTCATTTTAAAACTGGAATCACTTTCTGAAAAACTTAATTTGTTCATGTTCTTATCCTATCATTAACATTTATACCCAAACAATACTGTTGACAGCATTTCAAAAAATCTACATGTCAAATCTACTTACCGTACATCTCTGCCATGATATTTTTAAACTTTCCATTGACAAAAATCTTTTTCAAAATTAAAAAAAAACAATAAAATTAAACTAGATTTGTTTTTTGAAGAAATTAATGATTGATTTAATTTTAACGGTATTTACAGAAAAAGACTTTTAAACATAATTTAACGTAAAAGGTCGAGGTGAAAGAGAGGAATCAGAGCCAGGTTTATCACGTTGTCGACGATTTTTGAACCAATTTGAAATCTGAAATAATTAAAAAAAGTTAAAAACTGCCAACAGATTCAATATAAGTATTACTTGAGTAATTCCAAGACCAGTAATTTCAGCGATCTGCTTTTTTTCAGGGGGATTTGGATATTTGTTTTGATGGTAATATTGCTTTAAAACCTATAAAATAATTTAAGTGATAAAAAACTGAAGCGTAATAACTTATTATTAATAAATGCTTTTGTTAAACTGATTTATGGAACTATATAAATTAAATATATTTGATTATAATTTAATAAATGTGTTATTTTAATTGAAATGCTTTTTGCCGTAAATCATTGACATGAAAAAAAGCAAAATCACTTTTTGTGTTTCATTATTTTAAAAATAAATTTATAGAAAAGGAAATCAAACTACATTTTTGACAGTTAACAAGCTCATAATTTTTTCACGTGCCTTATATTTGATATTTTTTTTGTTAAACTGTGATTAATGATGGTTTTATGGTTATTAAAAACTGAATACCAATTCTGGTGGGTCATTAATAAAAAAATTCAAGTAAAGCAAATGATATATTGCAGGTATGTCTTAAAACTTTTAACCAAATAAGCTAATAAAAAAACTGCGAGATTTGGAGGTGTTGCTTAATAACCTAATATCTCCAAAAATAATTTTAACGAACCTGTCGATCACAATCCCGAAAACTGTAAATAACTTCATGTCCATCCCAAATTGTTGAAGGAGGGGGATGCTTCTTTCGAAGTCGATATTTTTCAACAGGTCCAAGGGGTTTTTTCTTTTTTCTTTGATCTTCGGCATATTTTGCTTCATACCAGAGATTCTTTAATTCACCAAAATATCGGGCATTAAATTTTCCATTTCCAATATATTCACAAACTTCTTGATATTTTCCAAATGAAAAAAGGGCATAAAGGTAGGCAATTGTAACACTGGAATTATTGACATATCTTTGCCATAGCTGTGGATCCGAGCTAAAGAATGATATCAGCCTTTTGCCATCTTTTGATTGATATAAACTTTCACAAATGCATGTTACCTAAAATTGTTTGTTTTAAAATTTGATTATTCAAAAATTTGAGATTTCATCATAACTAATTTGATTACTAAATCTTATTAACTGTGGTGTATTGATGTGGTGTTAGCTCGTTATTTAAAAAACGTGATTAAAAAATTAAAAGCCAAGGATCACTAACAAAACTGAAATTATTTTAACTAAAAGTTATCATTGCCTCGACAGTGGTTTAATCAGGTCAAAAAAATATGTATAACATGCAAAAAAATTTTAAATTTTGAATAAAACCTACGATTTTAATGGGAAAAAAACTAAAGATTTTTCAGAATTTTTTTTTAAAAAAGCGAAAATTTAGGAAAAGAAACTGCTGATTACAAACTGAGCACAATTTAATCAATAAAGAAGAAATGTAACTCTTTTAGAGCAATTTTTCTAAAGTAAAATTGAAGAAAACGTTAACGATTGTAAGTCCTTTCAAACATGATTTATAAAATTTACAAATATAAAAGCTGAATCTCGATTAGTTATACAAAATTTCATTTTTTAGCAATTTCTATTATTTCTACTTCCAGAAAAAAACAGACAAGAGAAATTAATTAGAAAACTGAACATTGATTGTGTTTTTAAATGAGATAGAAGTTTTTATTTAAAAACACAGTAAATTAACATAAACTTCTGGTAAAAAAAAGTAAGTCTTAGGAAAATTGAATCGTAACAGTGGGCTTAAAAACTGATGAAAGCTTTTCGTACCAAAATCTAAGCTAATTTATAAAAATAAAAATTTTTTAAAACTGTTTCCATAACACACATAGCTATGCATCTTGAATTTTTCAGGAAAATTAAAAACATACTTGTTCTTCTGTGTATAAATCAGAAAAAGTAATTTCTTTTTCCATTGGGGAAAACATTTTGGGTTTAACACTTTTGAGGGAAGCACTTTTTTACCCTCAGAGAATATTCACACCTGTTTTTTTGTTGCGAAAATAAAATCCCAAAAAAGCGCAACAATTTTTTTCCACTTTTAAGGTTAAAGGGATTTAGAAGGATGAGAGGAAAAAAGGAAAAGAGGAAACAAAAACACTTCTTTTTTTTCTTTTTTTTCCGGATTTGCCACAAATCCGCTAATCATCTTTTTGCTGCTGCTCCTTTTTTGACGGAACGACTCCTCCCTTCTTCCTCTTTTTTTGGGATACGGTAAACGAATCATTTTTCAACAAAATGGCGGCGAACACAAATCAGAATCAAATTGCTTCTTTCTTTTTTTGTGCGAAAAACTCAAAAAAAGAAGAAAAGTCTCAATTATTATGACTTTTTTTCTACATAAATTTTTTGCTGGTGTAACAAAAAATAAAAACAATTGTTCTTGCGAGATTTTTTAGTCTTAATTGGCTTTTGATGAATAATTACGGTAAAAAAACTTTGTGGAAAAAAAGTTGAATCAAATTTTATATTTTTTAAAGAGCTTCAAAGCATTAATTAAGCGCAAAACTGTAAAAGTAATAATTTTTAGGCATAATCTATAACTGATTTCATAATTGTTGGATGAAATTTGAGCAACAATTTTTTATATATTTTTTTAATTAAAAAATATGTAAGTAATCTTTCTTATAATCTTTCGCATTATGGTTTTAAATTTATTAAGATAAAATATTTAGGTTAATAAACTGACTGAAAATAACCGTCAACAAAAAATTCGTTTTTTTTAGGGCAATAGAGTTTTAAACAGTAAAATAAAATTGGTGAACTTGAGAACGATATCGTACTTAATTAGCAGCAGTGTAAAAATTAGAACATTATAAAACATGTAAACTAAAATCTAAATGAAGCTTTAAATTATTATGATATAAAAAACTAATAACTTCTTTAAAAAATATGATATTAGACTGGGTTTTTATATTTCTTCGAATTATTAAACAATTATCCTATCCATTTATCCTATTAAATATTGCGCAATAAAAGTTGACAATCTGGTTCAACAAATTTTTCATACTTTTGTCTTTGTTCTCCAAAATGATTACTAACTTTCTTCGTCCCTATTGTTTGTTTGAAACCCAAAAGTTTCTTTCCGTAGTTTTCTCTCTATTATTTTTTGTTGCATCTTTTCTGAGGTCATTCGCATAACATTCCATTGTTTTGGTTTAAAATTTGACACTTGACTTTCTTTCAGGCGCAAGCAACAGTTATCTCAACAAGGGGTCTACAAAAAATTTACATATTGAAAATTAAAATTTGTAAAATAACTGGTGTAACCGATTTGGATAGACCGATTTTACTAAAACTGGCCAAAACTTTTAAAGAACAAAAAAATTAACTAGTTTGTAATCAACTATTGATTAATCAAAACTGGTTCGTCGAAAGTTTTTAACAAAATTATGTGTGTTCCAAATATCACATGACCGATATTGTTTTGGTAACACTCATATGCCATTTAAAGAATCCGAAATTATTCAAAATCAAAAAAAGAAAGAAAAAGAAAAGATTAGGCTAAAAAGGAAAGAAAGGAAATGAGGATAAATGCATGCAAAAAATCGGGGCTTTTAAAAAATGCGACAGATGAAGAAAATGACCAAAAACGGATTTTTAAATAACAGGTGTTTGCATTTAAAGGAGGAGATCCATCGTGAATAAACTTTTTTTACAAAAATCAGGGACTCATTGGAGCTGCTTTTTTCTTTCCTTTTTTGCAGCTGCAGTGAAGAAAAAAACAAGCTCCAATGAAGGTGCTTTCGTGTCGAGACATTGCAATCAAAGTTGCGTATCAAAAGTTTATTCACGATGGGTCTCGTCCTTTAAGGTTAAACATGAAATGGTACTTTTTTGTGAATCTTAATTAATTTAAAATATATAAACTGCAGTTTGTTGTTTATTTTATGTTTTTTTAAAAGAACTTAAAAGAACTAAAGCATTGATTTTTCCCACTTCAAAGATATCCATAAACGGCGGATATCTCATCTTTCAATGAATTGTGTAAACAAATTAAATTTTTTTCTTTTAAAATAGAGGTGTGTCATTTTTGAGGTTGCCGATTCTTATTTACCGCCAAAGAAGTGTAAAGAAAGATTTCCTTTTCCAGCTGTGATATCCGACGTTTTGTTTTTCTTTTGCATAAACAAAACTTAAAGATTAAAAAAACATAATTATTTGGACTTTTTACAAACTGAACACTGCGTAAGACTTTTTATGAAGAAATTTTTATTAATTTAAAAGAGTCAAAATGTGATAATGAGCATGCTTTTTAAGATACATTGATATTTATCTCAAGTAAAATGATTACTTTTTAATCTTCGATAAATTGTGTAAACCAACTTAAAAAATCTTTCTTGTGGAAGAAAACGGGGTTTTACCGCCAATGAAGCGAAGAAGAATTTACTTTTTCAACTGTGATATCTGGCACTTTGTTTTTTTCAAGTGATTTGCATAAACAGAGTTTGAGAGATAAAATAATTGTTTAAACGTTTATTGGCCTTTAAGCTTCAAAACTTTAATTATGAAAGAGTATATTTCTCTTTAAAATATTCTTTTTTTGTAAGTAATTAATTTAATTTTTATTAAAACTGCAAGGTATTCTAAATTCGGTTTTAGAAACTTCTTATTAACGTTGGTGTGCCACCTTTTTTGTGATTTGAATCGTGCCGATGTTTTTTTTTAGTTACCGACAAAGAGGCAAACAATTTCTTTTCCAACTGTGAAATTTAGCACTTTTATATTTTTCTATAAATTGCATAAGATAAAAAATAAAAGCAAAAAAGAAGGGATTAAAGATAATTATTTATTGAACGTTTTTATTTGATCAGGTTTGAAAAATTTGCGTAACAAAAATAAACTCAAAAGTGTAATAAAATAAGTTTTAAAAATGGCAAATTTAATTTATTAAAAACTGATTGACTGAATTTGACTTGTTTTTAAAAACTGAGAATAATTATTGCAGTATTCTTGACAATTTGAATCGTGCCGATCAAAAGAAATATTTAGGAAAATTAGAAAATTATTTTAAGGAGTTTTGGGTTTTTATTTTATTATATCTTTAAACTCATAAACTTGAATTTTCTAAAATTGTTCTCTCATTTAATAAAATTTTGTATTAAATAATTAAGCATATCCCGATAAAAAACCGAAAAACAATCTCGAATTTGAAAACCTTTGAATCAGAGTTAGTGGAAATTTTAGAAAACTATAGAACTGGATTGCCAAAAAATAGTAAATTTAAAAACTGCGGCGTAAATATTATATTCATTTATCTAATTAAATATTGCGCAAAAAAAGTTAACAATTTGGTTCAACAAATTTTTCACACTTTTTTCTTTTGTCCTCCCAAAATGATATTATTATAAACTTCTTTCCTTCACCCTATTGTTTAAAGTTTCTTTCCGTTGTTTTCTCTTTGTTTTTTTGGTTGCATCTTTTTTGAGGTCATTGTCATAACATTTTATTGTTTTGGTTTAAAATTTGACACTTGACTTTCTTTCAGGGGAAAGCAACAGTTATCGCAACAAGGGGTCCACAAAAAATTAGCATATGGAAAATTAAAATTTTAAAAATAACTGGTGTTATGCAATTTACTGGTAAATTATGATTCGGTTAATTAACCGCCTAACACTATGAGCAACCGCATTAGGTTTACAGATTATTTTTAAAACTTTGATGCATTTTTGAAAAACTTAAGCATTTCGTAAAACACTGAAAACGTTAAGTTTTTCTTCAATTTTTGAACCTCGTTATAAAATGTTTCAAGAGACAGTGGAAAACTTGCGTAATAGCAAGATCCGATTAAGATTGGCTTCTTATGGAAGGGACAACAGAATGGGGACGTTATAAAAGGGTTCATTTGAAGTATAAAAACTAACTTTAACAAACTCTAATTTTTAAAAAACAACTTTCGAGTACCATCTTTAAATTATTATTATTTGTTTTTATAATATCCGATTTTGGGTGACCGATTTTGTTTTGACAACACTTTTATGTCGTTTTAAAAAATGGGGATCAAAATTTTACGACTTCAAAAAAGATAGAAAGAGAAAAGATTAGAGAAAAATTAAAGGAAGCAAATGAGGATAAACGCATGCAAAAAATCAGTGGTTTAAAGAAATGCAACAGATGAATAAAATGAAGAAAAACTGATTTATATATTCAAAATAACACGTGTTTGCATTTAAGATCAACTTGAATTTGAAAAAAATTTTTTTTAGGTAAAAAAGAATTATTCTCAAAGTTTAAAAAAAACTGATAAATACCAGACTGCGGCTGTTTACGTCTCAACTTCCTTTCCTTTCTAGCCCAAAAAAACGATTTTTGTCGGTTTATTCATTTTAGGATCAACCCGAAATTGTCCGTATTTAAATTGGATCATTTCTTGAGGGGATGAATAAAAACTGAAAAATAATGTAAATAAAAATTGACATCAAACTGAGAACGTGTAATGACATTATTTTAGTGTTCAAATAGTTTTAAAGTCTACATAAGCTCAAGAAAATTAATGTAAATATTTGTTTAAAAACTGGGATGTCTTGATCACTTTCAAAAAGATTACTAAATTTTTGGAGAAATTTTTAATTGAGTAATTTGATGTGGCTTTATCATTTTTTGTAACTGTTGCTTTATTGTAAATGTTCGGATGAATTTTCGTCAAAATCTTTTGAACGAGATTCTCCAAGAAAAGGATTTGCCGGTGGATCCGGGGGCGGAGAAAAGACATCTGGCATAATTGTTGAAATTGGAATAATTGAATTACTTTCAAATGCTGCTGCTTCATCTTCTGGTGAAATATCTTGAAGAAAACTTGGAACTAAAGTTGGTGCCGGAATTGGGGCTGAAAGAACTTGGTTTTGGCCAAACTTGTTTTGTTGGGGGCCGGCAGCAGCAGATAAATCAATTGGAGGCTGATAATTTTGTTGCTGCTGCTGGGGTGGGTAGGATTGTTGTTGCTGCTGGAATTGATAAAGTTGCTGATTTTGTTGATATCGATTGTATGCATTGTAAAGGCCTACTGAAGGGGGCTGGCATGACTTGAAAAAACTGAACGGTTCCATTTTAAGTCGGTAAAAATTAATGAATTTTTTTATATGATATTTAACTGAAAATTTTTATATTAGATTTAGGAACTTTTTTAAGAAAGGTTTAAATAATTAAAGTAAATTAAAAACTGTTGCTGGGGGCAGCAAAATATATTTCCTACAAAACATTTTTTCTTTCACATAAAACTGGCATGATTGAACGTATTTACAACTGTGTAATTATACATTTTTAATTATTTAAAAACTGGGACCATCGTACATAAACTTTTAAAAAATTAAAATAATTTTACTTACTTCCATTAAATTTAATAACTGCAAAAATAAACAGCAGCCTTGAAAACAGAAATAATATGATTAATAAAAGGTTTGTTAATAAATCACTTGTGGGCTGAAAATTGTTTAAACATTTTTATCTGATATTAATATTAAAATTTTTGTAACTCAATTAAAATTTTTAGCGTTTTTCCGTAATAAATACGATAGGAATTGATGGTGAATAAACTGTGGTAGTTTTTCATTTTTTTTTATCATATATGACAAACAACGTATTTGATTAGAAAACTATAAAAGTTAGTTATCGAAAATCGTGAAAGCAATACAAAATTAAATCAGAAGTTATCAAAAACCATAAAAATTTGAGCACAAAAAATATGAAAACTGATATTTACAATTATCTTTTAGTTTTTTTATCCCAATGAATTCATTAATTATCTTTTAAAGAAACGAAATGCTTGATCGGGTTTTAAACTGAATCATCACATGCGGTTTAAAAATCAAATTAAACGTTTCATATTTAATTTTAAATAACATTTTGTAAAAATTTAAACTGCGTTTGATAGACGAAGAGCATTACCGAGGCGCCGACGCTGAAAAAAAAACAGTGACACTGCAAATTTTGTTAAAACTGAACAGGGCAATATGCCTTAACTTTTTCTGACATTTTTTGTATGAGATAAATGAGTCTGATTTTATTAAAACTGACCATAAATTTCATTAAGAAAGGTTTAACCATTTAATAAAAAATTAAATAGTTTGCAATTATTTATAAATTTCATAAAACTTAAATTTTCATAAAATTTTTCTTGCTGAATAAAAAGGTGTGTCATTTTTGAGGTTGCCGATGTTTTTTACCGCCAAAGAAGCGGTAAAAACATCAAAAAAAAGAAGTGTAGAAAAGATTTTTCTTTTCCAACTGTGATATCCGGCACTTTGTTTTTTCTATTGCATAAACGAAACATTGAAGATTAAAATGAAATAATTGTTTGGGACTTTTATAAACTGTCGAGGAATTTTTATGGAGTAAGTAACTTTAAAGAATCAAAAAGAGATAGTGAACATGCTGTTTATGATACATTGTTATGTTAATCAATTAAAACAATTAATTTTTAACTTAACTTTAATAAATTCTAAACAGAACTTGTTACTTTTAATATTTCTTCAACCTTTGATATAAAATATTGTAGAATTTGTGAAATAAATGTCTAAATTTTAGCGATTAAAACTGATCTTAGACGCGTCTAGACATATGTTTTTCCCATTATATTTCAAAAACATTTATTACACTTTTAAAGATAAGTTTCGACTAAAATCTTTAAAAATTCTTTTAATGTCGTTTATTCTCCAAATTCATGTAAATAAACTGAAATTTCGAGCGAAATAAGGGTGGCACGTTTTTTCTGTGTTTTTTCCTTTAAAAAACGGTGCCGATATTTTTTTGGTTACCGATAAAGAGGCAAACAATTTCTTTTCCAGCTGTGAAATTTGGCACTTTTACAATTTTCTATAAATTGCATAAGATTAAAAATAAAAGCAAAAAAGAAGGGATTAAAGATAATTATTTATTCAAAGTTTTTGTTTTATCGGGTTTGAAAAATTTGCATAACAATGAATGAAACTAAAAAGTGAAAAAAATTAGTTTTAAAAATGAAAAATTTATTTTATTAAAAATTGATTGTGTTGGTGAACAAATGATATCATTGGTTAAACAAAGTTGGAATGATTAAATTATTAAAATTTGGTATCGAAAATTTTGTTCTTAAAGGTAAACAAAAAATATGAAAATCAATAAAAAAAAATGTTTGAGTTGAGTTAAAGGTCATTTTTGATTCGTTATTTCCAAAAGAATTTTCGGATTTCTGATTTCTTTTTTTTTTTGTGAAAGCTTCTCGGCCCTCAAAATTTGAAAATTAGGAAAACTTTTAACTGAAGAGAAAAGTTCACTTTATTCTAATTCACAAAAGTCCTCTTTTATTTTTCAAATTTTCCCCTTAACAAGTTTGAGAAGGACAAATTTTTTTTCTCTTACTATAATATATCTAAAAAATTTATTCTATTTAAAACTATTCTATAATACATAAAAATTTATTTAAAAAATGTGGGATTAAACACGCATAACTACCTGAATACATGAAGTTATTTTTAAAAAACTGCATAATTATTTACTCTTCTCTTTTGTGATAATCATTTAAAAAACCTTAAATTAAACTTTTTGTATATTCTAGAAAGTAACACTTAAATATGAATTTCACTTTTTTTATAAAAACTGAGAAGTGTTATCGCATGCTGTATCCTTGACAAAGTTTTGCATCGAATTCAAGGTTTTCAATGATAAAAACTGAGGTCCGCGTTAAGTTGGAAATAACAATTTCAAGTGAAAATTTTGTAGATTCGTGATGAATTACGTCAACTTCAATTCGAGCAGCTTCTCGACCATATGGAAATCCTAAAAAAGTAAACTGTTGGCGTCGCAATTTCGCTAAATTGAAAGTATTTAAAAAAAATAATTTAACAAATTAAAACTGTAGTAAGTGAATTATGGAAATCTATGATTCTTCTTAAAATTTGCCATGTTTTGATTCTATAATTATAGGAATTTTAGAAAACTGTTTTAAGCTATTCCGGGTTTTTATTTTATTGTATCTATGAATTTATAAACTGACGAAGATTTTCTCAAATTTAATAAAATTTTGTATTAATTAATTGAGCAAATCCCGATGAAAAACCGAAAAAAATTAACGTTTTAACAATATGCAAACATATGTTTTGTAGAGGGGGAAAAGATTCTGCGATGAATCAATTGGAGGCAAATAATTTTGTTGCTGCTGGAATTGATAAGGTTGCTGATTTTGTTGATATTGGCTGTAAGCATTGTAAAGACCCATTGAAGGGGGTTGACAAGAATAGACAAAAACTGAAAAATACGTTTTAGGGGGGGGGCGAAAAACTGATGCTTAGTAAATTTTTTATAAAATGTTTTTTTAGCATTAACTTTCAAATGATTAAATTAAAAACTGATACGACCATTGTATCATAAAATCCCTTACAAAAATTTTTATTCATATAAAACTGAAAGAGATGCAAGCGGGTCCATGAAATTGTTAACACTGGAAATAATTTTTTAATTCATTCATGATAGTTTTTCATCAAGAATGAGTTTTAATTTAATAATAAGTTATAACTTAAGTAATATTTTTTTGAAATTTAAACTGGAAGAACAAATGAAATTTCAATGCTTTCTTTTATTTTTATTAAAATAAAATTTTGTGAAACTTTTCAAAAATTAGTTATTTTATTAACAAGAAACAGTCATATTCGAAAATATCTTAAATTTTACAATTTGTGACAAAACTATTACTAAAATTTTTGAAATCTGAAAAATGTTGAATCAGAGTTAGTGGAAATTTTAGAAAACTATAGAACTGGATTGCCAAAAAATGGTAAATTTAAAAACTGCGACGTAAATATTATATTCATTTATCTAATAAAATGTTGCGCAAAAAAATTAAATTAATTTCACACTTTTTTCTTTGTTTCCCAAAATGATATTATTATAAACTTCTTTCCTTCACCCTATTGTTTAAAGTTTTTTTCCGTTGTTTCCTCATTGTTTTTTGTTGCATCTTTTTTGAGGTCACTGTAATAACATTCTATTGTTTTGCTCTAAAATTTGACACTTGACTTTCTTTAAGGGGAAGACAACAGTTATCGCAACAAGGGGTCGACAAAAAATTAGCATATGGAAAACTAAAATTTAAAAAATAACTAGTTGGTTTAGGGTTGATTGTTGCCCGATTTTATTAAAACTGTGATGCATTATTGATGAGCATTTCTTAAAAAAAAATTAAAAATCGTCAAGTTTAAAAAACCATAACTAAAATTAAGTTAACTAATTAATTAATACCTAAGGTAATCAATTATAATTTCTTTTTAAACTGCTACAGCATTCCGGAATTTACTCCTTTAAGATTATTGGTTTCTTTAATATCAAATGGTTCACTGATTTTTGTTGTGGTACACTTTTTATAACATTTAAAGAGAGGGGGAATCAAATTTATTCAGAATCAAAAAAGAGAAAGAAAGAGAAAAAGATTAGGCTAAAAAGGAAAAAAAACAAATGAGGATAAACGCATCCAAAAAATCGGGGGTTTTAAAGAAATGCGACAGATGAAGAAAATAACCAAAAACGGATTTTCAATAACAGTTGTTGGCATCTGAGGTTAAACATGAAGTGGTAATTTTGTGAACCTCAATTTAATAGCATAAATTATAATATATAAACTGTAGGTTTTTGTTTAAGATAAAAGAATTGTTCTAGTTTTTTTGTGCAAATTTTGCACAAACGTGATTTTCAAAATTAAAAGCAGTTGTTAGGAACTTTTATAAAATGTCGTGGACACGACGTTAGAGGTTTTTTAAAGTAATTATTCTTAAATTTTTTGTAACTTTAAAGAAACAAACTGTACCAATGATCGCATTTGTAAAATTCTTTGTTAGTAATTATCGAGACATTCAGACTATTAATTTTTAACTTTTTTTACCGGTTAAAACTGAGCGACGGAATAAAGAAATATTTTTCTAATTTTTTTAAGAGTTGTTTTGATTTACCCTTTTTAATTAAATTTTTATCTAAATTTTTTACAAAATCTTTAAATGGCATTTCGACTCTTCAAAAAGATTTTATGTAAACAAACTGATACTTTCTTTCTAAAAAGGTGTGTCATCATCTTTGTTTGGGTTAAAAAGCGTGCCGATATTTTTGTGCCGACGAAAACTCAAACGATTTTTCTTCTCATTCTTGAACTGTGAGATATAGCACTTGGTTTTTCGATAAATTGCATAAAAGGAAAATTCGAGGCAAAAAAGAAAAGGATTAAAGACAATTATTTATTCAAAGTTTTTGGTCGAGACTTGTTTTCGTGAAATCTGCCAGCTACTGTATCTAAAAAATGGAATTTGGTATTTTTAAAACTGATCTTTTTGTGTTGATTTTTGCTTTTTTAGACTTTCGTGCCCATGTATTTATAAAAATTTGAAAAACCTTTTAACTGATCAAGAATATACTCTATTTGAAACATTTGACTTATAACAGTTTTGAAAAAACAAATATTTACTCATTTAAATGCAATTCAACTAAACAATTTAGCAATTTCAAACTGACTTTCATAAAACATTTTGAAAAAAAATATTGGAGAAAAACGTGAAAAGTTTTATACTTTAATTAATTTAATGAAAACTGCAAAGCTTTGCATTCATTCATTTAGCATTTTTTTGTGATAATAATTTTAAAAGAAACTGTGAGGAACTCATGTAGATTTTGGTATATTCTAGAAAGCAAAGTTTTCACTTAATTTTAATTTTACAACTGAATTCAATTTCCGGTTTGCATCAAAAAAACAACTGAAAATTATTAACTTCGAAGACACCGAAAATTTAACTTTAAAAACTGCCACTATTTCATTATTTTCATTTATCCCATTAAATATTGCGTAATCACAGTTAAAAATATGGTTCACCAAAATTTTTACACATTTTTTCTTTGTCTCCCAAAATTGATAATTAATTTCCTTCATTCCTATTGTTTAATACACAAAAATTTTTCGTTGTTTCTTCTTTTATTTTATGTTGCATCTTTTCTGAGGTCACTGTAATAGCATTTCATTGTTTTGGTTTGAAGTTTGACACTTTCAGGGAAATAAAAAAAACAGTTAACCCAACAAGGGGCCCCCCCAAAAAATTTCAAATGAAAAATTAGAATTTTAACAATTAAACTGGATGATTGTTGTAGAGTTTTTTTAAACCTTATATACACGTATCGTCTTTAAATTTAAAAATTAATTCGGTGTAAAATGCCAAAATTAAAAATATTAAGTTTGTTTAATTTCTCTTAAATAATAAGACGATAAAGAAAATGACCAAAAAATGGATTTTTTAATAACAGGTGTTTTTATTTGAGGTAAGTAATACTTAAAAATATTTAAAGAGAGTTAAAATTTAATAAATTAAATGATGGAGACGGTGTTGTAAGATTTTCATTAAAACTGTAGTATCTTTAAACTCGACAATTAACTAGTTGAAGAATGCCAAAATTATACAAATTTTATCTTTTTCTTTTATTACATCTCATTTTTCAATGATTTGTGTAAACAAATTAAATTATTTTTGGTCGAAAAGTAAGGAGTGTCAATCCTTTTTTCCATTGAGGTTGCCGATGTTTTTTAACCGCCAAAGAATTGTAAAAAAGGATTTTTATTTCCAACTGTGATATCCGGCACTTTATTTTTAAAACGAGCTTTTGCATAAACTTAAATTGAAAGATTAAAGGCAGATAATTGTTTGTGATTTTTGTAAACTGTCGTCGACAATGTCTTTACATTTCTTACGAGATGTTTTTTAATAATTTGAAAGCAGTCAAAACGTATTGGTGATCGTATTTTTAAAATATTGTAATGTTTTTTGAGTTATTGATGTAATTTTTATTAAAATTGAACAAAATTATTTATTTAATGGTGAATTCTTTTACTTTAATTAAACTGTCTTGAATTAGAGAATTGATTATTTAAATTTTAACAACTAAAACTGCTTCATGAAACAAATACTTTTAAATTTGTAATGAGGTTTTGTTATACATTTTAAATTTATTTTTAAAAAAATTTTAAAACAAACTGTTCAAAATTATTTATTTAAACAAATTGAAATTTTTTCCAAAAAGGTGTGCTACAGTTTTTTTGCGTTTTGAAGCGTGCCTTTCTTTCTTTTACCGACAAAGTCGCAAACATTATTTTTCCAACTGTGAAATTCAGCACTTTATTTTTTTCGATGAATAACAGAAAAAAGAAAGAACATCAGAGAGGATTAAAGATAATTTTTTATTCAAGGTTTTTGTTTGGTTGATTTCAAAAAATTTATATAACACATATAAATTAAAAAGTGTACAAAATTAAGTATAAAAAAGGCAACCTTAATTTATTAAAAACTGATAAAACCACAAAAAAGATCAGATCATTGATTAAAAATATTTGGAATGAAAAAAGCAAAAAATATAATTTTGATATCAAAAAATTTTACTTGTTATAAAAAAGTAAACAAAAAGTGTAAGCATAAAAACTGAGTTGAAGCAATAGTTTGCGGCACTGTTAATGCCTATTTTCAATTCGTTGTTTTCGAAAGAATTTTCGAATTTCATCAATTTTTGTTGAAGCTTCTCGGCCCTTGCATCCGAGGCCTTTATTCAACACAATATTATCAATTGCCAACCATTTAAATCGTTTCCATTGTGTTGCAACAAAATAAACTTTTCTCGTTTTTTGTGGAAGTAAAATGGATTCTCCTTCTTTCCAGAATACTTTTGAATCCAATTTTGGAGATTCATATGGACAATTTGTCAAAGAATCGAGACAAACTTGAAGCATGATTGCACTTGATCGTCGGTAAAGATCAAAGGATAAAAGGGTATTATTAAAAAGTACAATTTCCGGCGATTCGAGGATGTAGATTGTTCTATTATTTTGTTTTGCTGAAGTTGGATCCATTCCAACATATGCAAATCCACCCCGATCTTTTGGCTTTATCCCAGTATGAACGTTTCCGACTTGCTTTTGTGAAATCTGCCATCTACCGTATCTATAAAAATCGTATTTGGTATAAATTTTCTCTAGAACTTGAGACGTGATTTCAGGAATTGGTTAAAATGTTTATGCTAATTTTTGCTTATGAACCATGGTAAAAATTGGCATAAAAATTAGAAAATCTTTAACTGAATATAGAGATTGTTATATTTTCTTTTGAAAATTTGACCTATAACGGTGTTAAAAAACAAAAGCTTAGTTAAAATATAAACAAAGGCATATTTATGGTACGTACAAAAACTGAGGGAATGCAATAATTTTCTCCTGCTGATTTTTGCTTTTTTTAAACAACTTTGTCATGAAAATTAGGAAAGCTTTACAAATCGATGATAAAAAGAAACAAATGTTTTCTTTTATATCATTAAAAAATTTACATAAACTAATTTTTGCAAAACTGTTGAAATGTTTACTGTGTTCATTTCTTTTGTGATAACTATTTTTTAGAAAAAACAGCGACTTTCTTAGAAACTTATGCTTTTACGTAAACTTTTCTTATGTTTAAAACTGATATCTAAAATATTATTTTGTTTAATTTTATCTAATTTAATCTTAAATCCTAAAATACCTAACAAATAAACACTGATAAAATGCTGAAGATTTTTAAAATTTGCATGGAAATCAATTGAAACATCTCTGATTACTACCCTTTTAATAAAGAATTTTTCAAAAAAACAGAAGTAATGTTTCTTTGTACAATTTTCCGGTAAGTTTTAAAAAAACAAAAACTAATTATAACGTTTTTACAAGTCTTATCTCTAACGGTAATACCAAAACTGAGTATTTCAAATATCTTGAAAATAGAATTCAAATCTACTTACCGTACATCTCTGCCATGATATTCTTGAACTTTCCATTGACAAAAATCTTTATCAAATTTGCAATGAAGAAGTTCACAAGCAGCTGAAATTGGTCGAATTGGAAGTTTTGGAATGAGTTTCATTGGTTTTGCGGGTGTAAGTTTGGGTTTTGGTGCAAGAGAATATTTATTTTGGACAAATGCAACTCCGGGACTAATTTCAATTGAATTATTATTTCCAATCGGGAAACCTTGATGAGAATACTGTAGCGGTGGTGGGACGTTTAAAGAAGAAGGTTTAATTTTAAGACTGCTTATAACTGGAGCAGGCAATTCAGGGAGCGGTTGAAAACTGGCAGGTGGTATTGGAGGTGTTACATAATGTCCATATTGAGATACTGTAACTGAAGGGGATGGATAACTTTGATGATAGCTTGCTTGATTTAAAGGTTGAAAGCCTTGATTTGAAAGTGGAAGAAAGTTTTGTCCAGTTTGAGATCCAAAAGCTTGATTTCGAAGAGAAAGAGATTGAACTGGGGAAGGGACAAACTAAAACAAATTAAAATATTAAACTGGATCAATTATTGTTGGATTTTACCGTTGGAGCAGCAGTAGAAGCTTCTGGAACGAAAGCAGAATCTTCACAAAGTTTTGCATCAAAATCGAGATTATCAATGATAAAAACTGAATTTTGGGTGAAGTTTGAAATAACAATTTCAAGTGAAAATTTTGCAGAGTTTGGATGAATTACATCAACTTCGATTCGAGATGCTTCCCGATCATATGGGATATCCTAAAAATTAAACTTTTATTGAGTTTGCGTCAAAATTTAATTTAAAATTTAATAAAAACTAAAAACTGCTTTTGGTGTTCTGGTTCAAGCGACTGCAGCGTGAAAAATGAGTTTTTGATTTGGCAAATAATTTTTATATATTTGTGTAGCTCAATGTTTTGGTTTTTTTGTGGCAAAAACAGATTTTTTTTATATTCAGAGCCTGAAAAGTTACATCGATTCTACGGCGAGCACTTTGAAAAAAAAGTGCAGAAAAAAATGTCTCTCTTTGCTTCTCTGCATCTTCTATAGTAAGAAGATTTTTACTTTTCGTGGAAAAAGGGGTTTTTTAACTGTCACCCATGAATTGATAGCACAAAAGAATAATGAGTCTTATTGGTAATGTAAATAATAAAAAGAGATGAGTTTAAAATTTTAGAGCTTTACGTTTCCTTCGATTATTTATGGTTCTAAAAACTTTTTCAGAATCACAAATCAGCTGACTTCATAAAATTGTTTAAAACTGTTCTCGATGTTTCTGTCTTATTTTATTTTTAAACGGGTTAATTCTTGGCTTTTCTTAAACTCTACAAAATTTTGTATTTTTTATTGAACAAATACCGAAGAAGGACCCAAAAAATTAAACAGTAATTTTTCCTCAATACAGTATTCGAATTCGTGACGTTTTTATTTACTTAAAACTGACCAATGCTTAGTTTTGCTAGTAACTAGTAATTAAACTTTCATTATTAACTTAGTTTTTGATATTATTTTTCATTTAATAAACTGAAATTTAAAGCATGTTTTTTGCCGATAAGATTTTGAGTTTACAGCATAAAAACTGTTTTTTAAATAAACAAAATACCTGTGTACAAGATCTTTCATTGATATCTGTTGTGCAAACTTTGAGAGTAATATTTTCATCAGAAGACCAATAATCAAAACTAAGTTTTCCATCTCCATTTTGACAGGAGATATCTGTTTTGAGGGTTCCGGAAACAAATGAATGCATTCTTTGAGGGGAAATATCTAAGTAAACAAATGTGCCTTCAGGGAAATTTCCAGCGGTATTTGGTCGTTTGATTAAAGTTGAAAATGTTTGTTCAAATAATTTATTCATTTTTGGATCAACCCGAAATTGTCCGGATTTAAATTGGATCATTTCTTGAGGGGATGAATAAAAACTGAAATATAATTTTTGATGTGCTTACAAAAAACTGAGATTTCATATAAAAAAAGCTATGCCGTACAATTTTAGTGTTGTATTAATTTTAAAGGATATCTCCGCTGAAGAAAATTAGCAAACACATTTGTTTAAAAAGCTGACCGACGGTAAGCCCTTGGAACACTTTCGGAAGCATTGTTCTTTTTTGAAATTAAATTTTTATTAAAAAAATTTGTCAGGTCTTACAACAACAGCGAGTCAACTTTTTGATAAAACTGAAGAGATTGAATTCCCTAATTTCTTGCTATAATAAACTAATTTAAAAAACGTTTTAAAAAATTTAAGAACAGAGTAATAAAACTGGCTTTAAAATGTATAATTTCCTAATCTCAAATGTGTTATATTTTTCATAAATCAGTTTTTTTTTTAAACAGAATTACAAATATTTAATAAACTGGTTGTTATTTAAATTTTTTCTTCAAAGAAGACTTACCGACAAACAAATTCAGGCTCAAAATCACATTTATTTGATCCAAATTGTGCATGCATCGGTTTTAAAGAATATGAAACTCCATCAATGCAGTCCATTAAATCTCTCAAAGTTTTTACACCATTTTTTGCACATTTATTTGAAAATTCTTGCAAAAGTTCGGATGAATTTTCGTCAAAATCTTTTGAACGAGATTCTCCAAGGAATGGATTTGCCGGTGGATCTGGAGGTGGGGAAAAGACATCTGGCATAATTGTTGAAATTGGAATAATTGAATTACTTTCAAATGCTGCTGCTTCATCTTCTGGTGAAATATCTTGAAGAAAACTTGGAACTAAAGTTGGTGCCGGGATTGGAGCTGAAAGGACTTGATTTTGGCCGAAATTGTTTTGTTGGGGGCCGGCAGCAGCAGATGAATCAAATGGAGGTTGATAATTTTGTTGCTGCTGCTGGGGTGGGTAGGATTGTTGCTGCTGCTGGAATTGATAAGGTTGTTGATTTTTTTGATATTGGCTGTAAGCATTGTAAAGGCCCATTGAAGGGGGTTGGCATGATGTGACGAAAACTAAAACATTGATTTGTAGGTGAGTAAAAACTGACGTGATTTAATTTTGAATTTTGTATAAACTGGGTTTATTTAAAAAAATTTTTATAAAAGTTTGTTTAACATTAACTTTCAAATGATTAAATTAAAAACTGATGTTACGATTGTTGTACCCCTCACAAAAATTTTTCTTCATATAAAACTGTAGCAAATGCGGCGCATCTATGAATTTGTTAACACTGACAATCATTCAACAATTCTTTTATGATAATTTTTTGGTTAAAAAATCTTTTATTTAAGAAACTATTGTAAAAAATTTATACAATCCAAAATAACTTTGTAACTATATAATTTTGATAAAACTGGTCCATGATACATAAACTTTTAAGAGATCAATTATATTTAAATAAATTTACTTACTTTCATAAAATCCAATGACTGCAAAAATAATCAGCAGCCTTGAAAAAAGAAGATCAAACATGATTAACAAAAATTTTTAGAAAAAAGGAAAAGGAAAATTCTATTTTTGGTATTATAGAAATCCCTCTTTTTACATTATTTGTTTCAAAAAAAAGTTTTCTTTCAGATTTTTCTGCTTTTTTTTGTTGAAAGTTTGATGAAATTCTTGAATCCCGCCCACATCCTTAAACAACGACCGATTTTAAAACTCTTATTTTTTTACCCTCAATAAAAAAAGTGCCGTTTCAAAGTCAAGGCAAATCTTTCTTTTTTCATTTTTGATTTCATTTTTGATTTCTTTGACGACACCAAAAAAAGAGGGAAATGAAAAACCGCAAAGAAGAAGAAAATCAACGAACCGAAAAAGGAGAATCTCGGAGAGGAAAAGAAGGAAAAAAACGAGGGAGAAAAAAAGCCCCGCGAGGATGATGATCGCATCTTTTTTTTATTGGAACATAAACGGATTGTAAATCGGCATGTGTCATCATCATCATCATCAACTTTTTTCATCACCCTCATATAATAATAATCATCATCATCATTTATGCTCATCGTCTGCTGCCTTCCTTTTTTCAAAGGTGTCATCTCCCCTCCGGAACTGAAAAAAATGAAAGGCATTTTTTCATTCGAAAAAATTATTTAAAAATGTGTGTTTTTTTTTTCTTGACACATAATCTCATCAAATTTCATCAAAAATTGGATTACTTTGTCTGAAGAAAAGAAAAAGGAAAATCGAGGGAAATATATAATTTTACAAATAAATTAAAAACGGATAAAAATAAAAAGTAATAAAACAAATGCAAATAATTGATATTTGTTTTTTTGTACGTTTTATAACGAAATTGAAAACTGCGCGAAAGGAATTATATTCCCAAAGAATGTAAAAAAATTAACGATGTTAAAGGTGAAAAATTAATAAAAACTGCAGGATTGAATATTTTCCCTGTAAGAAATTGTTTCAAAATTTACCTCTTCTTTGCGAACTTTCCTCAAGGTTTTATGTTTTCTAAACTGTGTAGATGTTTGATTAAACTAATTATTAAGTAAAAACTGTAAATCATTCTGTGCATTCTGTTTCGAGAAACAAATTTTTATTTGAAACTTTTTTAAACAAAATTAAACTGAAGTCTGTTGATGATACACCTGCTTGAAATTAAATTCCTTTAAATCCATAAAATTAAACTGTATGCATGTTTGGTAAAGGGAAACAACATTCTTGTACGTGTTAAATTTTGTAATTTAGCTAAAAACTTGTTGTAATTGTTGATGTTATTTTTAATTAAAAACTGATTTTTTTTGATTTAATAGATTTTTGGTAAGTTTATCTAAGATTTAACTGATAATTACCTTTTTAATTCGGGAATAAAATTTAACTGTAAACAGTTTGATTTTCGTCAATTTAAACTAATTTATTAAATTAAATTTGATACTAAAAATTTACTAATATGGTCGTTGTTCATCCTTCGAAAAATTGTTGCAAAAATTTATTTTTGTTTATCAAACTTTCACCGAGGTTTCAGCTTTTTTAGGTACACTTTAATTGTTTTAAAAACTGGGTGGCATTAAGAAGCTTATCTAGAAAACATATTATTATTATAAATTTATTTTACCACAATTAAACTGAGTATGTTGAACGTTGAATAATTACACTTTTTAACATATTAATTTTATAATGTTGCTTAAAATTAATGATATAATTTTTTGATAAAAACTGAGTTTAATTCGAGTTTGATCGATTTTTTTAAGTTTATCTAAGATTTAACTGAATAACAATTTTTTAATTAAGGAAAAAAATTTAACTGTCATCACTTTTATATTCTGCAATTTAAATTAATTTATTAAATTAAATTTGGTACTAAAAATTTCCTAAACTGAATGTTGGATTGTATCCCCGTAAAAAAATTGTTGCAAAAATTTATTTTTGTTTATTCAACTTTCACAGAGATTTTAGCTTTTTTTTAATTAGGTACCCTTTAATTGTTTTGTAAACTGGGTCTGTGAGTATTAAGTTAAAAACTGTGAACATTAATAAGCTTAAAATTTCGTTATAAATTTATTTTAACACAACTAAACTGACACACATAAACGCTTTCTGACAATAATAACACTGTTTAACATGTTAATTTTATAATTTAGCTTAAAACTAATATAATTTTATAATAAAAACTGAATTGCTTGGAATTGATAGATTTTTATAAGTATATCTAAAATTTAACTGTTTAAAATTTTCTTATTGCAGGATAAATTTTAACTGTTCACCATAAGACCTGCTTGAATTTAAATTCCTTCTTAAATCCATATAATTGAACTGTGTTCACATCTTTCAATTCTAAACTAAAGTCTCAAATTTAAAAAAAAAATACGATTATGCAATAAAAGCAATAAAGTTAAATGATTCATAAATTTTAATTTAACAAGTCAATTGACCTTGTAATGATTCCTTCCTTCTTTCTTTTTTTCCTTCTGGGAAATTGAGTCACGGTGTCATTTTTTTAGGTGATCGCATTTTTATTATTGTAAAGGTGTAAAAAAGAGAATATTTGACTCAAGAAAAAGATTGCGGGCAAAAAGTATAAAAAAAGGTGAGAAAGTTCCGCTTGACACGCTTTTTACGCATCCCAAAACAGCGCAAAAGATACAAAAAAAGAACAATGTCAAACATTTTAAACGTTTTTGATTTGTTTGAACGAGCTAAAAAAATTTTTGTAACATACAACTTTTTTGAAGAATTTAAACAGTTTTCAACCTGTAATTTTATTGATATTAAAAGAAAAATAAGATTCAATTGCACACTGTTTTTTATTTTTTCTTGTAATAAAATAAATTTCTTTTTTAAACTGAAAAAAAATTTTTATCACCAAAATTAAAGATAAAAGCAATAAAATTTGTATCATTTTCTATAATTATAGAGAGCAGCACAGTAAATTTAATTTTTAAGAAAAGTGTAAAACTGAATCAGTTTTTTTAGCAAGCACAACCAAAATCGCAAAAAAAGGACAGTTTTATTTTTCTTTTTTAAAATAAGCTTTTTTGAGATAATTTTGAGTAACAGGAATGAATGGACTTCCTTGGCAACAGTTTTTACCCAATTCATTGTTTGTAACATTTGTTCTGAACAGACTTTGAAATTATCAGTGTCAAAAATTACTCAAACTTATTGCACCTTTTTTTGTTTGTAAAAAATATTATTTTATCTCTTCAGTACTATGTTGAAAAAATATATCAGTTTATTAAAAAAACTTTAAAAATAGAATATGTTTGCATTAACAAACCATGGGATTCTTTTTGAACAGTGCTATCGCAAACAGTTTCAAGTGGTAACAGATGATGGGAAAAAAGGCGTAAATAAATCATCAAAAGATAACTTTAATTGTCATCGATCTTCAAAGTGGAGAAAAGTAAATATTATTTTTTAAGTGCATTCCCACACACACAGAAATTGAAAAGCTATAAATCAACATCATCAACTGAACAGTTTAATCATAAAAAATTAAGGAGAAAGTGTTTATACAGTTTTAAATAATTTTTTGATTTTCTTCAAATTCCAAGATTCAGTTAAATTAAACTTTTGTTTTAGTTTCCGGTAAACCGCAGCTTCCCAGTTTAATTATAAATATTTTAAAAAATGGATGACGGAACCTGGCACGTTTATGGAAAATATTATGATGCCGATGATTCTCGGATGTCTCCAATTGATGAGCTACTTTTTGGTGTTGATGTTCGAGTTTTTTCAGCTGTTGATAATGTACATGATCATTTTGCTGGAACAAAAAGTTTAACCAAACTTGGAATCGCTGATTTAGTTCCATTTCGACGTGTAAAAAAGGTCAGTAAAGTTTTTAAACGTTTAAAACTAAATAAAATAAATTTACCTTTTGTTATATCAGTTTAATTTCAAAAAAATTAACATAAAAGTAGTGATATGATGAGGTGATAAGATTGATAAAAAATAGGATTAGCAAAACAAATGTTTCGTCTTGGCACAGTTTTTTATTAAGTGCAAATATATCGTAGTGCAGTTTTGAATTTCTATGACATTTAAGTGTTGATTAATAACTATATTTTTTCATTGAAATTTCAAAACTTTGCAAATCGTTTTTTTATTAAATTTTGTTAATTCTTTTCCAACCAACTGCAGTTTTTATAACTTTTTTTTACAATACGCTCGTTTAATTTTTACCACCGATAAAAGACTTTTTAAAAAAACAGTTTTTAAAATTTATTAAAGGCCCCTATATTCGATATAGCAGTTTTAAATATTTTTAACTTAAATTTTGTATTACACTTTTTTATGGATATAAGCGTAATTCAGTTTATTGCTAACCTTTTAAAGCTTTTCAAGATCCGCTTAACTTTATATTATCCCCAAAAAGCCGTCATAAAAACAACATCTTATTTCATGAGGCACATTTTCTAATCTCTTTCATTACAAACAAATTTTGCCCATTCCCATGATTCAACGCAGTTTTAAGATTCTGTGAGATTAATATGAAAAACAGATTTTCTATCAAAATTTCAGACATTTGCAAACTTTTTTTTTGAAAAGTTCTATCAATTCTATTTAAATCTGTATCACTTTTAACAACATTTTCTTTAAAAAAGTCTTTTTGAATTTCGCCATCGCCCTACGTTCAGATACAGTTTTATATGATGTCCTGATCCGACGCCATCAAATATCAGTTTTACTTAAATTTTTCAATTTTAACTTTAAGATATTTTCAAAATCGAACAAAAACAATCCTTTATTTCATGAGGCACATTTCCTAATTTCAAAACACCTAGCATTTACTCATTCATAAATTCCCTTTTAATCTTTTTTCTGTATTTATTAAAAAAATAAGCAAACCTCCGCTTTATTTTAATATTTACGTGTAAAATTAATCTTTAAAAATTCCATATCTTTCTCTTACTGTTCTTATTTATCCGCTCCAAAATATATCCCTGTTGCGCAAGAAATATAAGCTACTTGTTTAGATTTCCGTCAAAAAATATCTCTATTTGATTGACAGCTTAATTTTGAGTCACGGAAAAAAGAGATTAAATATTTATATGTCTTAAAAAAGAACACAAACAAAGACTTCTTTTTTCTCACTTTTATTTATTTATATTTTTTTGGAATTAACGTTCGTTTTTAAAACGTTAAAGTATAGACTTATTTATTTTCTGTAATACTGATCAGTTAAAAATGGTTCGATTTCGTTCAAATATTAAACAGCGTAAAAATCCAAAGGTAAAATAGTTTTGATTAAAGTAATAAACCGTAATTCATCAACAGTTTTTAATTTATCACAACAGACATATGTTTGGTGAAACAGTTTTTATTTCATTTTTTGTTAGCTTTAAAAGTTTTTTAAAAAAAGTTAAAATTTAAATATTAATTGATATTACTACACAGTTTTTGATTTATTTGTCACAAATCCATAAAAAGGGAAAAGGTGTCTCCAAACGTATCATTTAATCAGTTTTTAAGCTTTAAATAATTTTTACAACATATTTCAATTAAAGCAGTTTTATATTATTGTCCTCTGAATCTTATTAGCTAACATTTTTACATGATACACATCAAGTAGTTTTTACAAAAGCGTTAAAAATCCCTCGCCTCAGTTTGACATTTAATAATTTTTGCATCTTAAAAAAACCCCAAACTTTATCTAATTTCAACTTTACTTAAAATGTCCTTTCATAAGGCTTATTACATTCTAAGAAAATCTTCCTGGCACAAAAAAGAGAGCCACTTTACCGTAGCTATACAAGCTTT
Organism: Panagrolaimus sp. LJ2414; assembly: GCA_024447195.1. Classification (NCBI taxonomy): domain Eukaryota; kingdom Metazoa; phylum Nematoda; class Chromadorea; order Rhabditida; family Panagrolaimidae; genus Panagrolaimus; species Panagrolaimus sp. LJ2414. Next base: position 273,545 of record JAMRXY010000281.1, on the reverse strand, counting down.
GTATGTTTTACCCTTTGATTGTAAAAAATATGAACAGGTTTTTTAACCCTTTTATTCATTTAAATTTATATGAACTGCCCGCACAGTTTAACCTACTTTTATCAAAAAATACGTGCATCCGATAATTGCATAATAAAAAACCTTTTTAACTTTGAAAACCTCTGAAACCTTAAAATCTTACTTTTCAAGTAAACAGTTTTATTTAATTTTTCGTGTAAAATGTCTTTAACCATCAAGGGTTTCTTGGATTCGTTAGTTTTTTTTGTTTTAATGATCCTTTGATCCTTCCAGTTTCACATTTAGGTTTTTTAAAAAATCAAGAATTTGCCAAATTGAAGTTTTTTGAAGTGCCTTTTTATGTAGCATATTTAACTATTCTCTGCACAAAAAGATCCTCTTACAGTAGTTACACAAGCTCTGTGTTTTATTCTTTGATCGAAAAAATGAATAGCTTTATTAAGTTAGATACGCCAAAGTAATTCAGTTTAACCTATTGATACCAAAAAAATACATGCTTTTGATAGCCACACACTAAAAATTCTTTTGAAATTGAAAAGCCTCTGAACTATGCAAGTTTAGATTTTAATTAATTTTTTATGTCTTAACCACCAAGATTTTTCTTGGATGCCGCAGTTTTTTGTTTTACTTCTCCTTTGAACCTTGCTAGTTTCCACTTTCACATAAAGTATGTCACTTAATTTTTGCAAAAGTTTTAAACACCCGACAAATTAATGGTCACAGTTTTTTATGCTTTAAAAAGTTTAAAAGTTGCCTAAATTTTAGTTTTTTTTAATTGCTCTTTTATGAAGCTTGTTGCATTCTTCTTTGCACAAAAAAATGAGCCACTTACTGTAGCTACACAAATGTTATGTTTTACTCTTTAATTGAAAAAATGAATAGCTTTATTTAAACCTTTTTTTTCATTCAAATACCCTAAATTTTAGTTTAACCTACTTATAACAAAAAATACATGTTTCCGATAAGTACACAATAAAAATTCTTTTGAAATTCAAAAACCTCTAAACCTTGCAAGCTACAGAGTTATTATCAATTAACAATGTGGAAAATTCTCTCTTGGATTCAGTGTTTTTATGTTTTGCACGTTCCAATGATTCTGCTCAGTTTTAGCTTTATTTAAATGCCCTTTCATGAAGCTTATTACATTCCAAGAAAAGATTTTATCCCCGAAAAAGTGCCATTTACGATAATTACCGCAGCTTAACAAATTTTGTGTTTTATTCTTTGATTGAAAAAAAATATGAATAGCTTTATTAAACCTTTTTTCATAGAAATACGCCAAAGAAGAGCAGTTTAACCTATTTATATCAAAAAGTACATGCCTCCGATAAATGCAAAAAAACCTTTTCAATTTTAAAAAAAGTTACTGCACTTTTGCACGTCCAATTTTTAGCAGCTTTCAAAAGAATCCGGAAGTTTTTCAAAAACTTTCAAACAGGACATTTATTTTTCTTGAATTCAAATAAATTTTATATAACATCAAAAAATAACTTAATATAAAAAAAAGACAAGTTGCAACAACATTTTTGTGATTCCAAATTCTTTTTGAACGCGTCATTTAAATAAAAAATGTTGTTGGCATTACTTCCTTTTTTTACGCAACTTTTTTCGTTTTTTTGATAAGGAACAACAGATGGAAGGACAAAATAATAATAAAAAGAAGATAGAAAGGGAGGGAATAAAAACTTTAACAAGGATGAACCTTAAAGTACTTTCACTATTTTCAGTTTTTGACTTTGAAATAAATGACAATTGGCAATAACATAAAATTCCTTCTTTTTCTTTAAAAAGAGAAAGAAAAATGTCATACATTCCATGCCAGAGGCGATCTTCTTCTCATTCTTGTCTCTCTTTATCGGCTAAAAAAGATGTTATATAACAGTTGCTAAAATTTTCTTCTTTTCTCAAAAAAATGTTTTTATTTTAAACTTTAGAGATTTTAAAATCTTGTTTTCGGTTATTTGACTGCTTTTTCATAATTCTCCTCAGTTAATTTTTATTAAACTTCTAATTTTTATTATTTAATTTTTGTGTTACCCTTTTTCAGTTATATACAAGTGCAATGGCCGCCGCAACAGCAGGACCCCAAGGTGCTTCAAATCTTATGCAATTTAGTGAAGAAATTATCAAACAGGTACCCAAACATTCGAATCTTATCAGTTTAATATTGTTAAAAAATTATTTATAGTTAACCCCTGAAGAGATTGATGAATTCCGTGAAGCTTTTATGATGTTTGATAAAGATGGAAATGGCACAATTTCAACAAAGGAATTGGGAGTTGCAATGCGTTCCCTCGGGCAAAATCCCACAGAGCAAGAAATTTTAGAAATGATTAATGAAGTTGGTGAGTAATATTTTTTGAAATCAAAAAAATTTAAAGGATACCAAAATTGTTTTTACTTTCCATTACTTTCATTTTTTTTTACTTTCAGTTTTCATTTTCGAATTTTTCCAATCAAAGACAGCTTTTCCATGTTTAAAAAAAGATTAATTAAATCTACTATTTAGCTCCAAACTACTTACAAATTGAAAATAACAATTGTGTTGCTCAGTTTTCACTAATTTATTTTAACGAAAATATCGAATTTTACAGTTTATTCAATTTTTTTAAACATTTCATTTCTTTTATGTAAAGCTTATAAAAAAACAGAAAAATACATTTTTTGAATATAGTACTTGAAATCAAACACGAGATCAGTTAATTTGAAAAGATTTTTCGTTACAAAAACATATTAACAGCTTAGAAAATTCTGGAATAAAAGTAAAATCTCAGTTGATAATTTTAAATCTTTAAATTTTTATTACAAATAGTTGTTAATATCTTAACTGAAAGCAGTTTATAATTTTTTTATAATTTTGTTATTAAACCATACAGTTTTTACTTATACGTAGTTCCCACACGTTTACCAACATCAGTTTATAATTTTGTTTTATAGATATTGATGGAAATGGACAAATAGAATTTCCAGAATTTTGTGTAATGATGAAACGAATGATGAAAGAAACAGATTCAGAGATGATTCGAGAAGCTTTTCGAGTTTTTGATAAAGACGGAAACGGAGTCATCACTGCACAGGAATTTCGATATTTTATGGTACATATGGGAATGCAATTTAGCGAAGATGAAGTCGATGAAATGATTAATGAAGTTTGTTAAATTATTATTAATAGAGAAATGACAGTTAATAAATTCTTTTAAATTTTAAGGTTGATATTGACGGGGATGGGTCAATTGATTATGAAGAATTCGTTAAGGTTTGAATCTTAAATCATCGCAATTGTCATCAGTTTTAAAAATAATTGTTTTTAGATGATGAGTGATCGTTAAGCCGTCAGAAGATATCATTGAACAGATTCAAAATTACAGGAGCTTTTTTGATCGGGTCAATTTAATTAATCAATTTCTGTATTTACGTATAATTATTTTTGATCTCATTTTTGATAATTAGTAGTTTTAATAAATGGATATATTAATCGAAGTTGCCTGAACTACATTAAAAGAAAAAAGTATTTATACAGTGTTACAACACTATTTACTCGCCGACCCATTCAGTTTACAAAAATAAAAAGTTCTTTTGATTTACATAATTCAGTTATTTGCAAAAATTTTTTCAATGTTTTATCATAAGACTCTTATGCATAGATAACAATAGAACCAACTTTAATTTAACAATTTTTTGTATCACGCAAATTTTTATTATCCTATTTAACAACCAAGTCAGTTTAAAACCTTTTCAATTCAATTTTTTTAAATTTCAGTTTTTTAAGTTACCAAAATCATAAAAATTTCAAGATTAGTTTTGCTGTTGATGTCAAAAGTTTCGTTTTCACACTACCTTCAGTTTAAATTTAAAGAATACCAAAATTGTGACGCAGTTCTTTTGTATAAAAACAAAGATCAGCAATTTTAAAGATCTGTCATTTTCCATGTGCTTATCCCTCGTCTTTTTATCGCGCAAATTCCACCCCCGCTAACTCACTTACTTTTATCTTTTTCACTCTTTGTATAGTTCAATATTAACAAACAGAAGCTACATTTTTGCAAAATCTCATGAAAAACGATGAAACAATTACAGCTATTTCGAAAAGGTACCCTCAGAGAAAACTTTTTGAGGAAGAAATTTTTGTATTATTTGTTTTTATCCTAAAAAAGTACCTAACTGTTCTTTTTTAAAAATTACAAATTAAATCATCTACTCAGTTTATTTTCTTTTTTTACAAAAACAAAGATCAAGAATTTCAAAGATCCATTGTTTTCCTTGTACTTTTCCCTCAAGTTTTTTCGCACAAATTCCACCCCCGCTCATTTCATTCAATCATTTCACCCCTTTAAACTTTAATTTTCAGCAGAAGCTACATTTTTGCAAAATCTCATCTAAAACGTTAAAACAATTACAGTTATTTCAAAAAGGTTCCCTCAGAGAAAACTTTTTTTGAGGGAGAAATTCTTTGTATTATTTGTTTTTAAAAAATGTCAAGTTTTTTGAGGGATAATGAAACAGGAACCCTATGGTTGCAAAATACAATGGTGGGGATGGATACTTAAAAAGATTGAAAGATGCGACTTTTTTGCGCAATACTTGTTCAAATTTATCTCTTTTTTTGTTGTATTTGCGTCAAAGAAAGAGAAAAAAGGTCGTTTAAAGCTTAAGAATCAAGTGTGAAGGAGGAAAGATATTCTTCCATTCATTCCATTCCACAATAGAGACTGACTAACTTGTTGAACTTAACTGACAAAAGAGAAGAGAAAGAAGATAAAGTACCAAAAAGTTGTTACAGAAAGAAATATAACGATAACATATCTCATTGTTAAAAAAGTTATCGCTTTTTTTGTTGTTAAGTGTTCAAATCTGAGATTGTTATTCTCTACTTTCATCCAAAGACTATAGTTTTAATAAAATCCTTGTTTGTTCCCTATTAAATTAAATTTTTGTAATCTAATACAAAGGTCCAGTTTCAACTTAAAGTTTTCTAGCTCTTCATCGAGAACCAGTTTTAACTTAATCAAACCTAATTCTCAACATTAAATTTTTTAAATCCTATTAATCAACTTTAACATAAAAAAATGGATGATGGAATTTGGCATGTCCATGAAAAATATTGTGATGGCTCAAGTTTATCCCTTGCTGAAGAAATTCGATATGGCATTGATTGTCGTGTAAATGTTGCATATGGAAATATTCAACAACAACTTGCTGGCCCACAAAATATGTCCAAACTTGGCGTTGCTGATAAAGCTCCAATTCGACAAGTTCGAAAGGTTCGTTTCGATTTTCAATTTTTGATGTCAGTTTTTTAATAACAAAAATAATTTAATTAATAAGGTTAAATATCATGTATAAGAACAAACAGTTCTTAAATACCAAAATTCGACAAAAATTTTATTAATAAGATAATCATCGACCCCAGTTTTTAAGAATACTAATTTAAATGTTAACATCACTTGATTTTTTAAAAAAATAATGTATCTTGTTTCTGTTTTGAATATTGAAAGAAATACCAATTTAACCACCTGTTTTAAAATTAAATCAAAAATCTCAAATTTTTGGCACTTGCTTCAGCCTTTTCATTCTCGTGTTGTTTCTTTAATATGAAACATAGTTTTTGTAATTAAAATAATTTAGTTAATGTTAAAACAATGTTAACAAACTTAACACCTCCTGATCACTTTTTAAATATTAAGTTCACAAAAGTTTTATAAATAAGTTTAGGAAATAAAGAGAGCCTTCATTGCAGTTTTGTAAGATTTTAAATTTAAATATCAACAGTTTATCGCTGATTTAATTAAAACCTAATCCAAATAAAATAGTTGTTTATCTTGTTTCTATTGCGAATGTTAAAGAGAAAAACTTTATTAAACTATCGCAGTTTTACAAATTTAACAAAAATTTATATTTTTTTTGCACTAACTTTTTCCAGCTTCTTCCATTTGTCCAGTTTTATATTTTTATAATCTTTAATCGATCGGAGAAGATCCTTAACTTTTCACATTTTTTTGTTTTAATTTTTATTGAGTCAGGCGGTGGCAAAGTGGGGGAGTCAATCGGAAATTAGAAGGAAAAAAAACCAATTGTTTTAAATTACACAAAAAAGACTTTCGCTTTAGCTCAGTTTTTGTTATTAGGGAGATATGGTAGAGTGATTGATGGGAGATTTTGATAGATTAATAACATTCAACTGGTGGTTTTTAGTTGTTTTTGTTTTTTAAAAAACAAAGAGTTTTAAGAGTTTTTTGAAATCTATATTTTTGGAAAGGAGCAAGTTTAGAAACATATTTGACATTCTGAGGAAGAAAAAAGGAAGGGATAAACATGAGAAAAATAAATAGCGTCTGATAAATTCTTGGGAAGCAAAAAATTGAATAACATGGAATGAAGAAAGTGTGAATGAAATTGTTTGTTTTTTGTTTTTTGAGCTGTCACTAATTTTCTTTTTAGCTTTTTGCACGTTGCCTAAGGGTTAAAGTTTTTATTGTTGTTATTTTTAAAATCTTGACAAGTATCTTTTTTTGAACGTCAAAATTGCGAAGAGAAATAATTTAAAGAAATTTTTGTTAATTAAAAATTTATAATGTTGTGTTAATAAAAGTATATCAATTTTTAATAAAAACAATTATTAATTTTTATTTGTAGTTTACTTGTTGATAGTTTAATTATCAATTCAATTTTTTAATATAATACTGTTAATATATACCTTAAAAGATAACTGTTTTAATAAAAAACAGTATTAAGTTTTAGTTGTAATTTACGTCCCGATTAATATTAGTCCCAGTATAATTATCCATACTTTCAATTATCAATTTTAGTTGCAGTTAAATTTAGTTACAAAAAAAGTTATATTCAATGTAAAACAAAGCAATACAGTTTTTCTCTTCCAAAAACCCACATCTACATTTCAAGCAGTTTTACAACTTTCGTTACTTTTGAGTAATGACAACGTTTAACATTTTATTTGTAAGAAAAACCAAAACTAATTCGAACATTGTCCAAAAATATTTATTTATCTACAGTTTAAACAATCACAAAAACTTAATAAAAATTAACTATTAAAAAATTCAATAGGCAAATACAGTTTAAAATTAAAATTAAAAATCAAAATATATGATTTTTTTAAGTTTTCGTTTTAAAATTACCCAAAAACTTGAATTCAACAGTTTAATTTTATCCAAAACCCTTCACTTTTTTCAAGTTTCGATAAATCAAAAAAGAAAAAGATATTTCACGTTTAGTTTATCTTCCAAAAAACTTTTTTCAACAACTTTGCTTTTTTATCTCCAACTTAACCTTTTCTTCTTTTGTTTTGCTTCTTCTTCATTTTTTCTATCTTTTTCTCTCTTTTGTCCGTCTAATCTCAAGACCAAGACCAATAATGACGAAAAAAAAGTAAGAAACAAAAAAAACACAGAAAAAAAGATTGAAGCAAACATTTGAACTGACTTGAACGACACTCTTCTTCTTCTTCTCTTTTTTTTATCTATCATTCATTCGCCCAAATTTTAAATCGAATGTAACAAAAAAAAAGTGAGAGAGAGAGATTTTCCTCATTGTGACACATTTTTTTAACAAATCTATTTTTTACATATGTTTTTAAAACAATCCTAAAAATAAAGCAAATATAACTTTTTTTTCTTTTGCTTACGTTGTTTAAGAAAATTCGATTAAAAATTGGTTGAAAATATTTTTAAGTAAAACAGTTTTTTATGTTTAATATAGTTTTAAAAATTTAGTTTTCAATATTAAATATTTTTAATCCATGCAATTCATGCTGCAGTTTTATTATTTTCCCAAATTATTTAGGTCAAAAAATATCTAAAAATCAGTTTTAAGTTTTAAAATAATAGTTTTTGAAAATTTTTTAAATTTAAGATTACGAAATGGCAATGGTCAGTTAAAAAAGTTTGAATAATTTATTTCCAAAAGCTTTTCGTTTTTTAAAATATTTGTTTATGATTAAAAATGTGTTTTAAGATAAGGCAGTTTTCAATGTTTTTATAGTTTTAAAAGTTTACTTTTGAATTAAATATATTTCAACGATTTTTATACTGTGATGACAGTTTTATTATTTTGCCCGAATGTTTAGGTCCATCAATCAGTTTTAGGTTAACCTTAGATAAAAAGTTTTTTAAATTTCTTTAATTTTAAGACAAAATTTACCATATTAATGGAATTACAGTTTTAAAAAATTTGAAAAATTTCTTGCATCAAAAACTTTTCGTTTTTACAAAAATTTGTTATCGATTTTGTTTAAAGCCTCTTTAATTTAAATTTCCTTTTGTTTAATAAATTACCCAATGTGTTGCCCCCCCTCAGTTAATCTCACAACAAAAACTTCCCTTTTACTCCATTTGGACAGTTATTTTTTATGTAATTTATGCAAAAAACTTTTTGTTTTAATTTTCTATTTTTTTGGAAAATGAGGCTGGAAAACTTTTGCTTGAATTAAAAATGATTTAAACATTAAAAATTTATTTTTCGAAGAGCGATGCACTTTCTCAGTTTTGTTTTTTTTGTTAGTAATAATAGCGTTACTTTAAAAAAATTAGTAATTTAAATGATAAAAAAGACCTTCCTTTTCAGTTAAAAAAATTACTATTTTATTCGTTGTTCTATAAATACCGCGTGTCTTTTCTCAACAGTTTTTTGTTAAATATTTGTAAAATTTTTAAAACTTTTGTAGCTCAAATTTAACTATCTTCGTTTTTAATTAACATTAAATTTATGGAACAAAACAATGATAAGCCAAAAGTAGGTTTTTTATTCAAAAATCATTGATTCAAAAGCTAGATAACATTTGGATATCACATCTTTCTTAATTAAAATTAGCAGTTTATTAACATAATGCAATTTTATAGTTGCGCATTTTCAAATGTTTATTTTCTTTGTTAACAAGTTATCTTCAACCGTTGTTGTTCACGGTTTTTAATTTAATTTGAATGGGTATATGACCGGTTAAAGAATAAACAATGCCACGTTTTTTAAATCGAAACTATTATCTATTATCTCCGTTATTACTATTCAGTTTCCTCATTACTTTTCTTAAATCACAATATTCATATTTTTCTGTTTGTCACAAGTTTCAAGCAGTCTGTTTAAAAGTGCAGCAGATTTTGCCGACACAGTTTTTAAGATTAATTAGAATAGAAAATTTGACCAGGGATAAAAAATTACACGTTTTTCAAATTTCAAAACGATGCCCAATCCAGTTTTTTCTTAACTTTTCTTAAATTACATCATTAACCTTTTTTGTTTTCTGTTTTTCACATAAACTTTCAACTTCAAGCTAAAAAATCATTTCATGTTTTTTGTGTTAGTAATAATAGCGTTACTTTAAAAAATTAGTAATTTAAATGATAAAAAAGACCTTCCTTTTCAGTTAAAAAAATTACTATTTTATTCGTTGTTTTATAAATATCTCGTGTTTTTTCTCAACACTTTTTTTGTTAAATCTTTGTAAAATTGTTAAAACTTTTGTAGATCAAATTTGACGCTTATCATTATTTTGTAACATTGAATTTATGGAACAAAATAAAGATAAGCCAAAAATAGGTTTTTTATGCAAAAATCATGATTTCAAAAGTTAGTTAACATTTGGATGTCACATAATTTGTCTTTCTAAATTGAAATTGGCAGTTTATAAGCCTAATGCAATTTAATAGTTGCACATTTTCAAGTTTTTATCACCTTTATTAACAAGTAGTTAGCTTCTATCGATGTTGTTCACAGTTTTTATTTGAATAGGTATATGACTGGTTAAAGAATAAACAATTGTATATTGTTTTAAATCCAAGCTAATAATGTCTTGTCGTTGTTATTACTATTCCGTTTCCTCATTACTTTTCTTAAATCACATTATTCATATTTTTCTGTTTGTCACAAGTTTCAAGCAGCTTATTTAAAAGTACAACGGTTGTTGTTGCTGCGGTTTTACGATTAATTAAAACTGAAATATTGACCAGTTAAGGGAAATACAATTACACATTTTTAAAACTTCAAATGATGCCAGATCCAGTTTCTCCTTTAGTTTTCTTAAATCACATCATTCAACTTTTTTTGTTTTCTTCGTCACCTAAACCTTCAACTTTAAGGTATATGACGAGTTAAAAAATAAACAGTTGTACATTTTTTAAATCCCAACTATTATCTATTATTGTTTTGCTTTATTTAGTTTCTTCGTTACTTTTTTTAAAATATCACTATTCAAATTTTTTTGTTTGTCACAAGTTTTAAGCAGTCTATTTAAAAATGCAGCGGATGTTGTTACCGCAGTTTTTAAGATTAATTAGAATTGAAAATTTGACCAGTAAAAGGATAAACCATTAAAAATTTTTCAAAATTACAAAATAATACCCGATCCAGTTTTTTCATTACATTTCTTAAATCACGTCATTCACCTTTTTTGTTTTCTTTGTCACATAAACTTTCAACTTTAAGCTAAAAGTTCACTCATAAGAATTCTTTCAACATTTTTGATTACCCTAAAATTTTTCTCAAATCTAATTCAATGATGATTAATGTGCGCAAAGCAATTCTTTTTTTTATTCAAATCTGTCAAATTTGATTGACAGCTTTTTTTAAGTCACGCATTTTTTATAAACATTGCATCTGTAAAAATGGAGAGAAAATAAAAGCATTTAATTGAGCAAATTTTTTTCTTTTAATTTCATTTATAAAAATTCCGCTGCTATTAAAAATACAAAACGTATTTTTGTAATTAAGTAAATTTATTAAATTTGTACTTTTACCTCTCGGACTATAATTTTTAAACAAAATGGTTCGAATTCGATATAAAGTTCCAAATTATACGCATCGAATTAAAGTAAGTTAATTTTTGTTTAAAGAAAATATTAGTGAGAAATTGTTGAATTGGACTTTTTTCATTTCAGTTTATAAGCTTTATGATGTTGTTTTTCATACCAGTTATCTAACCCACCAGGATTTTTAACAGAATTTTAATGATTTATTACTCCAGCTTTTTTAAAAACACACCATCATTTGAACAGTTTTTTGTTTTAATAACCCAAAAGATATCAAAAATTTAAGCTAAGTGTAACTTGAGTATCAAAATTTTAAACAATTTTTAAAAAGAGTAATTAAAATAAATTAAATTAATTTTTAAAAAACATATTTGTTTCCCTTGCGCCAGTTTAAAAAAGTCAATTTTTTTTAAAGTGTGATCGTCTCATAGCATTTTCAGAGAAGCTTTTGAAATTTTGACGAAAAAATCTTATAAAACGATGTAACATGGAATAAATTTTACAGCGGCCAGTTTTGCAAATATTTACATTGTTCTAATAGATTAAAATAGAAATTAAGTCGATTGAAATCAGTATAAAGATATCAACTTTTTTATTTGTACTTTGTTTAGTTTAATTAGGTATCTTAAAATTTTTTGGTTGAAAAGTGTGATTAAAATATTAATGAAAGTATTAAAATTGAAGTCAGTTTTTATCCTGTTAAACGTTTATCGTTTCTTTTACAACATCTGGTTCAGTTTAAAACCATTTAAAACTTTTTAATCCCAAGGTTCACGTGAAATCCATTTTTCATAACCTCAAAGCTTTTCCCTCGTTCCCCGGAAATCGAAAAATTTAAAGAACAAAAGTTATTACAACTTTTAAATTTTCTCTTTTAACTTTTTTTCTTTTTGCTGTTTTATATTTCTCCTTTCCTTTCCGTGAACTCAAGTATCTCCACACACACACTTTAAAATGAAAAGTTGTCAAAAAGTTAAAAATGTTGAAAAAAGAATCAAAAGAAAAAAAGCTTTTTCATATTTGATTGAAAATGGAAATTTGAAACCCTTAAAAACAATTTTTTTATAAGAAGAATGTGTTTCTGCAAAGATTCTTTGTGGCAAATTTTGCAGTTTTTTAAGAATCTCAATGTACAAATGTATTTGCAAAAAATGAATAAGACAGAAATAAACTTTGACATTTCTTATAAAAAAACTAATAAAGAAGATGAATCATGACGAAAATAAAAGTTTCTTTAAAGAAATGACTTTTTTGTTGTTGAAGAAAAAAAACAGCTGGTAGTTATGACATTTTAAGTTTTAGTTTAGTTAGACATTAGTTTTCATAGTTACAGTTATTATATTATTATTGTGTTAGAGATTTATTGTTTTTTCTAAATTTTTGTTAAGATTCAGAAATTCTCTTTTTTGAGATTTCGTTTTGGATTTGCAGTTTACTTTTGATGAAAATCGAAAAACTTGTAAAGTTTTCTGGCGACACTAGGTCTCAGTTTTTTATCCAATTGGCATCAGCTACATCAGTTTAAAATAGAGCATTTACTTTTTAATAGCAAAATATCATTGTTTTTAAGATTTTTGGGCATGCAGTTTATCAAACTTCATCAGCTTACAATTGCAATAAACTTTTATTTGTGTAGTTTATGATAATTAATTTATGAGATGCTAAATAGTAGATTAGGTAAACATTCCATAAAACAATTATTTATAGTTTATTAAAAATTTTGCTAAGTTTTAGAAAAACACTCAACATATTTGTTTTATTAATAAAATTAATTTTATTTATCGAATACAATATTCAGTTTTGAAACAAAATTTCGGTTTTTAAAAGAAGTTAATCAATTATTTTTCGTTTAGTTCAATGCCGTGTTTGTCCTGGACACGGTGCTTTTGTTTTACACATTCTACATTTATTAATTTTTTGAAAGTTTTGTAGAGATTCAAAAACGTCGTTTCTTTTTGAGAGAAGCAGTTGACTTTTGTTGAAAATTTAAAACCTGATAAAAATTTGTCCATGCTTTTCCAACCCACCATGCAGTTTTTATTTCAATGTTCGAAAAAGTTTTTAGAATTTATAATTGAACTTTTTTAAAACGTAATGTATCGTTATTAGAGCTAAATTATCGCCATGCAGTTCATTAAACTTTATTAGCTTATGAATGGAACAAATTATTTGTGGTCAGTTTATGATGGTTTATCCATTAGATGTTAAATCGTAGATTGAAAAAAATTCAAATGTTACAGTTTTGTGTTAAGACTGTTGCTAAATTTTATAAAATTTGTTTGCATATTTGTTTTAGTAATTGTAGAATAAATCTAAAAATACGTGCCGTTTTTAAAGATCAGTTTACTTTAAGCTAATCATTTTTCATCACTTTAATGTTTAGATAAATATAAACATAAGGCAGTTTTTTGAATTCTTACTATAATTTGTACATATATCCTTTTTACAATGAGCATAAATCATTGTCAGTATTATTTTCAACATTTTCCTCATGCTTCCCCTTGAGAGCAATAAAATAAAATAATTGCATTAAATAAAATAACTCTTTTTTTAGAAATAAATAAAAATAGAGATTTTCTAAAAACAGATTTTTCAAAATAAAAAACAAGAACAATATTTTTTATTACCAAAAATATTTCATCATTGTTTTATTGCTTTTTTTATTGCAGTTTTTGCTAGAATTTTTTAAACATCATCTTTTATATTTTCTTCTTCAAAGGCTTTATTGTAGTTGAAATGAGATAACAATAAAATAAAAGATATAAAGCAAAAATTAGCCATGCCACCTGCAAGACGATGGATTTATGAAATCCAAAAGTTTGTTTGAAACAAAATAAGACGAGACTTGAAACTAAAACTTTTTTCGACGTAACAACATTTTTTTCTTTTTGAAACAGTTGCTTCAGGGGATTTTCTTTTCTTCTTTTTTATCTCTTTCTTGAGTTTGGTTTTAAAGAACCTTTAATGAGCCAAGATAGGACAAAAAAAAGTTAAAAGCAGCTGTTAAAAAAAAAAGAGAAAGTTTTTTATTGTTATTACACCGCAAAAAGAGAGAAGAAGAGAGGGTGGAAGGGTTTTCTTTATTGATATTGCCATATATCCTTTTTCTATTTTCTATTTTCTCTTTTTAGTTACTTAACTTTAGTGAATTATATATTTTTTATTGTTTCGATATGATAGGTTTTTTATGACTTTTGCGGGTGGATATAATCTTCAAAATATTTCAGTTAATTTTTTAGCTTTAAATGAATTTAATATTCAAAATCACATAATTGCTAATCCAGTTTTTTAAGTTTTCTGTTGAATCTAAGATAAATACTTTATTCACCATACTTTCAGTTATTTTTTTCGTTGATTTTAGAAATTTTGAACGTTTTTGTCGTGTATTTTACTCAAAGCGCAGTTTTTTCCTTAAAAAAATAAAATTAATTCGTTTATTCAAAAAATTTGTTGTAATTTACGTTTGTAGTTTCATATCGCTGATATCGCTTTTTTTCAAATTTGGGATCTTTTATCAGTGTAATTAATAATTCTTAAAAACAAATTCAACATATCCGTTCAGTTTATTAAATAAGCTTTAGTATTCTTTATTCACCAAAAAACAACTGAAACAGTTTTTTTCTTGCTATTAATTTTCTATTTTTGTAACAACACTTTTTTGAAAAACATTTCCTTTTTAAATTTTTCTTTTAACGTTTCATTTATGCATTTACTTGCTTTTTCTGAAAAAACTTTTATTTTGGACCGGAAGTTTTTTTTCCTTCCCTCCCTCAAGTATCCCCCCTATCATCTTCCCCTCTTTATTTATTTCTATCTAAAATAAATTTCAAGTTAAATAGCTTTTTTGGCACTTAAAGTGTCATTTTATTATTGGAGGAAGCATTGAGACGCCTACACTTTTGCTTACTTCCATATAAATAAAAAGAACTGCAATCACAAAAAAGAGTTGAAAATTTGAATAAAAATTCTATTAAAAATGTTAATCATGATCAGTTTTTTAGTTATACGAAAGCGCCATGGCTCTTGGAACAAATGGTCCACAAAGTGCATCAAATATGATGCAATTTAGTGAAGAAATCATTAAACAGGTATGTAAATTTTTTTACTCGTTTAATTGATTGATCAGTTTTATGTAATGTCAATGTTAAATTATTTACAGTTAACCCCTGAAGAGATTGATGAATTTCGTGAAGCTTTTATGATGTTTGATAAAGATGGAAATGGTACAATTTCAACAAAGGAATTGGGAGTTGCAATGCGTTCCCTCGGGCAAAATCCCACTGAACAAGAAATTCTAGAAATGATTAATGAAGTTGGTGAGTATGATTTTATCTACAGTTTTCTAAAATTTATTACTAAAATTTTCAAAGTAACTAAACCAAAAAATCTAGAATGTCTTAGTTTCAACTTTACCGAGTTAAGTTTTATTAACAGACATCTTGAAAGAAGTGTAAATCATCAAAATTCATACCATGTTTTTTACTTCTCCTATTAAAATAGAGAGAAAAACAATTTTGAAAAGAAACACTTTTTAAAATCTTTTTTTTATTTTTCTGTTTTTGCAGCAATGTCAGTTTAAATTTTTGTTTCACAACTTTCAAAGCATATAATAGTTTTTAATTGGGCAGAAATTTTATCAACGCCTCAGTTTAAAATTTTTTATCCTTGTTTTTAAAAGGAAGATCATCAAAGTACAGTTTTAGAATAAAACATAATTAAATATTAGTTTTTTTTTAAATTTTTCGTTAAAATTATTATTGATCAGTTTTCAAAGCTTACAGTTTTTACTTATAAGTAGTCCCATAAATTCAATATCTACAGTTTATATTCTTTAACTTTTAGATATTGATGGAAATGGACAAATAGAATTTCCAGAATTTTGTGTTATGATGAAACGAATGATGAAAGAAACAGATTCAGAGATGATTCGAGAAGCTTTTCGAGTTTTTGATAAAGACGGAAACGGAGTCATCACTGCACAGGAATTCCGGTATTTTATGGTACATATGGGAATGCAATTTAGTGAAGATGAAGTCGATGAAATGATTAATGAAGTTTGTTAAATTATTAATGATAAAAAACAGTTTATAATCTGTAATTTTAAGGTTGATATTGACGGGGATGGATCGATCGATTATGAAGAATTCGTTAAGGTTTGAATAGTTTAAGAAAATATGAACACAGTTTTTAAATATAAATTTTTAGATGATGAGTGACAGATAACATCGGTATTTTTGTATCATCCAATCATATATGCAAAAATCATATTTCCGGGTGTTCAACAACTAAATGAACCGGTTAAATAATATTAAATAATTAAATGTATTTAAAATATTTTTTTAAATTTTCTTTAAAAAATCCCTTTGATTTTGGTTCACATTCCTTATTCAGTGTGCAGTTTATCAAAATTTTCTATAATTAATACATTACAGTTTTTGTAAAATTTATTCAAATTTATTTTTACAGTATTTATAAATAAAAATTAAAAAAGAAACTAATAATAACCGTATTCTATCAAAAACAGAATGAAAATAGTTTAAGAAAATTTTTTTGAAAGCTTTGTTGTTTTTTCGTTTGCGGATTACTGTAATCTTGATTTTGCTACATTTCCCGACAGTTTTTTTGTACAAACAAAAATATAAATTAAAAAGATTGCAATATTCAAATTTTTTAACAAACACCTGGACAATTTGCACAACAAAGTTTTTGATTCCAAAAGATTGTACAGTATCGTCGAAGATGGGAACTTTTTAAAGGGATTTGTGCAACGCATTGAGTTGGAATATCTTGTCCTCCAGCCTGTCCAGGGATAGCTACAGGTTGAACAGGTGCAGCAGGCTGAGGTGGTGGGGGTGGTGGATTTTCTGGAGGAACATCTTGATTGGGGTACTTATTTTCAGCAAGGAATTTTTGGACATCATTGTAGGAGGTTGTCATTCGGTAATTGAATTCTACGGTGAAACAAGCGGCAATCCGGGCAGAATTATGTAAGCATTGTTGAGCCCATGCAGATTTGCAATCCTCAGCATTGCAATAAAGGAATCCAAGGGGATTACAGCTAGGTCCTTTTTCACGGCCACAACATTTACACTAAATTTATTAGTTTTAATTTCAATTCATTATTCAGTTAAAAATATTTAATTTAAATTTAGAATTAAAAAAAGTTAAGAATAGTTCTTTTTCAACTTCACGAAATTTGCATGCATAAATCTGATAAAATTAATCCGCTTTTAAAAAAAATCAGAGACAGTTTCCATGGCATTATTTTTGACGACACCGTCTGCATTGACAGTTATTTTTCAAAAATATTTTTCAAGATTTTGCGATATTAAAAAATTTATATAAATTAGTTTTAGTCAAAAAACTTTTAAACGCAAGAAAATGAAAAATCGAATATATTAGTTTTTAAACATGCGCATAAGTTTCATTTTGGTAAGATACCAAAGACTCAGTTTTTTCACAAAATAATTCGAAATTTTTTGTTAAATTTTTCATTAATATTTTATTAAAGAATCATAATGTCCCCCTAATGGCTTTGGATTCAGTTTCAAAATTATTATTATCAAACTTCTTACTTGTTCAGAGCCATCAAACCATGCCTTTTGACTAATTGGTGGTTGTTCAGCAGCAATAAGATTAAGGAAAACTTGAAAGCGACCACGCTAAATTTAAATAATAGATAATTCCGAAGTTAATAATTCACAGTTTTTAAATAATTACCCCTTTATTAAGACGTTTCTTAATTTCATTATCAACACCTTGAACTTTTCCTTTGATCATATTTTCAAGTTCTTGTCTACCCGGAAGATTTAAAGTTCTTTTAAATTCATATGAATCAGAAGAGATTTTGCTGCAATGAGGAGAGAAAGCAGATTCTTGGCCTTGGGCAAGTTCAGGCAAAAACTTGTGTTGACCCTGATTTAGGCCACTTTCTATTTTCGCGCTAAGACCACAAAGTTCACAATATCGACTAAAATATTTAAAATGTTGAAATTTAAAAAACACAGTTTTTATTTATGGATAAAATTGAAGCAGTTAATTACAAAAAAACCATACCAATATTGTCTTTTATCTCTTTCAACAATACCACTAAATTCATCACATTGTTGATTTAGAAGACCAGTTTCAGGAATCATCGTATATGGTACATCAAATCGAATACCTTTAAAAAAATTTACCAATGAATAGCAAACACCGCCACAGTTTAAACAAAAAATAAATAATTACCTGCAGGACCTTCAAGAACTGGAACTTGAAGAGTAACACCAATTTCACCCGTTAAATGTCCAAGATTTTTTAATACTTTAATATTACCAAAATGTAGGGAATAATTTCCTGGTGCCCGAATGTAATATACTTTATTACCCTTTTCATTCACAATATTCACATCTTCTTCTCGCAACCTTACTTCATTTTGTACTAAAAAATTGATAAATGGAATGGCTGAACTTTACAGTTTTTAGTTTTTTTTGTGAAATGTCAGAAACAATAAAACCGAACCAATCGAAGTCAGTTTTTTTACGAAATTTTTTAAGTTTCAAAAAATGATAAAATGATTCAGACAGAAGATCAGTTAAATTTAGCGGTACAGAAATCATTATTGAAATTTTTATGTTTTTTCACACGAAGTTTGCCGTTTTGCAGTTAATACTAATATAATAAATCACTGATGACGTCAGTTTTAAGTTTTATACCTAAGATAAGTTCTTATAAAATTTTGAAAATGTTGATTGGTTTTCAGTTTACTGACTTTTTGATATTAAAATAAATGTTTTAAATTTCGTTCTACATGAACTTTCAGTTTTATTTAAGTTTTGAAAATTAGAATTAAATTAGAACCTTAAAAAATTACCTCCTCTGCACCCAAAAACACTTATTTCATCTAATAAAATAAATAAATCATCTGGACCAGCGAAAATACTTTGTGGAATTGCAGTTATAAATAAAATTGATAAATAAAAATATTTCAACATTTTTCACGTCTTTAATATATTTAATTCAGTTTTGAAATAAAATCAATGAAGAAAAAATATCCGCACAGAAATGAAATAAAATCAGATCAAAATCAGTGAACTTTTTATCACCAAAATTTGATTTCAGTCAGATAAAAATGTTCAAAAAAACGATTGATTAAATTTATTGCTGCGTCATTGTCTGATTAGAAAATGGGTTTAAAAAATCTGAAAAAATAATAGTTTTAATTAACAGGAATAAAATAAACATATTTAAATATTCCAAATGGCACGATTCAAAGCAGTTAATTTTTGGAAAATACTTTTTTAGAAGTTTTTTGATTAAAAACTACAAAACAAATCAAGAACAGTTTTTTCATTAAACAAATTTTAAGTTATAACGTTTTTAAAAAAACGATCGCTTAGAAAAGAAAATGTCAGCCAGTTTTAATGAATTTATTTTATTTTAATTTTTTACACCATTTTATAAAAAATTATCTAATTGTTTTTCAAATTCAGTTAATTATCTAAAACAATTTGTGCCACTTTTCCAATGGCACAAGTTTCTGATTAAATATATTCTTCATCATGAACGCCAGCTCAGTTACAAACCTTAGAAAAATCAAAGCTCAAAAACACTGCCAAAAACCTCATAAAAAGCTACAGATAGAAAAAAAAACTTTTACTAAAAACCGCAAAAAATAGTTTTCAATTTTATTCAATATTAAAAAATCTTTTCTTTTTTTTCAACGTTGAATGAAAAAAAATTGGTCTTCAACATTTTTGAGATTGACATAGATTTTCTTGTTCGTTCAAATCTTCAAAAGAAAAATCCAGTCTTTTTTAGAAAGAAAAATCTCTAATCCCTAAAATTATTACAAACACGCCAAAAGGGAAGAAGAAGGAAAAACTCTCTTTCTTTCATTTTTGGATATCTAAAAAATACTTTTTTTTCAAGTTTTTTTCTAAAAGGGGGGCTACTTTCCTGCTGCCGCTGGTGCTGCTGCTGCCTTTTGATCATGAAAAAAGAAAAGAGATATTCGCGTTCGTAAAAGAAAAAAGAAAGAAAAAATCGACGTCAAAAATTCGCGCATATATAAAAGGGAATAGAAGAAAAAGGATGTACGAGGATAAGAGATGAGATGAAATAAGAGAGATATACGGATATGACTTTTCTTAATCTAAAAAAGCACAGCAAAATGACTATGTTCTGGAAATGATTGGAAGGCAGAAAAAAAAGAAGAAATGATAATTATAGTGGTAGACACAAAATCAAGAGATTTGGAAAACAAGAAATATCATACTTGGGTATTAGAAAAATTGATCGGTGAAACAAAAAAGTAACGGAGTGAGATTAAGATGGATAAAAAAAAGATGGAAGGTTAAGGATAAAGAAAAAAGATAAACAACCGTGACACTTTAGTTTTTTACTTTAAAAGTTATGAGTACGACATGGCAGTTTTTTAAGTAAAAAAATGAAAGAATCAAAGAAAATTAAAACATTAAATTTTTTTAAATTTTACAAAAAATTAACATTCTTTACTTTGTTCTGTCAGTGTTCCTAAAGAAACCTTCTAAACTTTCACAGTTATAAAACTTTTGACGATCAAAGCATTTAAAAAGTGACTGTTAAATGCGGTTCTTACAGTAACAGTTTAAGAGTTTTAATTAAATTTTACATTGAAACAGTTTTAAAAAATAGACCATTATCAACAGATGCTCAGTGATAAAAAAAGGAGAAAACCCTTAAATTTTTAGAATAAAAAACAGAATAGTTTCAGTTTTACCCAATCCAAGTAAACCATTTCCAACCTTTCATCTCCCTTTTAATATCCACATAAAAGTATTTTGTAATAATCAAATAGCTATAAACAATCTCCACCCAAATTGAACAAAACTAGTTTTTCGATTCTCTATCAACTTTTTTTTCAAATTACTCATCCTTGCTTTTTTCGTTCTTCATTGATTCATCCAGTGTTTGACAATTTCAGCCCGCTAAAATATTTCCACGCAAAAAGTTGTTTTTTATCGTTCAAAGATCCAAATTTCTTTGCCGTCATTAGTTTGAAAAAACCTTAAATATTTTAATTAATAATATCGATGAGACAGTTTAAAACTTTTTAAGATACATTTGACATGTAACATGTCAGTATGGTTTTTTTTATATTTGCAACGACAATTGTTAAATAACTCTACATCTTTAATAGAAGAACTCACTTTTCAAATGCTAAATAAATTTTTTTAGAAAAAGCTTTAGAAATATTTCTAGTAGTTTAATGTTGTTCAACAGGGATGCACAGTTTTTACCATTATTTTAAAAATTGCTGAACCGATTTCAATCAGTGTATTCGTTTTTTTTGTCAAACACAGTCGTCACCGCTGCTGTCGGCGGCATCCTTTGATGTGCGACAAAGCCTTTTGAAGTTTTCTAGAATACCGCCGTCGTGCCATCAACGGCGAATACACTGGTTTCCCTTTACTGTAAGACAATAATAAACATACGTGAAGAAGGGGTGGAAATTCCCACCCTACCCCCCCCCCCCCCTTGCATGAAGATTTTGGGAAAAAAGTTGTAGGGAGTACGTGAAAAACGAAAAAAAAATTAAAATGAACCCTTTAAATTTTTACGTTTTTTTTCTCAATTTATTAGGAAAATGCACTATTTTTCTTAAATTCTCAAAATTTTCTCAGATTCCTTTTATGTTAATTCTAACATTTGTACAGTTTAGCATGATAAAATGATGAATAACCGTATTGATTCATATCTTTGTGATTTTTCGGAAAAAGTAAATTTCACTACAATAAACAATGATCAAACCGGTGTGGTACAATTTCAAACTACAAATCCTTTTCTATTTTTTGTTTATTAGCCTTTATTAATCTCGTTTTTCATCGGTGACTTAGTTTCATTTTGTAAAACTTCTGAAGTTGAGAATGAACTATTTGCAGAGGATCTGAAAGCACTTTCTGCTTCACTATCAGCTGGTGATTCACCGCTTCATTAACTTCTCGCCAAACTTGAAACCTAGACAAACGAAAATGAGCTTGAGGTAGCTCGCAACAAATTCAATGTTTTACATTGGCTTTCCAAAAAGAATCCAAAGATCTCTTATGTTTTCAACGGGTATAAAATACCAAATAATCAGTCTTCAATAAGAGATCTAGGATTATTAGTTTCCGATGATCTAAGTTGGGAACCACATATCAACAAATTCATTGATAAATTTGAAAAAGTACGGCGAATTGCGATTTGAATCCGTTTGCAAGTTCATCAAGTTTCAGTTGCTAATTTAAAAAAGAAAGAACGTGGAAAAGTTTATTAGTTACTACAAGATATTTTACATATTTTGCCACCAGTTTTTTCGGTGTTGAAGGAGGTAACCAAGCTTTATCAATTATAAGAATGAGATCGATCATATTGTACAAATTCAAAACTAAAACCTTCATCTTTGCTTTCACTGTCAACTAAAGCAATTATCATTTTCATCGATATCGGACTTTCTGATTATTTAATAACCAAAAACTCTGCTGCTCGAAATTTGTTATTGAGTTAAGATTGCTACGATGGATTGTGCATTTGTTTTTTTAAAGTTTAGGATAGAAGAAGCTTCTCTTAATAACGGTCATACTGATTGGGGACGGCAAAAAGCTTTAAAACTTTCATTTATAATCATTCCTATTACGATTTTTAACCGTTTAAACTATGTACAAGTGATAAATAGGGTATTGAAATTATTCAAACATTAAGTATCGCGTTAATGTGAGAATAGCAAAAGGGGCCATGGTCAGCTAATAATTACGGCAAATAAGTTTGAACATGTGAGAATTAACATGAAATATGTTTTGGAACAAAACCGAAAAGACAAGCTGATATGGTTCCTTGTAAGAAACACTTCTTCTAGCCCGAGCGCTGCATTTAAAGTAACATTGTGAGTGGAAAACAATGGTCGAATCAGAAAAATGCAAAGCCTTTCGAAACTTCAGTCAGAATGCATTTTAAACTGGTTCATCATACAGCAAGATCTTGAAGTTTATGTTTAAGTTTTCCACTAACAATAACTAAAGTGACGAACTAAAGTTTTATAAAATAAAATTAATGAATCTTATTATATTTGAAACACCTCTTTGAAAAAGCAATATGACAGTATCTTAAAAATCAACTTAAAACTGTACTATTGACAATATTGTCGACTTATGCTTAAAGTGCATCAGCTAACGCGTTTACCACATTCTAGTTTTTGAATTTAATAATAAATTTATGAGCCAAGTCATTATCACAAAGAGATAATCAGCTAAAAGCAATGGACTTTCTCATCTAAATATTATACTATGCTAAAAACAAATAACATGTTTCGTTATAAAAAGATAACGTGTAAGCTCTAGTGTGAAAGAATCCCATTATTCAAAAAACGAATTCAAAAAAACAAACAACATGGACCACCATAACGAAAATTTTGGAAAGTAATCTACGAAAAATACTGTAAGATACTGTAATATACTGTAAAAAATATAAGATAAGAAACAGATAAGGGAAAACCCTTTAGATTATCGGCGGCGCTTCGCGCCGCCGAAAAATTTTTTTCGGATTTGGCGACCTTTTTGTCGGAGGGGGTTGTATAGGGTTTGCCTCATTCCCACCCTCTTCTTCACGTATGATAATAAATCCAAACATATTTTATTTTTTTAGAGTTCTTTTCTTTTATAATCAGTTTTTATCTAAAATAAATTCAATTAATTAACAAAGTTAAAATGATCATATATGATCTGCCATAAGGTAATAATAAATGCATATTTTAATAACGTTTACATGAAAAACAAAAGCATCAATAACTATTTTAATCAGTTGAAGAACACGTTGACACAGTTTGTTAATTCCTGAGCAGCAACACAAAGTTTAGATTATAAAAAACATGTTTTTTGTAAATTGGCAAAAAAAATTATTGTTTTATGCTATTATAACTTTTCCAATTACTTAAAATTCGATAACCAATATGATTGGCAGTTTTTTATCACAAATAAGTTAAATTGATTGAGTGAATAATAATAAAATTATACGTTCTGCCAATTTTACTGCTATTGACCAGAAAAAAACACTTTAGTTTTATCTTTTTTTTAAAAAATAATCTTCTCCAAATTATATCAACAAAAAATAATATATTTAATATTAATAGGGTTGTCAATTCCCCTGGGGAATCTCCGGGGAATTCCCCGATTTTTGTGGGGAATGCTTTCCATTCCCCGTAATTTTTCTCCTTATAGAAAAAAAATATTGTTAAAAATTAAATATTTTAGTAAAAAGAAGGTCATTTTTGCTTTAAAAACCATTTAAAAATATATAAATGTTTAAATTTATGTTAAAACTTGAATTTTTAACGTTTTTTGGGTACTGTAATTTTAAAATTACAAAATGTCACTTCCGGGGAATGCCGGGAAATTCCCCGGGGAATCTGCGGGGAATCCCCGGGGAATCCCCTCATTTTTTCGATTCCCCGGGGAATGTACAACCCTAAATATTAATAAATTTTTGTATGTAAGACAAAACGTTTTCAAAAGTTCAAAAACTGCAAATCTGTCTAGTCGTGCACTATATGTTCCAACAGTGTTTGAGTATTAATTTATTGTAATGGCTTCAAGTATGTATTTTAAAAGAACAGCAGATTTAATTGAAGGCAGTTTTTTTGAATATTGAACCAGTTTTCAATATTCCTTCAGTTTAAAACTTATTTAAATATTGCTGAACGGATTCCAGCATACTGTGAAGCAAGCAGAAATTCAATCTTATCTAAATTTTAGATTAATAATTCATTCAATACAAAAATATATAAACAGGACGACATACAGATTTCTATATACACAGTTTTGTTTAAAACTTAATCTGTTTGGCAGAAAATAAAGTTGTTTTGTTCTTAAATTTTTACAAAATATTTCTAAAATTGAATGAATGGGTTCCATTTTTATTTTTATTTTTACATTAGCATTGTGTTACTTTTTTGAATATAAAAAACATGTTTCTTGTAAATTCAACAAAACTACATATTTTAATTGTTTTATGCTATTTTAATTTTTGTAATCAAAAATTCGGGAAATCAGTTTTTTGTAAAATAATCATTTATTTTTCAGTTTTTTTCTATCCTTGTCCAACATGAAACCAGTTTTTATCTAAAATAAGTTAAATTAAGTTAAAATTATCAAAGATGATGTGCCATCAGTTTTGTCTACAAAGAACAGTTTAATTTTGACTTTCGTTTAAAAAAAACCCAACATTTATAGTTTATATCAACAAAAATAATTTATTTAAAATTAATAAATTCACATTTCTTTCCCACGCCATAATAAAAACATACAAAAGCTTCACGTTTTGTTTTACATTTTTCTCAAAAAACAATGAACGACTTGAAAAAAAGAGCTAAAAAATGGAAGTAAACAATAGAAAAAAAACAGAATTTTTAAATAGAAAAAGGGAAACATAAAATTTTTCTATAAAGAAATATTGCATTTGAATTTTTGACAAAAATTATTTTGTGTTTAAAAAAAAGAGAGAGACTTGTTACATGATCAAAACCACACCGCGCCATTATTTTGATGTTTTAAAATTGAATTGATTTACGTTATGAAAACAAAGGGATAAAAATACAGTAAGAAAAAAGGAATTAAAGCAGCTTTGGTAATTTTTATAATATATATTTTTTTTCTTGTTCCAATAAACTAAATTTTAAACAAAGTTACAGAAAAATTTTTGCAATTAAAATTTATTATTAAATTTTTCTGTTTTGAGATACTTTTTTTGATGAGAGAGATCAGCAATTTTTGGGATTTGATATATCTCTGTTGACATGAGATTTATTCAGTTAAAGTCGAATCTGAAAAGCGAATAAAACGTGTGATTAAATTAGTTCTATTCTACCAAAACAAGAGGCCAACCGTCTGGATATACTTGAAATGGTGCAATAGCAGCAGCAGCAGAACGTTTTCCAAAATGCATAAATTCTCGATTGAAATGTTTCTTTTCCATTAAAGGTTCATAATCAATAGAGAATCGCTTTCCAAATGGCATAAAATTGCGATCAAACTGAAACCAGTTTAATTTTAAAAAGTGTTTGAGTTTATCATTATACATATCAGATTTTGATAAAACTATCCAGAAATGCAGTTTTGCACCGACTTTTCTTGATCACATACAAAACTGGCAGTTTATACACAATGAGATAATAACCAATCAGTTTTGTTCTAAATAAAATTTGTTCGCGTCAACATAAACAGCGCAAAATACTTTTAAAATTAGAAAAATCCTTAAAGATTCAGTTTTAAAAACTCATTTATAATACTTTAAAATCATCTTTGGGCAAAAAAAGTTTAATCGAAAATGGCCGTCAAAACGTGATAAAATATTTTCATCCATCCTTGTTTCGTGTCAGTTAAAAAAAAATCTTCTTCAACAATTTGTTTTTTACTAATAAATTTTAAATTACACCTTTATTAATTCTTTTATGATAATACAGTATGCAAATAAAACTAACTGTTGTCAGACAGATTTATCTTGTAATATCATGTCCTCAAAGTAAACCCCAAACAGTTTAATATATAAGATTTCATTTCCAAAATTAGAGTTTTACAGACCAGTTTCATACCAATGAAAAATATATGTCAGTTTATACACTATATTTAAATTTAACTTTTACCCAGCAGTTTTTGTTTCTCCAAACAAAAACAGTTCAAAACAATTTTAAATTAAAAAAGTTTTAAGTTTAGTTTTATAAATTTTTATCATACTGAACAGTTATGAAAAATATCACCTTAACCAACCAGTTTTTTATTAATAAATTTTAAATTGCAATTTTTAGTTAGACGAAATTACATTATGCAAACAAAACTCAGATAGATTTTTAATAAACTATCAAATGCCAAATACAATCCTCCTTTTCAGTTTTAAAAAAATTTATTTCAAAATTAAAGAATAACAAACCTCAGAAGCTCTTTTATCATAAACTCCAAGTGGTCTGAACAATTGAAAGCCTCCATTACTGGCACCACCACGTTTTCCAAAATGCATAAATTCTCGATCAAAATTTCGTTTTTCTTCTTGTGTTCCATCTACAGTATTTTCATCTGTACCATTTTTATGGAAAAGAAAAAAAGAATAGAGAAGCGATAGAATTAAGAAGAAGTTAAGAAAAAAAATTATGCAAACTCTTCGTCAGTTTTAATATTTATTAAAATTTGGTCCGATAGGGCAATAATTTTGCTACGACAGTTTAAGTTTTTGTAATTTTAAATTTTGCCGATCGGTTAATCAAAAAATTAGATCAGTTTATTGTGAAATTCAGTGATAAAAAACAAAAAATTCTAAACTTACAAATATCTTGAGCTGATGAGAATGCAATAATTGCAAGGGATAAAACAGCTAACAAAAAGTATATTGATGAAGCCATTACAGTAATCTGGTTGTGTGGAAAGGAAGGCGTGGGAGAGAAGGTTCCTAAAAAAAATTCGTCAGTTTTTTTAAAACGTTTTTCAAGTAATAATAAAAAAAATGAAAAAATTCAGACAGCTTCAAAAAAATATAAGAGGTTTTTAATAAAATGAACTGATATATATCTGTGCCGCCAAAAAAAGATTGGCACTTATGCTGCTACTGCCATTGCTACGATTGAAGGAGGGAAGAAAAAAAGAAGGAATGTCAAAAAATGAAGAAAAAAACCTCTTAAAAAATAAGAAAAAAAATTATGTTTGTTTTATAAAAATAAAAAGATATGAGCCCCTGAGGAAAGAAAATTGAAAGAAGGGCGGAGCAGCGGGATAGGTACACTTGAACTGTCGAAGAAAAAAAGAATCTTCTCCCAAGGCAAAAATGCCGATGAAGAAGGATGAGTTTCATTTCAAAAAAAAATAAGAAGGAAGAAAACCGGGAAAAAAATTGAAGATGTTTCATCAAAGCTTTAAAAATGGAAAAAAAGGTTAATGGAAGTAGATATATTTATGTATATTTAGGCACTTCAAAAAAAAAGAAGAAGCATGGAGGGGTAACTGGCATCTGAAAGAATTTTTGAAGAAGAAGGATGCAACAACAAAAATGATGAGATTTTCATTCCTGCCAAAAAATTTCATCTTTTTTTGATGCCATAAAAAAAGAGATACGAAATTTTTCAAATATATAATTTTTTTTATTCAAGAGGGTAAATCTTTTTTTTTTTAAAGAAGAAGCACTTATATTTAAGTAAGTCAAAAAAGAAACGAGATTTTTTTTGGAAAAAAATAAACTTCTTTTTTTTGAAGAGGGATAAAGAGATATTGCATGCCTTCTTCTTTTTTTCTGTGGTTTTTCATCAGAAATTTGAAACTTAATGTGTCATGTACGTATGCAACAACAACTACTTTTACTACTACGGGAGAAGGGGGACTTTGAACAAAGTCAAATAAAAATTTTAAAAATAACGAAACATGAAAAAAGTTGCATAAAAAAATAATGTCATATAATGATGTCAAAATAGAATCTTGCTCAGTTAGTTTTTATCTTCTTGTAGTTAAGCAAAGCATATTTGTAAGATATTTATAAATATTTTATTACAAAAAGCGTCAATGAAAAGAAAAAAATTTTCAACACATTTTTAAAAGGTGGGCCGAATGAAAGAAGATGTTTAAAGAATTTTAATGGAGTCCAGTGCTTTTGTGTTGGAACTTTTTACAATTACGTTCCAAAGGTCTTTACAGTTTTAAAAATTAGTTTCCTAGTTTTTCACATTGAATAGATGACAAAACCAAATTTCTTTACAATGTTGCAGTTTGTCCAAAAAGAAAAATCGAACGAAGACAGTTTAAAAAGTCCGAATAATCATAAATATTTCTGGCACATTTGGGAAGGTTTTTAATTTAAAAAATCGATTTAAACTTCTTTTTTTAATTTGTTGTAAAGTTTTTTGAATGGAGGAAAAATTTATATAACAGTTTCGTACAAAAAATAAATCATGTGTTGGCAAAATTGAATTTTTTTAAAGATCAAAAAAATTCAACCTAGTTTAAAAAGCTAAAACATTAATGAATCATTGTGCCCCTAAATATAATTAACATTTTAAAATCAACTTAAACCTTCTCATCATTAAACAGTTGTTTAAAATTTATATAAATTGTTTTAATGGCAACGAAGCCATGTTTTTCAAAAATTTTAATAATAACTACAACCCCCGAAGACCAAGATAAAATTTGTAGAAATCCAAATTTTTGCACTGAAATTGTTTTCATTGATGCCAAAGAAACATCGGAAGTTCGATTTAACAGTTTACGAAATACTTTCAAAAACATTTTGAAATCAAGCCGATCCTCACAGTTTTAAAAATTATTTGTCTAGCCAAATCATAGTTTTTAAACATTAAATAAATCATGGAATGGCAAAATTAATTATTTCAAAGACGTTCCAGTTTTTTTAATATCTTTAATACAGTTAAAAATTTTGTAACCTTAATAAATCTTATTAGCCCGTTGAAGAAATTATCAGTTTAAAATCAATCAAAACTTAACCTAAACGTCCTTTACCCATTTCACTTGCCAGTTTTTTTTAAATTTATACTAATTTTTTCAATGACAATGAAGCCATGCTGATAACAGTTTTTAATAATAACTACAAATATATCAACCCCCATATCTCAAAATAACATTTTTAAAATGCCAAATATTTGCACTTAAATTATTTTAATTGTAGCCAAAGAAGCCCTCGAATATCAGTGTACTTTAAAATTTTATTAGATAAATCTCAGCAAAAGAAAAGAAACAACAGTTTTTGTAACTAATATTTAAAATTTACACGGAAATTGTAAAAAGAATAAACTTATCGGCTCCTCATAGCCCAAAATAAAATTTTTTTAAATCTAAATTTTGGCATTTAAATTATTTTAATTTTGAATTCTCAACAGTTTAGGAAATAATTTATAGAATTTTTTGGAATTGTAAAACGGTTGTTGCGATCCAATGTGCAGTTAACAGACTTTTGTAGTCTATTTGATTAAACTAGATATACTGTTTTTTGTCAATTTTTGTACTCCATTTCATTCACATTATTTTAAAGTTACAGTATATCCAAACTGAACAAATAAAAAAGCATAACTCCAAGATTATACATTTAAGAGAGGGATATTACATGGAAATTCAAATTTTTCTAACTTCAAATACCGCAATTTCAAAAACTTTTGGCCCTTTGTGAAAATTTGCAGATTACATCTTCCAACAAAGTTTTAATTTTAAAAAGCCTCAAAAAAATTGTTTTTTAGAACAAGTAATATTCTTCAGAGTACTGTATTTCTTAACCCAAAATCTTAAAAATTTGTCAGTTTTTTAAAATTACTTTTTTTATTAGTCTCATTTGTCCTAAAAACCTAATAAACACAAATAATAACAGGTTAATATATTTTCTAAAAATATTCCTATTTTCTTGTGATCCCTGAAACCTAAAAATATAAAAAACACACGCACCACAAAAACGTTACGAATTTTTTTAATAAAAATGAAAAAAATAGCAAAAGTAAATAAAAAAAAGGCAGTAAAGCTTGAAACAATAAAAAAAATGAGGGAGACTTTATCGAAATTTTTTTGGGGAAATGAAACATAGAATTTTTTGCAATTTGCAATAAAACAATTTTATTTAAAGCAATAATTTTGACGCCATCCATAATAGATTAACCTGACGCACCCCCAATTTGGAAGATAATAAAAAAAAGTTACATAAATGGTGTGTAAAAAGCATTAAAAAATGCTGTCAACAAATGAATGAATTTCAGTTTCTTGTTTTTTTAAAAGAAAAATACAAAGACTTTTTAAAAATTATGGGACGCAGTTCCAAAAATGATAATCAGTTTGTCAATTAAATTTTCAATTAAATTTGTGTTTTCAGATTCTGTATAATGGTTAATTTTTTTTGAAATATTTTTGTAAAACTCGGTCATGGTGATTCTAATATCAGCAACAGTTTTTGATATTGCTAAAACATCGCTCTTTTTCACACTTTTCCTTTTTATAGAATATTTCGGGGGAGCTCACTTTTTGTTTCAATATTAAAAGTTTCTTATAAATGCGCCAAATAACACTGAAAAAAAAACCTAGACGTTTCCTTCTTTTTTTTATTTAAATACTGATCAGTTTTTTTAAAAAATTTGAATAAACTAACACTATTCCCAGATTACATTAATCCCAACCAATTAGTTATAACGGCTCAGAATCCCTTTAAAGAAATGCAGTTTAAAAACACATAAAAATCAAATTATGAAAAATTGCAATAATAAAAAATAAATGTGCCAGAAAAAAAAGTGAAAGACCTAAATTCTAAAAATCCACATTATAGAAAAAAACAAAAGAAAGAAACAACAAAAAAGCAAGCATGGCTAAATTAAGTTTTATTTTTGGAA
This sequence comes from Panagrolaimus sp. LJ2414, assembly GCA_024447195.1. Classification (NCBI taxonomy): domain Eukaryota; kingdom Metazoa; phylum Nematoda; class Chromadorea; order Rhabditida; family Panagrolaimidae; genus Panagrolaimus; species Panagrolaimus sp. LJ2414. The sequence goes on along the minus strand of JAMRXY010000281.1, from coordinate 242,432 downwards.
AACGGGATGGGGATGTGCCAAAAAAGGAAACAGATAAAATCTAAAAAATGCAAAATCCAATATATTACATTTCATCACAGTTTTAAAAGTTTAATGTGATTCTCAGTCAAAAATCAAAGCAGTTTAATTTAATACTTTCTTTTTACGTTAAATAAACAATCGTAAATCGTTTTAAAGGCGCTAGGACAAAAAAAAAAGAGACAAAAAAAACGGATAAAAAGAAAAGAAAATAAAAAAACGGATAAAAAAAAAAGTGGACAAAAAGAAAACCGGACAAAGAGAAAACTGATAAAAAAAAACTGATAAAAAAAAATGATGAAAAAACGGCACTATTACAATCCAGGCACTTTCGTAAAAAATGGTGGCAATAATAATGGCCCGCATCAAATATTTTTTAATAGCCCAAAAACAAATTTTTCAAATACATAATGGCCCCAAATAAAAAAATGTTTAAAAAATTTTTTAAAGCTATTTTGTTTAAATTTTTAATGAACAAGTATTATTTATTTAATTAATTATTTATTTATTATTTTTTCCCCATCTTTAGCTCTTGCATCAAAATCACCGCGATCAAGATTCAATAAGCTTGATGAAAGACGCTTTTGAGATTTTTTCAATGAATTTGAATCTTTTATTGCTTTTGAATCATCAAAATCTGACATTTTTTGTGAGGCGGCAGTCCTTTAGAAGTTTGATGGATGTTAATGAGACCGTAAACAATTAATTCATGCTACACGTGTTTAACTTATAAAATAGCATATAACTACTATTTAACTTACTCCATCATTTAAAAGCCCGAAAATGTTTTCGATTAAGGACTGCAGCCTTTACTGTTTTACCGTATTCTTGACTTTTTTTGCTATAGCTTACATTTTAAAACTCGAAAGAAACAACAACTTTCGAAATACGTTGTCAAAAAAGGACAAAATGAATCACAAACAGTAAAAAAAGCGAAAGCAAGAAACTAGCAAAAAACAATAATAATTTTCATCAATTTTTTTATTTTATTTTCTTTTTGTCCGGTTTTTTTTTTGTCCACTTTTTTTTTGTCCGTTTTCTTTTTATCCGTTTTCTTTTTGTCCGGCTTAAAAAAAAGTTTTCTTTTTGTCCGGTTTTTTTTTGCCCGACAGCCGTTTTAAATTGGGTAAACTTGTTTGTAAAAAAAGAAAAAAGTGACATTAAAACAAAGTGGTACATTTTTGACAAAACTAAAATTGATGGCAGTTTAAAAACCAACATTCTTACAAAAGTTTCAGGTTTTAAAAATCAAACATTTCAAAATTCATTAACTCTGTAACAGATACAATCAAAATTAGTTTAATATTGCTAAAACAATTTCAGTTTTTAAAATTGTTACCATTTATAAATAAAGATTTTGAAGTTTCTGTTTATGTCCGACAAGAAATTATTCTTTTAATTGTGTTAAATAAGATAAACTTTAAATTTAAGAATATTAAAAAATTTATATAAATAGAAATTTGAAAAAATAAATAATAAGAATATGACAGTGTTTTACTTTTTTCTAGGTTCCCTCCATACTTGCACAGTTAAAATTAATCCTATTTAGTGTTTTTGAATCAATTTGTTTCTTGAATTTTTCTTGTTAAGTTGACCAAAAACTTCTATATTAGTTTAAAACGACACTTTTTAAAGCATTCAAAAAAGTCAGGTTTAAAAAATTTTAGCTTTTAAAAGATCATTCATTCATTAGCAGGTAAAAACTTAATTAAATCAATACTGAAAAAAAAAAATAACCTACAACACTTTTTTCCAAATATTAGATTTCAAAGTTTTTATTTATTTCTCTAGAATAAAAAAAAATTAAAAAAATTACAGTGTTAAATTGTGTTGAACAAGATAAATTTTAAATTAATTTGTTGTAAAAATTGCATTAATTCTCGTAACGGTAGCACAGTTAAAAATTAATTTTTTCTTCTTTTTGATACATTTTTTGTATTTCTGTTTTTTTTTTGCTTTTAGAAGATAGACAATTCAGTAAACTAAACACAAGTTGTGGCACACTACCACAGTTTAAATAGTTTAACATGATTTTTAGCCAAATAATCAAAATAATTAAAACAGTTTTAATTTTTAATAGTTTCTTTTTAGTTAATATAAACAATCATAAATCGTTTTAAACTGAAGAAAAAAATTTTCTAAAAAAACAAAAAAATATAAGATCAAAACAGAAACGAGTATTTTAGGAAGACTTAAATTTAAATAGTCACGTAAAAGATTTATCCATGTGTTTCAAGTTAAAAAAAAACACATTCAAGTATTAGAAGAGCCAGTTATAAAAAATTAAAATTTTTCAAGTATCATTTACATGTAAAAGTTGAATTAGTTCAATAAAATGAAGAAGAATAACATTTAAAAATCTAAAAGTTTTATGATTATACTTACCTGTAAAGGCGTTTCGACCGTTTCCTCTGTTACCAAAAAGGTTCAATTTTTTTATATTTCAACATCACATCCCAGTTTCGATTGTTTCCAGCAATAAATCACTATTCTGCTTTTAATTATTTTAAATGAAATAAATTTTAAATTAAAGCACATTAAAAATTTCAATCTTATAAAAAAGTGTAAAACTTTTCAAGAAAAATTGCTGTAAAAATTACATTCGTCTCAACAGTTATAAATTTTATATATTAAAACTTTTTCGGTATTTTTGAACAACTTTGTTTTTCTATTTTTTACCACAATCTTTTTGAAAGATTTAAAGAGTCATGTAGATGTTTTATCCATTGTTTCAGTTTTTTAACTATTTAAAAAACCAAACAAATGTCAGATGAAACCGCAGATCCGTGGATGCAGCGTTATAAAAAATATGATTTTTAAAGACTCATCATTGATCAATGATGAGTCATCAACCGATGAAAGATTAATTAAAATTTAGTTCAATACTGCAAAAAAAATTGTTTTTAACGTTTTTTCAATCATTTAAACTTTGTACACATTATTTCTATTTTCTCTTATAACCAATTCACTCCTCAGTTTTTAATTATGCTTCTTTTGATGATGAACGATCTGCCTCTTTTTGAATCAATGGTGAAGATGCTGTTGTTGGCCTGAGTTAAATTAAAGAAAAAAAATTCAAATTTAGCTGACCCTCCTGCTGAACAGTTAAAAATTAACTCTTTTTTTAGTGTTTTTGAAGCATTCGTTTTTCCGTTTGTCTTGTTTCAGTGAAAAGTTCAAGATTAGATCCCAGTTTTTAAAGTTTTAACATAATTTTTAGTACAAAAAATTGCAATTTTAAAAATTAAGATGGAAAGCTCAAGTTAGATTTATAAAATCACGTAGATGTCCATGTGGTTTAGTTTTAAAAAACAAACAAAATCAAGCATTCATTTTTGAAATTATACGTTTTTGAAATTTATTAATTTATCATTGGATAAAAGTTTTATTTTATTCTGCAAAAAAGTTTTAGTTTTTTAACATTACTTTCAGCCAAAAAAATATGTTTACACAGTTTCTGTTTATTTACTTTATTAAAGGATCACATTTCAGTTTTTAATTATGTTAAATAATATTGTTGCAAAAATTAGTTCAGTTTTGTTTGGTTTTTTTATGATAATTTCAGGTTAATTTAGAGATTGTTGTCAGTTTAACTGAATTCGTCAAAATGAAAGCAGAAAAATGTGAGATTTTTCGTTGTCATAAAAATTTTAAAAAATAAATGTATAAAAAATGTGACATTATTTTAATAATAAATATGATATCAAAAGAAATTCTTCTTCAGTTTGTTTTTTCTTGTAGTTAAGCAAAGCATTTGTAAGATTACATAAATATTTTGTTACAAAAAAGGGTCAATGAAACGAAAAACAACTTTTCAACACGTATATGTTGAGCCAAATGAGAAAGAAGATGTTCAAAGAATTTTAATGAAGTCCATTGTTTTTGTGTTAGAACTCTTAAAAATCTTTTTCCATGGACATTTACAATTACATTGCAAGGATTTTTACAGTTTTAAAAATTTGTTTCCTTTTTTTACGTTGAATAGATGACAAAACCAAATTTCTTTACAATGTTGCAGTTTGTCCAAAAAGAAAAATCGAACGAAGACAGTTTAAAAAGTCCGAATAATCATAAATATTTCTGGCACATTTGGGAAGGTTTTTAATTTAAAAAATCGATTTAAACTTCTTTTTTTAATTTGTTGTAAAGTTTTTTGAATGGAGGAAAAATTTATATAACAGTTTCGTACAAAAAATAAATCATGTGTTGGCAAAATTGAATTTTTTTAAAGATCAAAAAAATTCAACCTAGTTTAAAAAGCTAAAACATTAATGAATCATTGTGCCCCTAAATATAATTAACATTTTAACATCAATAAAACCCTTATTATCTCGGAACAGTTTTAAAAATATAATGAAATGTTTCAGTGACAATGAAGCCATGTTTTTCAAAAATTTTAATAATAAAAATTTCAAATATAATTGTTTTCCATATGAAGTAATGCTTTTCAGAGTACTGTATTACTCAACCAAATATTTAATTACTTTATCAGTTTTTTTAAATTTCTTTTTTAATAGTCTCATTTCTCCCAAAAACTTTTAAACACAAATAATAACAGGTATTCTATCTGGTCCGCTCCCTTTAAAACTTATTTTTCTAAAAATATTATTATTTTCTTATGATCCCTGAAACCTAAAAATATTAAAAAAACACGCACCAAAAAAATGTTACGAATTTTTTTAATAAAAATGAAAAAAATAGCAAGAATAAATAAAAAAAGCAGTAAAGCTTGAAACAACAAAAAAATGAGGGAGACTTTAATGAAATTTTTTGAAGGGAAAAGAAACACACATTTTTTTTGCAATTTGCAATAAAACAATTTTATTTAAAGCAATAATTTTGACGCCATCCATAATAGATTAACCTGACACACCCCAATTTTGGAAGATAATAAAAAAAAGTTACATAAATGGTGTGTAAAAAGCATAAAAGGATTTCGGCAACAATGAAGTTCAGTTTCCTGCTTAAGTAAAAGAAAAATACAAACAATTTTTAAAAATTATGGGACGAAGTTCCAGAGATACTCAGTTTGTCAATTAAATTAATGTTTTCAGATTACAGTTTCAAATGTTTAATGGTTAAATTTTTTTAGAATTATTTTTGTAAAACTCGGTCATGGGTATGGCAAAACCGGAACAGTTTTTGATATTGCTAAAACATCGCTCTTTTTTACACTTTTCCTATTTACAGAATATTTCGGGAGAGCTCAGTTTTTGTTTCAATATTAAAAGTTTCTTGTAAACACCCAAAATATATACTGATCAGTTTTTTTAAAAAACTGGAAAAAACTAACACTATTCCCAGACTACATCAATCCTAACCCATTAGTTATCATATAACGGTTCAGAATCACCTCAAAAAAAACGCAGTTTAAAAACACATAAAAAGCAAATTGTAAAAAATTGCAGTAATAAAAAATAAATGTGCCAGAAAAAAGTGAAAGACCTAAATTCTAAAAATCCGCATCATAGAAAAAAACAAAAGAAAGAAACAACAAAAAAGCAAGCATGGCTAAATTAAGTTTTATTTTTGGAAAACGGGATGGGGATGAATGTGCCAAAAAAGGAAACAGATTAAATCAAATTTTCGATAAAAAAAAACTTTTGGTGTTTTTGAACCATTTTGTTTTTCTTCTTTTTTTGTTTCTAAAAATGCAAAATCCGATAAATTACACAAAGTCACAGTTTTAAAGTTTAACATGATTTTTAGCCAAATAAATTAAGGCAGTTTTTAAAATCTAATAGTTTCTTTTTACGCGAAAAAACAATCGTAAATCGTTTAAAATTAAAGTAAAATTTTTCTCGTAAAAAAATGAGAAAAAATAACATCAAAACAGAATTGAACAGTTTTGGAAGATTTACAAAATCAAGGAGAATTTTTGTTTACATTCGTAGTTTAAAAACCAATTCTTTATTTATTAGAAAAAATATGAAAGATTCAGTTTTATAAGTATATGCTTTTTAAAATTCATTTGCTAATTAACAGATAATGAAAGATTAAGTAATACTATAGTGACAAAAAAAACGTTTTAGTTTATTTCCACTTATAAATATAAGATTTTTTAGTTTCTATTTATTTCAACAAAAAAAACATCAAGCGGTGCAGTTATATTAAATTAAATAAATCCAATAAAAAATTATTAAAAAATACTTGCATAGAATACTACAGTTTTTGTATCAAAATATATTATTTTTTTCTTGAAAAGTGATTGTTAAAAATTGTACTCATTCCCTCAATGACCCAATGTATTACTAAATCCCAGTTTTAAAAGTTAAACATGATTTTTAGCCAAATGAATAAAAGGCTGTTTTAATTTAATAGTTTTTACGCGATAAAAACAATCGTAAATCGTTTAAAATTGAGTAAAATTTTGGTTGCAAAATAAACATCAAACAAAAAATTGTATTTTTGGGAGATCTCAAATGTCACACGTCATGTTTTTTTTGAGCTCCGCCCGTGTAGAAATTGCTAGAAAAAATAGCAATCAATCGCTACGATACCAAAAAACGTTTAAATTTTCGCTGCTTTTTTTAATTAATACTTCGAAAAAATGATTTTAAACGTTATTTTAGTATTATGTTACTAAAATAACGTTTAGCCCTGTCAAGCGTTGGACAAAAGTCGGCAACGCGCTGTCAATATGTACAATGCGTTGGACAACTTGCGTTGTCAGGGGGTACAGTACGCTGTCAGGTCCAACGCGTTGTCTTTTTTCAAAATGAGTTTAAAAACAAAAAAATAGTACCAATATTCTTCTTACATGCCCCTTATCATTATTTAACAAAAAAATTCAAAAAAATTTTTTTGTCCAACGCATTGTACATATTGACAGCGCGTTGCTGACTTTTGTCCAACGCTTGACAGGGCTAATCACCATCTACAGGTAATATAGAGTACAACCTTACTAAAAGTGATATATTAAACTTGTCTGTGGAACACGGGCTCATTTTTGGGTGAAAATTGTCCTGTAGAGGCGCCCTGTTAAACCATGATAGAAAACACTTAAAAATCATGGAAAAATCATATTAGGAGTTTTTATGAGGTATTTTGGGGTTGTGCCGCTCAAAAATCAAAAATCGGCAAAAATGGTGTTTTTTGGCACTTTTTACGATGCCAAACTCATAATACCTGAATAAGTGGTCCCCAACTTCCTGTTCATTTTTGCCTTATGGTATGCTTGATTATATTAAAGCACCAAAACATATTTATATGCCCCCCTAATAATGTTGCTATCTCGCGAAAATTGGCTATTTTTTGCGATTTTTTCCAAATTCTCATTTTAGAATCCTTGAAAATCGGAAATGAAGGTTATAATCAAAAAAAAAACGTGATAACTTTCTTCATTATATTGTTGCGAATGAAAAAAAAGTATTGGAACTTGTTCCGTGCCACTGGGATCCAAGTTGATTAATTGTTTTGACGTTGATATACAAAATTAGCTAATTTTTTAAGTGACGGTCAAATTAACAACAGGGCCAAAAACGAAAAAAAAACGTGATAAAAATTCTCGTAGTTAATAATAGATCATAAAAATACCAACTGGAACTTTTCACGTTCATTGGTTCTCGAGTTAATATAACGTTTGTAATTACCGTGTGCTACAATACCACCAAGATGAAAAATTGTGCTTAGAAATGGTTTTTAACATGAGAAAATGCTCAAAACAAATTCCCTGACCTTGATTTAGTATTACCCAATCTTGTTTAAATCAAAAACAACCACAAAAAAATTTTTCTTCAATAATGAAATCCTGCACAATACCCCCAACATCATTTTTGCGCTATAACTCAATTATTTGGTCAAGTTTAAAGCAGTAAACGGTTTTAATATAATTTTTATGACATTTCAAGCATAGTGGGATGTTATTAAACGAAAAAAATAAAAATCGAAAAAAATTTTTTTTTGAAAAAATCCATGTGGCCCCCTGTGGAAAAAATCGAAATTTTCAAAATTTCGATTTTCGAGTGGCACATTTCCCAAAATTTTTTTGCGCTATTCTTAAGTTATTTGGAAGTGATTTTGATCATATTCGACCCCCTAAATCAAAAAACCGTCTCTACAGGACACTGAATGAGCCCGTGTGAAGGTCTACTGTTGAGTTAAAAAAACGCATTCAGTTAATAATTTTATCGTTTTAGCGAAGTTTGACACGTCCGTACAGTTTTTAGTTGATAAGATGATATATGTATAATTATGATGTATAGTAATTAAATATAAAAATTCTTTATAAATAATACGTGGGCGGTTCATTACACAAATATACAATTTCTATTGAGTAGCACAAATTAAAGATCCCACTTCAGTTTTTAATTTGATTACAATATTATGGTTTACTTTTAAAGAGAAATGTTGAAACTAAATCTAACAACTGCTATAGTGAACTCAGTTTAAAATTTTTTAAAAATCACAAACTTGTCCTTGCAGAACAGTTAAAAATTAATCCTTTATTGTATGTTAAGCATTGTTGCATCCACAAATACTTTTTACACTTTATTACATGTAATATGTACAACATTTAAACAAAATAAAAAAATTTTGAGTTCATGATTTTTTTGTGTAATACTTTAACGGTTGTGCCAGTTTAAATATTACACAGTGTAATTTACACTTCATTAAAAAATGACACTTATTTGACCAATGTTGTTGCAGTTGCTCATCTTTATTCTCGTTCTTTGAATCTATGATTCACACATTTAAAAAAATTTCTCTTGAAAAAATATTGATTTTTTGATTACTCATTATGCTTCAATTTTCGTAATCATTCTTGAAAATCAAAACAGACATAACTTACTCAATTTTTTGACCGGTGAAGCAACCATTTTTTGTTGTTGCTTTTCGTGTTTCTGTTTTTTTGCTTTTAGAAAATAAAAAATTCAGTAAACTACAAACAAGTTGTGACACACTACCACGATTTAAAAAGTTTAACATATATAACTTTTAGCCAAGAAATTAAAAAATTAAAGCAATTTTTATTTTTATTAGTTTTTTTGCTCTTTGAAAACAATCATAAAACGTTAAAAATTGGGTGAAGTATTTTGTAAAAAATAGGGAAAAATAGCTTCAAAACAGAAATATGTCTTTTTGGAAAATTTAAAATTAACATGTAGAGATATTATGACAATTGTCAGTTAAAAAACAAACATTAAAGTAACCTTAGAAAGTGTATTTTTTAAATAGCTTTTTTAATAGCTCAAAAAATTAATCACTGAAAAAAATCGGTGACGAATTCGACACTGACACCATCACCGCGGTGAGAAAAATTCCCTCACCAGTGTTGAATTCGACACTGTTGCGTCACCATCAGTGACGAATTCGTAACCGATAAGTCACCGGTGAGAGTTCTTTTGTCACCGGTTTTTTTCAGTGATTTACTCATCTACAGAGAAATAATCAGTTTAATGCCGAAAAAAAGCTAAGTTTTTAAAATTCATTAACTTATCAATTGATAATGGATTAGCAGTTTTTTTTATTATAATGAATCCTTTTTTTATTGAAGGCATTTAAAAAATGGTTTCACAGTTAAAGTAAAATATTCAACATAAGTACAAGCAACGCATATGTGAAAACAGTCAGAAAATATAATTTTATTAAATTACCTCTTGATTTCATAATTAAAATGACAATTTGTATGTAATGATGAGATGCAATGAAGCCAGTTTTATTTTTATAAAGGTTTTGGATATCCACTTTTTACTCAATTCATTCAAGCATTATATCTTACACTTTCCTTAAAAATTATTTACAGTCATACTTTACTTATGTTTTGTTGTTTTGATACTTTACCTTAAATGATATGTCTATGATTTTATTTCTGTATCTACAGTAACCGATTATGACCGCGCAGTTTATTTTAATTTTTTTTTATAATTTTTTTGTATTTTGGAAATCTTTGTTCTCAAATCATAAGCACCTAATTCCTTGAATTATATGTTTATGATTTTGTTCAAACTCGTAATTGATAATTATGTCCCCTTCAGCTTTCTTCTTCTGGTTTTATTAAAATATTTTTTGTTAAGATTTTTTGTCCCACGATATTTTTTCCTTTTGATCAATTTTGTAAAAATAATTTAATGTAACTTGGTCATGATGAAAGCAAAACAAGTTAAAGTTTTTGATATTGCTTGAACGCCTCTTATTCACATCCCTCCTCTGCTAATGCTCAGTTTTTTTAAATTTTAACACCAAACTAACATATTCATCGATTGCTTTAATAGTAGACAGTGTTCTCTCGCTCCCAGTTCGCTCCCGGGCGTCTGGATCCATCAGATATTTATTGTTTTTATACTTTCTTTAGAAACTTATATCTTAATGCCTTACAAAAACTGTGAAAAATTTTTCATTTGATTTGGACTCGGAAAAAATGCTTTCAAAAAACTTCATCTGCTCTTACTTTTTCGGAACCGCTTCTGAGAGGCCGAATTTTCAATGCCATTTTGTTGCTTCTTAACGAATCTATCTAAAAATTTTACAGAACATACCTGCATGGGTATTATACTGTTTTTTTAAAATAAAACGTGAAATTTTAAAAAATTGCTACTTTATTTCGGAAGCGAGATAAAACTGCTGTTTGTAGACAGTTTATTATAACGGTACAAAATCACCTTTAGAAATACAGTTTAGAAGCACATAAAAAGCAAGTCCAGTTTGAAAATTTTTAGCTTTTTTTGATCTCATTAGCTTTGTTAGTTCTATACTGCGAAACAAGTTTTAGTATTCAAAATTTATTCAGCTCTTAAGTATGTTAAATAAAATAAAGGTTAAATTAAAGGCCATTAAAAAATTATAATCGAATTAAATTTTAATAATGCAGGTCCGAATACGAAAATATTGTATATCATAACCAACAATATAATTTTTTTCTGGAACTGTTGTTGTTAAAATATTGAATGAAGTCTAATCCATGTCAGTTTATAAAAATGTTAATTTTTAAACATTCAAAGCGTCAGTTTTAAAAAAAATAAAGCTTTTAAAAGATTATTAATTCATTAACAGGTGAAAGATTAATTGATTCAGTACTGCAAAAAATAGTTTTAATTTTCAACATTTTTCTTTCATTGATAAGTATTGAACTTTGGAGGTTGTATTTATCATATTTTCCACAATAAATCATTATACAGTGTTAAATTGTGTTAAATAAGATAAATTTTAAATTTAAGAACAGTGAATAATTTAATAATAAATTTTAAATAATACATGTTACGAATATGAAAATATTGTGTGTCATAGCGAACAGTATAATTTTTTTCTGGAATTGTTGTTTTTAAAGAAATCAAAAAGCTGAACAGTTAATAATTACCACTTTCTTGATGTTTTGAACCCTTTTATTTGTATTTGTCGCATCCAAGAGATGAAAAATCCATTAAATTACACATAAAACAGTTTAAAAAATGGTGTAAATATTACAATCACATTTCAACAGTTGTAAATTTTGTATATAAAAACTTTTTCGGTATTTCTGAATAATTTTGTATTCTTTATTCTTTGCTAAAATAAATTAGACACCCGCTACAGTTTATATAGTATAATATGATCGAAGAATTTATGGCACTTTTGATGTTATTAGTTTTTTAATCCTGTAAAAGTTACAAATCGTTAAACACTGAGTAAAATCTGTATTTTCGGAAGATTTAAATAGTCACGTAGATGTTTCATCCATGTATTTCAGTTTTTAACTATTTAATAGCACAAACAGATATCAAAAGAAGCCGATGATCCAGTTTTATAAAAATATGCTTTTAAAAATTTTTTTTTGTTTTATGATAAAACAGTTAAAAAATAGTCGTTTGTTTTAGCGAAATTCGACAAGTTCGTACAGTTTTTAGATGATAATATGATACTATTAAATAATTTATTTTATGGTTTATAATATGATATATACACTGAAAAAAAACATGGTACTTTTATGTACAGTGTTTTGGACGAATTAATACCAAAATAGGACGTTAAAGTTTTAAAACCGGACGTCGGCGGTCCAAGCATGGTTTTTAGGACTTTAAAAGGACGGTTTGAGTACCTTAAAGTGCAAAAACGGTACTTTTTAGTTCTAAATCAGTACTTTTTAGTCCATAAAAAGCTTGGACCGCGCACGTCCTTTGGTTTTTTTTCAGTGTATAATCAAATATATAAATACATTAAAAAAGTTTTTATTTGATGAATAAAAAAACAGTTTTTTGTAACGTCTAAATAAGTCAGTTATTTGTTGACTTTTTAAGACACTATCCTTAGATTTTTAATTAAAATAATGATACCTATTTGACCAATAATATTGCTGTTGTACACTTTAGTTTTTGTCCTTTGAATCCATGATTAACAAATTTATTACAATCAATAACATAAAATTTTTTAGGAAAGTTGTGATAAAAAATTGCAGCTAGTTTAACACTTGTGATGAAAATCCAGTTAAAATCAATCTTTGTTTGAGCGAACACATGCATACAGTTTTAAGATTATCTCGTGCAATTTTTTGAATGCTACAGTTAAATAAAAATACGTTGAAATAAGTTTTTAGTTGATGAATAAAATAAAAATATTTTTGTAATATCATGGTAATGAATCAAATTTGTGGGTGGCAGTTTTATCTTTAAATTTTTTATTAAAAAATGATACTTATTTGACCAATAATATTGCTGTTGTTCATCTTGGTTATCGTTCTTTTAATCCATGATTAACACATTTATGAAATTTTCTCTTGAAAAAATAGATTTTTTGATTACTCATTCTGTTTCAATTTTCGTAATCATTCTTGAAAATCAAAACAGACAAGACTTACTCAGTTTTTTTGACCGGTGAAACAACCATTTTTAGCTGCTGCTGTCGCTTCATTCTTTGTCCAATTTTTATTTTATTTTGTTTTTAAAATTTCTAAAAAATGGATGATGATGGAGGTGAAAGAATTTATGAAAATCTTTTTGTTCTTCATAATTTTACTACAAGATTTGGGGCACTTTTTATTGGATTAAGTATTACTCCAATGGTGTATTATTTTTGTTCATCAGAAATTCATAATGAAGATTTATACGAACAGTTAATGTATGAGCCATGCTTTGTTTTGCATCTTTTTGGATATTATTTTTTTTATTTTTTTAATGTAAGTTTAAGCTGATCAAGGGAGTACAATAGGGTTATCCAAGGTTACAACAGTGCAGACAAAAAAAATAGAAATTTGCATAATTTTGAGTTAATACAGTAACTGCAGTTATTTTTAAAGTTAACAATATGTTCTTGATTTTTTAAAATTTTGTCTAAAATTTAAAAATTTTAATTTTATGCCGCATTCTGTTTCAGTTTCTGATGAGAATATTTTTTATTTGATCGCTAAACATTTATTCTTAGCAGTTTCCAAAATATTAATTTTTAACATATATCCACGAACCACAATTAATCAGATATCGGGAAAATATCAAAAAAAAATTTTTGACTTGGAGGAAGAATGTGCTTCTAACTAATAATAATCTTCTCAAAACAAAAAAACATGAAATTTGCACAGTTTCTATTTGAAATTTTTTAGTTTGTACGTTTGATACTGTAACTACAGTAAACTTGAAAATTTCAAAATTGGTAGGGAGCTTTGAGTTGAACTTTTAGCCAAAAAAATCAACCACAACTACCACAGTTAATCATCTTTTTTTTCCATATATATTTTTTCAGCTTTTCCTTGATCATCCTGAAATTGATTTAAAAGTGAATGAATATGACAAACATTTGAAATCACAATATTTTTTACGTAAAAATTTATACAATGTTGATCCCCTATTCCCATTGATTGGAATTCATTTAACTGTTTTGGTGGGTTATGATTTTGCTTCCCATAAAGGTGTTGAATATCCACTTTTTACTCGATTCATTCATGCATTATATGTTACTCTTGCCTTTAAATTTATTTACAGTTATACATCAATTTTCTTTTGTTGTTTTGATACTTTACCTTGAATTACGTGTCTATGATTTTATTACTGTATCTACAGTAGCTAATTGTGGACGCGCAGTTTATTTTAATTATTTTCTATAAATTTTTTGTACTTTGAAAATCTTTGTCATCAGTTTTTATACTAACATAATTTTAGAATTTTTTATGTTGAATAAGTTAATTTTTTGATTTTTTAAACATTTTTGAATAAATTTTTGCGAAGCTTATTTAATGTTGCAATTATAACAGTTTTTTAAAATTTAGACAACTCAATAAAAAGATGTCAGTTTAATTGATAATATAAAGCATCGCAGTTTTAGCTAGCTATTAAAATTTTTTTTAAATAAATCCTGCAACTTTTTTTTTCTTAAAAATGAACATTGAAATTTAACATTAATCTTTTAGCTTTGTTCAAAATGAATATATTTTGAGTAACTCGTGTCCAGTTTGCAACAAACTCAAAAAGATGATGTCAAATATTTTTGTTGTTGTCCAGTTTTTTTATCTATCTATAAATCTTACAATTGTTCCTGCTGTTTCTCTCAGGTCAAATTTATATAAAGAGAGAAAAATGGCATTTGAGCTTCCATTGATCTAAAAGAAGAAGGACAAAGACAAAGACAAAGATAGGATGAAGAATGACAGACAAGCAAGCAAGAAAAACAAAGCGATCGGTCGTTCTTTTTTTCCATTTTTTGCCAAAAGAAGAAACTTTTCTTTTTTTTTATGGTCACCATTCATCCATCGTTCGATTTATATTATATATTGCACAACTGGGCAGGCAGCAGCAGCAGTCCTTCGATGAAGAAGAAGAAAAACGCCGGTGACAAACTACCCCTGCAATTGCTTCTTCTTCTTCTTCAACATCATCGAAAAAAAGCACCGTAAATGTTTTTTCTCATCCCCCCTTTTTTGCTGCTGCTGCGCATTTTGTGGCAACCAAAAAAACAAAAGTCGCGTCTCATCTTTCTTCTTTTTTTAGTCATTTTTTATATTTTTTTATCGTGGCCTAGTTTTTGTTTCATCTCTTAATAAATTATAATTTTATTAATTTGTTTCAATTTTTTAAGGATGACCAAAGACAATATTCCCCTCTATTCTGGATATGATAATGAAGAAAAGTCATCCAATTTATACAAAATTATAACTAATGTTGTAAAAGTTATTCTTTTTGCTGTTGCAATTTTTCTTATTGGTTTTGTTGTTGCTTGGGGAACGTTTGCTACAACATATTATTTAACTGCTCAAAATGAAAAACCTTCCAATTTAATGGATGAATCATGCTTCCTTCAACTTCCATATTATCTTCTCAAAAATCTTCAAGTAAGTTTATTTTAATTTAAAAAAGCCCTAGCAAAAAAACGCATAAATATATTGTTTGATGTTGTCGATTAAGATGTTTTGAAACACTGTATAATTTCGAAATATCCCTTTTATGTGTCTAAAATTTTTAAATTGAAAAAACATCAATTTTTTTCGAATATATTTTTTGTGGAATTTTTTGAACAGCTTTTATTTCATAAACAAAATTTATGTGTTTTATTCGATTTTTTTGCAACAGCGTTCTTCTTCCTTTTCTGTCGGATGCTTGCTCGAACATCTTTCCTGCATTTTTTTTCTGTTCTCTTTTACAATAAAAAAAAAGATCAAAGCGAAAAACCTTAATAGGGAAAAAATTATATATGTTTTTTTGTGCCATAAGGTGCATTAAACAGGTGACTAAACTTGTGACTTTTTTCTGTTTCACAATCTCGCTACAGTATGATATTTTTCGAAAAAGCCTATTTTAAAACTTTCAAAAAAGTGCCAAAAAATACGACACCTCAAATTTGTGCAAACTGTTTTATTGACCTAAAAGATTATATTTCTAAATAAAAATGGGCAAACATGTGATTAGCAAAAAACAATGTTTGCAACAAATTTTGCCAAAAAATGCCTAAAATTTCCTAAAATTGGCACAAGTATTATAATTCAATAATTTTTAGCGTGAATTAAGTGTTGATTTGATTGTTGAAGATGATATGTTCCCAAAGAATTATGATACTTTGATTGAAATTAGAAATGCATATGATCGACAAGCTCAAAAATTTTATGATACTTGGACCAAACAATTCAATATTCGATCTGGATATTACAAGCCTGAACCTACCTTCATTATTGCCGTTATCTACTTCTTTTCAACACTCTTTTTCCTTGTTCTTCGATGCATTCCTCTTCATCATCCTGGTTTTATTATTTCTGAAAGAGAAGCCAAGATTTTGCAAGTAAAACAATTTTTACGTGCTCTTGTTTATACTTATGTCTTTATGATGTATGCCATTGGCATTTTCAAACTTGTCAATGTTTTTCGAGCTGATTGTTCTTCTCAATTTTAATTGAATTTTGTTTTTTTTGTTATTATGCGTTGTTTTTGTATCACTTTTTTATTATGTTTTTGTATAAAATCAATAAAAATTTTTAAAAAAAATACGGTGTTGTTTATTTAATGGCATGATTTGACTATAAAGTGAAACAGTTTTAAATTTTGAAAGTGTGTATTTTTGGTCACTTTTGCTTAACAATAAAGACCAAACAACAGAGAATTCAAAAAGAAGGATTTCAATAATAAAGATATAATTTTTTACTGCTCAAAAGGGTATTTCTGCAGTTTTTAACTTTATTGTAAACTTTAAAAATTAGAGAACAAAATCAAACGTAAATTGTGGAAGTGGCAGTCGAGGAATTTGCGCGTATTGTTGTAATAATTTGAATATAGGGGAATATTGTCTTTGTTCATTAAGCAAATTATAAAAATTAGGATTTATTAAAGATGAATGGGCACTAAAATTGTAAAAAATGATTAAAAAAGTGAAACAACGCGAAAGCTTTCTGGAACAGTTAAGGATTTATCAAACTCAAACCAAATGTCTCTTCTCGTATTTCAGATACCGTATTCAAAAATTCAAAAATATGTGTAAAAAAATATTGATTAAAATTTTACTTTATTGACATATCAAAAATACATAAACACACTGATTCAAATTTGTACAAGTACAAATTATTTCAAAGAAAAAGCAACAAAATTTATGTATCACTTTCATTCAAAGAGCTTTCATCTTTCATATCAGCGCCTTCCTTTTCAGTATCACCAACAACTTGAACAGTAATTGATGGATATGAAGTTCGAGGAGGAATTGGTGGTGGTGATTGTTGTTGTTGTTCAGCAGCTAATAAATGTGCAACAATTAAAGCTGTTTCATCTTTTGCTTCAGGATTTTCATTTTCATTATTTTTATCTTCATCAACAGAAGATGGATGATAATATTTTCCATTAGTTTCATCTTTTTCATTTTCCAAAAATGAATATTGATCCAAAGCTTCTAATGCAGCATCCAAATCACTTTCGCCTTCATCATCGGATTCATCATTGCCATTATCATCTTCGGCATCAACATTTCCTTCAACCAAATCAGAAATTTCTTTGTAATTTGTATCAACAGGTTCAACGCCTTCTTCTTCATCATCATCTTCATTATCTTTTGGATCAAAAAATGATTTATTCATGGGATCATCAGAACTAAAATTTGCATATTTTTTTAAATTTATGGATGTCCTAAAATAAGGATAAGAACTCTCCAAATGTGACATCAACAGTTAAAAAGGTGGGAAAGGCTACCCCAAAATTTGATGTTTACCTCAGAAGCGGCAAAGATCAAAGGAAAAATCTGACGAAAACTAAAATCTTTGCTAACGCCAGATTTGGACAACCGAATTTCACTTACTCATTTGATTTTGAAGAATTATCAGATGTATCAATTTCTCCAGAATCATTATTACCAGTGACAAGAGCTCGAAGATTTTCAGCTGCAGTATAACCAAATTCCTACAAAAAAATTGATTAACTTTTTTTTTAAAATTTTAAAAGTTAGACCCCGACTTTCAAGTACTGTTGTACTGAAGATTTTGCACGTTGCCAAATTGGTGCTTCATCATTGTCAATAATGGATCCAACATCAAGTGGAGCAGTGCTAACAATTTCTAAAAAGAGTTTCAACGTTTAAAGTTAGTAAATGAAAGGTGCTGCCTCCAGATTCCTAGCTAAGATAGTTACAGAGATAATCCAAAATAAGTCGCCTTTGATCTTTTTTGAACCAAAAAGTAAAATATGAAAGGAGTTGTTTCATTTTAAAAGAGGTTATGTCTTAATCAAATTACGAAACCTATTCAAAAAACTTTCAAAACTGACCTGTTCGAATCAAACCTTCTTCAAGATTTTCAGTTGCTGCAGGATCTTCACCATTATGAGTTAATCGATAAATTTTGATTCTTTCTTGTTTCAATGAATATTCAAGCATTTTAATTCTTCGAATTAAATCTCGTTTAAGATTTTCTTGTAATTTTCTTTCTTCTTGTAAAAAGTTAACCCGTGCCTAAAATATTATATAATAGATATTAATATGGTTAATATCATAAAATTTATACTTGGAATTCTGCTCGTTCCATTTCCCAAAGTGTTCGTTCACGTTCAATTTGATTCCATTCATGTTGTAAATAATGTAATACTCCTGGCATTGTATATGGAATTCGACCCTGAAATTTTATTCATATTTTTAAATGTTGTTAATGGTACTGTACAAGAACGTCGGCAATATTTCATTTCAGAGAGGACAGAAACAATTTCAAAGGGCGCCGCCTTTGATCTTCTACTAAAGGCGGTAAAAGAACAAATGATTATTATAATAACGTTGCTGACGTGCTTATTACTGTAAAAAAGGCTCAAACTTGATTTTCTTTCTTTTCCAACTGCTTTGGTTCATTTCTTGTTGGGATAATGGTATCAGCAGAAGAGCTATTTGAAGAGGGATCAGATTTGGTATTGCTGCTACTTGAATTTGAACCAGATGATGAACCAGATGATGATAATTGCAAAGTTGTTCGAGGTTTTATAATTGGTCGAGGTCTTTGAAAAGGAGTTGGACCATTTGGATTGAGAAGTTTTTGGGATGCTTTAAATTGCATCACTTCTGGTTTTGGTGCTTCACGGTTTTCATCACCTCGAGGAAATTCAAAGGCATACTGTAATTGTAAATTATTAAAATGTTTTTAAACTATGAAAATTATTACATTTAATGATCCATTGGTTAACATTCCTTTACCAACATTTTTCCATTGATTATTACCAAAAATATTCTAAAAATTTAACAGTTGTTGACAGGATACTGTAACTTTAAAAGTACCGTATTTGGTTTTCCAGTTATTTCTTGTTCTTCTTTTTGTGAATCTGCATCAAAAGATAGCGAAAAAGTTTTTTTAGTTTTTCTTTATCGACTTTCAACTACAGAATTACAGTAATCATGTCGTTTTTAATAAAAAAAGACGAATATTATGCAAATTTTGCATAACCCCCTTCTGTAAATGTCATAGGAATGATGCAATTGGGAACTTTTTCGCTATCATTTTTGTTATTTTTTATACCCTTAAAAGCTTCTTTTTCTTTAACCAAATCTCCTTCAATTTTAGCTTCATATGCTGCAATATAAAGTGAAAGGGTGCTTCCATTTTTATCTTTATTGCTTGAATTTGAAGTTTCATTCAATTTTGATTCAACCTTCTTTCCATTTTCTTTATCTTCATCAAATTTGTAGATATCCTTTTTATCAAGGTTGGATTTCTTTAAATTTAATTGTTTATCATTTCTTGAATAAACAATATCATCATTAAAATATGTTTTTTGATGACCATGACTTGAAGTTGAAGAAGTTGTTGAAAAACTTTTAACACTTCGAATTTCAGAGCTTTGATGATGATGGCTGCTGCTGCCATGATTCAAATTAAAATTATTAAATTGAGGTTGAGAATGGGGATTCAAACCATGACATCTGCCATCAATGGTTTGATTATCTTTGTAGTAAGAAGTCATCTGAATTAATTAAAGAATTTAAAAATTTGCTTCTTAACAAATTTAAACTTCAAAGAAACAATGAAAAAAGTAGTGTTATAAATTATATCATAGATAAAAATCGAGACAACAAAATTGAAAATTATATAATACCAAACTAATGCTTTAAAATTATTTCTCACACTCTTTTATATGTGACTTGTCGTAAGAATGATGCAATCGCTAAAGCTGAAATGTGCTTTTGTTTTTTATTTATGTCTACCTTGATGTTTCTAATATTGCAGATTTTCAAAAGCATACATTTACAAAATTCTACCATATAAATCGTTTATTCATCAAAGTTTGTACACAAAATGTGCAAAGATAAAACAAAAATATAAAATCTATGACAAAAAGAAAGAAATAGTTTAGACAAAAATTTAAAATACAAAAAAAAAGATAAGTCAATAATCAAATAAAACTAAGAATCACAAGAAAAAAAAGGTTAGCAACAACAAAATCTACCGTTTTTGACTTTTTGTTATTATTTTTACTTTTGGTTTTTAAAATAAAAAAAGATACAAAAGATTGTTTTACAAAGAAAGATAACACGTGTAATTTGGTTTTGATCGGAGCAGATATTAAACAAAAGAGAGAGAGAGGAAGTTGTTATAGTACGGAAAATATTGTAAAAAAAGAGAGGTTGGGATGTACAAATTTTATGATAAAAAAGAAATATTTTTGAAAATAAATTTACGCAGATTCTTCGTCATTTGTTGTTGATAATCCTTCAATAACACGTTGAGATGAAATTGAAAATATTTTGGCAAGACTATCAGCACCGGCTGCACCAATCAATGGACGAGATGGATGAAAAGCAACTGACAGAACACTCATATCAGATTTCTTTCGATGTGCTGCTATCTCCTAAAAAATAATAAAATTTTAATTAAATACATCTTAATTTAAAGTAACATACTTGCAAACATTTCTTTTGTTCCATATTCCAAATTCTTAATGAACCATCATGTGAGCCACTCATAAGATAAAGACCATTTGGATCAATTGCAAGTGTTGATATTGCTTCCATATGTGCAACAGCACCATATATTTGTCTTCCTATAAAATAAAGAATTCAAACATTTCCAACCAATCAAAACCAAAAGCATACCCGTATGATTATCAAAATATCGAATTTTGCGATCACTTCCAGCTAAGATTGTCACCGGCATTGTAGGATGAGATAAAATTTTGAAAATATCTCCAATATCTTCTAAAAAATATAAATTTTTATAAAATTTATTTAGTTACAGTAATCCTTACCATTAGGAGGAAATTCAAAATTCAAAACAATTCCACCACTTTCAATATCCAAAATTGCAGCTTTCTTATTTGAATATGCAACAAGCAGCTGTTGAGGTTCAGTTGAAACAATATCAATTGATTGTGGAATTGCACCATTGCAATCAATTGTCTTTAATAAATATTCATTTTCATCAAGCGTACTTAAATCCCAAATTTTAATTGTTGTATCAGAGGAAGCAGAAATTAGTCGATTTGTTGAGGATTGATAATTCACGGACCATACGGCATCACCATGTCCAGTAAAACGAGCTTGTAATACGGTAGCATCTGTAAAAATGAATGATTTAATTCAAAACAATAGAAATGAAGGTATACCAAAAGTATCATGAATATCAATGTTCACAGAAGGAACTTGCCAGCAGCAAATAGTACCATCAAGAGAGCCTGTGTAAAGATTGTCACCAGTTGGAGACATATCAAGGGAAAGAATTGCAGAACTAAAATATTCATTTTAGAGAATAATTATTTATTAATTTGGAAAAGAACTTACTCATGACCTCGGAAAGTATAAACAGGTTCAATATCAACAATACCAGAGAGATTATTAGCTTGAGCTGAAACAAATATATTACAGTAAGAATAGTAGTGTTCAAAAACTGATCTTATATATATCTGTACAAAAACCATTTCTAGGATAAAAGCTTAAAATATACCTTTATTAGCATCAGTCAATTTCGAATCATTTAAGTTCCATAATTTAGCAGTGCCATCTTCAGATGCAGTAATTAAAACAGGTTCAACCGGGTGAAATTGTATTGCTCGAACGGCATCATAATGTGATCGTAAAGTATATTTCAGATTCCATCTAACACTTAGAGAAGAATCATCTTCTGTTAAAGCAAAATCATCTTTTATATCGACATCTTCATTCCCAGAAAATTGATTCTCATCAAATTGTGTTTCATCTCGATGCTCAAGACCACTATCATCAGATGATGACTTTTCAGAAGATTGATTCAGACTTGATTGTCGCTTTTGTTGTTGTTCAATTCGAAAACGTTCCCGCATTCGATTAAAAGTTTTTTCATCAATTCTCCATTCATCATTTGTTGCAGGTTTTGAAGATGGTTGCGGATTCTTTTTTGTTGTTGAAGTTTTTTCTTTCTCTTGATCAAGGAAAGAAAATTCATCCAAAACTTTTACGGCATCATCATCAAGCAGAAGTCGGCTATCTGAATCATAATCATCTCCGGCATGATCAGATTCATGTCCACGGAGATTGTATTTTCGTAAAAAATCAGCTGTATCCAAGATCTCTCTTTCAGTATCATCAAGAGCTTTTTTGGAAGCATCAGAACTAAAAAAAGAAAGAAATATATTAACACAATGTTAGTAATACTCGTCTGTATGAATATCTTTTAACAAAGGGATTGAAAGGGATAAAACAATTATAAAAAAGCTTACTCAAGTTCTGCAGAATCATTAGCTCCAGAACCCGCATTTCCCATAAGCTTTGCAGAACGAAATGCTCGAACATTTACAATTCCATCACTATATCCTAGCTCATCCAAATATTGCTTCAATGAATGCCTTGCTCGTTTCCATATTGGTGCTTCAGCATTATTTGCAACAGCATCAACATCCAACGGAACATCACTTATAATCTCAGGTTTATCATCATCTTCAAGATTTTCAGTTGCTGCAGGATCTTCACCATTATGAGTTAGCCGATAAATTTTGATTCTTTCTTGTTTCAGTGAATATTCAAGCATTTTTATTCTTCGAACTAAATCCCGTTTAAGATTCTCTTGTCCTTTTCTTTCACCTTGTAAAAAGCTTATCCTAGCCTAAAATACAGTACATTATAATAAATATTGTTAAATTGTGTAACCGTACTTTTAATTCTGCTCGTTCCATTTCCCAATGTGTTCGTTCAAGTTCAATTCGACTCCATTCATGCTGCAAAAAATGTAATACTCCTGGCATTGTATATGGAACCCGTCTCTATAAATATAACATTTTTATAGTTATTAAAAACATTAAAATATTACTTCATCATTTTTCCTCTGAGAATCTTGTCCATTTATAATTGATGAGCCAGCACCACCACCACTATCATATGAATTTAATCCAGAATTTCCACCATCATTTTCAATTCCAGAAATTGATGAAGGTCGATTTGCAGGTGGATTAGAGCCTGCTGAATCGCCAATGTTTACCATCATTGACGTAAATTAATAATATTTAATAAGATGTGGAAGAAGAAGGAGAAAAGAGTGAAATAAATTGATAAAAACAAATTACTACTTATAAAAAAGTATTGTTAAATAAAAAGAATAAGAAGAGAAGAACTGAAAAATGTAATATAGTATTAATATATAAAATGTTCGTAAAAAGTTTAACAGTAATTATTTAACAAGTAATTTTTATGGTAAAAATATGAAGTTTGCTTCAAAAAAAGTTTTGTTGCTTTTTTTTGAGTTCCAACAATCGTTTGGCAAAATGTTCATTAAAAAGAAAGGGCGCGTGTATTGATTTTTTTGCATTGAAAGAAGCAGCAGCAGCAAAAAAATGATGTTGTCCTTCTTCATCTTTTTCTTCTTCTTCTTCTTTGCTGTTGGGGTCCTCCTCTTTTTCTCCGGGCTTTTTTCTATGTATTTTTTATGGCGCTAGGACAAAAAAAAAGAGACAAAAAAAAAACGGATAAAAAGAAAAGAAAATAAAAAAACGGATAAAAAAAAAGTGGACAAAAAAAAGTGCGGATAAAAAAAAACTGATAAAAAAAAATGATGAAAAAACGGCACTATTACAATCCAGGCACTTTCGTAAAAAATGGTGGCAATAATAATGGCCCGCATCAAATATTTTTTAATAGCCCAAAAACAAATTTTTCAAATACATAATGGCCCCAAATAAAAAAATGTTTAAAAAATTTTTTAAAGCCATTTTGTTAAAATTTTTAATGAACAAGTATTATTTATTTCATTATTTATTTATTTATTATTTTTTTAAGGGAAAGGGTGCTACTGTTAAGATTTTTCCCATCTTTAGCTTTATCTCTTGCATCAAAATCACCGCGATCAAGATTCAATAAGCTTGATGAAAGACGCTTTTGAGATTTTTTCAATGAATTTGAATCTTTTCTTGCTTTTGAATCATCAAAATCTGACATTTTTTGTGAGGCGGCAGTCCTTTAGAAGTTTGATGGATGTTAATGAGACCGTAAACAATTAATTCATGCTACACGTGTTTAACTTATAAAATAGCATATAACTATTATTTAACTTACTCCATCATTTAAAAGCCCGAAAATGTTTTCGATTAAGGACTGCAGCCTTTATTGTTTTACCGTATTCTTGACTTTTTTTGCTATAGGTTACATTTTAAAACTCGAAAGAAACAACAACTTTCGAAATACATTGTCAAAAAAAGGACAAAATGAATCACAAACGGTAAAAAAAGCGAAAGCAAGAAACTAGCAAAAAACAATAATAATTTTCATCTATTTTTTTATTTATTTTTTCTTTTTGTCCGGTTTTTTTTTTGTCCACTTTTTTTTTTGTCCGTTTTCTTTTTATCCGTTTTCTTTTTGTCCGGCTTAAAAAAAAGTTTTTTTTTTGTCCGGTTTTTTTTGTCTCTTTTTTTTTTGCCCGACAGCCATTTTTTATTTAAAGATGCAAAACACAGAATAAAAAGAAAACTGCGTTAATGTTTTTTTTGCGGTGTGCCAGAACAAGAGAGAAGACTTCTTTCTTGCTTTTTTTTACTGGATAAACTTCATCTTTTTTTCTAAAAAATGAAATAAAATATAAAACTCGGCAAAGTAGTTCTTTGTTTTTTACTTTGTTTTTTCTCTCTTTGATGCTAAAGCTATTTTAAGATTATTTTTTATGCATTTTTAAAAAATGTCATCACTATGTTTTTTTTTGATTATATTTTATTTAATCTCAGTTTTATGAAATTGGCTAGAAAGATGAAAATGTATTTTTGAAGGAAATGGCCCCAAAACCAAAACAGTTTTATAAAATTAAACATCAAACTAAAAATTAATTAACATTAACACAGAAAATATCTGAGATCAATTACTACGTTTAGAATGGAGTTTTCTTATACCACTTGATTGTAGCTGTGACCCATGAAATTCAACGAAAATATAAAAGGCGTAAGAACACAGACCAAAATTAACACAAAATTTTTTTACAATAATTAATATGTTTTAAACAGAGGCCGTCCCAGTTTTCTTATACCAAATTGTTGAAACTGATCAAAAGTTTGTAAAGAAAAAAATTCTATGCAATTGAACAGCTAAACCGAAAAATGTCTAAAAACAACATCTAATTTTTGTCAAACAAACAAACTCGTTATCAGTTTTAATCATATTATGGTTATTATGTATTAGCATTGTTAAAATAAAGATTTAATTATTAGAACAATTTTGCATTTCATCACTTTCAACTAATGCAGTTTTTAAATTTTTAAAAATATATAAATTTGTAACTTTTTTTAAACTTTATTGAATGAAATGAAACCACAAGCTTAAACATGTAAAAGATATGAGATATTCGTCGTGATACAAACTTAACTACAACATATATCAACATATTTAATCAATTTAAATAATAACCTTGTGCCATTGTTAAATTAATTTTTAAAGGTGGATAAAATGACAAAAAACTTTTCAATGCGTTTTTATTCCCTTCTATCAGATTAAATAGTTATGTTTGCATGCATGTGCTAAAACGTACAGAAATGTAGTTTAAAAGTTCTAACATTTTTTATACCGGTTTGTCGGACCCAGTTTCTTTAAGTTTTAACCAAAATTTTAAACTTTTGTGATCAGTTTCAAGTATTGTTAAACATAACCTTATTTAGAAATTTGCTGCTTTTTTAATTTTAAATTTTTTAGTTTTTAATTTGACATTAAATGCCGGGCACACAAAAAAACATTTTGCTTTTAAATCATACCGTATAAATTGTGCATTTGTAAAACTGCAGTTGAAAAATTTTATAACTTTTTAGAATGCTTTTCTTGATCCAGTTTATGCATATTTCAGAAAATTTTTAAACACTTGTTTTTGATCATAAAAACATTTAATTGCACTTTGTTCCAAATAAAAACATTTATCTTTTAATTGCCACTTGACAGTTCACCCTTTTTTTGTTCTTTTGTTTGAATTTCAACATTAAAAGAACGCTTCCACTTTTACAATTTTTTTCAAAAAATACATTGCAATTTTCGTTCCCAAAAAGTCAAAAAGTTATGGTTCATTGAATTTATTGTTGTCCAAAAACAGGGGATGTGCTCAGAGGGGGTTATTTAAAAAAGTCAAGTCAAAAAAATAAAAAAAGACACAAGCGTCCGTGAAAATTTTGAAAAAAAAGAACGAAGTGTTCAAACGTTTTTTATTTTGCAGTTATAAAAAAAATGTTGTTTGATTGGTCGTCGACAAAGACGACATTTGATGGTGGTGGCGATCATCAATTGTTTGAAAAAAAGATGGGGGGATCAATTTGATGATCGATTTGTTAAAATCAAACAAGCGACACGCGATCACAACTACCTAAATAATGATGAACAGAGAAAAGTTTAGTTTTTGATTGTGTGAAAAAGTTGTTTCGAGATAGATAAAAAATGGATAAGAAACGTCCCCCAGTTAAAAAAGATTAGTGATAACAAAAGGTAGACTTTTGGCAGACTTTCTTAATGAGATTTTTGGAAGACAGATTTATTAGAGTAAATTTTTGAAATTCTTTTTTTTTGAAATTGATCAAAGAATAGTATAATGAGGTGTATGCTGGACTCAGTTTTTTAATTTGAGCTATTAAATAAAACCACCATATTCAATGATTACATCAAAGACAGTTTTTTTAAATTTTTGTATTTAGCTAAACAACTGCTGTCGCGTATGGTTACAGTGTTAGACCTACATTTATCCAAATTTTTTATGTTTAAATTTTTTTTTAAAAAGTTTAAATTAATTAATTAATTAAAAAGTTTTACATCCAGTTTTTTTGTTTAAATAAATTTCATAGAATGATTTAAGATTTTGTATTTGAACGATTTATTTATTAAATCATGTAACAGTTAAAGCAAATAAAAAAGAACCACGCAGTTTTAGCTTTCTGTTATTTTATAATAAAACTTTTAAATTTAGTTTTTTTAGAAAATAAAGTTATCCAACAAAATTTCATCTTTTAAAATAGGTTTATTAATGAACGCAAAAGTTTGGTTGGCAGTTTTTTGCTTTAAACACTTTATCCTAGTCAGCTCTACAGTATACCTTTTCATATAGTCAGTGTTAAATTTTGGAACTGTAATATTATAAAATTTTTGTATAATGAATTGGTGCAGTTTTTCCGTTATATATTACTTTTAAAATCCACGGATGCATACCATTGATGTCAGTTATCAAAAATGCCTTTAAATAAAAATCAAGTTTTTTCTTCCTCAAATTCTTACTTTTTTTATTTTTCTGCCACTTTTATTTTGTTTAAGCCAATCACTTTTTTTTGATATTTTCTCACATTTTTTTTCCATCTCACTTTTTTTCTTGCTTATACGTATAAACGTCAAAAAAATTCATATATCTTCTTTTATGTCATAATTCATCTCCAAATCTTTTTTCTTAAACTTTTTATTTTTGAGAAAGAAAAAGTTATGCAAAAAAAAAAGAAGTATGCTTGTTCTTTTTCTTTACTTTTTTTCCTTGTTCGTACTTTTTTTGATATACTCAAAACCAGCTGTTCCGGAAGTTTAAAGGCCTTCCTTGCTAAAAGAATTTCTTTTTTAATGTTGCATATTTTTTCTTGCTTTTCTTTTCTCTTTTTATTTGTCCAATACAAAGGGAAAAAGGAAATAGCCTAAGGGGTCCAAGTTGAAGAATAATGTCAACGATTTTCACTTTTTGCTTACTTGCTTTTCTTTGTTTTCGCGCAAGACAAAAAAGTATTTATTTAGAAGAAGTTGAAAGCAGTTAAAAGATGATGCTGAAGTGATAGAAAAAGAAGAGAGACTTACTTGTTTCTCTTTCTTTTTTATTTTTTTGTTAAGTGTTGTAATACCCGTGAAGATGATTGAGAAGCTTTGCTTTTCTTTCTTCTTCTCCTTTTTGATTGTGAATGAAAAATAATAAAAATGATTGTTACAATGAAAACTGAAAATCTCTTAAAACAGTATTAGTTTAAAATATTATTGTACCCTTTGTTTTAAAATTTCATGTTTTATAAAATTATGATAATTTTTATTTATGCAGTTACGTTTTTCAATGTAGGACAAGATAATTTAAAGTTTAAGTGATTTTTAGAAAAGTAAAAAGTTTAGATTTTAAAACACAATCATTCAAACATAACTGTGAACAGGTTAATTATTATACTTTGACTTGGAAAAATGTTTTTAGTTTTTTATGAATTTTGCACAAATTTTATATCTTGACAGTTATTAACAAAATTTAATAGGCCCATTGACCCACTTTCTTGTCAGTTTATGAAATTGTTACATTAAAACAGTAACAATAGCGATCTTTTGTTTTGTTTTGGTTTAGATAATTAATCTGTTACTTCAACCAAAAAGTTTTACTTTAAACATTTTAGTTTTAATATTTTTGTTATTTTTAAATAATAAACATTTGAAAAATCGGATTTAAAAGTTCTTAGACAGAACAATATCCATGTACTTTTACTAATTACTTCTTTTAATTTCAGTTTTTAAAATAAAATTTGAAAGTTTGTTTTTTAATTTAGCAATGATGTTATTTTGCAGTTTTACATAAATTTTTACATAGTAATTTAAAAAGTATTTCAAAAGTTGAAGCTATCAAAAAGTGGAATAAAGGTGCAGATCAGTTTTTTAAAATGTTTAATTTATTTATATCAGTTATTAAATGTTTTTTTCCCTCTGTATTATCACTAAATTCCATTAAGGCCTTTTATTACTTTTAAAAGTTATTATATATATAAAATCTAAGATCACCATTATCGTCATCCCCTTATCCAGTTCTTTCTTTTAAATGATCATTTTTGAACACTTTTTTGTATTCCTTTTTCTTCCCTTTATTTGCAAATACAATATTTATCCCTTTCCTTTTACAATTTTCTTTCCATCTATTGAATTTTCCTAATTGACTGTGAATGAAAAAGACCCGAGTGTAAATAAATAATAATAATATCAAAGATATCCTTTCCTTCTTCTTTCGTCCACTTTCCTTCATCTTTCTCTTTTGATGGGATAAAGGAAGTTAGTTATAACTTTTTTGAAGTTTTATTTATTTTCATTCATATTTTTTTTCCTTTCCTTTTTATCAAAGTTAAGTGTTGAGTTCTTTGTGAGATGATGTTGATTGAAAAATAAACAATTTATTTACTTTTGAGGAGGAGGAGGTGGCGTTGTTAGTTTGTTGGATGGATGGGGAAAGTTGAAATGTTGCCTTAGGGGTTGTTCTTGGTTGAAGAAAGTTTTAGCTTGAGCAAGATTTAAAAAATTAAAAAGCTACAAAATCCACTGCAGTTTCTTGTTTTTATTTTTTTTGTAATTTTCGTAAACATTAATTGTAAGATATATTTGAGTACAAGATTCATCACACCCTTAGGGTAAGTTTAACTTAATATAATAGCAATTTTTAAGATATTTTTAAGTGCTTATAAACTTCGTTTTTAAATGTGTTTTCAGTTTTTTATTATAAGATTCGAAAAAATATTCGTAGCTTTTAAAGAATGATATATAGAAAATGGCTCAGTTTTTTTATAATTTTTGTTTATAGTTTTTGCAGTACAATTAGTTACAAAATTTAATAATATCTCGTAAATTCAACTTCATTTCATTCAGTTTATTTTAGCTTAAAAAAGTGAAGTTCAATTAAATGATCAAATTTTTTTGAAGTTTGCTACAAATTATATCAGTTACTTAAGAAAATAATTTTAATGAATTTTCGTATCATCTGTCACAACACAATAGTTCAAACCTTCTTTCCATTTATTTTTAGTCTTTTTTTGTTTCTTTTTCTATCTGTTTTTCGGGTTTTTTCGTTACGCTTTTTTTCTGGCAACAACAAAAACGATTCTCATGAGAGTCCTTATTTGTAGATTTTTTTGCCCAAAAGCTTTTTGAGTTTTGAGACTCATCATTTTTTTTTCTCTTTTTCGCTCCTTCTTCAACATTGTCAGTTCAGTTCTTCTTCTTTTTTGGAAGAAAAAAAAGAACTAAAAAAGCAAAAAAAGTAACAGAAAAAAATGTGGTTTTAAAAGGGTTTGTTTGTTTTCTTTTAGTTTTTTTTAAAAACAACATTTTTATTCTCCTTTTTTCCAGAATTGTAGTTTTTAATTTTGCTTATTTTGACTTTAAAATTGATTAGTAACTGTGATAATTGCCTCAAAATTTATAAATGCCAAACATGTGTATGGCCAGTTTTATAATATTCAGTTTTTCATAATATTTCATTGTAATTTTTAATTTAGAACATTAGTTATTTAGAATATATAATAAAACTTATATTTACCTAAAATAATAGCACTACGTTGTCGACTCAGTTTTTATTAATTTTACTATAAATACTCGTTTTAAATTTTTTAAAGCTTTTTCAATACCCGCTTTTATTTGTCAGTTTTTTCTAATAAACACGCGATGTTCGGTTTTTTATAATTTAATTGCAATTTTGGCAGATGTTCAAATTTATTTCCGAAACACCAAAACTTCAATCAGTTTTAGCCTATTAATTCAAATAGGGAATACTTTTTCCAGATGTTTTTTAATCTATCATAAAAAGTTTTTTATATTCAGCTTTTAGTTTTGTTTTTTTAAACTCCTGGCATTGTTAAAGTTTTTATAACCTTTGTCCAAGTTATCTAAAATACTAGTTTTTCGACATTTATACAATCGATTTTTAAAATGTAGAACATCAACAACCAATCAGTTATTTAATCATTGGAATCATGACTTTGAATTTTTGAATAAAAAATTGAATTAATTCAGTCAAAAACTGATACAAATCAGGGTGGAACTTTTTAATCTGTGACCTATTTATGAAAAAATGTTAGTTACTTTTTGGTGTATTATCAAAACACGCGTTTTTGTGAACATATGATTATTATGATTTATCAGTGGATAACAGTTGCGAATTCATAATTTTTGACAGTTTTGCTAAAATTAGTTCTTTGAACAATTACTTTCCAGTGAATGATTAATATTTAGTTTCTATAAATGATATTCTTATCGGTCAGTTTTTTGTAATTTTTTGTATTTATTTATAGAATACAGTAACCTTACCCTCTTTCCAAATTACCAGTTTAAATATCCCATTTCACCACACCCATTTCTACCTTATTTTTTTCTGTAACAATTTTTTTACCAGATTTATTTACTCATGGAAAATCAACACCCGTTTCCCATTTACTTTTTTTTTCGTTCTAACTTTTTCATGCAATTTTTTCTTTGATTATTTGAAACCGCTTTCAAGATCCTTTTTTTGTTATATTTGAAGAGGGTTTTGTTTGGTTGGAAGCAAGCAAAAAAAGAGCAAATCTTTCAAATACTTTTTTTCAATTTTATTATTTCTAATAAGCTTTTTTAAAAAAGCGGACCTCCGCAAGATATTTTCTTTTGAAAAAGAAGAAGAATGACCGGTTGAAAAAAACGAGAAAATTTGAACTTTTTAATTGTAAAAGCTTAAGTCAATTCTTTTATGCTATTTTGAAAAGAGTTAAGAAGGAGCAATTAAAAAGGTAAAAAAAGAGTTATATTTTTTTTGTTTGTGTGTGAATTCAATTGAATTCAATTGATGGAAGAACATAAAATGGAAGATGACAGTTTTTAAAAATTGTCAAAAATTATAATTTTTTGGAAATCGTTGGAAAAACTTTTTCAGTTTATAATTGTTATGCCCTCTAAAAAGAGCGGTTACGGTATTGCAGTTTTCACAAAAATGAAAAGTGTTTAAATTTTTTTTAAAGTTTTTGTAGATTCAAAAGTGTATCAAATTTCTCTCTGAAATGGCAGTTTGTAATCTTGTGTTCTTGTAGGTTATATTTCAGTTTATAGGTAAAAAAAAGTTGTTTTGTTGCTTTTAAAGTTTTTGCAAATGATAATTTGATAAGTTTTTTAAAAGTGTTTCAAAATAAACTACCATGAAGAAGATACGCAGTTTATAATTTTGTGTTCTTTTAATAAATATCATTTAGAGATGACAATCTTAATATCTGAATGAGAATTTACTCAACCAGTTTTAACTTTTAAAAATTTTTCTGTTGAACCACATCAATTCAGGTTCTATCCAAAATGTTTAATTTAGAAGTTTCAACTATGACCAACAACAGTTTGGCTTATATTTACATAATTTTTGATCATATGTTTTGCTTAAATTGTTGCAAATCTGATACCCTCCCTCAGTTTTTTTTCAAAATTGTCTTGAAGTGAAATAAAACATTTTTGCACCTTTTAATTTAAATTTGAGTTCAGAAATTCAGAAATTTACTATTTACTGTTTCCAGTTTTGGAATTATGAGCAACTTTTTGTACTACATAGATAAGTTTTTTCAGTGCTCCTTTTTTGCATTATTTCGTTATACTTTGCTTTTTTTAAATTGTCAACACCCTTTTTTCCCGTTTAAAACTTTTTCTGCTATTTTTTTATGCTGCTGCGTCAAATATCTCAGTCTGTTGCCATCTTGCATCTTCACATTTTCTTCTTTTTTGTCTCGTTTTTTTGTTGCAAAAATTAAACATCTTTTTTTGTTCTTTGTTGATTTTTTGGTTTTTTTACTCACATACTTACTCCTTTATTTTTATGACATTATTTGCTTACTTACTTCTCCACTTTCGTCTTAACCCCCGTATTTGCAATAGTAATCCCATTATTCAATAACAAAAAACAAAAATTAAATATGTGGGGGTAATCGTGTATATTTATATATTTACAAAAAACTTTTTTTAGAAGCAATAATCTGCACTTTTTTATAGCTTTATAATTTCCTTTAAATACAATTTTCTTTTTCCTGTTGTTGCCTTTTTCTCTCAAATAAAAAGTTTATGAAATCTCTGAAAAAATATTGAAAAGGAAAAAAGTAATAAAAAATGTAAGTTTTTTGCCAAAACTTTTTCTTGCTTTTTGTACTTTTTTGAGGCAAACTTTCTCTGCTTTTTCTCCCCTGTCTGAGGTTTTGATATAAAAAATATAAAATATTTAAATAATAATTAATAATAATTTATTTATTCATGTCCTAACACATGATGATTAAATAATAAACAAACAAACAAATGAAATAAATATAAGAACAAGTCTAGAAATAATACAAGTTAAATTAAAATAAAACAATGAACAACTCAAACTAAAACTAAAGAAAAGAAAAGAAAAAATTTTAAAGAAGAAAAAAAAGCTGGCACAAATTTTTTATATTTCTCTTATAAGCATCAGGTTTCGTTTTATGCCTTTTTTTGCTTGTTTTCGTTTTCCTTTTTACGTGTTCATTTTTTTTATGTTCTCTCTTTCTCCCATCATTGTCTCCGTTCTTTTAAAAGCAGCAGCAGCTGCTGTAGCCTTTTTTTAATGATGAACCATTGAAGCTTTTCTCACACAAACTCTTTCAATGGCTGCTTTTTATTGAAAAATTGAAAAAAAAGATACAAAATAAATTGTTAAAACGTTCAAATGTGAATAAGAAAAGTGAATAATAACAACAACTAAAAATATAATGATTAAATTTTATGTTTTTATAGAGTTCGATCAAAAAATTGTTGCTATTTGAGAAAGAATTTTTTTCCTGATACAGTTTTAATATTGAAGAAATTTAAAACATTTTTGCACGTCTTGAAAAGTTTTTCTAAAGTCATATTCTATTTTCTATTAGCTGATTAATTTTCGCTGAAAATGACATTCTTGTAGCAGTTAATTGTCTTAATTATGATAAACAAACTTTTGTTTTAGAAGTATTTAGAAATTTATACGAAAAGGTATCTTTCAGTTTTTAAAGTACTGTAGAAATTAGCTTTGAAGTTTTTTGATTCAGTATTAAAACATTTTTCAACAGTTTTTTTAAAACCATTTCAAAATTTATAACTACCACATTCAG
The DNA here is from genome assembly GCA_024447195.1 of Panagrolaimus sp. LJ2414. NCBI lineage: Eukaryota > Metazoa > Nematoda > Chromadorea > Rhabditida > Panagrolaimidae > Panagrolaimus > Panagrolaimus sp. LJ2414. The sequence continues at coordinate 208,290 of JAMRXY010000281.1, read as the reverse complement.
CTGTCATGGCAGTTTATTAAAATTTTCCAATTCATTACTATCTTAGAACCCTACATGTCAACTGCAACATTTGATGAAAAGTCTCAGATTTTGTTACAGTATTTTAAATTTTACTCACAAACTAATTTTTCAGTTTTCTATTACTCAGTGTTACGAGCTGCTAATTTTTCCCCCAATTTTTTTCCATTTTCCACTTTTAGTCCCCAAAAATTTTTTCAATGTTTAAACTACTTTTCTCTAATTTCCTTTCAAAGGTCAAAAAAATGTCTCTCTCGTCTTCTTTTTTGGTGCCAAATGTTTCCATTATGCAAAAAAAGAATCTTCTTTTACGTTACATTTTTTGCAGAAAAATAGATACTTTAGTTTATTACGCTTTTTTCTGATTGTTTACATTAAAACGCGACGTCATTCCGAGACTTTTAAACGAAACTTTTGACCTTTTGTTTTAAACAATTTTTTGGACGATACAGTTTTTTAGGGTTAAAAAATTATGCAATATTTTATTGCCATTACTTTTATTATTTTCGCTATTTTATCGTTAATTTGTTCTTCGGAAGCGATAAAATGTTTTGAATGCTTTGATACCGGGCCAACAAATAAAGAATGCACAAAAGAAAAATCGTGCACCGGTGCAGCATGCTTAATTTGTAAGTTTTTCATCGAATCCAGTTTATTTTTAAAAAAATTTTTAAATTTAGTTGAAGATGCAAATAATGTCACTTCAAGTGCATTCTGTTTGCTAACAACAGAGCATGTTGCATTGAATAAAGTTTCACCAGGTTGCTGGCTTGAACCAGATGGAAAAAGCAAGCACTGTGTTTGCTTCACAGAATTTTGCAATAAACTTCGAGATAAAACTCAACCAGAAGAAAGTAATGGTATGTTAATTAAGTTTCAAACAATTAGGCCTTAGGCTACCTGATACAGTTAATCACAGAAACTCTTTTCACTTTAAATTTGCTTTTATTAAGATCTCGAAAAGAAACGCAAGTTCACAGTTTTTAAATTTTATTCAACTTTTTTTCATAATTTAAAGAAGACGGCTTTCAAACTTTTTAAATTTAACAAAAAATTCTTTATAAAACAGTATAATTATTATAATATCTTGTGATTATTTTTTGTCACTAATATTGACCTAAAGTTTTTTTTATATTAACATTTCATCTTTTAAAATATGCCTTAAGCCAACGCAGTTTATCTTCCTATTAATTTAATTCAAAGATTTGTAAAGTGAAATTAAAATTAATATTAACCAAAAAATATTTTAAAGACAAATACAACATTCTATCCAGTTATTATTAGTTCTATTTGTTTAAACTCGTTTGCAGTTTAAGATTGTAGAAGGTTTTCCAAATCATAAATTTTAGATGGTCCATTAGCTTCTCCGCTTCGAGATCTTGGCATGCTTAAACATAATCCATTCCTGGATTATGAATATATTGATCCTGAAGATAAAGGTGAAGATCGATTACATGCTCGTCCAGCTCCAACCAATATAATGTTCCCTTCTGCCCTTGAAGAAGATTCAAAAGTTGCAGGACATTCTGCTTCTGATGAACAAGGTATAAATCTTAAACGTCTTGACTCAGTTAAAAATCCTCAAATAAGTTACAGATCTTGTACCAATCGATTTTGAAGAATATCAAAATTTCGAAGATACCGGAAAATTAGATTCCAAATTAGCTTCCTCTGCTCCAGCAATCCTTCTTCAAAGATTTCTACCTTTTATTTTTGTTTCAATTTTCTTTTTAGTTTTTAGATTTTAATTAAAAAGCAAAAGTTTTTTTAAAAAGAATGTTTGTAAAAATAGTTTGTGTATACTGTATAATCGGGTTCTATTTTGATTATTATTTGTCGTGTATGATTTTTTTTAAAAAGAAAGTTATCATATAACCCCTTCCTTGAGCTTTTTTTAAATCAGCTTTTAATCAATTATTTTTAGTTATTATTAATATTTTTATGCACTGAAAAAAGATACATTTTCTGTTAAATCAAAACTTAATAACTTGTATAATTTCTACTTTTTTTAAATATACGTGTAAGCTAATAAATATAAAAAATAAATTTATTTCTGATTGAGCACGAATAAACATTGGTAATAAACAGAAAATTATCAATATTAAACAACTTTTGTGTTGTAAAAAATTTTTGAAATCGAAAAAAGTTTAATTTTAACAGTTAATGACGTTCAGTTTTTACAAAATTTTAAATTCAAAATGCATAGCTAATCGCTATTGATTTTATGTACAGTTTTTAAATTTTTAGGTAAGTTTGCGATAGCTGGGCATGCCATTTTAAATTTGGTTGAAGTATTAATTGAAAATTTATGATATTTGTTGTTGGAATTAATGTTTTTTTCCTAAAGTTCAGTGTATTTTTAAACTCTTGTAACATCTTATGAGTTAAAATTAATTTAAAATTTAAGTTTTTTAAACAGTTCTTATAAAAATTCAAGGTAATGTCCAGTTTTGTTTTTCATAAATTAAATGCATTATAAATTTGCATAATTGAAACTACTTGTTCTTGCGGAGAAAGTGACGTTGAATTAACTTTTTCCTAATCTTCACACAACTTTATTTGAAAAGGTTTTATAGTTCTTGGTGTCACAACTTGGCATACAAGAAAAAAATACCATTCATAAATCTTACTTTTCCTTTTCTTTTCTCTTTTTATTTGTCCAATACAAAGGGGGAAAGGAAATAGCCTAAGGGGTCCAAGTTGAAGAATAATGTCAACGATTTTCACTTTTTGCTTACTTGCTTTTCTTTGTTTTCGTGCAAGACAAAAAAAGTATTTATTTGCTTCTAGCAGTTGAAAAAAGAGTAGTTAAAAGATGATGAAGAAGTGATAGAAAAAGAGGGGAGACTTACTTGTTTCTCTCTCTCTTTTATTTTTTTGTTAAGTGTTGTAATACCCGTGAAGATGATTGAGAAGCTTTGCTTTTCTTTCTTCTTCTCCTTTTTGATTGTGAATGAAGACTTGTAATAATAATGGTTTTTGTTGCTGCTGAAAGGGGAAAACTTCTAAAAATCAGTTTAAAACATTGCAGTAAATTTAATCTGTTTTTGTTACTCCATCACATCGAAACGAAGGCCAAATTTTGTGAGACATTTTGGCATTCGTTTTTTAAAATTCTCTCGACAAAAAAGGTCAATTTCTCGAGGACAAACACTTTGCCAAGCGTCTCACAAAATTGTGCTTTTTCTTTGAAAAAAATTCGATGTGCTATATTAGTTTTTTTTTATTTTTTATATATGTAATATATTTTAAATACAGTTTTATTTCGAAAAATTTAGATAAGTTAAAATATTTATCACGAAAAATTGAAATATTATTGATTTTTTAAAAAAAGGTTAAGCTTTGTTTTTATAACAAACACGATTAACTTGTTGCTCAGTTTTTTTAAAATAATTTTTGGTTTCAGCAGAACAGTTAGTAACAAAATTATATTTCATGCCCAGGTTAAATTATTCAAATTATTTTTGCTTAAAAAGCTAGGTTACAACCATAAAAGTAGTCACCGTTTTTTGGCTTCGGTCAAATGTTTCAAATGTATGGGAAAGCTATACCAATTTTTTCCTATAAATACTTTAAACTTTAATTTATTTCATAACAAGCGATGTTCTAAAGCAACGTTCAGTTTTTTTAAAACATTTTGTTAAACGAGGAGACCGACGACGGATAAATTTTCGTCCCTTTCATTCATTGGAGGCCCCGACACGAAAATAATAAAAATTACAAATCGTAGCATGCTGATGATATATTTTTTCATAACTATTTTTTCTGATTCCAAAAATTGTTGGACAGACAGAATTCAATATTCAATATGCCATTTTTGGCACTTTTTGAGTGCTGTTGTCTTAGCCAGAAAATAGTTAATAAGCAATTTTGTAGTTCATACTAAAGTTTTGAGTGGGTGAAATAATAACCCGCATTTTTGAAAATTCTCCCTCTCCCCCGCCCTTACCTCTCGAAAATCCCCTTTTTTACCCTTTTGTAAAACTACATCAAAAAAAGAAGTATTCTAATCAACGAATAAAACAACAAAATAAAGAATCAAAATTTTTATTTATTTTCACAATTACAACAAATATTACAATAAAAACAATAAAAGAAAAGAGAGAGAAAAGAGATTGAAGAGCAATCAGTTGATTCACAATCAGAAGTTGAACAAGGTTTTCGATGATTGAAGCTAAAAAGGGCAGGGAAAAGAAGAAGAGGGATCGATGATGAAAGAATGGGTCAATCAACAGAAGGAATTGTGATGGTAATGGAAAAAAGGTTTTTGCAATGAGCCTCGTATTCACAAATAACATACACCAATTTAAAAAAACTGATGCAGTTATCGCAAGGGAGAACCTGATTCCGGACCCTAAGCCGCAAGCACGGTTCTTTGTGCTTGAAAGAATCAGTCCACTGTGACGTTGGTATTCATCGCTACTAACCTTTTTCCAAACCAAACACAATAGCCAACTGCTAATTTAGCATTACAGTCAATCATCGAAAAAAAAGGGGGAGACAAAAAGGGTCAAAAAAACTTATCTGAGCAGCCACCAGAAGTTGATGTAGCACGAGATTGAATTCGACGAGCTGGACCAGTTACCATAGAATCAATACCACGAGCACCAGGAGTATCAGAGCCAAGTTGATGAAGAGAGAGCAGAGAGCAGCTGAAGCAGAAGAAGTTGAGAGCCAAGAATGATGAGTTTGTTGCAGCATTCACAAGTATTTATACAAAATTCATAGTAAGAAATAGAATGAACTATTAGACTCATTTTCACATGCATAAATTTGCATATTCCCACAGAAACGATAATATTCATTCAAAAGTATGGGAAAACACCAAAAAATATGAATGAATTCTTCTAATTTTCCCATACAAAAAATCTGCATATTCCCACATGAACAATGACATTTTTCAATTCAAAAAAGGAAAAAATTGGAATGAAGTTGACGAGTTTTCACATATTAAAATTTGCATAAATAAACTTTCCACGTTTTTTGAAATGCGTTTCTTCCGTTCTAAACGACCAGAACAAAAATTTTGACTCAAAAGTTTTTATTCCATCATAAAACTTGTTACTACTTTTTAGCAAAACATGAGCAAAAACAAATCTCATAAGACCAAAATTAGAAAAATATTAGCAGATTCTATGTCCTCCCCTTCTTTGCAAGAAGAAATAGTGAAAACCCTCGAATTTGAAATTTTTTGAAAAAAAAATCAAAAAAAACTTCACACTAATCATCGAACTTTTATATTTCTTCGTGCATATGTTGGTTGGTGGAGAAATTGTCCAATTAATTATGCCGGAATCAGATTCACAACTGTAGCAATTGACAAAACGCAAAAGCAGTTTTCAAATTGGATTAATAAATTAGAAAAATATGAATCCTGGTGGACATCATTTTTTACAATACGTCTTCCCCGTATAAATCTATAATTGTCATGCTCGTCCAGCTCCAACCAATATAATGTTCCCTTCTGCCCTTGAAAAAGATTCAAAAGTTGCCGGGCATTCTGCTTCTGATGAACAAGGTATTGTTTTCAGTTATAATAACCTTTAAAATAATTATAGATATTGCATTCAATGTATGTACTGTATAATCGGGTTCAATTTTGATTATTATTTGTTGTGTATGATATTTTTTTAAAAAGAAAGTTATCATATACCCCTTCCTTGAGCTTTTTTTAAATCAGCTTTTTATCAATTATTATTTTTAGTTATTATTAATATTTTTTATGCAGTGAAGATACATTTTCTGTTAAATCAAAACTTAATAACTTGTATAATTTCTACTTTTTTAAAATATATGTGTAAGCTATTAATTTTTTTAATGGCAAATGATGACGTCATGGCAATTTTCTCAAAATTTAAGATTCAAAATGTCCAACAATGTTATAATAACAAAACCAGTTTTTAGGCTTTAAGTTTTGTTAAATATTCAGTTTTAGCAATGATAGCTATTAACCTTGATTAAAATTTATTTTTGTTGTAAAGCTATTTCAAAGCCACTAATTGATTACATACATGATTTAGTGATTTTTATACGTCACTTCAAAATTTAAGTTTTTGTGAAACTTTAACCAAAAAATGTTGGGATAACCACAACACTACAAAAGAAAAACCGATCCAGTTAATTTTTCGTTCAATTGTCGATAGTTTTCATTTAGTTATTCATTTCTACAATAATTTCTTATACTAGACGAGTATATGGGCAAAAGATGGTGGCTGAACTCCATCAGAAGTTGGGGATGTTTACGGTCAAAATGGTATCAGTTTTTTTAAAGATAAAGAAACTACTTTAAAACACAGTTTTAAAAGTTATATTTTTATTTTATTTTTAAATTTAAAAGCAAACAAATGTTTAAAACAGCTAAAAAAGAAGGTTTACAGTTTTGTCATACATAAATTTGAAATCTTGAATATTTCAAACACTTGTTTTTTCCTCTCATGTGATCTCGAAATTCGAGACTCGAATCCAGTTTATCCTAACAAACTTTATCAAAAAGATTTTGATAGCCCCTTATTCGATTGTAACATAAAAAATACTATGATACTTTTATTTTATTAAATTTTCAGAACTAAAATTATTAAATTTTCTTTATTATTTTTGTGCCAGTTGAAATGTGCTATTCGATGTCAGTTTTTTTGTTATAGAATTTAAAAAAAAACAAATATTTATTCACTTTTACAAAAACTTTTTTTGAGCAAAATATTGCTTACATTCAAACTTTTACAGTACCATTTAATAAAAGCTAAAAATTAATGATGTCAAAGAAAAATATTACAAACAAAAAAGCAGCTGGCAAATTTTGGGGGTTTTAAAAAAAGTATTATTGCACTTTGAAATTTTAGAGCCTTTTTCAACAGTTTTTTTTAGATTGGGCTAACTGCCAAAGGTTGAAGAGGTCTTACACCTGCGGAGGAAGGAGCATAAAATTGTTGTTGTTGTTGTTGTTGCTGTTGACGTTGTTGTTCTTGAGAATTGAAAAATTGTTGTTGTTGGCGTTGTTGCTGTTGTTGGGGATTAATGCCATAGATGGATTGATAGGGATTTGGGGATTGAAGAAGTCGTTGTGGAGCTCTAGCTGGAACTGGAAGTGGATTACGGTAGCCATGGGAATTAACAGCATCAGCCCAGAAGCATTGTTTCATTTCTTCAAATTTGTCAAGGCATGGCAAAAATGTTAAATCAAGTTGGGTACGGTTTCGGGGTTCCTGAAAAATACGATATCAGTTTTATAATCAATGTTTAAAACTATCTCCGTTTTTGAAATTTAAAAATTAATTACTTACTTCATCACAGAAAAGGAAGCATCGAGGGCCAGCTTCAGTTGAGCCAACGCCATTTCGTCCACAGCAGGTACGATGATCTTGGCCTCGGGTAGCACAGAAGTGTAAAGCAGAAGCAGCTTCAATGGGGCAAGCATCAAGGCGAAGGAACATTGATCGAAGCTAAAAGTTTTAAAATTCAGTTAAAATCGTTCATAAGAAAGCTCAGTTTACCGAAGCAGCTGTGTAACTTCTGAAGTTACATTTACTTAAACATGCACCAGGAAGTTCACGATCTTGGCAGCATTGAAGGAATTCTTCATCAGGATTCTAAAAACAAAAAATACTTTAATGATTCTACACAAGATGACAGTTTAACTTACACGTGGTTCACTTCGATCTTCAAGGGATACAGTTTTGGCACCCTTTGCTCGGGCACAATATCTGCCACATTGCATTCCACAACCTCCACCGCAACCGCCTAATCCCAAGCAAGCTGCAGCAACTTGAAGGCAAATCGCAAAAACAAAAACTTTAACAAACATGTTTGAACCAGAACCAACAAAAACTGACCAAAACTCATCTATTTCTTTGATCTTATATATCCCTCTACCTCTTCACAAAATCCTTACAACAGGTTTTTTGTATAAAATATATTATATCCTCTGGCAATTTGCCCTTCTTCTTCATTGCTGTTGCTGTTGTTGCTGCTGCTGCCCCACCTCCATCATCATCATCATCTTTAGGGACATTGAAAATCTCTCATCTCTTTTTTTACAATGTCCGGTATCGATATGAACGATGTAAACACTTTGATCCTCTCTTTATCCCTCCTTTCATCTATATCCATATCCATTTTTTTGAATATCCTTCTCTCTTACAATTTTTTTCAAGTGGCAATTTTTTTAAAAGGATATGAGAAAAAAGAAGAAGAAATTGTTTCAATCATTTTACGTTTTTGCGTGCATCTTTTTTTTTGATCCTCTCTCTCACATTCACTTCGAACCAGCTTTTTTTCAATGTCCAGGGAAAACGAGTGACCATTACAAAAAAAAGAAAAAGATATATAATAAATTGGAAAAAAATATATAATATAAAAAAACTTGTCCGGTTTAAAATCGTTTTTTTTTCTGATGCAGAAAATTTATTCCACTGAATCAAAGCAAGAAAAAGAAAAAGAAGAAGAATTGTGTTTTTCACATTCAACATTTTCAAACTTTTTTTAATTGAAATTTTCAAAAAAATACAAAAAAAAATTTGTCGATAGAAAAAAAATTTATTTATTGCTTTGTAAATTGGAACAAATATTTTTTCAGTTTTATTAACATTAATTTGAAATTTATCTGTGTCATGGGATAATTGAGTGCATAAATATAAATTAATTGAATTTCTCAAACATTAAATACTCCTCAGTTTTTATTGAAAATAAAAAAAAAATTTGAATATTTGTTTAAAAAAGATATTAGAAGAGTTATAGATCTCAAAATCAATCAGTTTTTTGAAAAATTAGTTCAGAATCCCCAAATGATTCTTCTTCAATTTTCATATTGTGTAAGCTTTTCCATCATTTATGGTTTAAATTAAACAAATTTAAACATGGAAAAATACATAATTTGGTTATTCAATTGTTCAGTTTCTGATTAAATGTACAATATTTTAGATTTTTGTAAGGAAAATAACTTTAAATTAAATCAAATCATGCTTTTTGGAATAATTTTTAAAGTCTTATAAACAAAAGTCCCAATTTATTGCCAACAGTTAACAAAGAATTTTTTAAAACAATTTTATGAAAATAATGAAATTCGAGTTGTAGCACTACTTGTGGAATGAAAAAGATAATTTAGCGAAGATAAAAATCATAAATTCTTTGCAAAAAAAAAACAGTTCCGCTCAGTTATAGCATCAAAATCAGTTTAATGAAATATCCTTGATAAAAACCCTTAATAAAATTGATAACTTTATTAACTTTAATTTATTACGAAACATGAAATAAGTGGACAGTGTTTACGATTAAATTTGATAATTTAGATTTGTTAAAAAATAATTTGCGAAAAAGAAGACATTCTAAAGCGCTTCCTCATTGTTTCATTGCCAGAGCATGTATGTAGTAGTTTTATTGTCATCGGATAAACGTTCATTAATCCTTTCAAAAACTAGAAGTACAAATCTCGTACATGTGATGATGATTCGGTATGTAACAATAGTGACCATCACCGAAACTGGTCATTTTTTTGTAAATAATCAAAACTAGTTTTTTATAAAACGAATTCACTTCACTGCCGCAGTTTTTAACAAAAATTCTTTTATTACTTTATCAATGATAAATTATCATAAATTACAGATAGAAATACATATTTTATAGGTGAAGGGGAGGTACAAAAATACATAAAATAAATTAGGGATATTGATTTCAACGAACACAGTTAAATAAAATACAAAAAAGTAAAAAACGAGAAATAAAAATTTTTTTTAATATAAACCGCATCCTTGAAGATTGGCTTGAATAATCATATCAATGACACTGTCAAGAATCATTTGAACTTGATTTGTATCAGTTGCACATGTTTGATGCATACTAAAAAAAGAAAGTAGAGAGGGAGGTAAAATTAAATTTCTCAAAGATTACAAGAGGGCTCAGTTTAGAAAAATTTTAAATATTAGTTAGGTTTAATGTTATTGTTGAACTATAAAAATAAAAGAAAAAACCGCCATACAATGCAGTTTATGATTTTAAAATAAATTTTTTTGCGAAAATGGGAAAAGAAAAAAAGTTTGTGGAAACGAACAACGTCTTGCGTTTATTTCCAGCATTTGTGCATTAGTTTAACGTTTAGTTCTCCAAAAGAAAACGTCAATTTAAGCTTAACTTTTTCTGCCTCCTGCGAACCCAGTTTTAAAAAAGACAAAAAAAATGTCATCAGTTTGCAAAAAAAATTCTTTAAAGTTGATCAATTCAACATTTTTAAAAGTGACACAAATATTTTAGTTTTTTTAATTTGGAAAGATATTTATGCAGTGTAAACAAAAATTATAAAATTTTTCTTTTTTTAAAACCATTTCGTGATGTCAAATGGTTATAACAGTTTAAACAATTAAATTTTTTAAGGGTTCTTGTCAAACAGTTTTTAAATTGACACCATTCATTTAACTTTTTTTTAAACAATTTTCGTCACCGCTGTTTAACAGTTTCAATAAAAATTTTAAAATTACTTACTAAATAGTTTTATCAGGATTTGCATTAAGATTTTCAAACTTTTCTTCAATATATTTTACTTGTTCATCATAGGTATTTGAGCCTTTATATTCAGGGAATGCAATTTTAATTGAAGTTTTCTTAATCTTTTCCATAAATAAATCCTTTTTATTCAAGAATAAAATCATTGAAGTATTTATGAACCATCGGCTATTACAAATTGATTCAAAAAGTCTCATAGATTCAACCATACGATTCTGAAAAGATTAAATTGAAAAAGATGACAGTTAATTTATTAAAGTTTATTTATGAGACTGACAATGACAATGCACCACAGTTTATAATTTTGTAATTTAAATGAAATTTTGCGCAAATAAATGCTTTTTACATAAGATTTCACATAAATAAATTATTTCCTGTCAGTTTTTGTTAATAAGAAAAGCTTCAAAGAAACAGTTTTTTAAATACTTCAACTTTTTTAGATTTAAATTAAATAATTTAATTCATTTTTAACACATAAAAATACAAAAGATAACTTACTGTTGATTCATCTTCAAACAACACTTGATCATATTCACTGAGAGCTGCAATGAAAATCTAAAAATAAGATTGTATTCATCGGGATGGTTCTTTTGGCCGCAGTTTTTTATATTTAATTTTATAAGTTTAATTTTTTTTGATAATGCATTTTAATCAAGTATAAAACAGTTTTTAAGATTGAAAATAATTTTTTAAAAAAGCCATAACTGTAAAGTGGAAGAATTCCACGACAGTTTTTTTAGAGGTTTTAATAGTTCATAAACTTTTTCCTCTTCCAGTTATATAAAAACATCATTTTTCAATGTTTATTTAGTTTAAACTTTAATAAATTAGAAACTTTTAAGAAAATGTTTTTCAAAAATTATGTAAATGTCAAATTGTATCAACGTTTTTAGATCTATTGAATCAAAAAAAAAGCAGACACAGTTTTTACTGCATTTTGTTTTTAAAAGATGTATATCAGTTTACCAAGATTTTCTAATCAAAGATGCTACCGTAATTTTTTTCTCCAGTTTATACATCCCCACCTTCTTCCTGAAAAACTTACAATTGCATTAACATCTTCAAAACAGTGGATCCATTTTTTTCTTTCACTTCTTTGTCCACCAACATCGAAAACTCTAAAATTGTTAATGATTTATGGTGCTCAGTTTAATTAATTTTTTTGCTTGTTTACCTGAAGTCAACATTCTTCATTTTAAATTTAACTTCAACAATTCCAGTCGTTTTAATTCTGCTTAACAAAATATCTTGTTCTGTTGGTTTATAGTCAGGTGAAGCAATTCTTTCAACATTTTCCAAGAAACTAAAAAATATAACATTTGTTTACAAAAAAAATTTAAATAAATTATAAAAATTTTTAAAAGTACGGCTGTAAAAAATTCAATGATTTTTGGTTTTTATATCTTGTCTTGTTTTGGCTACGCTTTTTGGCTTTTAGTTTTTGTGATGACTTTAAATTTTTTGAAGGACCTATTTTTATGCCTTTGAGCTTTATAAAAAAATATTACAGTTGGAGTTACTGAAGATTCACAGTTTTTAAGAAATAGTTTTCACATCAAAAATGACTTATAGCCCAACAATTATCTTAAAATTTTTCGACTTGCGCAACAGTTTTTTTGCTTTTAAATTACCATTTTAACCTGTTTTTTTGCATTGAAAAGTGCCCTACATTCCCAGCATGCCAGTTTATAACCATCAAAAATCTGCCATTACTTTTTCAAGTTTTTAATTTAATTTTCCCAAAAAACATTGCAAAATTCACTTCCTATTCTCACAACCTTTAACGCATTCTCTGACCTGGCTACGTTTTTTGGCATTTAATTTTTCTGATTTTCTTTAGTTTTTTCACCTATTTTTTTAAGATATGACTTTATAGAATATTATCACAGTTTTTTTACTAAAATTTACAGTTTTTAAGTAACAGTTTTTGCATCGAAAATGGCCAATAGTAATAATAATAGTTTAGTTTTTTTAAATTAGCCGACCTTGCCAGGAAACAGTTTAATTTTTTTGAAATTTTGGAAAATCAACATATTCGCTGCAGTTTTGTAGCTTTGATTTTAGTCTTTGACTCAATCTTTTGACACTAAAAAGTGTCCGACATTTCCGGCATGTCAGTTTATAGCCATCAAAAAACTTACATCACTTTTTAAGTTTTTAATTTTCCCAAACAACAGTATTATTGCAAATTTAAGTTCCTATTCTCACAACCTTCAACGCGCATTTCTAGGACGGTCTTTAGCCCGTTTTTTGAATACAGTTTCCCAAAACTTAATTATCACCACTTTTTTTCTCTCTAATTAACTACAAATTTACACGTGTGTGAATAAAAAAAAGAGGCCAACGCGTCACAAAATATAATTCCAAATCCCTAGAAGCAGCCAAGATAATAACAGAAAAATTATTAAAATTAACTTTTTAATTAGTATTTCTTTCTTAATAGCTGAAGTTAATGAATGAATCAGTTTTAATTTTTTTAAAAAGCTAACAATAATTAACAAATTAATTAATGAGAAATTAATTTTTCATGTTTTTTCAAGCAGAAGAATTAAATGTGTTTTTAATGATAACTTAAAAATGGCTTACTGTGGCGCAGATTCAGATAACTGAAATTCATTTCCTCGAATTGCAGCAGCTCGAACATTTTCGTCATTCCATAATGCGATCAAAGCTTTTGCAGATTCAGATGAAATTGCTTCAGATTCTTCTCCGCGTTTCACAACATCCAAGATTACACGAGCATCAGACTGAAAGAAATACAGTTTAAAGTTTTAGTTGTTTTTAAGATTTTTAATTTTTAAATTAAGCTATCAACACAAAAATGGAGGTCAGTTAAAAAAATAAAACAAGAATTTAGTTTTGGTTTTTAGCCCAAAAAATGGCTCATTTTTAAAATTCCATGGATATGCATCATCAGTTTTTATTTTTATCAGTGCAAAACAATTCTTCCAGTTTTTTTCAAAGTTTGTATTTTATTAGTACGCAAAATATGGGGAACCTTGGACAGTGTTTAACAAAAAAATTTCTTTAAAAATTTTACATACCTCCAACGCAGAATTTTTAAAGCTTAAATTTAGTTGTGTCATTCCTCGGATAATTGATGCCATTCCCTGTATTGTATTATTGTAAACAACAGATTTTTGTTTTACAATTTCTTCATCACTAAAGCCATGATCGTGAAGTATTCTCATCTGTTTTAAAAGTGTGGATTTTCCACTTTCACCGGCTCCTAAAAATCAAATTTTAAATAAATCAAATAACATAAAATAACTCTTAATTTTGTACAAGTTTTAGAATGTATTCGAAAATTCAGTTTTAAAATAAAGATGTATGTAATATTTTATTAATACAGTAAAAATGATAGCCATTGTGATGACAGTTAAAAAAGCTCATTTTTAAACTTACCAAGAAGTAACAATTTTACCACCTTTGAAGATGCCGCATGACCTTGTATTAGTTCTCGATCAATTTGTTTTGTCTTAGCTTGAAGATCTTTCTCTTCTTGACTTTGACAGATACCCATTTTTTACAAAAATTTAAATATTTTTACGTATTTTTATAGTTTGTTGAAATTTATAATTTTTTTTACACCGGCGGAAGTAAATTATGACAGAAGCAAAAAGTAGGGGAGATAAAAAAGAAGAGGGGAGAAGAAGTAATAATTCAAACACAAAGAAAAACAAAATAGGAAAAAGATATACGTCAGCTCTTCTTTTTCTCTTTCTTTTTTCCTGTTGAATTAAAAGAAGAAGAATTTATTGAAGCAGCAACTCAAAAGTAAGTAGCTATGTTAAAGAATTAACCATTATTTAAGTTGAGTTCATTCCATTAAATACAGTAATCACTCTTCTAAAAAAAGATGTTTTATATTATTGTTGGGAAAAGGGTAGACAGTTAATAAATTAAAAAAAGCTCACGAAAAATGAAAAAAAAGAAAAAGCGCAACAGTTTTTTAAAAAGATAGTTTCAAATTTTATTAAATAGTAGTTTTGGTGATTTCTTAAATGTCAACCACTAACAAAAAAATCAGTTAATATTCCCTAATTTTTTGAAAAAACTTTGATCCAAATCAGTTAATCCCATTCTTATTAAGCTAAAATTTTCCGCACCTTGTTCCCTCAAAAATTACAGTTTAAGAAATTTAAAGTAAAAGTTTCTTTTTTTTCCTTATTCGCAACATTATTTTTTAACATTTTAACAATTACGTTTACCGCAAAAAATTGACACATTGTTACGCATATTTTTTGTTAAAACTTCCCCGTTGCGTGTCCGAAAAAACTACAAACTGATGAATTCATTGAAGCTACAGATTTTACATTTACTTTTTTAAACAAATGAATTCAATTGAAAATTTAAAAAAAAGCGTAACACGCCTTTTTTCTAACCAATTAAAAATTTTGAAAATAACAAAGTCCAATGCGTTTTTAGCGTTTATTAAAGATTACAGTTTTTGTTGGAATTCCCAAGAAAGGATTTCATTTTTTAACCTTTTAAAATGCAACAAAATTGGTTTTCTAAAAATGTGCGGGTTGTATTTTTATTTAATACAAAAGTATAAAAAATTTCTACTTTAAAGTTTTAAAAAAAAAGTTTAATTAGTTATCCGTCGTCAATGGCAAAAAAGGTAATGACAAATGACAAGGAAAAGAACAAAGGAATTGGCTACAACTACAGTATGCCACTACTCTTGACACTCGCTTTCAGTTTTGATAAAAATTAGAAATTTTTTAAATCAACCCAGTTTTATCAGTTTTAAATTATTTGAAACATTTTTCGTCCAAAAAATTTAGATTTTTAAAAATTATGGTAGAGAGAGTCACGCGAACGCAAAAACAATGTTTAAAAATGAAAGAAAAAAAGGGGGGTATGAGGTAAAAACACGCAGTAATATAAATGCTGGCTTTTAAACAAGGCCAGAAAAAAAAGCTTGTAAAAAAAGTGGTAAAAAAGTTACCTAAAGTTGCCAAGGGCAACTGCTAGAATATAAGGGGATAATAAAATATTTAGGTTAGACAAAAAATTTTAATATTTAGGCAAACATGGGTAAGTATATAAAATAGGTAAGTAAGTAAGGGTATGTAAGCAGCAAGTATAGTGAAAGAAGAAGCTGATGTTGTGAGAAAGACATTCAAGTTCCGTTTTTACCTTTTCTGTCGCCTTAAATTTTCTCGTAGAGAAAATCTCAAAGTAACATTCGTTAAAAAAAGAGTTATAAATTATATTTAACAAAAAATAATCTAAGACAAATTAAAGCGATAAATTATAATTATTGCCTTCGAAATCTTTTACAACTTTTTTGCCACTAAAAAGTTCAATGCTTTGTATGACCGTGGCAAGGCAGGGACAGCTTAAAAATTTTATAAAGAAAATTAAGTTTTTGCACTTTTGGGAAAAAAGGTGTAGATTATTATTTAAGTTTCAAAGATCGCAAATTAGAAAAAAGAAAATTTTCGTACATATATTTGTAATTCAAAGAGCAACAAAAATGCGGTGGCACAAAACGTCATCAAAATTTATATGAAATTCAGTTTTTGTCTATTAAGATATATTATTGTAAAATAAGTATTTGTATTTGTTGTACAATTAATATGATAATTACAAAGCGATTCAGTTTAGCAAATCTGTAAATCGGAAATTCTGCTCAGTTTAATAATAAATTCTTTAAGATATACCTCAAACTCAAATCTCTTAAATGTCAGACACTAATTACACATTTAAAATTACATATTTTAAAACTTAACAAATTTTAGAAGTGACTGAATTATTCATTAATTCTAAAGAAATTTTTGATAAAACAGAGACCAACGGACAGTTTCATGGCTACAGTTTTTTAACAATTAAGTTTTCATAATTTATGCAGCTTAATAAACTTTAAAAAAAATGTTTTAAAAAAACAAACAATTTCATCTTTCTCGTGGCGATCAGTTAAAAATATTATAAACTAAGTAATACCCAGTTTTTTTCCTATAGTTTATTTCAAAGCCAGTTTACCACTTTCATCTTTACAAATACCTTAATTTTCAATTAAATACTAATTTTTAAACATGCTTTTTCAGCCATGAGAAAATTAATTACACACACATAAACTTTTAAAAAATTACAGACAAAATTCATAGAAAAATAGAAAATTATTATTATATGAACGCGAATGTGTGCGCATCGCCCCCTTCAATCCCATAATTTAAAGAAAAAATATTACATATTTAAAAACAGGTAAGAAAGAAAAAAATTTTATCTGGCAACATTTTTTAAGCTTCATTGAAGGATTACCTAAAAACGTCATCACTCTCGTTCAGTTTAAATAAAGAGAAAGAGAGAGAAAAGGTGAAAAATGGGTAAAATAAAAATATTAAAGACAAAAACAAAAAAGCTGCATTTAAGAAAAAGATTTATGAATACCTAAGCATTTTTTATATAACGTAATCAAAATATACTATTAGTTGTTTTTACGTCGACGAAATTGTTTTTAAGAAGAAAAACATTCTTAAATTAATTATTTTAGTTTAAATAAACATTGATAAAATAACATTTAACTTCTCAGTTTTCAAAAAGATTTTCAACAAAAATAATTAATTCTATGGATTTGAGTATTCAGGTTTTGTTAAGTTTTAAGTTTAGATCGAAATTAATTGAATGTATTATAGCTTGAATTAACATTTAAAAACCATCCTTGATCACAGTTTTTGAAAAAATTTTTTACAAAAATATGTAATTCTATCATGCTGAACTTGTCAGTTTTGTAAAATTTTTTGTATATGTCGAAATTAATTGTTTAAGCTAAAGTAAACAGATGAACTATTGACCCAGTTTTTAAACAGTTAATTTATAGAACTATTTGAACCTGATATTCCAGTTATTTTAAGACAATTAGCTCTGTTTAAAATTATTTATTTTAACAATTTCTATTTTTTGAATAAGTATAAACTTAGTTTATGCAGTTAAAAAGCTTTGAAACGACATCATCAGTTTTAGTAAATTACTGTAAACTTTTATCGGTACCAAAAAGGAGCTGTTACTTTTTAATCATCTTTTGAAAGAAATTTGAGAGTGAAAGTTTTGGAGATAAATTAAATCCATTTTAGTTGATAATAAGAACATTTAGGGTTCAAATTGAATCAACTCATCAGTTTTAAATAATAAATATATTTACTTGTAACAGTAATTTTAAACTGTTTTCAAATTTTCACACATGGCCAGTTAAACAACTTTTTACATGTCTGTAACCAATTGAAATCTCAAACAAAGCTTACGATATTTTTAAACCAGTTTTTAAATTCACTTGCCCCAAGTTTGTTGGGCATCAAATATTTCAAATTTTTAACCTTTAACTTTTGAATTTAATCTTGCAAAAAAAGTGATATATGGTTAACACCTGCCCCCTAAGAAAGATATTTATTTGATAAAAGTAATTCTATTAAAACATAATTTTTTTCAACTTTGCCAAACAAAAATGACATTTAAAGTTGATGATATTAAAACAAAATCCAAAAATAATTTTAAGAATTGTTTTACGTGCTTTTTTATGTGAAAAAAAACAATCCTAAAATATACTTATAGTTTTGCAACGAAGTCTCAGGGGGAATATTTTGGAGATGTTCACGTCCAAATATCCTAATTTAGTATCAAGCTTTGCAAACTAATTTGTAGTTCAAAACAAAATTCTGGTTGAACAGCAGTTTTTATGAAGCAAAAAATAAAATTTTTAACTTACTTTTCCAATTCAACGAAAAAGAACAGATCAGTTTAAAATAAAGTTTTGTCAGTGATTTTGCAAGCTGATGTTTTTTAAAGGTTTAAAAAAAACAGGAAGAAAAAATCTTGTAAATTATTGAACATTTTAGTTAATAAAAAATTTGCTAGTTTAATTTTTTCACCAAACTGTAACCAAATTTTAATCAAAATATCCCTTCAAAGACAACAGTTTTTAATATTAACATAAAATAGATAACTTTAAGCGCATCTGAATTTGCAACAAATAAAAGAAACAGTTATGGATATTTTAAAGTTAAAACCTATCACTAAAAAAAAAGAATCAACAGTTTTTTGAATTCAAAAAGTTTAATTAAAATTAAAGTTTTTAAATAATATCTAAGTTAAAATGCTTACAGTTATGAAACAGTTATTCAAGTTCGCGAGTTCATTTTAAATCTACAGTCGAACCTCGATTTTACGTCTTCCAAGGGACCGTAAAAAAAAGACGTAAAATCGAGGTCGACGTAAGATCGAGGTCCGATTTGTATGGGCTCCTTGTTGAAGGGACCGCAAACAAAGGACGTAAAATCGAGGTGGACGTAAAATCGAGGTTCGACTGTATAATATTTCAACTTGGAAATGTTGTTCGAAAAAAGATGACAAAAAAAGTTGCAAATTTTAATGTCATGACTCATACTGCTGCAGTTAAAAAACAATAACTCAAAATCAGCGAAATTGGTAACAGTTTCTAAAAACATACTCGAAAAGAATTTCTAAAAGAAAACAAACAAAATTTGTTAAATTTTATATACTATAATTACCTTTAAGCATTGACAAACAATCGCTTTTTTGCTTTCTTTATCGCCCCCACAAATTTACCTATTACACAAAAATGGACTCAAGCTTTAAATAAATAGAACGACCATTTGTGGCGACAGTTATAAGCTTTAAAAAATTTTTAACACAGTTCCTGCAATTGATAAAGCAGTTTCATCACAACCTTCAATTTCTCCAGTTTAAAACAAAACCAAAAAATCAAAAACCATACGTAACAAGTTTTTTTATGAAACATAAAAATGTTTTTTGTTGCCACGAAATTAACTTTAATAATAATCAAATCTCCAAGGTAACCTCTTTTTTTCCCTCAAATACAAAATTATAAAAACTTTGTTCCGAATGTCAGAAAATATTTCTTTGCTTTTATTTCTCATTACCCCGTTTTTGGCGTTTACAATGTTAAAAAACATGTTTGTCCAAAAGAGTTTTTTTTAAAATAATTTTACAACACTTATATTCCCAGTTGCTTTAATACAAAATGATAATTAGTAAAAAAGAAAAGACAGTGTTACAACTTTTATTTCTTCTTTTTTAATTTACTCAGTATCAAAGATTTTTTGAGGAAGCAAAAAAAACTTTTAATGAGGGGTTGTGCTATAATTATTACTGTAAAAAAGATTTTATTAATAAAATTGTGGCCTTGTAGAATAGGAAACATGTCGATCAGTGACTTTAATTACAATTTAAATAATGCAAATACAGTTTAATTTTTATAAGCAAAACTCACTGCATCAGATCTGATGGACAGTGACATAAAAAATTTACAAAATTTTTAATTTTTTTTGTTTTTGACGAATGTGCCTGGAAAACAGTTATATCCACCATTTCAAAATAGCCATTTCATGTTTTAATAAAAGCTCATTTCTAGAAAACATATAACAAACGTTCTTATACACCAGTTGAAACTTTTTCGTAAAAATAATAGAATAAACCTTCACAATTTTGATGCCGGAAACAAAACATCTTTTTTATTCACATACAATATGTGTTCTAAGACAATAGATACTGCTAAAAAATTGTCTTTTCATCAAATTTTGTTTTTTTTGTGCAACTGAATCGCAACGATCCAGTTTTTTCAATGAAAACATTACTCACATTGCAATTGAAAAAGTCGCAGTAATTTCCAATCAACACATTTTATTAAATTTTTCATAAAGTTTTATAGTTAAAGAATCGTGAACTTTATTGCAGTTTGTTGAAAGCTAAACTTTAAACTGCTTTTCCGTGCTTCTTCATCCAAAAAAAGTAACGTTTGCTCACAAATATCTCAATCCTTCAGTTTCAAAACTTTTCCAAATTTAAAATATTTTTTACATTTAGATTCTTTGTTTACCCTCATGTCAGTTTTATACTATTCAAAAATTTTATTAACTCAGCTCAAATTTATTAAATTTCATTTAAACACAATTAAAGATCCTCATCGCAGTTTTTAAACTGCGATGTGGATCATGTTTTTATGGTCAACAGTTTCTGCCAAATGTGAACAAAATTATCGGGATACTTTATCGCAGTTTATCTTTACCAAAGAAAGATGGGAACAAAAAATAGTTTTAAAAAAGCGCAAACTTCAATCAGTTTGATTTTAAAATTAATTGCATAAGTGAACTGCTCTATGTTTTCTGTAATAATCGCAGTTATTTAAAATTTAGACAAAGAATTCTTCAGATTTGTAATACCTTTGTTGTTTTTACAACTGATAAAAAAACGGAGAAAAACTCTGTCAACCTTCATACATTTCAACAACTACAAATTAATTAATTAAAATAATTATTAAAACACCGGAAATAAAACAAATTTCAATAAAAGTTTTTTTGTTTTCAAAAGAAATATATAAACAAAAATTGCAGCAGCAGATTAAATTTTAACAATTTATTTCCACAACATGCTTCAGTTTATGTATTATTTTCCAAAGCCTCGAGCAGCTTGATTTGCTAAACGAAATAATTTTGCTCGTTTGGTTCCACCACTTCCAAAGTCACCATTTTCTGAAGAGGAAGTCAGAGAATTTGCATATAGATTATTACCATAAATTGGAAATCCAAATTGTCCAAAACGTGGAGGGGAAATATTATTTTCTGGTATAGGTCTTAGGGATGGCATTGTTCCAACATCAAAATCTGCGGGTAACATTTGTCGATACGCATTTATCCGGTTCATTGGTACAGCTGAAATTAGTCAAAGATTACTGTAAACTATCATATTTTGGAGTCATCAGATTCAGTTTTAAAAATTAAGTTATAGTTTTTTGATTTAAAATAAATAGCTTTTATAAAATATTAAAAAAGTTTTCATGAATTAAAATTGAAGAACAGTTATCATTAAAAAATATTTTAAAACAAAGCTTTATCAATTTTTCGTGTAATTTTTTATCAACTCAGTTAATAAAATTGTCATAAATTATAGTAGAGTTTTCACTCATCATATCCCATCATTGTCTCTCCATTTGACAACAGTTTTTAAATTATCCTCTCTAATGAACATATTTTGTTCAATATTTTCACAAAATTTAATAACTTACTAATTGGTGTTCTTTATGTCAGTTTTTTGAAAGCTAAATGTTAAACAACTTTTCCGTGCTTCTCCGTTCAAAAAAAGGTAACATTTGCTCACAAATATCTCAATTCATCAGTTTCAAAAAAAAAACAAAATTTCAAATATTTTTAACATTTAAATTCTTTTTTTGATAATTTTAGAGACAAAAGATATATCAATATGCCAGTTTTATTATCAATTATAAATATTTTTTAAGCTGCTGACAGTTTTTAAAAAAAGCCTGTTTTTACTTATTTGCATACAGTTAACTTTCGCCCTAAATAATCAAAGATATAATTACTTACCACTAAAAGCAATTGAAGGTAAAATAATTGAGAGCAATGTTGTAATCGCTACCAAACAAGTATAAAAATTCATGATTTTATTTGAGTTTAATTATTATGGAATGAGGAGGTTAACTGATTTACTTTTAAAGATTAAATGTTATAACAATATAAACCAAAATTGTGCTGTTTACCCTAAAAAATACAGTTAATTGAATTTTATTAATCAAAACAAAACAAAAATAATATCATAATTTCATAAGATGTCAGTTTTTAAAGATCGCGGAAAAAGATCAGATTTTGTATTTTCAGTTTTTATATTAAAAAACAAAGACATTCAAAAGCAATTCAAAAGTTCTTTGACGGATGTGAAAAGACATAGAAAAACAAAACAGGGAAGCATAAAAAGAATTAAAGAAAATGAGTAAAAATAAAATGAATGAAATATATAAAATATATAAATGGTTATTATTGGCTAAATTAGTGACGCTATTTGGAAGAAAAAGTGGGAAAAATACTGGAAAATAAAAAAGTTATATGCCGGGAAAGGGGAAAAGTGAAGGAGGAGATGATGAAAAAGAAGTTGGTGAAATCTGAGAATGTCTCGAAATTTGTTCTTGCACAAATTGGCTTGAAAAATGATGCCAGTTTTGGGAATTTTTTTTTGAGTTAAACAAAAAAATGGAATCAAATGATTTGGATATTTTGACTTGTGGAGAAAATGTAGAAGACAGTTATGTTTTTCTTTTGATTTTTGGAATGATTTTTGATTAAAGTCACGTAAAATTTTGAAGTTTTATAAAAACTTTTTATTAGTTTTTTAGTTGATATAATTTTAGACTACGGATTAAATTATATAAATTTTAAAGAAGTTTTTAGTTCATAATTTTTTAAATATAATACAGTCCTCCTCTTAAATTTAGAGCCACCCCAGAATATGCAGATATTGAGATTATGAGTAAAGATAAAAACATATGGATTTTAGATTCGGATTCAGCGTGCCAAAAAACCTATAAACCCCCAAAATTACCTAAAACGCCCTTCTGGTAATATTTCTACAGCAATAAATGTAAAAAATTGCTTGCTCTTAAATATAGAGCCACCTATGAAAAAATTTGCATACGACATGATAAGAAGAAACTGGCTATCAGGGGTTGTTAAACATGCTTATTTTAGCTCATCTGTGAAGAAAAAACCAAAAAATCTCTATTGGCATCAGTTTGGCACCATGTTGAAAATGGCATTTTCGCCATTTTTGGCACTTTTTGAGTGCCCGTAAAATGCCTAAGAAGCGATTTTAACAAAAAGTACCAACGCCATTATGTAGCACTACCCATGGTTAATAAGTCCCCAAAGTTTCACGGCTCAATCTTACCTGGCTTTCCGTAGCCAAAATTTTGAAAATCTAGACTTTCGGCATTTTTCAGCTTTTTTGAGCAAAATTTCATGTTTTTTGACGTTTTGCAGTTGCTTTGAAATTATGGCTACAGAAACCCAGGCAAGATTGAGCTATGAAACTTTGGGGACTTATTAGCCACATATAAGACTACGAAATAGCATTGGCAGTTTTTGTCAAACTTGCTTCTTGGCCATTTGGTGAGCACTCAAAAAGTGCCAAAAATGGCGAAAATGCCATTTTCAACATGGTGCCAAACTGATGCCAATAGAGATTTTTTGGTTTTTTCTTCACAGATGAGCTAAAATAAGCATGTTTAACAACCCCTGATAGCCAGTTTCTTCTTATCATGTCGTATGCAAATTTTTTCATAGGTGGCTCTATATTTAAGAGCAAGCAATTTTTTACATTTATTACTGTAGAAATATTACCAGAAGGGCGTTTTAGGTAATTTTGGGGGTTTATAGGTTTTTTGGCACGCTGAATCCGAATCTAAAATCCATATGTTTTTATCTTTACTCATAATCTCAATATCTGCATATTCTGGGGTGGCTCTAAATTTAAGAGGAGGACTGTAAAATATTTTTTATCACATGAAAATAATTATCAGTTTTTGATGCTCACAAGTTTGGTTCACAATAAGCTTCCAGACAGTTTAAATCAACTTTATTAAAAGCTATAAAGCAGTTTTTTAAAAAGGAGGAGTCAACCTTCTTCCTTCTTCACCCACTTTAAAAACAACTTTTTCCAAAAAGCATAGATATAATCTTTATGAGGTTTCGGCGTTCTCCACCTCTTTCAATGACCAGTTTAAGACCAAATTCTCCAAAAAACAATAATAAAAAATATGTGACGTAACAAATTAGCGAACTTTGTTGAAGATACAATTATTTCTTCAGCAAGTTTTATGCTTCGAGGAATAAAAATATGGATACTAACTTCGAAGATAGATTTTTGGAATGATTTGAATTTAAATGCAGTTTTAAAATACAAAATTTAAATTATAATAGTTTTTTAAAAAACCCAAAAAGGGATTCAGTTTTAGACTACTTTTATCAAAAATACTATGTATTTTCTCTCTTTACTTCCTAGTTTTTTAAAACATAATTATTACTGTGAGAATTTAATAAGTAGTTTTCATTTACAAACATAAAATCCTACAACTATTTAATCAAAATTTGTGTCGTAGCAAAACAAGTTTTACGCCTTAAAACAAATACCAAGAAATGTTTAAATACAGGAATTACAGTTTTTGAAACAAAACACAAAAAAACAAATTGCTACCTTTTAAAAGGTTTCAAAAAAGTGTAGGATGCCAAAAGGACAAAAATCCAACTTTTCTCTCAGTTAAAATTACACAAAATTTTAAGATTAATTACAAGGAAATAATTTTTTTTGTATTTTAAAAATTAATCATACTCACCCAAACAGCTCAGTTAATAAAATCTTCTCACAAATACTTTTAAGTTTAAAGAACTTCTTAAAGTTTTTCGATGAATGAAGGATACAAAAAAGGTTACTTTCTAAAAATGCAACATTTTTATTACGTCTTTTGAATGTGAAAAATTTATCAACGATGACCATCTTTTCTTTTACGTTTCATTTTGTTTCGTAAATTTGAAATCCTTGAACCTAAATCTCTTGGGGAAACTTTTTTTCTGGAGGGGCTTAAAGTGTAAAGTAAAATTAAATTAACACAGAAATAAAAAGGGCAAGAGGAAGAGCTTTAAAAACCAAAGAATTTCTTTAATTAATTTTTTTTAATGAAAGGTTCTGGAGGGCCACAGTGAAAGGGAAAAAAAGTAATGATGATGTAATGATGCGAGGGTTTTATGATAACAGTGGCGTAATGTCGAGAATGTCAGTTTAGAAATAGAATAAAATTGCGGAAAACGCATCTGTTAACAATCGATCAGTTTTTTTATTTTAAAATACAAGAATACAAGAAAGATTAAATTATTTTAATTAGAACATAAATCAGCAGCAGTAATTGTTCTAACAGTTTATTTAAATAAAAGATTAATACTAGTTTTAGCCATTCTCAACTGAAAATATAAAAATATCTGAAAGTTAATCAATTGACAAAAGAAGGTGCAGTTTTCAAAAATAAAACCTGTTAGATAAATTACCAGAACTTTATTTGGTCATTCAACCAGTTTAGCAGTACAAAATTACTTGTCACTGTCATTAAACAAGATTGAACAGTTTATAAATCTTTTTGAATAAAAACAATTGAATTTATTACAAATAAATCCCGACATTATTCATTCCTACTTCAAAATAAGACCCTATTTTTAGACTAAAAACTTTAACAATGAAAAAAAAGAAAACATAAACAATTAGAAAAATCTGACGTATATTTTTTCTGCAAATTTTTTGAAAATTCAATTTTCACGGAACTCCTACAAAAGCTAAAATTAAATTATATATAAAAACTACCAAAATCTATGAACTTCTGTAAAAATTGTTAAAAAACTTCAGTTTATCTGAAAATTTTGACGTCAAAAATTTATTCAAAAATTTTTTCAGTTTTTTTTATTCAGTTTTAAAAAAAGAAAGCGTGTATAAATTTGGTTAAATAATAGCATTGTTGAAAGGCATGCATAAACATGGACAAAAAAAATTTTTATTTGACGTATGACGGCATTCCATTGTTGTCTTGTTGGAACACGATTATTATTTAAAATAATAATAATAATTTTAGAAATGAAGAAAAATGTAAAAAATAGAAACATTAAACGTTTTTTGTTTTAAAAAAAGGGTGTCAATTTTTTGACATGAAAATGTGTTTTGCGTCACAGTTTTTTTCGAAATTGAAGTCTATAATTTTGCAACTTAAGAAGTATTTTTAAAAATAATTTTTGACTTTTTTGCAGGCAAATTAAAATACATTTTTGCAAAATTTTTTGAACTTTTTAAACTTCAATGAATTTCCAATTTGCAGGGCGAAGAATTGCCACAGTTTTAAAGATAACAATCAATTTGGGAAAAATCGTCCACAGTTTTGAACATATAGTACTCGAATTTGAGTTTGAACATCTACAGTACTACAGTAACCAATGCCAAAACATCCACTCATCTACAACTCAAATCCACAGTTTTAAAAATGAATTTTTTGAAACTACAAAACAAAATTTCGCCTTTTTCCAGTTTTAAAGATCCTTGGATTTACCCTCTCTTGAAAGCATTTTCGTTTTTTGTAAGAAAAATAAAATGCAGTTTTACAAAATTTATTGAACTTTTTAAACTTTAAAGTGGTTACAAAAGTACAGAAATGGGAAAATAAATTCTCCATCCGTTTAAAAATGATAAAAAAATTTGAAAAAACGGTTACAATTTTGAACCTACAGTTCCCGAATACCTACAGTAACCAATGTCATCATGTTATCTATAAGTCAGTTTTATATTTTTAGAAATTAATTTATCGTAACTGCAAACCCCAAAAAAATTGTTTTCAGTTTTAAAAATCATTACATTTACCTTTGCTTCAAAACTTATTTATTTTCGGGTTTGGATTCAGTTTTTAATTAACATCAAAAATAACAAAGTTGTAAATTTTACTTAATTGTTTAAAAATAAATAAAGATCCATTTAAAGAGATTTCAGTTAAAAACTAAAAAAGATCTTGATTTTTTTCGAAAGTAATAAATTTATCAAAACTGCAATACCAATTTTTATATCAGTTTTAAAAATCTTGACAATTAACCTATATAGCTGTTAAGGACATATCGATCAGTTTGTAATAAACTTTCGATGTCTAAAATAATGAAGTTTTAAGCTCAATTAAATTTTTTAATTTTATTTTAAAACAATTCCATTTACAGATTTAACATGATTTTTTGGAAACTACTAATTTTTTTAACTTTTTATTAACATTTGCTCAAGAATAACCTTCAAATTCAGTTTTTTAATAATTAAGTTTTAATCCGAAAAAAATCTTCCTAATAAACCACAATGATGATAGGGGCAGTTAAAAACAAAAAAGCTTGTGATTTTTGGAAAACAATAAATTTTTTTTCAAAACAAGAACAAAAAAAATTCATTTGCAGAAAAAAAACACAGAAGTTTTGAAAAAAACATCAAAGCGGAAGCAGCTTCCAAAAAAAGAAGAAGAAGTTTTTCTCTTGATAAAATATATTACATTTTCTTAGAAATTTTTCAACGAAAAAGAAGAAAAAAGAATCTCAAGAGAGATAAGATTTGTAACAAAAAAATTTGTCACCCCTCCAGAAATAAAAAAAAAAGGATTGATGGCTCCCTCGAAAATAATTTTGCTTTAAACCATATAAATGTTAACAACAATGATGACAATTGCCTTCTGTTTTTTGTTATATATGAATTTTTCTTATCGTAAAAAAAATAAGGGAACATGATTTTTTTCTCATGCAAAATAATAATTTTTGCACAGTTTTTTGTTAATTAAATTTTTAATTGTTAATAAGTAAGAGCATATTATCTTTCCAATACATTTTTGAACTCAGTTTTTAATAATTAAATTTAAATTAAATAAGAAGGATTAAAAAGTTGAAAACAGTTTTAACTTTTTTAATACCGTAGCTGGTTAGATTTTGTTACAAATTCAAAAAATCAAAAAAAAATCATAGGTTTTTTTTCCTCTCAAGATGCAGTTTTTATAAGTTAGATATGATAGTAATTTTTAACTTTTTTTAATGTTTGCACAAGAATTATCTGTCTCAGTTTTTAATAATTAAATTGAAATTCAATTTTAAATTTGCACAATAAGGAACAGTTTTAACTGACTGATATTAAGATAGATTTTTTTTCATTCGAACAATCGTCTCAAGGTCCAGTTTTTATAAGTTAGATTTGATAGTAATTTTTAACTTTTTTTAATGTTCGCGAAAGAAGCACCTTCAAACTCAGTTTTTAATAATTAAATTTAAATTCAATAAAAGTGTTTAAGCAATTATGAACAATTTTAACTCGGCTAATAAAGTAGCCACATTAATTTTGTTATGCAAATTTTCAGGCTTTATTTTCGATTGTTTGTTTACAGTAATATTGGAAAGACGAAATAGTAATTTTTTTTAAACGGAAATTCTTAATTTAAAAAAGTACGGTAATTTATTTCAGTTCCACTATTTTTTATTTACATTTTTATAAATTCATAATACACTTATGATTGTTTATTTATGATAAAATTTTACCTCTCATGTCTAAAGCGTCGTAAATGTCAGTTTTAAATAAATAATTAATTTAGAAAAACCTTCAGTTTTTTAATTTATAGAAAAATAAAAGTGTTTGATTTAAATTTACACATGGTGAAAAATTTGGATTTTCACAACATAAAATCTCCGGAAAAGTCGTGGATTCAGGTGAAATATTAGTCTTTTTTGCAATCTATGGATGCAGAGCGGCTTCAGAAATAACTAAAATTATAAATATTAAACACTTTCTTCATCAAATTTATTAATCAAACGTTTTTTCTTTCGTTGTTACTTTTTATGTCAATATTTTTCTATTGTATACTGTACTGTCAAGACAATCACAAAAATAACATAAATTATAGCCAAAATAAATGAATAAAAAGCAGATATCTGTCGATTCAGTACTGCTTTATTATTTTATGTCATTGTATCGGATTTATGTTTTCCCAAAATAAAAACTGAACAATGAAGCGCCATAGAAATCCTACCACACAAGGGCAAGTCGGAGGATGGCGGAGGATCATCCTCCGGAGGGTAGAGGGTCGCGTTGGAAAAAAAAGAGGGTCGCGCGAGGAAAAAGAAGGAAGAAGAGAAAAAAGGGAGGGGAAAAAGAAAAAAAGGAAAAAGAAGAAGGGGAAAAAGAAAAAGAGGGGAAAAAGAGAGAACCCTTGAGGGTAGGGCAACTTTAGAAGATCCTTAAATCTGGAGGGTAGCGCTACCATTTTTTCAGAAGGTCCTTTGATTCAAAGGGTAGCGCTACCCTTTCTTCAACATATTTTTGTATTCAAAGGATAGCACAAGTTCAGCAGATTCCTGAATTCTGAGGGTAGCGCTACCCTTTCTTCAGAAGATTTTTGGATTAAAGGGTAGCGCTACCCTTTAAATACAAAATTTTGTTAGAGAAAGGGTAGCGTTATCCTTTGAATCAAAGGATCTTTTAAAAAAATGGTAGCGCTACCCTTTTCTAGAAACTCATTTGATTCAAAGGTTAGCGCTATCCTTCTGTAAAAGATCGTTAAATCTGGAGGGTTGCGCTACTTTTTTCTCAGAAGATCTTTATATTCAGAGGGTAGCGATTGCCGAAAAACTTCTTGTGAAAGGCAATCTGCTCCGATTCGGCGGATAACCCCCGAATCCGCTCATGTTGTTAGGGATCTTCTTAAAATAAGTTCATGCATATTTTCCACAATCCATGTCTGATAATCTTTTGAAATTTCCGACGGAAAACAATGTTACTAACTAATCGATCAGCCAATCCACTATGCTTACTTTTCTGAACCAATCCGCGTTTTTGTCCGCTAGAGCGGATGGCTTTTCACTAATTCAAACATCAATCACTGAATTAAATTTTTATTTCTTTTTTTTATAAAATAAATTCGAGAATGGATGTTGAAAAAACGCTGGTTTAAATTTTGTTTGGGACAAACGTGAAATACACTCCCAATAGATTAACCCAAAAAATTTTATTTAATTAGACAATCAAATCAGCTGATTTCTGCATCATTGTATAATATTTTTTTAAGAGTTTGTTTCGTTGTGCGACTGCATCCGGAAAATCCGTGTCTCTGTTTGATCCTCTAGCATTTTTTAATTTATTGATGAACTCTTCCTTTGATTTCTTAACTGACCTTAAATTTATGAAATTGTTTCGCGTCGTTTTAAAAATTAATTATGATGCATTATCATTTTTTCGCTGGGCGAACAAAAAATATCTTTAAATTTTATATTTAAAAATTGTTATAATTTCCAAAATAAATGGAATAATTTTTGTCCCAGAACCCTTTTTATACCATACGCTATAAAAAAATTGAAAAGAAAAGTTTTTTTTTGGAAAATCTACATGAATTTGAAATAATCTCAATCTCTTCGAAACTAATCGAAAATGGAAATTGGTGGTAACCTATTTCTAACTTTAATATTCTCCTGCATCTAAAAATGCCTGTTTTAGCAAAAGTCTCAGTTTCATTTTAAAACAAACGGTGTTAGAGGGTGGGGTTACAAACCAATTTATTACTTCAAAAACGTAAGAATTCACAAGAAACTATATCTGCACATTTTCTCGGTTTTGTTCCAAAACATATTTCATGAGAATCCTTGCATACTCAAACTCATTCGCGGCAGTGTTTTCATGCCGCCACCGACGGTAACTTGTAATCCGAAAAGTTCAAAGAGATTTCCCGCAGACCAAAGGATGCCACTGGCGTCGGCGGTGGTAACTCGATTTTTGCCCGGCGGCGGCGGTGGCGGTAATTTAAAAAATGAAAACGTTGATTCGCCGTAATCAATAATTAATTTGAGCATGTAAAGATTCACATGAAATATGTTTTGGAACAAAACCGAAAAGACATGCACATGCTGATATGGTTCCTTGTCAGTTGTTTTCGGCACTTCCTCAATTTTATCGATTTTTGCATTCCTAATCGAATGTGGGCAATAATTTCATTTTTTGAGGCAGCTCACATTTTTGGCATATATTTAATAAGTTAAACAGCTTTGAACAAAAAAATTTTAAGATGCCTCTGCTGTGAAAATGGGATAAAGCCTAAATTCAAGTGCAGTATCTAAACTGTTTTCATCGAGAGTGCTTATTGATTTCATCATTTTTTGTTTTAAATTTGTTTTTACATTTAAAATGTCCAACTAGTACTTAACATGAGAAGACCCAGCTGCAAAAAATGAATAAAAAAAGCAATTCTAATGATTCTTTTTTTTGTAAAAAGACGTTCAGCTCGACCCCCTTCTTTACAAAGTGCGTTAAAAACTTTCCGAACGATAATGAAGTTATTATCTAATGATGAGTTTGTATATCAAGGCATAAGCTTTCTCTTTTTTGTATTTGAATATTTTTTAAAATATAAACCTAAGGGAGGACTCTTTGAAAATCATCAAAATCAAGAAAAAATTCAAAAAAATCCAAAGGGGGGACCCTTTGAAATTTACCACAAATCGAAAAATAATTTTTAAAAATCCACAGGGGGGACCCTTTGGAAAAAAGGGTCGCGAAAATTTCAAAATCTGTCCTCCGACCGTGCCCACGTGTGAATCCTACTCACACCTTTTAAGCAATTCAAATACGCATCCATAGTTACAAATTTATGCAAAAAACATCTTTTTTACTTCCTTGATTCAGAATCTTAAATTCATTGGAAGCCATTAATTCAAATACAGTTTTCCCATCACGAAAGGCTAACATCTGCTACCAAAAAAATTTGCAAACATTGATTTTAAGCATAATAAATTTAAATTTAAACTAATTATAAGTTATTACCAAGCCATCACTTTATATTACTCATTTAAGAATGCCAACATTGAATAGAGATATCCTTCTTGAAGTACTTTTAAAAATTATTAGAAATTGTCCATCTCATTTAGATGAACTTGAAATAGAAATGTATAGATTTGGTTTAGCTGGAAAAGAAAATTTAAAAGTTTTAATGGAATTCTATGAGACAGCTAGACATTGTAGTATTGATGCAGATAGCTTTAGAGCTAGATTTGTAGGTTTTCAATAATATTTAAAATTTAATTAATTGTTTAACATATTTTAGAAGAGAAGCTATGTAAGCTTTAAACCTAATTCATTTTTTGCGGCATCTATGATAAAAAGAATTGGACATAATCTTAAAGAATTATCAATTATTGATGAACCGAATGAAACTAAACCTCTCATTGATGCTGTATGTGAAGCTAAACGTATGCTTTTTGATTAATCTTGTTTTATAAAAAAGTTAAGCAAGTTTTTAGAGTTACGCAAACTTGATCTTAAAGATTCTTCTGGTGGTACTGCATTTCAACGAGTTAGCAAAGAATGTTCAAAAAGTTTAAAGAAGATTTCAATGTGTGTAACTGAAGATATTCCACAAATTGGTGATGCTATGAATTGTCCGGATCTTGATGAATTGAATATTGATGCAGATATAAGCATTAATTTTTCGGAATTCTTATCATCAAAATGTTGCCGAACAAAATCTTTTGTCCTTCAACTTTATAAATATTTACCGACTTCAACCTTTTCTTGGAATAATCTAAATCAAAGTTTTTCGGGAATTCAAAAGTAAGCCTCTGCGAAACAAATTTGCTTATTTAATTGTTAAGTTTTAGCCCAGCACTTGAAAGTGCTAAAGAATTTCTATTATTTTTGAAATTTGATGAAAATGAAGAAGATTTACAATTAACAGAACTGATCAAAAATGTTTCTGAAACATTTCCATCTTTGGAGACCTTTAATTTTGTGAAACATGTTCCACCAAATAACCCTAGTGATGGCAATGCTTTGGATTATTATTATGAATTCTATGAACAATTTATTGCTGCTTCACATAAATTTAAAACAAATATTTCTTGGATAGTTAAACATAAATGTGATGAATCATCTCTTCATGTAAATTTTTATCTTCTTAATCTAACTACAGTAATGTTTTAGACCACAAAATCTTGTATCTTATCTCAATCGTCCAAATTTACTGTCATCAAAGAATACGAAAAAGAAGTAATACTCGGCTCAACAGAAAAAATCAGCGACTTGAAACAATTGAAATTTCAAATTCAAATTGTTTCCGTTCCACCTCCGCCGAATGCTATGCAGGAAGCTTTTATAATTCAGCTTTTACAATTTGCTTCTCAGATGTTTGAATAAACTAAATCATTTATAGTATTATATCAATTACATAAATATATAAAATTCAAACAAAATAAACTTAACAAAGTCTTAACATCAAAAAACAACAAAATTTTTAAATCACCGTCGACAAACTTGCGTCCATCCATCATCACCTTCAACAAATCTTGAGCCTTTTGGTTGCTTTGAAGGTTTATCGTCGACGTCCATTGCTTCATCATCGTCGTCATCTTTCCTTTCTCCATCATCTTCAGATCCGCTGCTGCTACTTTCTTCTCCTCCATTAGCTTTAGAAATTTGTCCACCTTCTTCTTTCAAGGCATCCCATTGCTTTTTCATTTCTTCTGCTGGACCTTCACGTAGTAGCTTTGCACCTTTTAAAATTACATTTGAAAATACATCTGTTGAGCCATCATCCAAAACAAGTTGAAATTCATTATCAAAAATTTCATCCAACCATTCTGCAAGGCTATCCCGATCAAGTTGTGGTGATCCTTCAACATATTCTGTTGTATTTTGACATAACCATTCATGAATTTCAGCTGTTGATGATCCACCAAGTTGATGTTGAATTGCAAGTTGATATCCTGGCCATGATCGAAAGACACGCTTTACAAAATCTAATAGAGTGATAGGCTTTCCAATGCCAATATCCATTGTGCCAGGAATATTAATAATAGGATTGAGATTTGGAGAATCTGAAATGTAAAAATGGATTAAAATTGAAGCAAAAATTTGAGTTTAGTTTTATATAGTTTTAGTTTAACGTTTTATAAAATTCCAAATTTAAAGGATTTTTTAGTTTTTACATCGCATTTTTTTTCAAACACATTTTGCCAAAAACCCAAAGTTGAAGAAAAAAATATTATTTTTCAAAGATTGTTGAAAATTTTAAAATGAATTTTTAGAATCCATTTTTAAAAATAGTTTTTTCTTCTTAAATTTAAAAGATTCACTTGCTCAACATATTAGCAAAGCTTATCAACTAAATGTAGAAAATGACTAACCAACTTCCATATTCATATCACCACTTCCAAATTTTGCAGGTTGGCTATTTTGACCATTACCATAGAAATTTGATGAAGCATTTGGATTAAGAAGTTTTTGGGATGCTTTAAATTGCATAATTTCGGGTTGAGTGGATTCATTTTCATTACTACGCGGAATTTCAAATGGATACTGTTAATTTAATCACCACGTATTACTGTAATATTTTTAAATTTTAATACCTGTTTTACTGTACCATTATGATCAGTAATTTTGATGCTCTTCCAAGATTTACCATAAACTTTTGCATCACCTAAGCAATAGTAAAAGTACTTATGTTTATTATACTATAATTTAGGGATACTGTGGTAGTAGAACAGTATACTAGAAATTTTGTTTTAAAGATTACGGTAAACGAAAAATTCTCGATAAATGCAACACAGTTTTTTCTACTATCACTTTTGTTATTTTTGATACCCTTAATAGCTTGTTTTTCTTTAACCAAATCTCCTTCAATTTTAGCTTCATATGCTGCAATATAAAGTGAAAGGGTGCTTCCATTTTTATTTTTATTGCTTGAATTTGAAGTTTTATTCAATTTTGATTTTTTCTTTCCATTTTCTTTATTTTCATCAAATTTGTAGATATCCTTTTTATCAGTGGATTTCTTTAAATTTAATTGTTTATCATTCCTTGAATAAACAATATCATCATTAAAATATGTTTTTTGATGACCATGACTTGAAGTTGAAGAAGTTATTGAAAAACTTTTAACACTTCGAATTTCAGAGTTTTGATGGTGATGGCTGCTGCTGCCATGATTCAAATTAAAATTATTGAATTTGACATTTGATTTAAATGTTAGAGGACTGCATTTTACAGTATCTTTTTTATCTGAATAGCAGGTGGTCATCTAAAAAATGTAAAGCACTAATTTCAAAAATATTATGAGTGTGCAAATTTTAAACAACAGTTGAATTTTGTTAGAAATACGATCAAAACTACAGTATTCTATTGTGAAAAACAACTATATTTTTAAACGTATTTCTTTTTGAACTGCCTAATAAAAACTTAAAGACTAAACAAATTAAACAACCTTTTTATTTTCCTAACAGATGCCCCAGAATAAGAATGATGCAATGTTCTGTAAAAAATAAAGTTCCAAACAAATTTCAAAACAAAAGTTTTTATTGCTTCACAAAAAATAAAAAACTCGTAAAATGTATGGCAGCAGTAACAAGTATAAAAAAAATAAAACAAAACAAAGGTCAATTAAATTTACAGAAAAGTTGAAGCAAAAAAACAAAACAACTAATAATGGAATGTTAGCAGACACACAAATAAATATTCACACCAAATTAGTGAAAGGTAAATTAATGGACAGGGCATTGAGGTTGGCGGCGGCCATGGCGATGATCTTCTTCTTCATCGTCATCATCATCTGATTCAGAATCGTAAGCGTTTCGACGCTTATTGTTACAATGTTTGTATCGGCTTTCATCGTATTCTTGAAGGGATACTTCTTCACTTTCAGGATCAGGTTCAACATGTTCTTTTGGAGGTAAAGCATCTTCGAGTTCCTAAAATAAGAAATTAAGTAGCGATTAAACATAAAAAAAGTTCAAAGCAAACCTTGTAAAGACTTTGATCTTTAAAGAAATACGGTGAAGGAAATGCAACTTCAAATTTGATAATCAAATTTCCTCGCTTCTTTTGATTATATATTGGCATTCCTTCCGATTTTATTCGGCAAGTAAAACCTGATTGAATTACGCCACCTTCTTCACGTTTAAGCAGAAGATTTCTTCCATCAAGTTGTGGAATAATCATATGAGTTCCACAAAGAGCTTCACCTAATCCAATCTTCTTTTCAACAATCAAATCATCTCCACGTCTTTCAAATAAATCATGTTTTTCACATTCAATTACAAAAACAATATCTCCAGCTTCAAAGCCATCTTTTTCATCACCTTCACCAGAAAGCATAATTTTTTGACCATCACGCATTCCAGGAGCAATTTTAACTTCAAAGAGCTTTTTATCATGTGTAATTGATTTTCCAGAACATTGTAAGCATCTTTCAACGTAACCTTCAGTTCGGCCTCTTCCATCACATCGAGAACAATGCTTTTGATAGGTTGCTTTTCCATTCTTTCGGCTTTTCTTCTTTTGATTATCAAATTTTGCAGCATATTTTCCTTTTCCATGACAAGATTGGCATTTCATTGCTGGATATTTGATGGTACCAGTTCTAAAAAAGATGATAAAGATTAGAGATTACAAACAACGATGAAGAAAACGATAAATAAAATAATCAATAAAAAAGCATACCCTTTGCAATTATAACATTTGAAGTTTCGTGTTCGAGTAATATTAAATTTCATGGATTTACCTTTGTACAGATCTTCCAAGGTGACATTCAAGACTTCAGTTTTGGTAGGAGTTTTTCGTGGTCTTCGTGGTGGTGGACGAAAGCTAAAATGATGATGAGGACATTCACATGATTCATCTGAATCTCTATCAGGTCCCATAAATTCAAAGAAATCAGAAAACATTGTTTATAAGTCGAGGAGTAAAAGTGAAGCGAAGAAGAAGAAGTTCAATGCCCTGAAAAAAGCAAAAAAGTTAAACAAAATGAATTACAAAATCAGAGATGAAAAAAGCAATCAATACACGAAATGTAAAGTTTATATAAAATATTATTGTTATCTTGGATGTGATATCTTTTTATCGGATTTCGGATTTAATAAAATAAACAAAGATAGAGATTAAATGGCTCAACTTTAAACAAAAACAAGAAAGAAATAAGATCTTCGTCTTTCGTAAAAAAACTGCGACGATGATGAACACTGCCAGAAAGGATCGCTTGCTTTTGAAAGAATGAAAGAAAGCATCAACATTTATTCTTGCGCAAAAAAACGAAGAAAAGCAAATTCAAAATGTTGTAAAACCAAAAATAAAGGATGAAAAAAGGTGAACCAAGATGCACTAGGAACGAGACATTTGATGATGCCAATTTAATGGTCAAAAACCTCTGTCGCTATTTTTGGGAAAAATGCGCGATTAAACATCTTTTCTTCCCAAATTTAAATTTCAAAGAGTGTGTTTCAAAGAACCACTTCAACACTCTTTTTTGATGATTAACAAAAAAAGAACAATTTTTTTTGGCGAAAATGTGTTATGCAAGAAATAAGTGTTCTCAGAGAGTATTTGGAAAACAGAAACGGCTACGAGCAAGTCATATCAAAGATAGTTGGAGTCTGTTTTGTTTCAAGAGATTAACGGATTTGAGCATATCCGCATACGGTAAAGCCAAGAAGAGTTCATGCCTCAAAAAGAGGTCATCGATGATTATTACACATAAATAAACAGAATTTAGATAATTTTGGTACTCAATTAACGTATTTTGTAAAAATAAGCTTAAAAAACCATAATACCCAAGCAATTCATTTTAGCTGTTTTTTAAAAAATTGCTGCAAAATTGTCGAAACTCGATAAATTTTCCTCCCATATTATATGCTATCTTTATACTGATAAACTGTCGTAACAGTGGTGCCTTTCTATTAATGTTAGACGTTTGTTAATAAAAAATTAATTGGACCAGATTCTGGTCACCAGAACTAATTATTTAAAAAATAATTTGCAGAAAAATTCCATTTTCGAAAATAACCAACAAAAAATTTTGGAAGAAAAAATTTGTATGTAAAAAATCACTGCATTTTGTTCGTGTTAAGAATTTCTTTACAATGTTTTGGACGAAGTTGACGTTGCTCAACGTTAAAAATTTTTAACAACTTGAAGAATTTTAAACAAACGAATATTCTTCCATTGTTATAATTATTAATTTTATTCAACTTTAATTATTAATTTAACCTTCAAAAAATACGAGACATAGATAAACGGGTATTAAACAATGTTCAGGAAGAAAGGATTTATTATATTTGGAATTTTAATAATATTAATACTTGCTTTGAACACATCTGGATTAGAATCAAATGATAATGAAGATTCTGGAGAAGATTCCGAAGATCATGTAACATTATTGAATAATGAAAAAGAAATTGAAGATGAGAATCGGAAAGAAAGTTATTGTAGGTTTTTTTTGTTTAGGATTGTATAATTTGACTGATGTTATGTGTTTTAGCCTCTCAAGACTTTGCTGATGAAGAGATTGATCGATCACCACATGTTAAAGAATCAACAATTCCACCAGTAAGTATTATTGGACATATTTTGGAAGAATTTACACCTGAAGTTGAAGATAAAAGGTAACCTAGAAGAACTTATTTATCCTCCTAACATCATTATGTTTCATTTTTAGTCTTGATTCTGTGACAAAATCTCATCTAAATTCAGCTCTGAATATTCTTGGATCTGCTCGAACCTCTGATTACACAATTTATGATATTCGTGCTGCTTATCTTGATCTTGAATCGGCAGCAGAAGCTGGAAGTATGGAAGCCCAAAAAGTTCTAGCTTTTGCATATCTTTTTGGTGAATATCGTTGGAGTGTTGATGAAGCAAAAGTACTTTTTGAGAAACTTGTTGAAAAAGGATCTACAGATGGACATCTTGGAATGGCACTTTTACATTTAACTGGTGTTACAATGAAGCGACCGAATCGACCCTTAGGGTTGTTGCATCTTCAATTTGCTGCCAATGGTGGAAATCCTTTAGCCCAAATGGCAATAGGATACCGGTATCAAGGTGGAATTGATATGAAAACAAATTGTGAAAAAGCACTTTCATGGTACAAAATTGTTGCAAGAAGAGTTGCTTCAAAGGTTACATTCTTGGGTGGAGCATCTGTTCAAAGACTTCGGATTCCTGATGAAATTGATTCATCATCTTCGAATATTATGGATACGAATGTTTTTACGTATTATCGATACCTTGCCGAAAATGGTGATATTCCAGCAATAGTAAGATATTTTGGATTCGTAATGATTATTTATTTAATGTTTCTTTTAAGCTTGGATTAGCAACCCTTCATCTTACTGGATCAAAGGGTGTTGAAATTGATTATAAAGCTGCTGCAAAATATTTTGCCATTGCTGCAGATGCCGGA
Organism: Panagrolaimus sp. LJ2414; assembly: GCA_024447195.1. Taxonomy (NCBI): domain Eukaryota; kingdom Metazoa; phylum Nematoda; class Chromadorea; order Rhabditida; family Panagrolaimidae; genus Panagrolaimus; species Panagrolaimus sp. LJ2414. The sequence goes on along the minus strand of JAMRXY010000281.1, from coordinate 169,199 downwards.
AATGCTCAAGCTTTTGCATATTTGGGTAAAATGTATTATGATGGTACGATAGCAACTCCAAGAGATGATGAATTGGCGTATAAATATTTCAAAAAAGCTGCTGATAAGGTTTTTGATTTTTGAATAATTTAAACTAAAAATTACCGTATCGTTATTTTTAGGGCAATTCACTTGGTCAAACGGGTCTTGGATTAATGTACCTTGAAGGTCGAGGAGTTCGAGCTGATCATGTTAAAGCTTTCCGAATGTTTTCTGCTGCATCTGAGCAAGGCTCGGTTGAAGGTCAATTCTATCTTGGTTATATGCATTACAAAGGCTTTGGAAATGTTCGAGATCATAAAACTGCAGCAAAATATTTTCAACTTGCATCACAATCTGGAAATTTATTGGCAATTTATAATCTTGCTCAAATGCATTCCTCTGGAATTGGTGTTACTCGTTCTTGTCAACTTGCTGTCGAACTTTATAAAACTGTTGCGGAACGTGGCCGATGGACTGAAAAATTCATGGAAGCATACAATAAATATCAGCGAGGGGCTGTTGATGAAGCTTCTTTCAATTATATGCTTCTTGGAGAACTTGGTTATGAAATTGCTCAAACAAATTTTGCTTATATTGTTGAAGAGAATGCAAAAACTCAACAGCTTTTCCATACTGAAGTTGAAGCTTTTAAATGGTCATTACTTTCATGGCAACGATCTGCAAATCAACAATATCCATTTGCACGAGTAAAACTTGGAGATTTTAATTATTATGGACTTGGAACAAATACGGATTATCCTGCAGCATTAAATCATTACAAAATTGCTGCAGATAATCATCACTCTGCTCAAGCAATGTTTAATTTGGGATACATGCATGAACAAGGTCTTGGATTGGAAAAGGTATGTACTTGTTATTTCGAATACTGTATATTGAAAGCTTACCTATTTTAGGATTTACATTTAGCAAAACGATATTATGATCTTGCTGCTGAAACTTCTGTGGATGCTGTTGTTCCAGTTGCATTGGCGATGTTGAAACTTCGCGCAATATTTTTCCTTGATTACATGAAAGATAATTTTGCATGGCATTCTGCTTTGATTGTCTTCCTTGATTCAACACTTGGACCACATTGGGATTTCTTTGTTATGTCTGTTCTTTTGGCAATTATTCCATATTTACTTCTTCAATATTGGCAAAATAGAAGACAAATTGCTGCCGCTGCTCAAGTTCCTGCTGATCATATTCCGGTGCCACCGGCTGCTGAATAAGAATATCTTATTATACATGGACCATATGCAATTTAATTCACTTGCTAAAACATATTTTTTAATGATTAATTTGTTTCTTGCCTTCTAAAATTGATAATAATGTTTATTTTTTGGAGATAATTCTTTAGAATGTTTTTTCGGGTCATTTTTTCTGATGTGATTCTTTTATATGTTTAATTTTTTATGGTTAATTTATTTTTTGATTAAATCTAATATCATTTTAATGTTTTTTTTTTGAAATTGTTTGTTAAAGGTTTTTCTTGCCTTTGAATTATTTGTGACATTTTAAAATTAAAGTTTTAAATGAAACTTGTAGAAGGGTGAAAGCCATTGAAAGATGGCACTTTCACTGCTTTCACTTGTACAAAAGCGGCATAATACCGTAAACTTTTTTATGAGAAGATCTGGACAAGAATTATGGTAAGAAATCATTCAGCATGTTTACATTCAAACCATATTACAGTCGAACCTCGTTATTACGTGCCTCGTTGTTACGTTTTCACATTTCGCCAATCGCTTCTGGGCTTATATAATATTTAAATTTTTTCACAATCCATTAGAGTATGGCCTAGATAGGTCACAGTTTTAATTTTGGGCAAAAACATGCACTGCAGAAAAAGTTCTGGACACGAACCTCGTTATTACGTGTCTCCCTTCGACAACGTAATAACGAGGTTCGACTGTACTATATTACAGGAAAACTGTTACATCTGTTTCAAAATCTGGTCAAAAGAAAGGTCGTCGCTCAACTCGTCAACCAATTCGACCATTAGAAAAATTTTATAAAATTGGTTCAAGTCCACTGAAAGTTCAATTTCCTGGTTTAAATACCAGCGTTGAACAAGGTCTGCAACCTGTAATTATTGAAGAACAAACTGAAGAAGAAATTAAACAAAATGCTTTGAATGTTCGAACAACCCTTGAAGAGCTTAAATCAACAAGTAAACGAAGACGTCGAGAAAAGCTTCATCCCCTTGAAAGAGGATTCAGTGGTCATCATGTTGTTGGACAAAAACTTGGTCCACCTCCACCTGTTGGAGATGTATCATTAGATGATTTTCAAACATATTGTTTAGAGGTTTGTAATAACTGTAGAATAAGAAATTGTAGATGTTTGTGCTTTTGATTACTGTAGATTAATTTGTTATGTTAGGCTCTTGGAATTATATTTATTGTTTCAGGTTAAACGTACATCACATATGACTCGAGTATTTGGACGTGTTCATACAATGGCGGCATTAGTATTTATGGGAAATGGAAAAGGTCTTGGTGGATATGCTGTTGGAAAAGCTGCAATTCATCGAACCAATAATGCAATTGTAAAAGGAATGAATATGGCTGCAAGAAAGTTATTCTTTGTGGAGCTACTTGAAAATCGAACAATTTATCAAGATTTTTATGCTGAATGTCGAAACACAAAAGTTTTTGCTCAACGTCGTCCTGAAGGTTTTGGTTTGCGATGTCATCCACGACTTCAGAAAATTTGTGATGCACTTGGTATTAAAGGTTGTGCCTTTTCTATATTTTTAAAATCAATGTTTGATCGTTATTTTATTTTCAGATATTTATGTCAAGGTTGAAGGAAATACTCGAAATTATTTGGCTCTTACACATGCCTTTATTACTGGTTTATTAAATCAAGAAACTCATCAACAGTTAGCTGAACGAAAAGGTCTTCATGTTGTTGAAATGAAACCCTCAAGACAATATTATCCAGAAGTTATTGCATCACCTATTTTAACTCCGCTAAGATCTGAAGAAGATTTATTACCAATTGAAGTAAGCAAAATTTTCTAAACAATTTAAGGATTTTAATTTTTATCTTTTAGCGTCTGAAACTTGATGACTTTTATGGTGAAGGTCGATATCCGCTATATAAAACAAAGCCGCCACCATTTTATTCAAAACTTGCTGGACATTTAGATGCAGAATGGCGAAAATATCCTTTTAGAAATCAAGAAAAAGTTTCAATTCGACTTCTTGCAGATGGAATTGTTTCAAGATGGACTCGAACACAACGTCATGAATGGGGAAAACGTCAACATGAACTTTTTGAAAATGGAATTCTTCAAATTCCAAAAGGAATTGGTTTATCTGATATTGTTGCTAAAAAAGAATAGGTTTGATATTTGTGTTTGAGTTATTATTATTAATATTTGTTTGTTATGTAGCCAGATAAAGTGTAGTTTTATTAAAAGTTTATTTCGGTACTAAATTAATGTTTTTATGGTTCATTATTAATACTTTTGTTTTTGTCATGTTGTGATAATGGCAAAAATGCTTCCGAATCAGTTTCTTTGTAAAGAGTTTTTCGATTTTCGGCTTGCTTAATTGTATCTGGAAGAGCAACAAAATGAGTTTCTGGTAAAAATATAATCGCAAAAGTTGTTGATAATCCTGCCAATAAGGCAGCTCCAGAATATGGTGCTGGATGCCAATATCGTGAGAAATAAGTTAATTGTGGAGTTGCCATTGATCCAACCATTGAAACACAACTAAATGTTGAAAGGGCAATTGATCGAACACAAGTTGGGAATAATTCTGTCGTATAAAGTTTATAAGCAATCCAGACAAGCCCAGATTCCAAAGTATATCCAATAATTACGGCACCAGTTCCAATTGAACGCATTGATGAATTTAGGCCCAAAACATCGATGAAAAACATAAAACCAAATAATAGGCAAACGGCTCCTAAACAAGTGATACGGTAATGGATAGCTTTAAAAACATTAGATTAAACCTTGAGAAAAAACTAAAAGTTTCCAACGACCAATTGTTTTTGTTCCATTTTCTAATGCAAATGCCGCGAATGGAGTCCATAGCCGCAGGGCTCCCATCAGAAAAGTATTCATGAAAGGACTTCCGCTCTGAAATTTAATAAGTTTAAAACTTTGTAGCTTTTTTAAAATTAATAAAGTTATTTTGATGTTTTTTGATTATGTAAAAATGTATCAGATACTATTTAGCGATTTTCGATAATACATCAAAATCCTTTCAGATGTCCCTATCATTTTATAATCATTTACATTTTTTTCTACGGTAAAAGTCCTTTGAAATTTTAACATGCTGCACGCAACATGAACGCCTTTAAAACCTTACAGTAATTAACAAAGAAAATTAATTTCGAAAAATTTTTTTACAAAATTTTTTTCTTATTTTAGCTTTCCTTTTCATGTTTTTAAGTTCTTGTTTTGCAATGTACCCACAATGTGTACACTATTTTTAAATTTTTTAACCTTCAATATTTGACTGATAAATTCTCATCAGTTAAAACTTACCAAATCTTGAATATTGTAAAACAGTACATCATTGACGATATTCATGGTAATACCAGTTAGCATTTGAGCAATTGCATATGAAGTCATTTTCCAATTTGCAAATAAATCCAAAGAGGTATATCGTTTTTCAGTTTTTAATTGTCTAAAATCAGAACTGATGTTAGTGGTGCAGTTTCTTATTTAAAAGTTTTATCAGTTACTTACTCTTGACTCGTTTTTTCTAATTTTTGATGATTTTTATGAATTTCTTTCATTTCACTTGCAGTAAATTTAACATTTTTAAAGCCATTAAATTTTGCAATTCGAGTCATTACAGCTGCAGCTTCTTTGAATTTTTGTTTTTGAAGTAAAAATCTCGGAGATTCTTCCAATTTTAAAATCATAAAAAGTGCGGGTACGCTTACAAGATTTGCAATGAATAAATGATATCTCCAATGTCGAGTATAATTTGCGAGAATTCCAGCCAGCTAAAAAATTGAAAAATTTTTATAAAAATTTATGGTAAGCGAAAAGTATGAAGAAGACAATTTTTTAAAGAAATTCAATTTAAAAACAGTATAAAAAACAAATTTGTTTGGCAAAATTAAAATTATTACAGTTTCTTCTGAATTTTCAAATCAAAATTTTGATTATATATATTTAAATATTCCAGTTTTAAAAAATATTTCTTACCATTAACCCGATACTGTATTGAAAGCTGAAACCTTGAAGCAATCGATATTTTGGATTCACAGATTCTACGATCAATGAAAATGAAGCTGATGCCCCAATCGGGGATATCAGAGATCCAACTGCAGCGATCCATAAATACAGCGAAAATGACGGGCTCCAAGCACAAATCAGTCCACTTACAAGGGAATAAACTTCCCCAATAAACATAATCCATTTTCGGCCAAAATAATCACTGATATGCCCGGATATCATAAATCCAAAGAAAACTCCAATTGGAAGTAGAGATTGAATAGTGGATCGAAAATGATCATTCTCACAAACCCATTCAAATTCTTCGTACATACTGTACCAGTGATTTTTCGTTGAAAGTTGGGTACAATTTCGAACCATTAAACATGCAAATGTTGAATTCTTTTTTACAACTGATGCTTCTAAAGTCCATTCGTTACCCTAAATTTTAGTTTAATTTAATTTTAGTTTTTAAAAGAACCAATGATAAAGCTAATCAGTTTTATACCATCTAATTAAAATAAAGTTTTACTCAGTTTTTGAAATTAACAAATATAACTATACTGTTCAAATTTTTAGAAGTCAATTAAAAAATTGAATCATAAACAAAAAAAACAGTTTTGATGCTTTTATAATTTTAAAATTTTTTTGAACTACAGCAATCCTAAAGTTTTGTTTGAAACAAGCTTTTGATCAGATATTATTTAGCGATTTTCGAAATGACATCAAAATCCGAAAACAAACAAGCTCAAGATCGCTCAGTTAAAAGTAAAAGAAAAAAGAAAAAAACGAAAAATTAACACTTTAAAAATTTCTGGAACACTTATTAGTTTTTTATAAGACAGAAAATTCTCACACAAGATTTTAGATTTTTCTTTTTTTAAAATAGGGTTTTAAAAATTTGAGTATTTTCCTAAAAACAAAAGCTTCTTAGTTGTGGTTTTAGTTAGTTTTAACCATTAAACATAAAAATTTTCTTTTTTATTTCGGATACTTTTAAATTCCATGTGTTGCCCTAAATTTTAGTTAAATTCTAATTTAGTTTTTAAAGCTGAAAAAGAGAAGCTCTTCTGCAGTTTAAACCAACTTATTAAATCATGTTAATTCACTTTTTTGAAAGTTAGCATTTAAATCTGCTCTTATTTTTTATTTAAACATTGCGACAAGTCGACAGGTAAAACACTTTTACTTTTTTTGTAATGTTAAATTTTTAACTAGAGTAATCCAGACGTTTTGTTTTTAAAACCACCCCTCACCCTACAGTTAAAATAACTAAAAAAATCAATAAAAAGAGTTGAAACGAAATTAACTAAGCAAACACCTTAAAAAAATTTTGTAACGCTTGTCACATTTTTAGATAACACAAAATTCAAGCACAAAATTTTAGATTTTTCTTTCCTAACTACTGCTGTTTCTGAAGTGCATGCCCTGAATTTCAGTTTAATTAAAAACCAATTTATTTTTTTTAGTTTTAAAAGCTAACATTTTCAAATCCCAGATACTCAGTTTAACATCATCTTATTAGTATCATGTATCCTATTTTTTAAAGGTATCATTTATCGCTGTCATTAATTTTTTGGAAATTTTACAAAAATTTAAACATTGCCAAAATCCGAAAAAAACAGTTTCAATCCTTTTTCATTTCTAATGTTTGTAAAGCTACAATAATACAGAAGTTTCGTTTGTAAAACCAGCTTGAATAAAAAAAGAAAGAAAAAGAATTGAACCAAATTCAACATATCAAATACCTTAAAAAATTTATTACGTAATGTTTATCAGTTTTTTTAAATGAAAGAAAATTCTTGCACAAAGCATTTTGTCTGTGCCATTTTTGGGCGCCGTTTTATCAGTTTAAAATTTTTAAAGTTCTGTTATCTCTAAAAATTTAAATGCAGTTTTAACTATAAGTTTTAAAAAATAATTTTTTTTCATAATTTTATTGTTAAAAAGATTTTCAGTCTTCAGTTAATAAAGAAATCGATTTTTAAAAATTTCAAGCCCTATCGCTTACCTCATCAGAACATGAATAATCTGGAACTAAATTCCCTAATCGAAAGAATCCCGCGACCATTGACATGGCATTTGAAATGGACATTATTTGACATGTTACAAAAAAGAAAATCTGAAAACATACTTTTGAACATGGTTTTACAGTTATATAATACAAACCTGATAATTGCCATAACTTTTAAGAGATTTAAAAATTTTATCAATATTTATTGGATCATTGATAACTTCAGCCGGGTCAAGTTCATCCGTTTCCTTGATCAATGAATCATCAATAAATTGTCCAGGTTCACCAGCAGCAATCGTTGGAGTGCTTGTAAAACTTAGTCGTCGGGACATTTTTGGGAACAGTTTTAACACTCAACCAACAGAAATACAGTTAATAATAGTTTTTTAGATTACAAACTCAGAAACAATACACCCTTTTTCCCCTGGCCAGTTTTACAAAAAAAATTTCATGCAAACTACCTTTTTTATAACGTACTTTTTCTATCAATTAGTACATAAAAAACGATGATAATTACTAATTTTCTTACTTCTATTAATGAAAAAGTATGCTATCAATCAAGGTCATTGATTAATTAAATTATTATTTCTACTTTGTAGTTGATGTTTTCTATGTCTCTTTTTTGTTTAATTTGTTTTCCAATTTTTGCACCCATTTTTCAAGTTCTTTTTTGCAGTTGAAAACAGAAGAAAGACACAAGCCTGTTGTTGCATACATAAACCTCGACCAAAATAAGAAGTCCGTGTGGCCGACTGGTTCAAGGCGCTCATGTTGCGTGCAGCATGTTGAAAGTTCAAAGGACTTTTACTGTAGAAAAAAATGTAAATGATTATAAAATGATAGGGACATCTGAAAGGATTTTGATGTATTATCGAAAATCGCTAAATAGTATCTGATACATTTTTGATCTTATTATTTTGGGACAATTATACAAATTCGTTCCTTCTATGTTTGAATAAAATTTTATTAATGAAAACTTTATTAAATTAACACCGTTAAAAATATACAGTTTATTTACGTAATAAAAATTGTTTATCAAATTTCGTTGTTTGATTGAGAAAAGTAATTGGAAGCAAAGATTTTCCGAGACGCCATTGACCATTTTGACTTGACTAAAATAAACAAAATAGAAAAATGCAAATATCAAATATTAAAAAGAAGTAGTTTTAATTTTGCCAGTTATTAACAATTTAAAAAAATTAACTCAAATCAGTTTTAATGCCTTGGACATTTGATCAATAATAATGCAACCCAGTTAAAAAACCATAAAAAAATTAAATAAAATTTACCTGTTCAAAGGCAACAGAAGTACAGTATGGATAACGATCAGCTAAACGATCCAAATGAAGAATTGATGGAATTGATTTTGGTAATTCTAAGAGAGCTCTTGAAGTTGAATCAATTGTTGTTGCATGTCCAACGATAATTACAGTACCCAAAGTTGATGCAAGAATCCTAAAATAGCAAACTTTAAAAGAAATGTTTAAATCAAAAATTTGAAATACAGAAATTAAAAATTAATCGACCAATAATAAAAACATGGAATTGAAATCTCTTCTTTCAGTTTTAAACTTTAAAAATATTACAAATTTTCAATAAAACGAGATAATGTGTACCCCCGTTACAGTTTTTCAAATAAAATAACCATCAGAAATCCCAAAGTAATAGTCTTAAACATTATTAAAACACTTACTTATGAATGATATCATGAGATCGACGATAAAAATCAAATTTTGTTTCGCTTCCAAAAAAATCTTTGTAAAGAGTTTCCTTTGAAATAATTGGCCGATAATTTTTTGCCACTGCAATTTCAGAATCCAAGAGTTCGGTCGTCGTAAAAAATGTAGGTGAAGATTCATAAAAGTTGCACCAATCAAATAAACCTGGTTCAATTTTAATCTTTAAATCAGGAATTCCAGATTCTTTTGCGAGAATTTGTGCCGTTTCAATGCACCGAAATGCTGGGGATGAATAAATTGCAGAGATTTTGAGTTGACTTCTTTTCAGGGATTTTCCAGCAAGTTGAGCAACAATTTTTCCAATTTCTGTGATCGGTGGATCTGAATCATACGCAGATAATCCGCCTCGACGTTTTGGAAGTGTTTTTGGATGATTTGAATTATATGGTCGAAATGTACCATTTGAATTTGATTGTCGAATCCATGATGGAAAAACTCGATCCATTCTTTCTGCATGTCGAAATAGAATTACTCGGCGTTGACTTGATGTTGATCTGAAAAATTAAAGCATGGTGATTACGGTTGTTCATTTCCCTCTCCCGGGAAATTTCCCGGGAGATTTCCCGATTTTTTGCGGGAAATGGTTCTGATTTCCCGGGAAATCTACAGTAATATTTTATGTTTTTACATTAAACATTTAAAAAAGGGATAAATATGCAATAAAAACACTGTATATAGTCAAAAATGATTAATTTGAGTATTTTACAGTCCTTTTACAGGTTATAAGGTTAATTTTGGTAAAATATTACTGTAGCTTGGGATACTGTAGCTCCGGGAAATTTCCCGCCTTTTTTCGATTTCCCGGGAAATGAACAACCCTAATGGTGATTAATTTCAATGTCTCAGTTAAAAAACAAATAAAATAATTTTAGGCGGGGATATTAAAAAAAGTTATACTGGTACAGTTATAAGTTTTATTAAAATTTAAAATGCCTTAATGGGGCTCAGTTTTTTCCAAATCAAAATGAAGAGCGTTTTAAAAATTGAATAAACAGTTAATTAACAAACTTAAAGGAAATGTCTAAAAGTTGTTCAACACCCATGATTCAAAAAACTGGGCAACAAATCCAGGAAAATATATAACACAGTTTTTATAAAAGATCAAAAAGGATAATTTCCGTTGTTTTAGTTTTATGCAGTATTCAAACTACAAAAACTTGAAACTTACTTTTCAGCCAACTGAAGCATCGATTCAGGTTTTTGCTTTTTATTCAAAACTTTTAATTTCTTTCCATCATCTTCAGTTCCTTGAGTTGACTAAAATGGAATTAAATACTATTCAGTTAAAAAATATTATTTAAAAAAGTCTTACAGCAGTTGAAGGTGGTTCTGTTTCAGATGTTTCCGTGCTTTCTGTATCAGATTTCTTTGAACTCGTTTCAACTTTTGATTTCTTAATTTCAGGTTTCAAAGGTGAAGTTTTCTTCAAAGTTTTCATATTTTTCTTTTCATCTTCGATTGAAGTTGCAGAAGAATCTGCTTGAGTGCTTTCAGGTTGAAGTTCATTCACTGAAAAAAATAAGTACAAAAAATTAAAGTGAACAACAAAAACATAGTTTTAAGTTATTAGAGAGCCGACAGAACTATATATTCAGTTTTATTATTTAATTATCCTCAAAAGTTTTGAACATCCATCTATCAGTTTTTGATATAATGTAGTTAGTTTTATTAGTTTTAACAAAATAATTAAAGCCAGGTTCCTATTTTTCAGTATAACACTTACCTTCTTTTCTACGTTTTGTTGTTGAAGCATTTGATGTATCCGTCGTTGCCGAAGTTGTCGTTGTTTTAGTTTGAGAAGCAGAATTAAATTGAGTATTATCGTCTTCATTTGAATCATCTACCGTATCAATTGCCGATTCACTTTTTGATAAACTTTTAGTTTTTGTAGTTTCACTTGTTTTCGATATATCCGTTTCAGAAGTGTTCGACAAAGATTTCGTCCCAGTTTCCAAAGTATGAAATTTTGAAGCTAAAAAATTTAATTAACCTAAACTATAAATAGGAACCTGGCTTTTTTTAACTAACTAACACCCAAAACCACCTAACAGTTATAAATATATAAAAATTACTTACATTCAGATGCGGTTGTTCCAGTTGAAGAAGTATCAACAGTTGTTGGGGTTGTTGCTCCATCTGTTTTTGTTGCAGTTGAACATGTTGTTGTTGTGGTTGATCCAGAGGTGGTTGTTGGATCCTTTTTTTCTTCTGTCTTCTTTTTACCCCATTTAAATGTGATATCAATTCCAAGCGGCATTTCGTTCAACTCACACAAATCAAAAATGAAAACAAACACAATCAATAAACTTTTTTTAATTTATCAAAAAAATGAGATTTGAAGAAAGTATTCACTTTCAACTTTTTTTATGCAAATTTATGAAATAAAAGTATACATGGTGTTTCTTTTTTTTTGATATGGAGCTAAAGTTTATTTTCCCAAATTTTCAGCCAAATCGAAGACCTAAACTTTTTTTGAGGATCTGGATCCTAGAAATTGACAAAAAAAATTAATAACTTTTTGGATTCCTTAATTTATGGGCTATCATTTTGTTTTAAAGTTTTTTTTCTAATTCTCCAAATTTTAAATTTTATTAATTTTTATGAAAACTAAAATTTTAAAAAAATTTTTAAATTTGAGATTTTTCCAATAATTTAAGCGACCCAGTTTTATTTTTTTAATTACGTTTCCTTTGTTTTCTAAGAACAAATTATAATATGTCTGCGGATCACACAGTTTAATCAGTTAATTCAGAAAATAGATTGAATTCGTTAGACCAAAAAATTTAAAAATATGTGCTTCATTCATATAAATCAGATATCAAAAATTTCATGAAGAATTTTTCAAGCAGCAGTTAGGCTCTAAATCTGTTAAATTTCTGTATTATTAATATTACTAAGAAAAAAAAGATGTACACTATTTTGCCATGTTTAAAAATTATTTTATGTTTATTAAAGGGAAAAAAGCGGAATCAACAATGACAAAGAAAAAAAAATAGCACCTAAAATTGAGTATCAAAGAAAAAAACATTTTGAGATCTTGTTAAATACAAAAATTTCGCCGCAAAAAAATAACAGTTTTGTTTTATATCAAAAGAATGCAAGAGACATTGACCACTTAAATACAGTAATATTCCATTTTTTTTTGAAAAACAAGAAAGTTAATTAATTAAACATTTTTTTATTCTATCCAACCGGAATCCTTTCAACTTTGTATAATAAATTCAATAATTTATATGCTTTTGCTCGTTTTGCATCTGGGGTACTTCGTTTTACATGTTCTAAAAAAGGGGATTGGATTACTGTAATTAATTGGTAAACTGCTGCTTAAATTGACATCAGTTTGTAATAATAAACTAAAATCTTAAATTAACTAACCCATATAACAATTTGGAAATTTTTCATTCATTTCTGCCAAGCATCCTTCATCTTCTTGACATATCGATGATATTATACGGCATGATACTATAAAGAAATTTAATGTTTATTTGTTTTAAAGATTAAATGACTTCATAGTTTTTAAAGAGAAGGCAGTTTAAACTTTTAAAGCTGCAAAAATAATGTTTTGCAAAGAAATTCAAGGATGCATATTAATTTGGAAGGAAACAAATTCAACCAGTTTAAAATTAAATTAAAATTTTTAAATACATTATTTTCCTTCTTCTGGGAAGACAGTATAAAAAATATTTTAAAGTTTGTTAAATTCCAGTTAATTTTTAGTAGAGATTTGTTGTTTTTGTAGAAAAAAATAAACTATCAACAAATTTTTTCAGTTTTTAGTTTAATTAAATATTTTTAATAAATTATTTTGGTATTGCTGATGAAAATGCAGTTTAAAAGATATTTTAAAAAATGGTAAATTTCAGTTTATTTTTAGTGCAGATTTGTTGTTATTTTTTCCAGCAAAAAAATATTTCCTATCTTGTCCTCTGAGCTTCTATCTTTTCTTTTTCATAAATAAATAATAAACTTACAAACAAAATTAGCATCAACAATTACAGCCAAAGCAAAAAATGCAATAAAAAATGATGTCAGAAAATGCGTTCCAATCATTACCTAAAAAAACAAGAGTGGAAAGAAAAAAAAAGTAATTTTGTTTAAAAAAACAGTTTTTACACGATTAAAACGGAAAATTAGTTTTATAAAAATTAGTTGAATAATAGTGTTTAAAAACAATGAAGCTCCCAATACAGTTTATGATTAATAAACCTAAATAAGGAAATTGCAGTTAAAACAATAAAAAACTCAATAATTTAGTTTTATTCAAACATTAAATAAAGTTACACACGATCAGTTACCGCAATCATAGAAATTTCAGAAAGAAACTGACAAAAACCATCAGTTTTTTTAAAAGTTAACATTTTTTTAAAAATACAGTATACTTATAAAACTACAAATATTTGAATTGAAACGTTCGATTCGTTATAACCCTTCAAAAAGTTTTTTCTGTAAAGAAATAGAACTTACATCAGAAGTCATGTTTCTATTTCAAAAAAGAAAAAGATGCGTCTATAAAATGACGAAATTTTATTATTACTTTTTTTCTCTCTCCTCCTTTTTTTGTTTAAAACAATGCTTTTCAATTTTCGACTTTTAGTCATCCAAGAATAAAGTAGACAGGAATAGCAACCATTAATAAAAAGAAACAAGATTTTTATGAGTTTGACATTTCAAAGAAAGACATTATCCTCAAAAATGAGATGAAAAGTACAAATAATTAAGGCCAGAACTATTGTTGACAAAAAACAATGACTATCAATGATGACGTAAAATGAAGAATTAAAAGTTGAAGTTAAAATATAGCCATTGAAAACACAGTTTTAAATTTACATTTGGGATTGAGTCGTCGCCCTCAGTTTATAGAAAAAATCACTGAAGATAAAATAAACATAAAAAATTTTGATAGAAATTTAAAAAAAAGTGTGCTCTTTTACTAAAATTCAGTTTTAAATAAAATTATCAAAACAAATTCCGCTAAAACTTAAAAAATTGGCATTTGATTTATTTATGCCATAATTGCTGGGTTATCAGTTTGTTTAAATAAAAACTACAACTTCAGTTTAGACACACGTAATATACTTTTTTTATTACGTGTGTCTATTTCAGATACCGTATACTCAACTCATTTAGCATACAGTTTCTAAAAAAATGAAGCTTAAGATTAAGATGGACAGTTTTTAATCAAAATTTTTAATTTTTTAATTTAGTTTATTTAGTTAAGAAAATAGTTAAGTAAAACGGTTGCTCATTTGTATAAACAAAAACAATGATCAACATAGCCGTAACAGTTTTTAGCAATTACAACTAAAAGTTTTGTTCACATATATTACTACTATATAGCTCAATTTTTTTAAACTAAAAATAAGAAATTTCAGCCAAAGGGAATACCTTGTTCTAGAGATTTATTTTGTAGAAAAGTAGCTCGAATTAGTCGAATGGAAATCAGTTTTAAAAAGATAAAAAACTTCTACACACAATGTTATGATGAACAGTTTTAAACATATCACACTGAAAAAAGTGAAAACTCCTTATCATTGTCTTTATCTCCATTTTTCGCTGTTAAAACTAAATGCTAAAGGAGTTGAGTATACTGTAACTAAGCATAAAAGTTTGAAAAAATGGAAAATCATACAAAAACTCAGTTTGACATAAAAATTATCAAAATAAATTTTGACGTAACGAAAAAACAGGCCTTGATTAATTTATGGAAAAATTTTCTCGAAGTTTATGTGTTTGTTTTTAATAGAAAAGTAAAGATTGAATCTTAAGTTTATAGCTTTCAGATACCATATACTCGATTGATTTAGGATATAGTTTTAACTTAGAAAAATAAAGTTAACAATAAAGATAGACAGTTTTTTTCTCAAAATTTAAAACTTTGTGTATTCAATTTATTAATTTAATAGAAAATAATTTAGATTTTTTTAATACAACATCAATAGATTTTGGCAACGACAAATAAAAATTTTATTTTTGTGCTTGATTACAAAGCTCAGTTTTTAAAACTAAAAAAATAATTTTTCAGCCTAAGGGAATATATCCCAAATCCCTTTGTTTTATTTTACAAAAAATCGTGAGAACCACAAAATCATCCAGTTTTTTCTCTCCCTCTCTTTATCTCCACTGACTACAGTAACAAAAGTGACAGAAAAAAGAGAAGGCGACATACTTTTTGTTCAACGTCAAAAACTTTTTAGAATCCCTTTTCAACTTTGTTTTATGTAATTCACACGTCATTTTCTAACCTTTTCTAATTGTTTTCTTCTACTTTTTTCATTCCACCCATCTTTCTTCTTTTTCCTGCTTTTCACCAAAAAAAAGAAAGAAATTTATTTTTTCCTGCCTTTTTTTAATTTAAGACATTTGAAAAAAAAGTAAGCATCAGCAGAAAAAGCAACAAGTCATTTCTCTATTTTCCCTCCCTCTCTTCTTTTTTTTTCTTAGGTCACCGACGCCCGTCGTTTCAATTACGCTTCTAATTCGACATCTCATCCACCAACCATCTCTTCCCTATCTTTTTTGGAAGGCAATGACAATATATATCCATGATGTGATGGGGGGGGGGGGGGGGATATATGCTATATCTCCTTATATCCAGGGATATATAACATGTCTTCTCTCCTACCACAAGTTTCTTTAAATGCCAAAAAACAATTGAAAAAAATATAATTCTTTTTATCCGTCTTCCAAGGTCTTGCTTTTTTACAACAACTATTTCTATTTATTTATTACCAATTTCAGCAGCAGCAAAAAACAGGAGAAGCAATTTTTTTTGCGGAGGTTGCTTTTCTACTTTTTTCTTCTTCTTCTGGCGGCGGCTCTTTTTTCTTTTTCGTAATTTTCTGCTTTTTTTTTCTTCTTACAAATTGGTAGCTATGATTACATATATTTTTATGGAAGTGGAGAAGAAAGAAAATGAAAATACTTTTTTTCTGCAAAAAAAACAAAAAACAACAACAATAATATAATTGTAAAAAACAAATTTGCAAGTAATTACTTTTTTTATTACGTGTGTGTCTGTTTCATATTTACTGTAGCACCAGTTTTTGTGTTTTCCAAATCGAAATAACCATTTCTATTTGGAAAACACAAAATGGATAATCAGTTTTCAAATCATAAAAATCTTGAACATAACGTTTAATGGTTGCTGCTGAATACAGAAATGACAGTTTTATATACGGTAGCTATAACAATAAATTTAAATAATGTGATTTAAAAGGACACTAAAGTCGTCATGCAGTTTTGTTAGAGGAAATAATAACACAGTTAATATAAAAAAATTATTATTGAATTGTCAAGCTGAATAAGCAAGTCAACCTAAATAAACTTTTTTGAAATGATTTTTTTCAACCAGTTTACCTAAAAATGTTTTAAAAAAACCAAATTTGATGAATAGAAGGCAGTTTAAACATTCAATTTCTAAAAATTAACAAAAAACAAAGTTTAAAAAAGGTCCATCATGGATGCAGTTTTACGTTTAAAAAATAATAATAAAAGACAATTAATTGTGAGAAAATTGTCTGTAAACCAGAGAAGCCTCAAACAATCAATAAAAATTTATTTGTTCAGTTTTGTTGTTGCTAAAACTTTTAACAAATCACTAAAACCCTGTAATGCAGGGTTTAAAATTAATATGGTACTTTTTTTTGTCAGCTTTAATTTTCCATGTTTCATCAACAGTTTTAAGCGATGACAGTTTAAAAAACTTAAATGCTGCTGAAATGATAGAAAAAAAAGACAATGATTCCAAAAAAGGTAAAAAACGCTTCTGTTATTTAAATTTTTTTGTATAAGAGTTATTTTAGAAGTTTTTGATACAAAAGTTGACCATCAGGTATTTATTATGTTTCAGTTAATTAATTAGATTTATAGAATTAATAAAATTATTTTTGTAGAAAATAAAACATATGAATGGAAACAGTTTTTCAGCAACAAATAATAATCGTAAGTTTAGATCATTAATTCCAGTTTTAGTTCTTAAATAATTTTGTTTTAAATTTAAAGATAAAAGCAAAAATAAAACTATCAAAAATCCTTTTGATGATGCCGCACATGCATTTATCCGAGAAAGCTTACATCCAACCATCGTTCCCTTTCCAGTTTTGTATGAACAATTATTTGGCAAAAATAATCACCACCATGAAAAATTATTTATTCATAAATTTGGAAATTTACGAAATTTAATTTCTCAAAAGCAATGGTTTGAAATTCAAGCAATTCTGAATCAAAAGGTTTGAATTAAAAGATGATATAAAAGATTCCGTTTTTTAGCTTAAAATTAGTTCACGAGTCTCGAACAACCTTCTACATCAGTTTTTATTATTGTTAAGTTTTTTAAACACTTTTTTTAGAAACCTCTTCGAACAAAGCATTTTGAGATTACCAAAATTTTAACGGAACAGACAAAATTTAACAAATCCCAAGTTGCAATTTTTTGGAATGATTTCTTTGATTTTCATGTGATGAAGAAAGTTTTGATGCTTCACAACAAGTAAGTGTGCAAGATTCAAGTGGCTTTCTTCTGTTCAGTTTTTTTGTTAATAAAATGGAAGTATCTCCAATTTTTTTTAAAAATCTAACCATAGCTTTAACCTTTTTTGTCTTACAAACTAGAATTTTTGTTATGTCAGTTTAAAGGTTAAAAGGTTAAAGAACCCCATAATCAGACCAGAGGTCGTGGGGGGCCAATGCTGGCGCGACTTTCCAGCACCTGCACTTAGCATTTAGGTGTCCGGATCTAAGATCCTTGCCGGCGCAACCCGGTGGTGGACCACCCCCTTTCGGGAACCTTCCACTCGAGCGGAGAGCTCATGTGAGTGTACCATTGCCTTCCAATGTCAGTTTAATCTTACTTATTTTTGTAATTAATTAAAAACAGATTCATAACAGCTATATCGAAAATAGTTTTTAGGCTAAAATAGCCATTAAAGTTTGAAGTTCAACAGTTAAAATATTTTTTTTTCATGAAAAAAGTAAAACACAGTTTTTAAACCCAATTTTTAATTTTTAGGATTCTTCAATCATTTGGTCAAAAATCAATTGAAAATTATGGCATTTATGACGTTGATATATCAGTTGAAACAAAAGTGAAACTTCTCAATGCTCAAATTAAACGATATTTGCCACCAAAAGATTTTGAAATATATGTGAAAATTCAAGCAAAAGTTTTCGAGCTGAGTAAAGGAGAAAAAGAAGCTTTATTACTTTAAAAAAAGTTATGTTTGAATGATAAATAAAATGATGAAAAATGTAAATGCAGTTTTTTAAGATCAAAACAAGATTGAAAATCCAGTTTTTAAAAAAATTAAACAAAATCAACTCAGTTTTTAAAAATTTTTTAAACAAATCCGCCAACAGTTGGTTTATCATTTTCTTTAACGAGTTCAGCAACAGCTTTAGTGCCCTGAGGGTAAACATCTCGATTAACTGTTAATCCACAGAGAGCTTCATTAAGAGCAAATTGTTTAACAGCTGGAGAATTCCATCCCCCGAAGGCACGGAAGTCATCAAAGGTGGCAGGGGCTTCAGCATTTGGGCCTTGGCCATAGGCATTCCAATACCAAAGTCGAGAAGATTGAAAACCGGTATATGCCCCAGTAATTTGTTGCCAATCATACCAATTTGTATAAATTCCTGTTGTTATACCATATGACTAAAAAATTAGCATAATTTAAAAAATTTTTATAAATAACAGTTTATAACTTACCGTAGCTCTATTAATAAAAGATTGAATTAGATTAACATTTGTTTGAACATTATTTGGCCAATTAATTGGTGAAGTTACCTAAAAAACCAATCATTACATGAATTCAGTTTAACCTAAAAATTCCTTACTTGTAACCAAATAGATCGAACATTAATTCCTGATGCCTTCATTGCGCTAAAAGCTTCATCAAATTGTTGTTGTCCTGTTTTTCCGGAGGTTGCAGGGGTAATATAAATTTCTGTGCCAAGATTTGCGGAATATGAATTAATTACACTTTGACATCCAGCATTATTAACAGATCCACCATTATTTGGGCCATAAACTTGAATAAAAACTGCATTATATCCTTGTTGATAGATGCATTGAAGGGTTGAAAGGGATGCAGAATATCCAAAATCTACAGCAAAATTATATGCTGCTTTTGCGGAAACTGAAAGTGGAGGAGCTGGGCGGGGAAGGGAATGTTGACCCTGAAAAGGGGAACAAAACATTTAAATTATTTGGAACTAAGTTTTTAATTACATATTAAATTTTTGCAAAAAAAAAACCAGTTATATCATAATTTTTTTGATTCAGTTAATTTGAAAAAAAACGTGTTGATCAGTTTTTAAATTTTTGATAAGTTTTAAAACTAAATAAATGATAATTATTTTAAAGTATAATAAATTATCGAATATTCAGTGTTTTCGTCTTTTAAAAATGTCGTAGAAAGCGGTGTTCTTTGATGTTCGGCAAAAGCCCTTTGAACTTTTTGATTTACTGCCCCCCCCCCTAGCGGTACATTGAAAAGTCTTAATCGATGTATTCATGAACAGTTATCCTGTCCCACAAGAACAACCAGTTATCCCTCTCCAAAACCAAAAAACTTACCTTTACTTTTTTTAACAATCTCAACAATCTTGGATGCCTATTTTTGCTTGATCTTGACAAAATTTGAGTTGAATCGACAACAATTAAAACACTTAAAATTAAACAAAATATCAAACTTCGACCTAACATAATTGTTCAAATTTTTTGTTGCTAAAAAACAAATGACTGATATGAATGAAAATTTTTTCCTTTAAATATTGGTTTTTCTACCTCCTCTTTTTTCTGCTAATGAGCGATTCACATATGGTATTCAATTTTTTTAAAAAGGATTGATAAGAAAAAAAAAAGACGGAGCTGCTTTTTATGGTCAAAAGACAATCCTTGCTCTCTTTTTTGCGGTAAAATTAAAAATAAAAGCCGGAAATGAACATAATTATTTAAACATTTATTTGAATTGTGTAGGTGGTTAGAGTGTGGTGATTAGGAACAACAAATATGCTTTATTGTATCGCAGTTTAATCAAATTTCATGGCCTTGTTTGGCAACCTCGTGATTTTTTAAGATTAAAATTGCGTTAGATCCTACAGTGTTTTCAATGGTTTTACAATATCAGTTATGATTTTCTCTTTCGTTTGTAAACATTCATTTAGTTTCGTATATTTACCATAATATGATGGAATCTCCGAAGATCTAAAAAAATTTGCATTTTTTAGATTTTGGTGATAAAAAATTAAATATATCAAAAATGGCCGTCCTGTTTTTTAAAAAATACCATTTTATTGAAATACAAAATTTTTAAAGAAAATACACAAAGATTTTTGAAATGTTTATTTTAATTATGACGGAGGAAGCGCGAACGCTGTCCTCCACACCCAAAAATTTAGCTGTTGGCGTATCCGATTCGGACAGCCATAGAGGTCAGCCTCAAGCTAAAAGTGCAATGCTGAAGCCTCACCCTAGAGATCCACCCTTCATGATCGGAAGAGTCTCCCAGCCAGGTAAGTTTATGAGTCGTCGTTTCCATTCTTTTTCTCTCTCAAAAAATGTTTCCCTTGAATGAAATCGCAAAGGAAACCAGACAGCGCAAGACGCACTCTTTCTCTTCTCTTTTTTCAAAAAGACTTTTGGGTCCAAAAAGAGAAAAAAGAATGGCAACTGCAAAAAAACTCAAATCTTGCCTTTTAGAAAGACTTTTTTTTTGCCATGGCATGGTCTCAGATTTTTTATACAAAAAATAATAAAATGTTTTTCAGTTCATACATTTATTTAAAGGCACTGTCCAAGGTAGAACAAAACTTTTTTATTCTTTTAGATGACGTATCTTAACACGAAAGCAATATGCTCAGGAAAAACAATGGATACGCGAGTGAAACATGTGTTTTTTTTGTGCTCTCTCTTTTCTTTTCTTTTGTGCTGCCTATGATATTGCTTTCGTGTTAAGATACGTCATCTAAAAGAATAAAAAAGTTTTGTTCTACCTTGGACAGTTCCTTTAAATCTGTTTCTTTAAAAAATTGAGCAAGATTTAACACAAATTTGTAAACACTTACATGAAATGTTGTATTTTTTGTTGATTTTTTAGTTTTTTTAGGATAATGAAAATCTTTGGTAATTTGAATACTGTATTAGGGCTCAGTAAAATAATAAAATTTAGTTTTTATTTGTTTAATTTTTAATTTGGAAGCTTACTTCTTGAATTCAAGTTTGAATATCACAGTTTCATTTTTGCCTTCGTTAAATTTCTATATATAATTTAACGAAGATAATTTTCAAAATGACATATAAAAAATTATTTCAGAATTTCTGAAATTTGAATCTCGGAGAATCCGAAAAAATTGGCTCAGTTTTTAATAAAAAGGTAATAAACTTTTGAGTTAAATAAATTGTATCTTGGTAATATATATGCTCAGTTTTTTCTATTTAATACAGCAATGCCTCTGTAGTCATTAAAAACATGATTTTAAAATTTAGATAGGAGAAATTGTTGTTCCTTTGTGGAAGATTTAATTTCATGCATTTGTTAAAAAAAAACAAAAGAGCTCAGTTTGGTTTTAAAAAATTCGATGATGATGATACAGTTTTTGTAATATCATGTTTTCATACAACAGTTTTTAGTTCCCATAGTATTGTTAATCATAACAGTTGCTGTGTTAAGTCTTTCAAAATATCGGATGATATCAAATTGGAAAGCATTAATTTTTTTGGAAAAATTTCTTTAGCATAATTTTGTCAGTATTCAATCGTTTAATGCGTTAGTTTTGTGAATGTTTTTATTGAATCATTAGATTCGTCGGCAAATCCATTTTCTCCGGTTGTTCAGTTTTTTTAATATTCAAAATTAGATAACCATAAAAATGAAATAAAAATTCTACAGTAATAATAAAAAAAAGATTCAGTGAATTTATTTCAGACAAAACAAATATAATAAAATATGCCACATTTTTATAATAAAAAGCTGCCATAAGGTCACAAAATAATAATAAAAAGATAAAAAAATTCTACTTGAAAATAATTTAAAAAGATCAAAGGAGGAAAAAAAAGAAGAAGAAGAGATAAAACCAAGGATAAAAAATAAAGAAATTTGGATTGCGTTCAGAAGAATAAATTGTACTAATAAAAAAAGTCTAATATTTGTTTTAAAGAAAATTTAAATAGAAAACAGTTTTAAAAAAATTAGATCAAGCTAAAATTCTATCTCAACCAGTAATAAACATGGAACAAAAAGACCAAAAAAACAGTGATAAAAAATAATAGAACGTTTAAAAAAGCTAGAAAAGATGAGATCAAAAAAATTTAAACCAAAAAAACATTGTTTTTCCTTCAAAATTGCATCCTTTTCAAATATATATTTACCGTAACCCAAAATATGCAAAAATTATTTTATGTTTTTGATTTTTGCAGTTTTTAAACCTAACAAAAATTCAGACAAGACACACAAGTTTCTAAAATAATAAAAAGTAGTAAAAAAAGTAGGAATGCAAAAAGCTTAAATGAAATAAATTTTTGTAAGTATTTGTTTGTTTGTTTTCGATCGTTTCTTTCTTTCTTTTATCGTATCAATCAGCGGCGGCTGTCTTTGACTGGCCATTGGATCATGCAAATTTTTGCCATCATCTGTTAATGCATATGTCTATGTTTAGAGATGAAATATGTATATGCGTCAATGCTGAAAAAATTTATTTTAATTATCAGACAGTATGCAATCAATCAACTCCAGTTTAAAAATTCTTAAATATATTAATTTTCAACAATAATTTGCAATTTTACAATTGTGCAGACAGTTTAGCAATTTTTAGTTATTATAGTTGACAACAATTTTTAACTTTAAAAATACGAACTTTGAAATTCGCAGAAACAAGTTACAGTTTTACTATGAATAAATATAAAGCAGTTTTATAAAATTTTATTTGTTAATTTAGTTTTTAATTTCTAAATTAAACTCAGTTTTTAACTCTTAAGTTTAACAAAATTTGAAAAAAGTTTTCATCAGAAAAAACGATATAAATTTTAAATTTTAATTTTTTAATTAAGGATTTGCTCTGATCAGTTAAAACCTACTTTTATAAAAATTTCCATCTTTCCTGCTGTCCTTTTCTTTCCACCATTAACAAAAAATAACAAAGAACAGCAGTAGCGTCTATCAACCACTGGAGAATGGCAGTTTAGAATATTAAATAAATTTTCTTATTTGATTTAATGACATCCACATGCTTCAACAATCATATCAGGATATTTATGAACAATTGTTGTATTGTGGACATCCCGGTACAAAATTGGTAAAGGACTCATTTCAGTTGGAACACAACAAGGCGGGGGAACAACTGAAGCATTTAAAGAATGAATTAAAGTTTGCATAATTGCATGATTTGAATAATTTTGTCGTGCAGAGGGTGGGGCATCAGTACATTTGCCACGGCATTGATAGGCATCATAGGCGGCTAAAAATTGTAAAAGTTTAGTTTTAAGTTTTATTATTTTTTGATTTAACACAAACTGCAACAGTTTAAAATATTTAATTTAAAATCTAAAAAGACATACCTGGTGAAATAATCCAATCATCCCAATCAAGCTGTTTAAAATCAACCCAAAGACTTTCAAGTCGGCATAAATTCTTTGCTTTTGTTTGGGTATGATGCTGCTTTCGTCGACGATTTTTATTCTTTTTTGTACTACGTTTTCGTCGTCTGCTTTGATTTGCTGTTTCTGGAGTTTCAATTTGAATAATTAGCGCTGCGCTATCTCGAAGATCAATTGACATTGGAGTATTATTTGAGACTAATCGTTTTATGTAAAATTCAATCTAAAAATTTAACACATGTTAATTATAAAGATGTCAGTTTTATCATAGTAAAAAATTTTTTTAAAAGTTTATTTTTTATTAATGAAGTAATTTTTAATGAGTTTA
This sequence comes from Panagrolaimus sp. LJ2414, assembly GCA_024447195.1. Lineage (NCBI taxonomy): Eukaryota > Metazoa > Nematoda > Chromadorea > Rhabditida > Panagrolaimidae > Panagrolaimus > Panagrolaimus sp. LJ2414. Next base: position 145,316 of record JAMRXY010000281.1, on the reverse strand, counting down.
AACAGTTTTGAGTTTCTATGATATCATCATTTTAAAAAGTTTTAGTTCTATTTACCTAGTAATTTTTAACCAGTTTAAAACCCCCCCCCCCCTCCAGACTTACCAAATCATTGCTATCTTCTTTCCTCCTTTTCGTCAGGGCTGGAGTAACATCAAAATCCACCCATCGATCCCCTCGCCTTAGGCTATCAGATGGCAAGAATCTTGTATCCAAAAGTCGATGAACATCACGATTTTCTGAATCAATTTCATAAATATTCAAATTTTCCCATGTTGATGTCAGCAGTGCTGGTTCATCTTCTTCATCATCATGAATAATTTCTTGTTGTCGAAATTCTTCAGCTGATGGAAGTTCTGAGCCAAGTCGAATTCGAAGATCCGCTTTTACAATTAGTTCTTTCTCTTTTCGACGACCAGTTGCTGTTAGGTTATAAACCAAAAACCATCCATTATGCTCAGAACTGGAATCAGTTGTAACATGCCTGGGGAGATAATGTCGAAGCAATTCGATATCCCCTTGATTAGCTTGTTCATAAAAATCCCAAATATACAAAGGCATTGGAGTTCGAGAATTTGTTTGTTCACGTTGTTGCCGAGATTCATTCATTTCTTCAAGGCCTAACTTTTTTAATATCACTTTTCGAATTAGATGACGTTGTTGAGGGGAGAAATCTTGAGAGGGAGTGGAAATTGATGGCAAAAATAAATAGAATAATATTGTCGTCATTAAAAGTAGTCGTATTCCAATAAAATTCAATGAAAAAGTAGATGATGATTTTGATGACTTTTTTGTTCTTAGTCTTTGTCGACCTTCATGGATACCAGTTTGAATACCGTAATTTGATGAAGAGGGCGAAACATCTTCTTCTTCTGGAAATGATTCGGTTGAAGTTGAAGATGGCGATGGCATTTCAGTTTCTGTCGATGATAATAAATTGTCGTCAATAATACTTGAAGTAGAGGGTTGATTAAAGAAATCCATTGATGGAACAGTTTTCATATTTTTTTTATAAATTAAAATAATATTAATAAACACAATAATAATAGTAATCAAATTTCGTTGAATAAAATATAGGCAAGCATTTAATGGCTAAAAAAATAACCAAATTTTACTATTAAGCCTCAGTTTTTTGTTACTTTTCGATAATATAATAGATTAAATCAGTTTTTAAATAACATTTTACTAAAAAAAAGTTCAACTATTGCAGTTATAAAAAAATTTAAAAAAATTCTGAATGAGTTTTCGCCTAAAGAAAAAAACTATTAAATTTTAACTTTTTGTATTCATGCCACTGTACCGAAAATTGCAGTTAAAAAAACCAACCTTAAAAAATAAAATCGATTTAAATTTAAAATTCTTCGTTGAAATATTCGCTTCCAAGAAATGCTGAATAAATCATTTAAATCATATATATGAAGATAAAGAAACGGTTACAGTTAATAAAAAATAATACCGTAATACCCAAAAAAAATAAACAATAGCCAGTGTCTGAATTAAAAATTTTAGAAGTCAGTTAAAAATAAAATTTGCAGGAAAGTAAATGAAATGTAAGTATAAAAAGTTTCTGATATGAGATGATCAAAAAAAAGTTTTCTGTAAAAATTAAAACTTTTTTTAAATTGTTGAAGTGAAATATATCTTTTGTTTTTTGTGGAAATGAAAAGTTTGTGGTTTTCGGTTTCTTTCGAAAGAGAGTCAAAGAAAAACAATCGTTCTTTCGTCTGAAAAATAAAATGTGAAAGGAATTAGATAAAAGTTTACATAAAGTACAGTAATCAAACTGCAAAAATAACGTTTGAAGAAAAAAATGTCGCTGCGCGAGATAATGCAGTTAAAAATTAAACAAGAAAATTGTAAAAATGAAAAATCTTTTAAAGGGTCCAGTTTTAATTTAGTTAAAAGCCAAAATTCTGATATACCGTAATGCTCAACAAGGTCAATCTAAATAAATTTTCTAAATTTTTGAGAATAGCAAAATTTTTAATTTAAGAAATTCAGTGATCACTTTTGACTTCAAGATCGTGAATTTTGATAATCGTATATAGGATTATCAAAAAATATATCCGAATCAGTACTTCTCAGTTTACTAGTTATCCCTTCCTAATTAGAGTAATCATATTTTGTTGCTCCTAGACATTCCCCAAAAACGTAAAACACAAGCTTCTTGTGACGTCATCTGTCATTAAACCAAAAAGCAGTTTTGTTTGCAACGAATTTAATAAAAAAAGTTTTTTTTACAAAAAAAATCAAAATTATTTCATTGAAAAAACCGAATAAAAAAGAGAAAAGAAGAAGAAAGAATGGTTTTGATATGCTTGTCAAACGGATTTGAAAAAAAAAAGAAAAAGACAAATATTGTAAAAAAATGAAAATATTTCAATGTCAAAAGTTGTTAAGCTTTTTGTATTTTTCCTTCCGATTATATGGAAGAAGAAAAATAAAAACCAAGGGGGTGGTGATGGGGAAAAAAATATTCAAAGAAGCTGGAAAGATGACATTGGAAAGTTTTGGTTGGAAAAAAGGTTGGTTTCGGAAAAAAAGAAAGAAAAATGTTAGAATTTTTAGGCTAAAAATTTTTGAGAAGTTGATTTTAGTTGTTTTTGAAGTAAAAAATAAGCATAATGGAGACAGTTTCATCTGTTCTGGGATGATAGTAAACGATTCTTAAAAATATTGCAGTTTTAAATAAATAAAAATTAATAAATTCTTTGAAATTAAAATAGGGTTGGTTCCACGATGCATCAGAAACCATTTGTTTAATTCATTAAGTATAAAGATAGGCATATCCTAATTTGAATTGAAATTGTCCAAAAAGTCCAATGAATCTTGTCTGTACAGTTTTGTCACACTCATACTTTTATTTACCAAATTAAACGAAGAAGAACAGTTACTTAACTTTATCCCTCACATATTTGCATAAGTTAATTCAGTGTAACAAAGGATGTCAGTTCCAACTATCTCTTGTAGTCAAAGCTTTTCGCCCGAGTTTAATTTGAAATTTTCCAAAAAGCTTTTTTTTAACCAGTTTTATCACATTCATACTTTTATTTAGCACAAGTTGAGAATACGATAATTATTCAGTTATTTAATATTATTTCTTACAAATTTGCATAAATTATTTGTGCCTTACGACCACAGATATCAAATCCAGTTTAAATTCAAAGATCTCGTGCACCCAATTCTAAAATGTTAGAACAACAATTTCACTCCAGCCTTAAAGAACTGTAATACCAGACGCAGCGCGCCCCGAAGGGGCGCGCTGCGGCTGTTTAGCACTCAACTTCCCTACCTTTCTACCCCAAAAAAATGATTTTCGTCAGTTTTGATCGTAGAGCTATGAAATTTGGCAGGTATATAGAGAATCAAATCGCATTTGATAATTTGTTGGGTTTGACCCTCCTTGACCCCGGGGACCCGAGATATCCCCCAAAAACGTCCGGGCGAATGTAGACTTTCGATGTTCCCGGTATGTTGGACGTAAAAGAGGTATCGGAATGAATCGGGCATGATCCAAATAGTACTAAATGGCTTTTGGTTTGTCCAGATCGGCTCATTTTTGACCCCGGGGGACCACTTTTTCTTTAAAAAAACGGGGTTTTGCGGGGTTTCGAGATTTTTTGTTGAATACGAGTTTAGATACATATCGGAATCGATAGAACTTGTCCGATTACATATGAATCGACACCTGGGTCGATAAAATACCTCCATTTTTGACCCCGGGGGACCACTTTTTCTTTAAAAAAACGGGGTTTTGCGGGGTTTCGAGATTTTTTGTTGAATACGAGTTTAGATACATGTCGGAATCGATAGCTCATGGTCGATTACAGATGAATCGACACCTGGGTCGATAAAATACCTCCATTTTTGACCCCTTGGGACCACGTTTTCTTTAAAAAAACGGGGTTTTGCGGGGTTTTGAGATTTTTTGTTGAATTTGAGCTTAGATGCATATCGGAATCGATAGAACTTGTCCGATTACATATGAATCGACACCGGGGTTACTAAAATATCCTTATCTTTGAACCCTGGGGCCGTTTTTTTCCATGAAAATGCGTAATAGCAGGTTTAGATATTTTAATCACTTTTTCTGTTTAAAAAACTTAGTCATTGCTGCACATTTGTGAGTATCATGCATTACAGACGGAAGGGAATAGGGCCCGGCCCGAAGGGCCGGGCTTTATTCCCTTCTGCCGATCTATTTCTCATTCATTTTTTTTAAATTGTATGAATATGACAACAATTTAAACATTTTGAAAGTAATAATTAGGGTTGTTCATTTCCCGGGAAATCGAAAAAAGGCGGGAAATTTCCCGGAGCTACAGTATTCCAAGCTACAGTAATATTTTACCAAAATTAACCTTATAACCTATAAAAGGACTGTAAAATACTCAAATTAATCATTTTTGACTATTTACATTGTTTTTATTGCATATTTTTCCCGTTTTTAAATATTTAATGTAAAAACATAAAATATTACTATAGATTTCCCGGGAAATTAGAACCATTTCCCGCAAAAAATCGGGAAATCTCCCGGGAAATTTCCCGGGAAATTTCCCGGGAGAAGGAAATGAACAACCCTAGTAATAATACACATTGTACCGTAATTAAAAATTTTTTGGATGGATAAAATTAATATCTTCCATTGTAAAATGCCAAAAATTGCTGTAGCTGTTGCGTCGTTTATGTTAAACCAAAATTATCTTCATAGACCGATTGTCAACGAAATTTATATTTTAATATTAAAATAGAGACCGGCAGGGAACTCTTTTCTTTTCTCTTTTTCCATTTTTTTCTTCGTTACAGTATCAAAAAATCAAAAATGCGCATACTTTTTTTTAGAGATTAATAATTTGACCTACCAGACGTATTTTTTTACGCTGATTCCGAATATGCAACTTTTAAAAAAGTTTTTTCTGCAGCAAATACCTAAAATTTGCATTTTTAAATGTTTTTCTGCGTTTTGACCGCTGTTTCAATCGATATAAACTTAACGACATATATCAATAGATAGCCCTTTAAAAAATACAACTTGTACGCTAGGCTAAAATTGGACGAAATTGGACGCAAAAGCGTCGTATTAAACGCAGAGCTAAAATTTATCCAAATTAGCAAAAAAAAGTTGCAAAAAAAGTGCAAAAACATTTTTCTCTCGACAAAAATGAACGCACCACGAAAGTTTTCACGACAAAAAAGTGTTCCTTTTATATTTTTTTCGACCAAAAATTTTTGTTTTGTACTATTTTTAATTGCTATTTTTGGCATTTTATTGATTATTAATAATTTTTTTGATTTTGTTTTCGGCTTAATCAGGATAAAAAGTACCTAAATCACGCAAAAAAGTATTTTTTCACGAACTTTTTTCTATTAGCTGCCGATCTCTATATTAAAAATCAAAAACTTTTATGGATTATTTAATAAGCATAAAATTATTTTATCCGTGATATTAGATTCGTTATAAAATAAAACAATAATAATTGGGTTAACAAGATACCAATAGAGTCAGAAATAACTTTATTGAAATTATAGTTCTTATAAAATCCTTAACACGTTTATTCACTTTTACTGCTTCGCAGCAGACGGCTCAGGAGACTAGCCAACGGGGAAACAATAATTAAAAATTATAACAAATACGGCTGTTGTAAAGTTAGACGAGGAAAGAGATTAAAGGTTGCAGACGGGATTGGCTTACTGTAAGACGGGAAAAGAGATTAAAGAGGGGATCCATAATAGGCTGTAAGACGGGAAGCGAGATTGATTTTTTCTACGAGACTACCGTACAACAGCCATCGCCCTCTGCAATAGATATGGACATCCACCAGTCCTCCTCAGAGCTCTGCGAAATTTGAAAAATCGAAATATCGAAATAGGTTTCAGCTTATTCGAAATCGAAATATCGAAATTGAAATATTTTTTGGACCGTTCGAAGTCGAAATATCGAAATCGATAGTTCGATTTCGCAGAGGCCTGGTCCTCCTTTTATGCATTCTGTTGGGGCATGCCTTTACTTAAATCAATTCATTTAAAAAGGGTTTTTCTGGTAAACATATAACATATCAAAAACTAACAATTAGAAGAAAACAGTTTCATTTACTGGTAATGCAAAAGTAATTTCATGGGCTATAGCTGTAAAATAAGAGGTAATTTTTCAGGAAGAGGATGGATAAATAAAAAGCAATATGAAGTTATTTTACATTTAATTAGAGGACTTTTGGAGAATAAATTGTTTTGGGGGGGGGGGGGGGGGGTCGGGGATGATCTCTTGCATAAGTAAAAGTGGGCATGGATGACAACATGCATACCTTTTCTTTATTGCAGAGGGCGATGGCTGTTGTACGGTAGTCTCGTAGAAAAAATCAATCTCGCTTCCCGTCTTACAGCCTATTATGGATCCCCTCTTTAATCTCTTTTCCCGTCTTACAGTAAGCCAATCCCGTCTGCAACCTTTAATCTCTTTCCTCGTCTAACTTTACAACAGCCGTATTTGTTATAATTTTTAATTATTGTTTCCCCGTTGGCTAGTCAAAGTTCCCACTAAAACAAAAAAACAACACGCAAACAACGTCACAAGGGGGTCGTGATTTCCCCCCTCTTCTTCTTTTGTAAAATAAACATTTTTTGTAATCCGATTAATTACTAACTACTTTTTGTTGCAACACAAAGAGTAAAAAATAATCTTAAAGCAAAATGGATTAACAAAAGAAAAGAAAGAAAGATGATACATTGTTGATTTAAAAGGTTACGTAATTAACAAAAAAGTTTTTTAGTTTTTAATTTTTAAAAGAATGCTTTCAAGCGTTACAGTTTTCAAGTTTTCATTCACAAAAGCATCAGTTTCCGCAAATTCTTCTTAAATTTTAATAAAAAAGTTGAAATTCCAGTTTTTTATACTTTAATTTTCTTCCCTTAAATACTTACATTTTTTTAATTTAAGTGACTCAGTTTACGATTAACCAGGAACAAATACACAAAAAAATGTGACATAAAACCAAAAAAGGTTACGAATTAACAACAATTTTTGTTTTTTATTTTTTATAAACGTTTTCTGTTGGGGCAGTTTTAAAAGTTTCTCTTCAAAACAAGTCAATTTCAAAAATAATCCACAGTTTCTTCAAAACCTTGAAAATAATCGAAACACTTTCTTCAGTTTTGCTCAGTTTCGCCCTATTTTTTTTTCCTTAAGTATCCAACTAGAGTATTTTCAGTTTTCTTAATAACCAGTTACAAATAAACAAAAAGAGATATAAAACCGAAACATACTGAAAAAGGTTATCCAGTTAGTAAAATTTTTAGTTTGTAATTTTTAAAAAGCCGCTTTCGATTATTACAGTTTTCAAGTTTCCGTGCACAACAAATAGCACTTTCTACAGTTTCCACGACTTCTTCTAAAATCTTTAAGAAAAACTGATAATCCTCCTCAGTTTTTTCACTTAAATTCTTTGCCATTAAATATCCAAATCCTTTCAGTTTACAATAACCGAGAAACAAAAATAAAGATAAAACCGAAACATACCATAAAAGGTCACTCAATTAGCAAAATTTTTTGCTTTCAGTTTTTCAAGCTAGGTATTTAAAGGGTACAGTTTTCAAGTTTTCATTCGCAAAAAAACACCAATTTTCTCTTCTAAAATTCTGAAATAAATCGACAATTCAGAAATCAGTTTTGCACTTTAATTTTCTTCCCTTAAATATTCAACTTCATACAAATTACGTTCGTGGCAGTTTACGATTACCCAGAAACAAATAAACAAAAAAAGAGATATAAAACCGAAATATACTAAAAAAGGCATATTTAAACGTTTTTGCAAATTTGACTTACGTCATTTACTTCTTTCTTCTTCTTTTTCCCTCTCAAGCTTTTTAGTGATATTTAAAAAACTAAACTAAACTTTTTTCGAATAAAAATACGCCATTCCTAAAAAACGGTTTCGAAAAAGAGAAAGAAACCCGTAAAGTTGACAACAACGAAAAAAAGCAAAACAAAAAATAACATTGACATATTTTTGTTTTACACTTCCCCATTTAAAGTCATTTTTTTATTCAAATTCAAACTTAAAAAAAGTTTTTTTGGTTGTTGCAAATAAAAAAGTGCTGGTCGTTAAAAAATTGGAAAAGGTTACCGTTTCTTTATTTACTCATTTTTTGTGGCACTTCTTCTTTTTTATGGTATGCAAAAAAAAGTTGAGTCTGGAATGAATGAATGTCGTACAAAATCAGTTTAAAAAAAGATAGCACTAAACAGTTTAATTAACTTTTCGTTTAAAAATATAATTTTAAGGAGGATTTGAAAATAACCATTCTGTAGTATTTATTTTTGCAGTTTTTTTTGATCTGAGTTTTTGGAAAAATTTTCGTTTTTTAAATTTACAGCTGACTTAATTTTTTTAAAAAGAAATGTCAAACAACTAAGAATCCACCGCCAATATCAGTTATAAAACAAAATTTAAAAAAAAATTTTCGTTAAAATTATTAAAAGATATTATTTCTAAATTTACAGTTGAGCTGAAAACAGTTATGACAATTCTTAAAAACCATTAAAGAAAAAGAAGATAAGTTATAAAAAATATTTTCTATAACATATTATTTGAAAGAAAAGCAATTAACCTTGATTGAGGGAAGTTTTCTTTACTAAAAAACTGTACAATAAAATGATGAAGAACAAGAAGCAGTTAAAAAAAAACTAACAATAAAGTTGACATTTATGTTTGTTTTTCAGTTATTATAGAAAAAGCGATCATAACTTTGATTGACAAAATTATACATCGTTATCCAGTTTAATAAAAAAAATCAAATACAAAACCTATCAGTTTTTTTTGTCTTATTCTCAATGCCAAGCTATTACTGTAACCTTGAATCCTAAAAACTAAAACTAAACGCAAAAACTTACGTCAAACTTTTCTTTTAAAGAAATGCAAAAACAAAAAAAATGTATTAGCAGCTATTGTAAGATCAAAGATCTCAAACATCCGGGATATATCAAATCGCTTATCTTTCATCTCACTTTTTTTGAAAAATAAAAAGGAAGCACTTTTTGCAAAAATATTCAACATTTTTTAAACTTAAAATTTTTTAATAAAACTGAAATATTTTAACTTGGTTTTAAAAAATGAACTTTTTAGAAAAATGCTAAAATGGCACCGAGAAGAAAATTGAGATCATCGCCGTCGGCAAAGAACAAAGGCAAAAAGAAAAGGAAAACACAAAAATGCGATCGCGAAAAAAAAAAAGAATCGAAAGGAAAAAATGCCTTTGAAATTCGAGATCTTCGAAAAAAACAAAAATATGAAAGGCATTTATCTTTTTCGTTTTTTTTATATTTTTTGTGGTTTCTAAAACATTCATAACCCTTAAGGAAGACGATAACAGATAAAAAAAATAACAAATATCTGTTTTCCATCTGTGACAACAACACGGAAAAAAAGTAAAAAAATGATGATGATGAGATGCAGCAATGTATGAAAAGATGTTCAAAAAGAAGATATCAAATTGCTTTTAAAAAGCAGTTGAAAAAGCAAAGGAATAATAATTATCACGTGAAAAAATATTAAAAAATATTTATCAGTTTTTTTTGATGGAATTTAAGTTGAACTTTTTATCGATTTTTAGAATCCAAATTATCATACATTCTATCAGTTTTCAAAATAGTCAAAGAACAAGAAAAAAATAGCTCAAAATTTTGAGGGAAAAAAGTTAACAGCCAAAAATGGCATGAAAGCAGCGTTTTTGGGATTATTAAAAGTAAACATTTAAACATTTCTCGAACAATCTGCTCAGTTTTTTTTACAAGTTTCCGTTTTTTAGTTTTTTAAAATGAATTCTATAAAGCAGCAGACCTAAAAAAATGTGATAGATCAAATCTTCTTTTTTTTCGGAAAGCAACAGTCTGTCTGGAAAAACATAAAAATATAAATAAGAATGAATGAATGAATGAAAATCGTTCGACTGAAACAGAAAAAAAAAGATGCAACACGCGCAATTTTAAGAAGAAAAACATTGAATCGAAATGCCATCGAAAATAAAATATTTTTTTAGTCGTGGCGAATTTTTAACAACTAGGAAAAATTTCCTTTCGAGACAGTTTATTAAAAGTTTTAGCTTCTGTTTTTTTTGGACAACTCAGTTTAAATTTGTCTTTTTAATACCCCAAAACCAAGCTCATCAGTTATACTCAAAAACTTTTCAAATTTAAATAATCGTTAACTCACATCAATGAAAATAAACAGTCTTTTTTACAACAAAAAAATCATCTTTCAGTTTTGAGACCATTAAAAAGTAGCAAAAAAGCACGCAGAAAAAATGAATCAACAAAATCATCAGACTTGTCGGTTAAAAAAAGGTAGGAAATAGTTTTCACTTTTGTCTTTTCTAGAAAATTCTTAAAGAAAAAACAGATATTATTTTTATGGGACTAAAGGATAAATGAAGATATCTAAAATCCAAAAAAAGCTTATTTAAGATATGCATAAGTACGATATTGAATCTTTGCAGTTTTTACAAAATACTTAATATGTGTAAGTAAATAAATAAATTTAGTGAAATAAACCCAAAAAGTAAAAAAAAAGAAATTTAAAATTTTTCTAACTGTTTTGCCAGTTTACTTTTTTAATAAATAATTTTTGTGTGTGTAAAACAGAAATAAACAGAAGAAGAAAAAATAGCGCGCTAAAAAAAGAAAACAACAAAAAAAATCCGGGGAGAAAGTTCAAAAAAATTGTTGAAGAAAAAAGGAAAGGGTTGATCGAAACAAGGGGGGAAACGGAAAAAAGGAAGCAAAAAAACACGCGCTTGATGCACGCTTTTAAAATGCCTAAAAATTCTCGCAGGTTCTCAGGTGTGTATTACATGTATTTTTCATTTTTTAAAAAACGGATAAACAAAAGTTAAATAATAAAGATTAGATTTCTTAAAAAAATAAATTTGTGATAAAAATGTTCAAAGTAGAGATTTTAAAAGCCTAAAAGCATACTCTTAGGATCTGTCGAATCAGTTTAACGATAAAAAAATGTTATATTAGTTTTACAAACTCTGAATTTAACTTAATTGGAACAGTTAAGAACATACACCGAAATTAGTATGTAAGTTTATGTCAAATTTTTGGAAGCCATTTGAAAACAAAACAGCTGCAGTTTAAAAAAAAGAAACCGTTATTTATAAAAGGAAATTTAATAACATTTTTAATATTTTTTTATAATTAATTTTTTGATTTGCTAAGATCAATAATAATAAAACAAAATCCACAGATGAACTTAATCAGTTTCGAAATTAAAAAATATATCAAGGCAACTCCGTTTATAAAATACACAGTTAATATTCAAGCTTTAAATTTTACAAAGTGTTGTTCAAAATTTTTCAGTTATCAAAAAAAGGTTACGAAGACAGTTTAATAATAGCAAAAGTATCCGAGATTTGCCAATACATTTTTATGATTTTTATGAGTTTAAGTTTATGAGAGCTGTTTTGAACATATCTCAAAATTAGTATACAGTTTTCTAAATGTCAATTTTAAGGATGCAAAATCTATTACAGTTTAAATTTAAAAGGAAGGTTTCGCTAAAAATTTTGGGAAGCATTTAGGGCCTTTTTAAATTTAAAAAAGACAAAAACAAAACCCCCCCCCCCCACGAATTCTTAATTTTAAAAACAACAAATCTTATAATAGTGCAGTTAATATTCATATTTTAAATATTTAAATATTACTTGACCTTGTTCAATGCTTTCCAGTTATCAAAGAATAGTATCCCCTCCAATAAATTACTATCCTAGCCAAAAAAAAGAAGAGAGATTACCCAAAAAAATCGATTGATTGATTAAAAAAACAAATCCGTTTTTTATGAAATCAAAAAATTAGAAAAACGACACGGCTTTTTGAGACAATAGAAAAGAGGTTGGTAACAAAGGTATAAAAAAGAAAGAAAAAGTCATTTATTTTTTATGTAATTAAAAAAACGAAGAAGGTCTCTGTTTTTTTTTCAAAACTCTTAATTAACAGAAAAATGTATCAAAAATAAAGGGATGGGTATCTTTGAAAAAACACAATAAAAGATGAAAGGTAATCTTTTGTTTTGTTTTTGGCAAAGAAAAATACGTTTTTTGGGCCAAAGGATCAGTATGACAGTGATTTTTTGCCATTGAGCACTTCGGCATTCGACAATGGCATTTTTTCATAATGATACCATTGTCGGTCTTGCTTCAGGTCATGAAAAGTTTTTCCTACAATATTACTTTTTACGTTTAATATTAACAAAAAAAGTGAAAAAAAGAAAGAGAAAGAGATAAAAAAGATAAAAGATTGTGATACACATTTTGGAACAACAACAACTTTTTAGAGTTTTAAAGGCTTTATCTTTCTTTCTTTATAAAAAAATAATGGCAAAAGGGAGCGGTACACTTTTATTTTTGCGTGATTTATGATATCATTTTTTTTATATTGAATAAATGAAAGTTTGAGAGGAGATGAAAGAAAATTTGAGAATAAATGACGAAAAAGAAAATGAAGGGAATTTTGTCGCAAAATTTTTGATTTGAAAAATTGTTAGTTTTTTTGTTTATTGAGTTACATAATGAATATATAGCTGAAAGGTGATATGGGAAAGTGGGAAAGACTTTAGTGATAATGAATTTGAGTATTTTAAATAAATAAAGAAAGCCACGAAAAAGTTTTGACGATCTGCAGTTAAATAAAGAGTAAGTTAAATATTTTCGTTTTAGATGGTACAAAGATATCTAGATGCTGCAGTTATTGATATTTACTAATTAATACCAAACAGAACATGACCATACAGTTTCTCTTATCATTTTCAACTAACATAATTATATAAAGGGTACTGTAAATTTCGCGTTATTAAGTTTCTCAGTTTTTTTTATTAATTTACACCAGTTCTAGTTAAACTAATTTATTCACCCCAGTTGTGAACCCCATTTTACCCTTAAATGATTTGATTCAAAAAGTATCTTAATTTTAAACCTTAACAGTTTCTACCCAAAAAAAATCTTCCCTTTGTTTTTCCCCCTCATTAGAATGGCTATTTTTTGCCCTTTATTTATTACTGCTTAAAAAACGTTATTTATTTTTGAAAGGCAAAACAATTGCCGTTCGATTTATGGCTTTTGTCTTTTGCTTCATTTTTGCCGCAATGGCGCCTTCGCAACTTTATTTTTGTTGTTATTTTTTGTTGCAAAAAAATAAACTCATTTCAGTTTTGAAAATAATTGTGAGAAACTGCAAAAATTGGTTAAACTGCATAAATTTTAGTGGAAAAACCATCACGTACACAGTTATTATTAAATTTAAAAAATAGTGATATTTCGGCAGCATTTAAATCGTGCCAAATCAGTTAAATTTCTTGTAAAAACTGATTAAGCTGCCGTTTCTTTTGATCAGTTGATAAATAAAAATTCTTGTTTCGATTTTTTTGAACGAATATATAAAAAAGGAAGAACCAGTTTGAAAAAAACTTTTATCAGTTATATTTAATAATTTAATAAAATTTTTTACATAAAAAACAAAGAATTGCTAAGTGAGAATAACAAATCAGTTTTTTAAAATTTGCAAAATGGTGAAAACCTTTGATTACTACAAGAAGCTATGTAATTCTTTCTGACGCCTATTGTCTCATTCATAATGTTTTAAAAACACAAATAAATAAACATTATTCTTGGAAACTTTTAATACAGAAAAACAAAAATAAGCTTAAAAATCAACACAATGCTGCAAATCAGTTTGGTCTTTTATAAAAAAACAATTCTTGATTAAAAAGGTCAACGATTAATGAAATGTGTGTATTTTTGTGTGTTATGATTACTGAAAAAAGATGTACCCAAATTTTAAGAGAAACAAAAAACAACCAGTTTGAACTGCAGTTTTAATAAATTTAACGTTTTAAAACCTTTCTAAAAATTATCTTGTAATTGTTAAAGGTGATCAATTATGCAAATTTATATAGAAAAAAGTTGTTGCTTTAAGCAGATTCAAGGAATTCTTATCACTTGGTCAGTTAATAATTTAAAAAAATAAAATTAAAGAAAATGGAGGACAGTTAGAAAATTTTTACGTGAATTAATTATGTCACCCACTTATCTACAGAACCCCAGTTAATCAACCTTACTTCCCCATCAAAACAAAAACAATGACTCAATTTATTTTTTAAAAACATAAAAAAAAGAATTACAGTTTGATTTTTAGCATAAAAATAAAAAAAGCAATGATTACGAATATTATTATTGTTTCCCAAAAAACTGATCACAATTGTTTTGCTATCAAATATAAACTCTTTTTATTTTTAGACCTTATGCAGATTATACAAATTTTTATATAAAAAACGTTGCTAATAAATTGCTAGTTTTTGAACCATGTTCAAATAATAAGTTCTCAATTAAATACCCAAAAATGAAACCCAGTTTAAAACTTTTTATGTAAATTAATTATGGCAAGACTCCCGGATCTCAGTTTATCCGCCTTACTTCCCTGTCAAAACAAAAACAATGACTAAATTTAATTTTAAAAAATAAAAAAAAAGAATTACAGTTTAATTTTTAGCCTAAAATTAAAAACAGCAATGATTAAAAAAATTATTATTGTTTCCCAAAAAAAAAACTGATCGCAATTGTTTTGATACCAAATATAAACTCTTTTTATTTTATTTTGGAATATTTCATGCTTTTTTTGATTGATTACTGTCTTTTATTAAACTTGATTTTACGCGTGTGGGGCTGAACTTTTGGGTACAAATCAAAAAATAAAAAATGTAAAATAAAATAGAACTTTGGTTTTAATTTAAAAAAGTTTTATTGTGTTTTTAAACTTTTCAAATGTTGGTTTTCAGAATGATGATTACACAGTTTTCAGTTTTTTTGAACCCTAAAATTGAATAATTTTAAACGAGATAACCTCTTAAGCTTATAAACATGTTTTAAGATTTGAGCAAAATATCCTAAAAATATGTTAAAATACATGTAATTTTGATTACAGTTAAAAATCGTTATTACTTTTTATTATTTGCTGAAATATTACAAAATATGATAATAAATAAGAAATAGCAAAATTTAATTAAAAATGTTATTAAATGAAATTAATGATGAACAATTTCTTTACAAAATTACGATAATATGCTTTCTTTTAAACTTCACTGCGATAAATAATTGACGACCAGTTTTTATGTACTTCCAAAAAACACGACTATAATTATTCTGTAAAGAAATAAAATAAACAGTGATTATTTAATTAAAACAGATAAATCAGCTCAGCAAATGTTTAAAATAATTATAATTCAAACGTTTTAGTTTTTAAAATTCTATTTTTGTAACTTTAGTTTTTACACCAATTTTTTCCTTTCCACAGTTTTATCCTTATTTTATTAAAATTTTTAAAATATGTGCTGTCACAACATTTGAGTATCGGCATTCATACTTCAAGAGTAATCAACAAAACTCTTTTTGAAAAATAGCCATGGAAAGCTTGTCAAACATTTTTGTTAATTTTTTTAAGTCCTTCGATTCAGCCGTCAGTTTTTTATGCACAAAAAATGGAGTCTTTTTTCATTTCACTTTTTATCATTGATTTGTACACTTTCTTTGTAGTTTGACTTTTCTAAAAAAAATATATAAATAAAAATATTACTTTCTCCAAAATTTTCTATGATCCAGTTATAAAAGTAAAAATAATGTCAAAACAGCCTTCATTTAAACGTATTCAAATTGTTCGTCCATTTCCGTTTGTTACAAATGTTTAATTAAATCGTCCTGAAAAGCGAAATGCTTTTGATGATATTTTTTGGAAAGAAATTGGTCAAGTTTTTACTTTTCTTTCCACCGATTCTGATACTCGAGTAATAATTCTCTCTGGGAATGGCCCAGTTTTTTGTGCTGGAATTGATTTGAATGCAAGTGATGAACTTTTAAATCCTGGAACTGAAGAAAATGAAAATGAAAATGAACAAGATTTTGCGAGGAAAGCAAGAAAAATGCGTGAAAAAATAGTTTTCTTTCAAAATTGCCTTCAAGCAATTGATTCTTGTCCAAAGCCTGTAATTGCTGCAATTCATAAAGCTTGCTTTGGAGGGGGCGTGGATCTTATTGCTGCTTGTGATATCCGAGTTGCCGTTGATGGAACGATGTTTTCAGTTAAAGTAAGTTGTCATTGTTTTTGTTTTGTAAAAATTAGAATTTTTAAGTAACAAAACACATTATTTATATACAACCTTTTAATGAAAATGGTCAGTTTCTGAAATTATCATAGAATAAACATATGAAACAGTTTACATAAAAGAGCTTCACATTTGCAAATAGCTCAAATGCATTTGAGCTGAAAGTTATGAATTGTGTTTAAAAATTTCTGCACCATGCAACAAAATTTAAGATAGTTTTAAACAAAGTTCTTTGTCAAATACTAGGCAATTTTTTCCAAGATTAAAATTCATAAAACAGTTTTTTTTAAATCAAATTTGAATACCGAAGAATGTAGCCCAGTTTTTAATGAATTTTTAAAATATTTTTAAGCAAAGTTTTTAAAAGTGATGAAACCTTTTTAAGGTTTAAAATCACTTTTAACCGAAACAGATGACTTCTTAACAACAAATAAATTTAAGCCATCGGTTTTGGTGACTCAGTTTTGTCTAATACTTAATTCCAAATTTTCCAGTTTTTTAATAATTTTTTTAAATAAACTTCAACATAGTTTTTTTAAAGTTCTTAACAAAATAATTTAAAAGTTGTCTTGCCGGTTCAGTTTTGTTACAAAATAATTCATATTTAAGGAAGTGGATATTGGATTAGCTGCCGATGTTGGATCGCTAAATCGATTACCAAAAATTTGTGGAAATAATAGTTGGATTCGGGAAATATCATTTACAGCTCGAGCTTTTGATGCACAAGAAGCTCTTCAACATGGTAAAAATAAATTAATTCAATGACTATACATATTCAGTTATTTTTATAGATTTATTATCCAAAGTTTATCCAACTCAAGAGATTATGAAAAATGAGGTTGAAAAACTTGCACAAATAATTGCATCCAAATCCCCTGTGGCAGTTGAAGGAACAAAAATTATCTTAAATTATTCTCGAGATCATTCGGTTCAAGATTCCCTAACATTTACAGCAACATGGAATATGTCCCAACTTTTCACGGAGGATGTGCCAAAATCTGCAATGGCATCATTTCAAAAACAACC
Source organism: Panagrolaimus sp. LJ2414 (assembly GCA_024447195.1). Lineage (NCBI taxonomy): Eukaryota > Metazoa > Nematoda > Chromadorea > Rhabditida > Panagrolaimidae > Panagrolaimus > Panagrolaimus sp. LJ2414. Next base: position 128,150 of record JAMRXY010000281.1, on the reverse strand, counting down.
AATGCCAAAGTTTTCAAAGTTGTAACCCTTTTTTTGATTATTTAACAACATTTTGGTGACGACAGTTTTGTTTTTAATAAGTTTGTCGCAGAAAACAAAGTAAATAAATTCCAGTTTTTTCAATAATTTAAATAGATTGATAATCTCAAGTTTAGTTTCATTTATGCAACTATTGTTAAATTACAGTTTAAAAATAGCTTATTTGAAATCAGTTTTTATGGACATTGATAACCAAGAATTCAGTTTTTCAAGTCTTCATTTTGTTTTACAGTCTTTAATTACTTATTATTTATTTAAAATCATAAACATTTTTAACTAAAAAATTGAGCTTTTTTAATGCAATGGAACAAAAATAAGTACAGTAAGAAAATTAAACAAATATCAAAAAATTTTTACAAAAATCTTAAAAGAAACAAAATAAAAATTATCAGCAAAAAAATTTTATACAACAAAAAAATTAACACCGGGCTAAAAAAAATGTGTCACAAAGAAATGAAAAAAGTTACTACTTCCAAAAATTGTTACCCTGAAAGTTGGTTCTATAGTTTTTTAATTTACAAAAAAAGCCATCAATAAAAAATTATTGACTATTTGAAGAAAATTCTACAAAAAAAGTATAAAAGAAAGACTATATCCGTTTTTGTATGTCTCGGGGTAGATTTTTTTCTATCTCAATGCAATAAAAAATGCTAAGGTAAAACCATTAAAAACGCTAATCCAGTTTTAAAATTTGTAACTAAAAAATTAAAGGGTGGATTTTTGGAGCTGTAAAAGATTATTTGGAAACCTATTCCTCCGAACAGTTTTAAATATAATTTTTCTATCGTAAAAACAGTTTTTTTCATAAATTTTTTGGGGAATAATTTGCATATTTTTTACAAATCAATAATTAACCTTTTCAATGCAGTTTTGGTTTATTACTTAAAAATAATTTTAAAAAAATTAATTTTTAAATTCTATTTTATTCTCCATCATTGTATTCAAGAATCAGTTTTTGCCCCCAAAAATACACCCTTTTAAATACAAAAAAATAGACACCCATTATTAATATTTAAAAATTTACACCTGTTTTGTTTTTCTCCTTTTCCACTACTACGGCATGTACTATTACAGTAATTTTCTACAAACAAAAATAATGGCAACTTTTTTATAAACTTTTTCGTGCATCTGTTTCTCGATTTAGCTCATTATTGGTCGATCCAGAAGGAATTGGATTTTGTTCAGATAAATTTCGATTATTTCCATCTGTTGGAGCTGGTGGGGGAGGAGGTTGTCGAACAACAGCTTGTCGGGATTCAGAATTAAATTCTATTGAGCATGCTCTTCCACCATGTGATTCTGAGCCTGTTGTAGTTGCTTCAGAATCACATGAACCATTTGAAGATGATGAAAGGGAAGAAGTGATGGAAGTTTGTCGCTGTGGAATTATTTGATGTGAAGATGTATTATCAGTTGGGGATGGCAATTCTGATGGGGTAATAACTTCTGAAGTTTCATCGCCAGGAATATTATGCCTTAGGGGTGGCATTTTTGTTGCATCTTCATATGACGGTAGAGGGGGAAGAATTTCGTTTCGAGATCTTCTAACTCTTTGCCCTGGGGGGACGTAGGGTGGTGGGCCGCCATCAATAACTGCGGTTCCAATTGGCCGAAATGGATATATCCTTGGATCATCATGTGGTGGCCTAAGTTCTGTTCTTCTTGAAAGGCATGATTGTCCGCCACTTGGTGATACTGGGAAATTACAGGCACCTAAGAGATCGGGTCGTCGATGAAGGTATCGAGTTTGTACCTGAAACCATTACATAAATTGGTTCACTTTTATTAATTAATCAAGTTGTTAAAGTTAAAGCAGTTTTAGATTATAAGCCGAATGAGTAACCTTAACCCCACAGGGCACCGTACACAGTTTAACTATTTTACAACACTTAAAAATCAATAATTATAAATAACAAACCTGCATTCGATGCTTCATTAATAAATACATTGAAACAACTAGCACAACAATCATAATAAGACTAAATATCGTTCCACTAATATCTCTCGTAAACATTTCACCACCTTGTTCTCCGAATCTTTGAAATCTTGAACCAGTTAGGCCATTTCCGCCTCCAGTTTTATTTGTATCAATTTCACAATGATATCCAAGGAATTGTGGAGGGCACAAACATCTCCCAGATTCTTCTCTGCCTCCATGAAGGCATACAATCTGCTTACATTCTTCACCTTGATAAAATGGAATGCAGCTACAGTAATCATTCCCGGAGGTATCTTTCATGGGTTGACCTTGATCACAAAGTTTTTCGCATTGTTCTCCAAAAAATGGCCTCTGGCAAAGGCATTTCCTTGAACCACTATAAGCTCGAATACCTTTATTTCGGCAATCTGGAAGTCTTCGGCAATTTTTATCCAATTCACCATTTGTCCCAACATTCGGGCATTTACATGTTACAATATTTCGCCTTGGAAGATTTCCTTCCAAAAAATGTGCTGGAGAAATAAAGAATTTTCCATTGAAAGTTCGGCAATTTGTTTCTTCACCATTTGATTCATCAATGACATAATCCAAAACATTAAAGGATAAATTTCTTGCATATCTTTGCTCCGAGATTTCTGGTTCCCCTCCTCGACAGCATGTAATATTATATCTTTGAGGAATCCAAATTGGACCAGTTAAATTTAAACCCGCTTGTTGAAGTTGTTGTAACGCAGAAGTCGTGGATCCGCTATCATCTGATTCTAGGGATGATGATTCTGAAGAAAAGGCAGTTTAATCGTTTAAATTATAATAGATTTTTAGAACTTTTGCCAATAAAGAATCTTAGTCAGTTTTTTATGTATTTTTTTTCCAGTTTTATAAAAACTATTATTTTTCATTTCAAACGCACTTTTTTTTAAATTTTCAAGGACTTTTTTCAGAATTTAAAAAACTCGTTAACAGTTTTTTCAAAAATTTGGTATTCAATTACAAGGATCAAAATGAACAAGATGATAATACAGTTTTAGTTTTCATAAATTAAATTTAAATCCTTCTTATCAATCGTCTACCTTCATCCAGTTTTATTATTTGTTTAAAGAAATTTTTCTTTCAAAGCTTACCCTGACTTCTGCAAACAGTTGACCCGAAAAATGTACTTAAAATTATTAAAATTGTGCTCGATGAAGTCATAATTTTGTTGAACGTCATTTAATCATTTCATTTAATCAAATATTAATCAAATATTAATCAGATAATAATGCTCAGTTTTGTCGATAAAAAAAATTACAAAAATATAAATGTACAACAACAGCCGCCAACAGTAATCACTAAAAAAATTGATGGAATTAAATTTTTTAATCTCGAATAAACATAAGAAAAACAAGAAGAACAGTTTCAAATCGCGAAATTCGAAGTGGTCGTCAGTTTCAAACAAATTTTTTATACTTTTTTAATTAATAACAAAAGAAAGAAGAAAAGTAAAAATGAAAGAAAGTTTGAAAAATCACATAATTTTTAGGGGCAATAAAATGATTAAACGATTACCAAATAAATTTATAGATATTAAAAAGGAAAGGGGGGAGTAAAAACACGTTTTTATTTAAAAGAAAGTAATTTTTTTTTATTTTGCCTATTAGATCATTTAAAATGAAAAAGGAAAAATATAAAAAACGAAAATCATGCGGTCCAAATTAATTTACTACTAAAAACAAAATAATAATAATGTATTAACCAAAATGGAGGAACTTGATAGTTTTAAAAAAGTTTAAACGAAATTAAAAATGGACACAGTTTTTTTCTAAAATAAGTTTTAACTGTAAAAACAGTTTTTGCCTAAATCTCTTCCCTACAGTTTTAATATTTCACACCTATTTTAGCTATAATACAGTATTAAAAACCCTAAAATGAATTACTATAAATAAAAATAAATTTTCATCAATTTGAGTGCTTTTTTGTCCAATTTTAATATCCAACAAAAATTTATTCATTTCTTTCACCTCCACTTCCACCAACACCTCCTCCCCAAAAAAAAGTTCATTCAAGCTTAACAAAACGCTTAATTGTTCATTCTACTGTTTTGTTACTTTCTCTCTTTTTTCCTAAATATAGCATCAAAAATCGTTATGTTTTTCATTTTTTTTTTTCGGCAATTATCACAAGTGCCGCATCCTGCAGAAAAGTGTCATTCTACTTCTCTTCGCAGTTTAAAAACTTTGAAAAAAGCAACAAAAATAATTTTGCAAAAACAATAAAGTCAGAATCTTAAAAAATACTTAAAAACACAGAAAATTTTTAATTTTAAAAGGAAATTACGTAAAAAACACACATGAAAAGAAAATTGGCTTCCAAGGTTCATCTTTTCCGACAAGACTTTAAAAAAACGTGAAAACAAAAAAACTAAAAAAGGAAGAAAAAATGGATTTTGGATTGACTAAAAATCTTTCAAGGAAAAGCAAAAAAAGAGAGAGAAAGAAGGAATTCAAAAAAGCGTAAATTTGCCAGCAAACAAGGAAATAAAAATTAAATAAAAAATTTTGGGGTTGGTAATAGTGATTTTTTATTAAACGACAGTTTTTAAATATTGAAAAAAGCATCATGATCCAGTTTTATGCAAATTAATTAAAAATGTTCAATTGTTTTAATAGAAATGGTATCAGAAGTTCAGTTTGAAGAGAATAAAGTATTCGGAGATTCTAAAAAAACGATTTTCTTCATCAGTTTAAAATTAGTAGAAACTTTATGGTAAACAGTTTTTTAAAAAAACAAAGATTACAAAGTGCCAGAATAGATTCAATATCGACAGTTAAATGTAATATTTCAGGCAAAAGATTTTGCCATGTAAAAGAAAAGAAACAGTTTAAACAAAATATAAAAAGTTTTTAAAAGCACTTTTGTAATTATTAAACAATAATTTTTAGCTTTAAAAAATTCAAGAAGGAATAAAATTGGACAGTTATAAAAAATTTACGTTTCTGCCTTTGATCAAACAGTTTTTCTTCAACAAAATAAAAATTTAAAAATCAGTTTTTTTACAAACACACATTATTTGACATCTAAAAAGTGAAAAAAAAACGAAGGAAAGAAAATTTGCAATTGGAATTGGATAAATGAAACCGGTCCCTTTAGAAGGCCTCCCTTTCCTTCCTTTCTTCCCCAAAAAACAGAAATAGCTTGTTTTTCTTCGTTTTTTCCTATTTTTTTAACAAGGCCAAATCAACAAATAAATTTATTATGCTCCAAAAAAAGCGGTTGTTGTCGTTGATTCTGAATGTCCCCCTTTCTTTCTTCGTTTTTTTGCTTGCTTCCGAATGTTTCAGAAACATGCGCATTAGAAAAAAAAGTCGTTTAATAAAACACCAATATAAAATTTTGAGATTCTTATGCAAGAATTACGACGACTACGACGATGAATGTATTATGAAATCAAAAGAAGAAAAAAAAGGAAAAGAGTAAATGAATTAATGGAATTGGAATGAACAATAGTTAGTCAAAGATTAGAAAAAAGTGATAAGAATAACAAAATAATAATAATAGTAAACAAAAGAAGAGCATTAAAAAGGATGTGTCCAAAAAAATATTTTAGATCAATATCAATGAGAAAAAAGCTTGATTTTAAAATAAACGGCACGAAGAGAATCAGAAGAAAACAGTTTTATGCAAATTAAATTTTTTGAACAACTCAAAAATTTAGAGCAGTTATTTAAAATGATGTAATTATTAAAAAAAACCTTTTTTAAAAATAACTTTTACAAAAACTTGGTTTTTTTTAAAACTAACAACGCTTGACGTCAGTTTTATGCAAATTAAGTTCCAGAAGAAGTTACAGTTATTTAAAACAAAATTATTATGAAAAAAGACTAAAAATGTAACTATTAAAAAATTATTTTTGCAACCATTTTCGGAAAAATGTCCCAGTTTCTATCAAAATTTATCACAAAATTTACACCAAATTTTTTAATACTGAATTTGATAACCTCAGTTTTTTATCTTTTAAAGTACATTAAAACAAATTAATTTAGCAAATTTTTTAATAATCAAAAAAAGTATTTTTAAGCTTAAAAGCTAGCTTTTAATTTTCTAAAAACCATGATTAAATTAAAGCCACATAAAATTTTACTCATTTCTTTTCCCTCTCTAATTAGCGTCATCAAACCCTTTGAACAATGCTACTTCCTTCTTTATTTTTATTCTATGCAGTTTCTATAATATTTTTTGAAAAAAGTAAAAGCTATTTCATTTTTTTTCATTGAAATAATCCAATTTAATTGCCAGACTTTCTCTTTTAAAATGACCAGATTTCTTTCATTTTCTTTTATGTCCAAAACCCAAAAAATCACGTTTTTAAATAACAAAAAGTGAAAAAAAACTTGTATCTTTTTTTCATCAATATAACCTTTTTTATAAGAAAAGCAACAAAATAATAGTTAAATATATTATGATGTTGTTAAAATAAAAAAGTATTAGGTAATAAAATAAAAAAAAACATGTACTTATTTTTTTGTTTTGAAAAGACCAATAAACCTCGTCAACAGCAGCAGCAGCCAAAACTAAACTTCTTCCAGTGTAGTTAGTCTTCAGTCGCCCCCTAAGGTTATATTTCTTTCTTTTTTTCTGACGAAAAAAAGTATATTTCTCATTGACTGACTGACAGCATCAGCATCCAGCCAAACAAAGCAAGAAAAGTAAGCATTCGCAAGCAGTCAGTCAGCTGCCTTCTGGCCCCTCTAGTTTAGTTTTTTACTTCGGTTGTTTCATTTTTTTCTTCGCTTTCTTTTAAAAAAATGGGGGAGAAAAAAAGTCAGCAGGAAGTTTGTCGTTTAAAAAAACCGAAAGCAAAAAAAATAAATGATGAAAAATCGAAAAAGCAAAAAAACATGAGAGAAACAAAAAATTAGACACGCAATAATGCGCAAGAAACGGTAATAAAAATTTTTTTAAAAAAAAGTTAAAAAATTTAGATATAGATGAATTTAAATGTTGTTAATGGCTAAAATCAATTGGTCTCAGTTTAGTAATTCATAAAAGTATACAAAATTTTGTGATATCTTTTAAATAATTGTTTTACACATCCAGTTGTTAGTTATTGGAAGAGATTTTTCGCATACAGTTTTGTCAAATATATGAGGCTCTTGAGCTCAAAATGCCAAAGTCCAGTTTAAAAAATAACAAAAATTTTTAAATTTTAATTATTAAAGTATGCTTAGGCCTACTAAAAGGGGAGGATCATCAAAAGTTTCAGTGGCATATTTTTGAAATTTTCCCTAACTTGAAAATAATTCAGTTTATCTAAATCATTGGAATTTTTCATTCTCGTCAGTTTAGCTTTTTAAATTACATCAATATCGTTTTTTTCACAAATTTCAGCCAAGGAAATCAGTTTATAAAAATTAAATATTAAATAAACTAATAAAAAAGTCTACAGTTAAACTTCAAAAAAATGATCTCAAATTTCCAGGATGTTTTATTTAATTTTTTTGAAAACAAAAATTTGAACACATAAAAAATCTTTCTGTTTAGTGACAGCCTGAAGGAAATAATACATTTTTCTCAAAAAAATGAGGGAAAAAAGGAGATTGACAAGGATGAAAGAAAGAAAAAAGGGGGACGACAATAAATGAGCAAAAAAAACATTTTTCATTTTTCTTCCTTCATGTTCATAAAAAAAATAACATGATGAAGAACTTATTGAAAGGCTTTTTTTCCCTTCCTTCATCACTCTTTTTTTTGAAGGCCATTATTATTTAAAGCAGAAGAAAAAGAAAAAAGAAGAAGAAACTCTGGCTTTGCCCCCTGAAGACAGACACAGAAGCAACAAATTCAATTCAAAAATATGCATCTCCTCCCTCCCTTCCTCCTCCTGCATTTCCCTATTTTTATGGTAAATTAATACAATTTTTTCTGCTTCATCTTATGGAAAATTTATAAATTCAGTGACAATGAAAAAACTCAGTTTTTTAAAAGATTTATTTGTTTGATAATTGTTTTTTAAATAATGTATCAACCACAAAAAAACGCAACAGTTTATAGCGAAAAGTGATAAATTTTTATAATTAATGTGACCTTATGGTACGAGTTTTAATAAATTCTTTAAAATTAATTTAATGAAAAACGAAAATAATAAAAGATTATTCACGTTTGAATATATTTAAGCAGAAATACAATAAGCTAATCTTCACCGAATAAATCAAACAGTTTCTGAAATTGTTCACGCCCCCGTTCTAAAAAAGACAGTTAAAAATTTTTGTAGATTTCTGGTTTCACCAGATTTATCACTTTCAAAATTTAAAAAAAGAAAGAATGGTGGTGACTAGTCCATTTCATTCCAGGAAAAAATTATTTCAAAATAATTTAATGAAATATATTTTATTAATCATTTGAGTTAGACCTTGTCGGTCAAAAATTAACTAACAGAATTAAATGAGTCAAGGATTTGCAACTTCCAGTTTAGAACTATGATTAAGCTTACAAATTTAGATTTAAAATTTAAACATTAATTTTTAGAAGTTTCATAAAATATTTGTGAAATGCACAAGAAAACATAGAACAGTTACATAACAAATAGAGCTACTGTACATAAACAACATCAGTTTTTCAAACAAAAAAATATATATAAATTTTAAAAATGTAAAATATAAAAAACTTTTTTTCTCCTTCAAAGAAATGCAACCACCGGAACGAAGAAGGACACTAAAAACGAACGAAAAAAAACTTATATTATATTATAAAAAAAAGACGGAATGCAAACAAGCAAAAACATAGAGAAGAAAAAAGAGGGATGCTTGCACACATTCAAAAACAAAAAAAAAAGAATTTTTATAAAGTTCCGAACCCGTGAGGAAAGGAAGAAAGAAGTAGGAGAGAAGTAAGTAAGTATATAAGTAAAGTGAGCCTTGAACTTACTCGTCTTCTTTTGATTATTTTTAAGTTAATGCGAAAAAAAGAAGAAAAGAAAGAAAGAAAAAAAGTGAACAAGAAAAAAGGTTTCCGTGAACGTCACTTAAAAACATTATTTTCATAAAAAAAGAAGGAAAAAAGGATGAGCTTTTAGGATAAGGATAAAAAATAAATAAAATTAGGCAAAAAAAATGATACATTTCATTCCAATAAAATGGATATGGAGAAAAAAAGATGGAATATCCGTTCCTTCAAAAAAGTTGGATATATTTTAAAATTAAATTAAATAAAAAAACATAAAATTTGATTATTTGGAATGTGTTCTGAAAATGTGATAAAAAATGATACTTTTAACACATTTTCTAAAAAAATCGAAAGCTTTCACTGCCACAGTTTTTGCTACCGTAATCCCAAAAAAGTATATAGTTTCACCATTACCCGTCTAAGTTCAAAATGGTCCAGTTTTTTATTAAAATATTTTAAAATTTAAGAAAGGTAAAATAAAAATTCGTCAACTCACAAACTTACTTTTGAGTGTCAACAATAGAAAAAGAAGAAGAAGAAAAACAAAAACTATAAACCAAATAAAAGTCAGTCAAAAAAAAGAGGAAAGAAAAAAAGGAGTGAATTTGAGTCTTTTCGTTTCCGCTTCATTGAAAATGAAAAAAGAAAATAAAGTCAAGGTTAATATTTGTTCAAACAATTAAAAAGTAATAATTATAATTTTTGGTGAAGAAGTAGTTTACAGTTTAATAAGTTCAAATTTAGGTAACTAATAAAGAGAAGAAGAATTTTAGTTTTAAAATTTTTTATGACGAATTATTAGTATTCAGTTTACTGTAATTTTTAAAAATATTTAATTAAAATGGTTAACAGTTTTAGAAAAAAGAACAAAAATCTCAACACCATACTTCATGAATGCAGTTAAATTTATGTCAGGTATTCCATTATAAATATTGATTAAAAAATTGTATTTAATCCTTTGAAAAGAGAAAAATACAAGCGGATGAACTTTATTAATCCCTTAGGATATGTATGTTTTCATAAAAATAAAATAAAAGGTATTTATATGAAATACATAGAAGCTGGACAGTTTAACATATGACTTAAGTTCACATAAGAATTTGAACAAAAATTGTTTCAAAAAATGTTGCCAAAAAAGCTCTTACTAAAATGCGGACCAGGCCCCTCAAAATTGCAAAATTTTGACTTTTTTTAACAAAAATATATTGAACCCATTAATATTTTAGTGAGGACTGCCAAAAGATGGCTCAATTATAAAGTGCAATAGTTCTGTTTAAAAATGGTTAAAATGTGATCAAAAAACCATGAAACAGTTTACCACTATCGTATTTGGAGTAATGAGTGAACAGTTATATAAAACATTAATACTCTGTTTTACAGTTTTCAAATTTTTTTATGATTTTCTTTTAAATTTTTAAGCACAAATTTTTGTAACGACAATAAATATTTTAAAAAATTCATTCAAAAAAACGAAACCATTCAACGCAGTTTTAACAACTTTGAACCAAAAAACTTCTTACCATTTTTAAAAACTCACGCCATTTCCCTTTTTCCTCCCACCTCCTCCATCCAGAAAAAAAGTGAATATGTTTAAAACGTGCAAAGAAACACATTTGTTAGAAACAATTTTAAAGCTTTTTTCTTTTTCTTTTTTACTTTTCTCAAATTACTTCATGTTCTTTCTCGGGGAAAAAGAAAGAAAAGTGGCAAAAAAGAAGAAGCAAATTTTCACACTTTTTTCATTGATTTTAATCCACAAAACAAAAAAAAAAGAAAAGAAAAAGTGAAATGCTTTGCTTGCATTTAAAAAATTGAGAAGAAAGAAGAAAAACGTGAAGTTACAACAGCAGCAGCAGCAAGCCAGGCATATGCCATGCCATTGACATCTCCTCATCCTTTCTGTCGTGGTCGTCCTTAAAGTTGTGATGTTTGTCGTTTTTTGCCTTTCCCAAAAACAAAAAGAAAAACCACGTCGTTTTTGCTTTTGCTTCTTTTTTGATTATCTTTCATAGCTTTTCTTCAAAGTCTTTAATCTTCAAATGCAACAAACAAAAGTGACGACAAACAAATTAAATTCCCTTTTTTTCATTTGTTGCAAAACAAAAACGAATTCAAATTTGTCAAAGAAAAACTTTAAAAAATTAGAAACTTAAATCTACTGTGTATTGATTAATTTAATAACAGTTTGTCAATATTATCAAGCTCTTGCAGTTACTGCTGCTCCAAAAATCTTCAGTTAATTGGATATGAAATGTTTTCTTCAGTTTTTACATAGCCTTTTAGCCTTAACAAATATAATCGTTTTTCTTTAAAATTAAGGTTCAAAATTTATTAATTTACTCATTAAAAATGGATCTAAAGCACCGTAGTCAATTACATTTAAGAAAAGAATATCGATATTGATATTCTTTCTTTTCCTGCAGTTAAGTAAAAACATTTTTCGTTGCATGTATTATTAAGAAATGTCACCATAATAATCAAGCTGTTCACCTCATAGAAATACTTTATATATTCTACATATCAGTTTTTATAACAAACAATATCCAAGAAATAAATAAATATAACAACATTATAAAAATTCTTCAGTTTGATTTATCTTTGCTATCAATTGTTATCGTTACAGGTCCATCATTACAAATTCCAACATTCATCATTGCACCAAATTCACCATCCTTAAATTTTACACAAAAATTAATTTAAACTCCAAAAATACAATTTAAATTTCTTACCTTAACTTTTTCCGGAATATGAGCTTTCTGAAGATCGAGATAAAATTTTTCATAGAATTCTTTGGCTTTTGTTGGTTCCATTGCTCGATGATAATCAATTTTATTTCCTTTTAATATACCATAAAGTGTAAACTATAAGAATTTTATCACTTCAACGCAATGCAAAAACAGTTTAAAACCTTACCTGACTAACAACAAGAACATCAAGACCCAAATCTTTAACAGATTTATCCCATCTTTTTCCACTTTCTGGATCATCAAATAATCTTAAATTTAATATTTTTCGAATAATCAATTCTGAATCAGCAACAGTATCATCATGGGTAATTCCAACAAGAACACAAAGACCTCGTCCAATTTCAGATGCCTGAAAAATACTAAATAGATCTAAATCGAATAATATCAGTTAAATAAACATAAAGTAGAAAACTTACAATATCTTCACCAATTCTAACACTTGCTTGTGTAACTCTTTGTATTACAGCTCTCATTCTACAATATAATATGTAGTATAATTTAAAATCAAGATTACAAAAGTGAATCAGAATCTATCAAATTCTTCAGTTTTTAAAAATTCAAATTTGAGTCCCAACAAAAAAATTGTTGAACACATTTTTATGTCAGTTTTTTTTCGTGGTGAAATAATTTTTTTGTGTTCAAATTTAGAAAAAAAAACAAAATAGTTCAAGTTGAACAGTGTATTGTACCTCTTTAAATAGTTTTTTGAAAATGAAAACTTAAAAAATAAAACTATTTTGCAATCAGTTATTTTTTAGGCGAAATTTAAAAATTATTTCTAATTTTAGTCAATGAACGAATAGATTAGAACTGATGTCACCTTGGAGATAAACTTGGGCAGTTTTTCAAAGATGTTGTAAAAGTTAAATAAGATGAATAATTTCGTGCTGTCAATTTTTTTTAATTTTATGTTTTTTCACTTGGAATTTGCTAGTCTAGCTTCAGTTTCCTTTTGATACTATGTATTCCAACCAGTTCTTAAATTTTTAATTCAAATTCTTTTGATCTGATAAAATTTAATTTTAAGTTACCTCACCAAGATATAAAAACTTTATAGAATAAAGACGAAAAGTGTCAAATGAAAAAAAAATCAACCAGTTTTTACAAAGAAGTTAATTTTAATTAATTTATAATTTTATACCAGTTTTGAACTTTGCAAGTACTAACTATATCTATATCAAAAGAACCCAGTTTTAAAATTAAAAGAAATAAATTTTTGAAAACTAACAGCTTTCTTTATTTAATATTTCAACATTCCAGTTTACAAACAAGATTTCATATTTTAAATATTGCGAAATAAACCACATACTAGCACTAAAGATTGCATCATTCTTACATTGTATTTGTGAAAGAAATCTTAAAAGGGTGTTGAAAGTTGCCATGCATTTATTTCGTCACATTTTTATTTAAAGCTTATTAAAAGTGGTTAAAGTTGGTTCACGGCAGATTCAAAGCGGAGAAAAGACGTTTGCAAAGAAAAAACATTTTCGTGTTGGGAGACGCTTTTCCCTCTACTATTTGGCTTTTATCCAAACGTACGCAGTGTACGCAACGTACGCACGTACGCAGTTGCTTTGGCGCAAGGGTTTTTTTCGCCAAACGTACGCAATCTTTTTTGTTTCTTTTTTTACACTTAAATTATTTCAAAAATTAATGTCTAATAAATTGTTTATTAATTATTTGTATCTTTTTATTAAATAAAAAGAAATATCTTATATATTTAAATGATAATGCTTAACAGTCAAATTAAAATTTATAGCACCAAACAGCTATTTGTTTTTTTAATAAAAAATTTAATTAGTTTAAATATGTGAAAAAAAAAGAAATGAATCTGTTTCTGCTGATACAAGAAGTACAGTATAAATGTTCGAATGTTTTGATTGAAACAAGAAATGTAACAACAGTAATTTTAACTGATCGTTTATGTTTGCTTTGGTTTTATTTAGATATACAAGCCATAGTTGTTTAAAAATATTTATTTGTTTTGCATGCCATGCTCCATGCACAGAAAAATAATTTCATCGAAAATACGATACTTAAATTTGAAAAAAATTAAAGAAGGGGGTAAGAAATATATCTAAAGAAGAATTCAATGATGTGTTTTGTAACAAAAAATTTTTAAGGATAAGAATAATAATAACACATTGAAATTGAGACAATCAAGCCTTTGAAATTTCAAATATAAAGTAATAAAATAGATTTTGAGAAAAGATTTTTGACAGAAATACAGAAATGAACTTTTACAAGACGTTACTTAATGTTTAAAAAGTTTGAATATGCTGTTGAAAAATATTCTTAAGCTGTGGCTGTAACGAAATGTAAGAGGTAAGAGAAATTGAAAACAATTATGGAGCAAAAATATTTGACAGAATTTCTTCTGTTTCTTCTTCGGTAACTTCTGAAAGAATACACCTTTTTTCAGCATAAGGGTATCGGGAAGCAAAACAATCATATCGAGCGCAGATAATTCGTTCACCATACCCAACTCGAACCTGTTGAGTTGATTGCATTATAACTGACTTTCTATAAAAATCGAATGAGGGGCGAATCTCAAAAATTTCAAAATGCTTTTTTCGAGCTGAAACTTTCCATATCATATCAATAGGGTTGAAGGAGTTGTGCAAAAAAATTTTTTTTCGGATTCGCCTTCTGAATCCTGAGTTTTGGAGATCGCTTGCCCTGGGGTCAATTCTTATCCGATTGCTACAAATTTGATATCGACGGATAGCCCTCGATCAGGGCTACATTTTATGTCTCGGAACTTTTTTTCTTTCGTGCCGGAACCCTCGGATTCAGAAGCCGGAAAATTTCGAGCCTTCAGAAGGCCGTCATGGAGTCGAGTCCCACAAAATTTTTTTTTCTTAAAACGTGTCTTATTATAAGGGCTAACTATCAGGGTGTTCCATAAGTTCTGTCCCCTCGGTTTTTCCTTCGGCAAATCTGTTTGAGGGCTTCAAAAAATCTGAAATTTTGCATGGAAGTAGCCTAATAGGTTATAAAAACGATGTAACATTGATTTTTATGATATCTAGAATTTTCATGGAATTTTGGGGGATTTTCGTGGTGAGATCCGGAATTTATGAGGTCATCGTGGAACGAGCTCTGGTAAAAATCGAATGAGTGTTTTTTAGGTAAAAATGGTCTGGGGGGATGGCCAAGACATTGATCTAACAGAATCTAAGAGTTTTGGAATTTTCAGGAATTTTTAGGAATTTTCGTGGAATTTTTAATGTCGGGATACTGTAACTCAACAAAATTGGAAGCTTTTTAGCGAAGTTTTTTCTGGAACAATGTAATTTGATTGGAAATGGTAAAAAATCATTATTCTATAATTATTAAACAAAATAGTATCAATCAGAAGACACAAAAACATTTTTACACATTTTTTAATCTTCTTGAAAAGGTTACGGTAGGTTCACTCACTTCAGATGCTTCCAAATCGCCAAATTTGCATAATTACGCAAAAATCTTTTGAAGGACACTTCAACACACTCCCTGACATCGATTCTAATCAAAAAAATCAAAAAATAAAATTTTGATTTTTTTCGACTTTTTCACGTGGTCCCCCACATGGGCAATTTTGGATCCTAATTTTTTGAAAATTTAAAATTCAAAACAAAGCATTGCTAATTTTTGCTCATAATTTTCAAAAGACAGTTTTTTTGGCTAAAATTTTTAAAAATCGATTACAATTCACCTAAACAGGACTGCAGCCTTCATAAACGTGTCAGGCTTTACTGATGATATTAAATCAAAATTAAACAAAGATCAATGGAATAAATCTAACATCAAAGCATCATTTAATGCTTCCTCTTTTCATCAAAATTCTGATGACAAAAAATTGAAGAAACAAAGTAATTCAAAAGATACCAAACTCAGCAGCAGCACCCTTTCCCTTCATATTGCTGCATATGAAAATGAAATTGAAAGCAGCATTCCAGATTCATTTGAAAAAGATCAAAGCTTAAATAAGAAAGAATCTGATATGATAAAAAGATGGAAAAATACAACACCAATTGTTGCTGGTTCTGAATCTCTTTTTCAAGTAAACTAAAATCGGGTTAAAACTTTCAGTTAATTAAAATATTTTTAGAATTCATTTGAATTTCCAAGACAATTCAAAAATAAAGCTTCTTCCAAGCCGGAAATTGCACAATTTAAAGCATCCCAACGATTATTCAATCCTAATCAAGCATCTGGAACTTCGGTTAGTTACATTTTTTGTTGGATGAATTAGGGAAATGCGCGCGTGTTAAAATAAAATAAAGTTTTTGCATAACATTAATTTGCATACACAGCTAAACTTTAGATATAAAATTTTCCGTTAAAATTTTTTTAAAGTAGTTTAATTTTCATTGGCATTTGCGGATTTTTTGCCAACCATTAAAGCCAACGATGAATTTCCAAAAAAAAACATTCTTCTTCCAGCTCATTGTTAAAAGTACATTATTTCATTGTTTTTTTTTATCATTTAATTTATTGTTTATTGTTTAACTTATTTTTTTTATACCTTTAACCCTCAGACTAGCATGGCGGATCAAGGAAATTGGTTTGGACAATCTGAATATCAAGGCTGGCAACAATTTGATTATTCTCAACCTCAAACACAACCTGGTAAACAACATTTTAATTTTTCAATTTTCAAATATTCATTTTTTTAGGTTCATCATCGTATAATCCTGGAAATGCTTATGGTAATACTCAACCACAAATGTTTATTCCACACCATGAAATTGGAAAGCCTTCTGCAACCGATGACTACGATTACGAAAATGAGCCACCACTCCTTGAAGAACTTGGCATTAATTTTGATCATATTCGACAAAAAACTTTTGCAGTCTTGAATCCAGTTGGAACTGCATCCGCTGAAGTTATTGCTGATCAAGATTTAGCTGGACCTTTAGTTTTTTGTTTACTTTTTGGTGCATCTTTGTTGCTTCATGGAAAGGTGATATTTGCTGTTGTTTAATTCTTAAAATATAATCTTCCATTTTAGCTTCAATTTGGTTATATCTATGGTATTGGACTTCTTGGATGTGTTGGAATGTATTGCTTGTTGAATTTAATGGCTGAAGAACAACGATCAATTTCATTTACTTGTACTGCCTCGGTTCTTGGTTACTGTTTACTTCCAATGTCAATTTTATCAATGCTTGCAGCTGTGCTATCTTTAAATGTAAGCAGAATTTTTAGCCACTTTGCAATTACGGTATTTATTTCAATTAAACAATCCAACATTTTAGGGTATCATTGGTTACGGTGTTGCTGGAGGTGCTGCATTTTGGTGTGGATCAACTTCATCAAAGCTATTTTCAATTACTTTGCAAATGGAAGGTCAAAGATTGCTTGTTGCTTATCCTTGCATGTTATTGTATTGTGTCTTTGCTCTTCTTGCAATCTTCTAAAATCCTATCAAAGTATTTTCAAACAATCACCACAAATTTGCCTTGAATGAA
This sequence comes from Panagrolaimus sp. LJ2414, assembly GCA_024447195.1. NCBI lineage: Eukaryota > Metazoa > Nematoda > Chromadorea > Rhabditida > Panagrolaimidae > Panagrolaimus > Panagrolaimus sp. LJ2414. Next base: position 111,051 of record JAMRXY010000281.1, on the reverse strand, counting down.
ATTAATGATTAATTATTGTTTTTATGGGTTTCCTAGATTTTTAAGAATTATATATTTGTTTGCAAATGTCTTTTTTTGCTTTGTTTGTATTGAAGAGTAAATTGAAAGAATCGAATAAAGTTTTATGATTACGAAATTACGCCTATCATAGCTATCGTTTATTCGCGAAATTTTACTTTCTTACTGTATTTACATTTTGTTAATCTCATTATAAATTTTTTAGATGACTCAAACGCTGCACGATAAGCTGAAAACCAATAAACTTCTTGTTGATCCAACCACAAATCCTGAAAATTATTATATTGTTCAACCAACTCCTGGTATGGTCATTAAATTTAAAAAGGTTTGTTTTGTGTAGGGTACGGTAATAGATATTTATCATTAAAGTTTTTAGGCAAGGCTACAATTTTCTCATGATGAAGAACAAAAATGTTTTTTGAATATTGCACATTGTATTGAAGTTCCTGCACCTGATGATATTGAAAATGAGGTCGGGTTTTGATTAGCTTTAAGCATACAGTAACTTGCTAATAATTTCGTTTTTAGGCAGAATTGGCAGCTTTGATGAAAGTTGATGAAGCAGCTTGTGAAATTCCTTTATCACTTGGTGATTTGGATTGTGTTAAAGATAAAAGTGGTCAAAATGCTTTAAAGGTAATCTAATATCTTAAAATATGTGAATAAATTTCAATTTTACTTTTCAGTTTGATGTTGTAATCAATTCAGATTATTTCCATGAAAAATTTTCAAAATCAAAATTCTATCAACAATTAACAATTATTGCTGCCCTGAATAAGATTGAAGCAGTGCATCAAGTTCGAATAACTCGTTCAACACAAATTATTCTTCAAAATAAAAAAGTTTTTGGAACTCTTGAATCACATAAAATTCCAAAATTCCCTGAAAGATTTTGCCAAAAAGAAAAAGAGGAACAACGAAAACGAATTATTGATCTCACAGATTCCAAAGATCCTTTGAATACTTATCAACATGAAAATGTCTCAATTTGGATTGAAAATGGATCTATTTTTAAAGCAATTATTCGAATAAAAGAAATTCTTAAAGCTGCTGCTCTTGTCCTTGAAGCAAATAATGATCATTTGCTGCTGTTTATTCGAGGCGAAAAAAGAATTGCTGATTTTTATGTGCCCTTTGATCTTGATGTCACTTCATTAAAAGCAAAAATAATTGATGGAGAAAAGAATGAAACAACTTTAGAAATTGTTGGAAATTTTAGTTTTATTTGTCAAAAAAGTATTGATTAAAAATTTGCACGTGTGTGTGCAAAAAAAGTTGTACATTTTTAAAAATTGTTACTTTTTATGTCTGAAAAGATTCTGCAATATTTGATATTGTAAATCTTTAAAAATTGTATTTTAATTTTATCTTGTTGTAGTTTTAACTTTATGAAATTTTCTTTACGTGTAGTTTGATGTTTCTTAAAAATAAAAATGCTTTGACGCTATTGATAAATGTTTTTTTCAGTCACTTTTTTTCAAGAGACTAAATTATTTTGCCGTTTTTCACGTTTTTTGAAAAACTTTGTCTATGCTTTTTTCTCGAATTTATCTTCAATCTTCACCTTCTATTTCACAGGTAATAATAATAATATTTTTTGTACAAAATACAAAAATACAGTAATCGTAAAAAAATTTCTTACTGTTACTTAAATTATAATAAAAATTTAAATAACAAAAAACTAGTCCTTATTTTTTGTTAACCTATTTTTTTAAAAATCATCAACTGTTTTTTGTTCCAGATTACTGTAGTTTGTTTTGTAACTTACAGTATTCCAAAAAAATAATAAATAATTTCAGAAATGTTTATCCATAATTCCTCAACTCGAAGCGGTCCTTGGAAAAAAATCAGTTAATGTTTCACAAGCTATTCGTGATCAACATAGTCATGATGAATGCCATCAAAAGTTTGTCTATTTTTACCTATTTTCACCAAAAGATTATGCAAATTTGCAGGTCCCAAATACCGGATATTGTAACATTTCCAAAAACTGTCGAAGAAGTTTCAGCTATTGTAAAACTTTGTAATGAAAATAAAATTCCAATAATTCCATTTGGGACTGGAACAGGATTAGAAGGAGGAGTAGTACCACTACATGGTGGTATTACGGTAGATTTGCAACAGATGAATAAAGTGCTGGAAATAATTCCAGATGATTTTGATTGTTTTGTTGAAGCTGGAATTACGAGGAAAAGATTGAATGAAACAATTCGAGATATTGGATTATTCTTCTGTGTTGGTATGTTTATCCTTTTGGATTATGCCCTGAGGGGATTAGACATTTTGCAGATCCTGGAACAGATGCATCAATTGGAGGGATGATTGCAACGTGTGCTTCTGGGACTACTTCACTCCGGTACGGAACAATGAAAGCAAATGTAAAAAATTTAGAAGTTGTTCTTCCAAATGGTTCAATTTTGAACACTCGAGGCAAAAATCGACATCCTTGGAAGTCTTCAGCTGGATTTAATTTAACTGAATTATTTGTGGGACAAGAGGGTGCTCTTGGGATTATCACTTCGGCATGTTTAAAACTTCATATTCGACCAACTTGTGTCAGTGCCGCTGTCTGTGGATTTAAGGATATCAAAGATGCCATAAATGCAGTCATAAATATTCGAAGAAATGGAATTCCAATTGCAAGAATTGAATTTTTAGATTCTGAACAAATTAAAGCTTGTAATGGGTTTAATAAAACATTGAATGAAATGCAATTTGAAGAAATACCAACCCTAATTTTGGAATTTCATGGTTCTTCGGAGAGGGATATCGAAGAACAATCAACGGCAACAGGTTTGATTTTTTTAAATGTTAATTAATTAAGGATACGGTAGCATGTTCAAGTAAAGGGACGTCAACAGTGCGCAAGTACCCTCGTCAAAATCATAAAAATCCTTTGATTTTTTACTGCCATCGACACAAGATCAAAGGCGGCTTTTCTTGAAATGTATTTGCCCCTTCGAAAACAAAATGCCGTTGACTTCCTTTTACAATTACGCCATGTAATCACATAATAATGTGCAAATTTGCATCACTATAGATTACGGTAACTTAATAAAAAAAAGTTTTCCGCAAAAAACCAACCTCAATTTCCCAACCATTACAATTTTTTGATTAATTTATTCAAATTTGCAGAAGAAATTTGTTTATTCAATCATGGCCAGCCATTTAAATGGTCCAAAAGTAAAACGGATATTCATAATCTTTGGGCTGCCCGACATAATGCTTATTATGCCATCGTTAAAACAGAAGCTGGACAAAAAGGTTTTTCAACGGATGTTTGTGTTCCGATTACTAAAATCCATAAAGTTATTTCCGAAACTCAAAAAGATTTGAAAGAACTTGGCTTACATTGTAAGAAAAATGAGATATATCATATCCCCTTCAACCTTAATTCTTTAGCCCCAATTTTGGGTCCAATCACAGAAGGCGGATTTCATTGTTTCTTTTCTGTTGATCCTCAAAATGAAGAAGAAATGAAAAGAATTTGGACATTTTCGGATAAATTAGTCAAGTATGTTTATCTTAAGCATTAAAAACCTTTTTATTCAAATTTTTAGAAGAGCCCTTGAAGCTGGAGGAACTTGTACCGGTGAACATGGAATTGGAATTGGAAAGAAAAAATATCTGAAAGAGGAATTAGGCGATGTTGGATTTGAACTTTTGAGAACCTTGAAAAAAACATTGGATCCAAATAATATTATGAATCCCGGGAAGGTTATTGATTTATAAAAATGCATTGTTCCAAAAGTACAAAATTATGAAAAAAGTAATTTTGTTAAAGCATAATAAATGTTTTCTAAAATCTATATTATATTCTAAAAATGAGTTACGGTAATTACAGTAGTTTTAAACAAATATACTTTTATTGCTATTAAAGAAAGTTACCTGTCGTTGTCCCATGTTAATGGTTGATCATTTTTTTTATCCCGCCTTTATCTTATCTTCGATTATGTTTTAATTTTATATGAAAAGAAATCACGCTTTAAGTGCTACGCTTGCAGCAAAAGATCAAAGGTGTGCGCCTAATTTTTCTCGCTACGGACTTGCTATTCAATAACGAAATCTTCGTTGCCCAATATTGATACAACCCTACCCAATAACCAACATCTTATTTTTACACATGCCGCAACTTGGGAAGGTGCCATGGCGCCCCCTTTGAGGGTCAACTTTTCACGTTAAATTCAAATTCATACTAGATAAAATGAATATTTTTTGAAACTTTTTAAGGAATGACACGTCTGCTTTAAATTTGGTGAAGTTGCGACATTGTTTTTACAAACGATGCCTCTCAGTACTCTTAAAGCCACCATTTAAAAATCATATCTTTTATGGCATTTGGTTATCTTTTGGTGTTGTTTTTTTCGTCAATAAACCCCTTTAGAGAAAACATTGATTTGTACATAATTCATATATGGCATAATAAAACCCAACAAACACAAGTAGGTTTTTCAAAAAAGACAACAGCAGAAAAAAAGATCATTGTGTCGATTTATATGACATCGTTTTTTCTTCTGGTTATTTTTTCAACCAATTATAGGTTAATTTATTCAATACTCTGAAAGCCACCATTTAAAAGTTGAAATATGGCATCTTTGCAGTTTGAAGATTTAAAAGTTGAGGATTCAATTACAACCAATTTTTATGCATCTTTTCTACCTTATCAGAATTGGGCATTTCCAGATTCTATCATTTTTTATTTAAGAACAAATCCGACATCACCCGAAATTTATCAAAAAACAATTCAAAGCTGCAAATATTTCTTTTCTAAAAATCCGGTTGTTATTGTTTCAAGTTTTGGTAAGATTTAAACCACGTAAACAAAATCCCACACACTTTTCAGGGTTGGAATACGTAAATTCTGGGTGCAGTACACTCTTGAATGGAAAACACATAGATTTTAATATTCAAACAAGTTCAAGTAAACTTTGGATTACAAAAGAATTTGCTTTTTATAATGTTGTATCTGATAATTTTAAAAAACCTGCAAAATTTCTATCTTTATTCGTTTCAAAAATTTATCAAAATGAAATAAAAATTTTATCTTTGGAGCACACATATATTGCTTTCAAAGATTTCGCTACTATTGCTTTGAATGCAATTAATATTGAGCTGGATAATGTAACAGTGTTAAATAATGATACCGGAAGAGTTGTTGCATTGGAAAAGGTAATTGCAGGAATCCCAAATGCTGAAATTTTTTCTTGGTAAGATTTTTGCACTTTTTAATCGTCGCTGACAAGGAATCAAAAAAAGGATCAATTTCGTCATTTCGATTTCAAACGTGAAAAATTTTATTTCGATTTCGGTTTTTATTCAAAATTCAAAAGAAAAATCGAAATTTTTCATTTAACTAATAAGAAAAAAAAGACTGCAAAAGTTATATTACGTAATTTATGAATGTAAATAGTCAAAAAAAATTCATCAATACAAGCTTTGAGAACTTTAAAAATTTTGAAAACAAAAAAATTCGGTTTCAATCTAGGTAGAAAATTTCGATCATGATATTTCGATTTTGTGCAGTCCGATTTTTTATAGAGCCCTGATGTCGGCTCCGAATAATTTCACATTTTTGGAATAAAAATCACCGTAATTTTGTTTACGATTTTCACTAATAATTAATTTTATTACAGTAAATTCGGTCCCATCAGTTCAAAAATGATTACTTCAAAAACTGTTACAAAGATGTTGAAAATTCCTCAATTTTTAAATTTGGAGCAATTTAATTTACATGATATTCCAGAAATTTTTGATATCGAAAATTTTTATCATTATATTAAAGTAAAAAGTTTTAACATACAGATTTTTGCAATTAAATGTTTGTTATTTAGGAAAACAAAAAAACTAAAATTCGTCTCCGTTTTTGTAAACAGCTTTCTGAAGCTTATAAAACTCGATTTCAAACAATCATAAATGAAATTGTATCGACCAAAACACACGAATACAAAATTCCGCTGATTGAATTTCGTCGAATGGAGGCAGGGTCTTTCAAGAAACTTTCAAATTTATTTCATCGTCAAATTTGAACTTTATTAATTGATAATTTGATATAAATTCTTGTGAATTTTTAAATATTAATTTTTGTTCCGATTTTTTTCATAAGTAAAAATCTCGATATTTTCGTTTGTCTTACAACTTCCCTAGAGATGTTTGGCAGACAAGATTAAGGAAATACTGTGACAAAAATTGCAATGCAAGCACAGACTGGAGGTGGTTTGTTGTATCAGAATATAAATATTTTCTATTGAATCGATAAGGAAATAAAATATTTTTATTTCCTTATCAATTTACTACAACTACAATCATTATTCATTAAAGTTTACTGTCATAGAAAGTGTTCTTATCAAAAAAAAGTTATTGTTTGAATACAAAAATATTTGTACATACAATTACTTTTTCGTGACTTCTTTAATAAAAAAAATTCGATCAGTCACGCAACTGACGTTCAAAAAATGACAAAAAAAATTTATAGTCAAAATTTTGGATAATAAGTTTTTTTAGATTTAAACAAATTTTTTGTTGTCGGGCCACACGCAAAAGAAAATATCTTAAAAATAGATTTGTAAAACTGTATTAAGTATTAAAATATAGTTGTGATATTTTAATATTGAAGAACGGAAACTCGCGTCATGGTTAAAATACGGTAAATAAATAACAAAATTAGTTTTTAAAATAAATGCCACACGCAAAATTTAAAAATAGGTACGAAATCGTATTATACCGTATATCATCACTGTAACAAATATTACTTTTTTGACATTTAAAAAGTATCATTTTATAAATAAATATTCTTTTCCAAACAGAAATTATTGCAGAATTTGACATTTAAATTGGTTGCAAAATTTAATTTATTACTGTAAACATAGTGTATTTAATTAAAGTTTTCATCCACAAAAACACAAAAAAATCTCAAACATTTTTTAGTGTTTGAATATTATTAAACATATGCTTTTAATATTCTTATATTTCCTTATTTAAAACAAAAGATTAATAAAACTTTTTTATTTGAGCATTAATACTTTAATTAATTCCAATAAATAATAGTTTTTTTTACATTTTGAACCATTGGTAAGATGTCATTTGAAAAAGTCATATTGAAAGTGCAGCAGACATCAGCATTATTTTAATATAAAAATTACTTTGAATAAACTTTTAAACGGATGTAAAATATAAAATAATTTATTAAATTAATTAATTAATAATAAAACAAAATTTTTAACATATAGGAACTTTTTAAAGGTTAAATTACTGTTAAAATCTATAAATTATACAAATGTCTGTAACTCCAATTTATTTCAAGATTTTAATTAAAATTATTAAATATAAAAAACCATATAAAAAAGTACAAATTACAAATCCTCATCTCACTCTTGAAATTGATGAAACCCAAACAATGACAGAATTATTTGTGGTTAAACAAAAATATCTCATTATCCAAATTCTGTAGCATGTTATCACAGATAACTTAATTATAGGATTAACAAGTGGAATCATGGAACACAGTAAATATGTTAATTTTCCACCCCATGGAATTTCAATTCCAGTAACAATCGTCAAAAGATCCAAACAAATTGGAAATACTACAGTAATCACTGGAATAAAAGCCTAAAAATGTTAGACATGTTATTAGTTTTACATGATGCATGCCATGGCTTTTTAAATTATAAAAGTTGTAAGTTATTTTGTTTAATTATTGATTTTTTTGGAAACTTCAAATATCAAAAAACTTGCCTCAATTGTCATAACAATGGTAATTTGTTTTTGAAACTTTCGATCTTTTTGACTTAAAAGATTTTCACTTTTTTTAACTTGATAAAAGATTGCAATGCCACAATAAATGACAATAACATATGAAGCAATGACCATTGTAAGGGAAATGTAATAAACATCTGGAAATTCCCACTAAAAAATTTACATATTAATTTTTTTTCAACAAACAAAAGTTTTTTCGCGCCCTCAGGCGCAAAGACGTCAGCAGCATTTTATTCTGAAGGAACACAAACTATTTCAAAAGGGAGCCGCCTTTGATGTTGTGCCGATGGCGGTAAAAGATCAAAAAATTTTTATGATTTTGGATAACATTCTTTTAATCTTTTAAGTCCCTACCCTCAGGCAAAATGGCATTTTAGACATAAACTTACCAATGGAAATGCACCAAAAGACGGAATTTTTCCATCAATTTCCCATTGGGTCCCAACCAGATAAGAAGTATAAAATTCATCATTGTTGATTCGGGTCCAAGTATGAATCCAAAATATTGCACAGTATGCTCCAACAATGAAAACTCCAACAGAAATTAATGCTCCAAATGCCCATCGTTTTAATGTTATATCCCTAAATTTAAATAAATAATTATTGGTAATTTTAAAAATTAACAAAACTTACCAAGACATTAATAAATATCGATAAACAAATTGAATGAGCACATTTAAAACAGAGAAATACACAAAAAATACGATAGCATGATGGGTTCGTGCTGTCCATGGAAATGGTAAATAACCAAGATAGCCTCGAGTAAAAATGAAATACACTCCTCGAATAATTGTTACATCCTGTAACAGAAATGTGACATTTAGCTATTTAGTTTTTAAATTTTAAAAGAAACTCTATTATTGTAATATTAAAAGGAGCCGATGGCTTATGATCCCTGATTTTCAGGTTTGTATATGCACGAACCTGATAATCAGGGTCTTTTTTTGAGGGAATTCTATTCAAATTTATTTTCATCACGAGACCCCAAAAAGGAAAAAAAACGTAAAACCTCAGCCTCTTTTAATTACCCATTTATCCCCATTTATGCCTTATGCAAATTAATTACTTACCGGTGCAATTAAAACATTTAAAGAGCTAAAAGCTAAATCTGAAATGCATCCAAGAAATAGAACTTTTTTATAATTGGCCAAAAGTTTATCAGATCTATTTTTGATCAGATAAAATAAAAGAATATTTAGGATAACTGCGATCGGGCTAATCACAAGATTTAACCAATATTTTATTTGACTTAAAGTATCATATGCCATTTTTATAGATACCTAAAAATAATCTTTACTTAAACTTTTCTAGAATATTATTTTTTAATGATAATGAGACTTTAAGAAAATTAATTACCACTTTTTAAGCAAATTTTTTTGTTGCATACTTTCTTTTTTGTCTTTCTGCTTGACCGCCTTCTTTTTTTTGAGGTTTCTATTTTACTTATATTTTTTGTGTTTATAATGAACTTTTTTTTATTTTTAAAACAATTAATAGTTTAAATAAAATAGACTTTTTCGTTAAGGAACAATTAGGATTTAATAATGATATCGTGCATCAAAGGACATAAAAAAGGCACGACGATGATTGCGTATTTTTTCCGTGCATTAAAGGGCATGAACGATAAAAGATTGTAGCTTTCTAAATAAACTTGATTAATTCAAAATTATTATACTTTTGGTAATCAGTGAAGTATAAAAACAAAAGGGGAGGTTTATTGACTACAAAAATAGTTTTTTTGGGAAGGGATTCATTTTCGTTTTAAAAGTACGCGTTTTTTCTACCGTAATATTATAAAGTAAAAGTATATGTCAAAGTTTGTCAAATTCGAATAATAAAACAATTTTTCAAATGTTGAGATTAAACGGTAATGAAAAGATCAAAGAGAAACAGAAAAAGGTGAAATTTTGGAAGAAAACTCCTGGCACAAAACATAAAAACAGCTTTTTTGTCAAGCTTTTCAATGTTCCAGGTGTAGCCAAAATTTAATGGCACGAGTGCAATAAAAGCTTACGATTATTTTTACCAAACTTATTTCTAAAACATTTTATGTTTATTCAAATAAAATTTATTCCAAAAAGGTAAAAAATAAATGCATAAATTTTAAATATGAGTAATCATTTTTAACATTTCAAACAAAATTACTGTAAATCAGGGCTTGAAAATGCGATCGGCCAATTATTTTTTTGAAATGCGAATGGTAAATTCACGTTGACGATGGGTGTCGAATTTAAAAAGATTTTTTCTGTTTCAGAATCGATTATTTCTTTTTTCTTCTAACAAGACATTATCATTGAATCATTTCTTTTTTAAAAACCTTTGAAATAAAAATTTATGAAAGTGCAAAAAATAAAGAATTTTCACAATAAACTTTTGTAATAACAAAAATAGGAGCAACATGTTTTTCAAAATTTGACATTTAATTTTGAACGTTTCTAAAATTTTATATAAAAACTGTTAAAATTTTTATTGAAAACGTTTATAAAATTGTTCACCTATTTTTGATATATCATTTACAGTAATCAAGTTTTAAAAGTTATAACATTCTCTTCAAGAACATGTCACATTTTGAAGTACTTGTTGGAAATAAGATTACTGTATTTTCGAAACCATTGGAAGCTAAAATTGTTGCTGAAACTTTATCCTCTGGAATGAAGAGATCAACAGAACCATTTATTTTGATGAATTTAAAAAAAGTTGTTGAAAAATATCGTGAATGGGAGAAAGAAATGAATGGGATAATGCCATATTATGCTGTTAAATGCAATGATAATATTGTTCTTCTTAAAACTCTTGCATGCCTTGGAGCAGGTTTTGATTGTGCAACAAAAGCTGAAATTGACCTAATTATCAATGAAGGGATTGCCCCTGCTGAGAAGATAATCTATGGACATCCAATTAAAACTCCTGAATACCTTCAACATGCTTATAACCTTGGAATTCGAAGGACAACTTTTGACTCAAAAGAAGAGTTGTACAAGATGAAAGCATTTTCGCCGACAATTGAAGGAATTTTACGGATTACATGTTGTGATGAAACTGCTGAACGACAACTTAAATATAAGTTTGGATGTGATCCAATGAAAACTGCTTTGAAGCTTTTAAGGAAAGCAAAAGAACTTGAAATTACGGTAGTTGGGGTATCAGTTCATGTTGGAAGTCGATGTTGTGATCCAACAGCCTATGAACAAGCAATTATCCATATGCGACAAATCTTTGATGATGGAATTTCAATGGGTCATCCCATGACTGTTGTAGATATTGGAGGGGGATTCCCTGGGATTAATAGTGAAAAGATTGGACTTGCTTCAGTAAGTTAGATTTTTACTTTTTACTTGATACGTTATTTAGCCGACTTTTTTGGTTGCCAGCTCGTGAAAAAAAGCCCTGCTAGAAATTTTAAGTTTTAGAAGATATAAAATTTAACATTTCTGTCGGGTTCACATACAGTAATCAAATAACCAAAAATTTTCAATTTTATAAAAGACAACAAAAAAGTAAAAAAAGTAAACTTTTAGCGATTGTTAAAACTAGCAAAAACTAAAAGCAATTTAAAAATTTAAAGACAAATCTTTGGATAAAAAATACGGCAAAAGTCTTTCTAAAAAAAGGCACGATTTGAGTTTTTTTGCAGCTGCCATTCTTTTTTCTCTTTTTTTGGACCCAAAAAGTCTTTTTGAAAAAGAAAAGAGAGAAATAGTGCGTCTTGTGCTGTCTGGTTTCCTTTGCGACTTCATTCAAGTGAAACATTTTTTGGGAAAGAAAAAGAATAAAAACGACGACTCATAAACTTACCTGGCTGGGAGACTCTTCCGATCATGAAGGGTGGATCTCTAGGGTGAGGCTTCAGCATTGCACTTTTAGCTTGAGGCTGACCTCTATGGCTGTCCGAATCGGATACGCCAACAGCTAAATTTTTGGGTGTGGAGGACAGCGTTCGCGCTTCCTCCGTCATAATTATTATTTAAAAACAGGTGTTTTTTCAATATGTATGTGGGGCTCGCTTTTTTTTAGATTGGAAAATGTGTTGTTGCTGCTCTTCAAAAACATTTTCCAGATCGAAAAAAATATGAATTTATTGCAGAGCCAGGGAGATATTTTGCAACAACTCCATTTTCAGCTGCTGCAAAAATTTTTGGACGAATTGAAGTTGCAGCAAATCGAATTACTGATAAAGGTACTTGTTTATTACTGTACTTCTCTAAACGTAACAATTTTAAGAAAGTGATTCAACAAAAATTGGGTATATGTATTACATCAATGATGGAACATATATGACATTTTCATGCAAACATTTTGATGGAATTCATCCTGTCGGCAAGCCTTTGATCCCTAATAAAGTCGATGATGAACTTTTTCCATCAACAATTTGGGGACCAACTTGTGACAGTGCAGATCTTGTTGAATCAATTGTCTATCATCGAAAATTAAATGTTGGGGAATGGCTTTATTGGGAAGATATTGGAGCATATTCAACTGCAATTGAATTTAATGGCTTTCCAAAAGCTAAAATTTATTATTTTGCGGATGAAGAAACAATGTAAGCTTTTTTAGGATTGCTTTTATATGCTAAAAGATATTATTTTATAGGCAAATTAGTAAAAAAGGTGACACGAGAAAAACTTCAAGAACAATTAGATTCAAAAAAGGTTTATAAATCTAGAGTTGAAAATTTTTCAAATTATTTGAAGATATCAAAATTTATGTACTTCTTATGTAAAATTTAATAAAGTTTATCCACATCTGATGATATGTATTCAAAAATAGCTGTTGTAACTAAAATCGGCGCTTTTTTTTGATCTTTTGTAAAAAAGGACATTAAAGTTGAAGTCGCAACAACACTGACAGATTTTGAAGGACAGCTAGTGTGGCGTGGTTTTTCATCTCTCTGGGGATAATATCGGTTCAATATACCAGCTATAAAATCTAAAAATGGTATGTGGGGGTTTGTTTTCGTGTAATACTTTTTTTATTTTTACAATGCAATGCTTGCTGCACATTTGTTGATCAATTCTAATCTTAGCTTATGCCAAAGAATTCTTCTCTTTTATCTGTTTAAAATGTCTGCTGTTGCTATTTTAAACACTTCCGTTTTTATTTAAGATCTTAAGAAAATCAAAGCTTGTTTAAATTTCATTTCTTTCCTAAAAAACATTTTTGTTGCTATACAGTATAAAAAAGTATTTTTTTAAATTAAACAGTTTTTTTAGTAATTAATAAAAACAGTTTTGTTTCGTCTTCTTTTCCTAACTAAATTATTCAAATGCTCTATCTTAATTATAAAGAGAGCAAGATAAAATAAGAAAAAGTTATTTAAACTCATATAATATGTTTTAACTCAATAAAAAATCACGTTAACCTTTGTCAATGCATTTTTTGTTCGATTACTGTTTTTTATCTGCTTTGTTCTTGCTACTATAAAACAGTTTAATAAATAAAGAATTTTCGTATTTTTTAAAACTTTTAAATACAACCGAAATGGATAACAAGAAACATCGCATTGGAACTTGATAGGAATCTTTTCGAATAAATTTGTAGTTTTTTTTAATCTAAACCTGACTGTTGATCAATACTTCTTCACAAAATAACTTGTCCAGTTTTTGAAAAAAATTTAAGTCCTAAAAAAAACAAAAAAAAACATGAAAATCAGTTATCTGTATAGAAATTCAACAATTAACGGGTGGTAAAAGCTTTCCAATAGTGTCGCATATGCATATGGCTTCCCAGTTTTTGTAAAAGATAAAAATCGAAAAAAAGCATAAAAATCAGTTATTGCTATTTATAAATAATTTACTCAACTGACAGAATTTCAATGACCAGTTTTTTAACACTTTAAAAACCCACCCTCGTGCACACCTTTTCACATTGTTCACCATTAAGTTCTAAAATACTGTATAAATAATTTAAGAGTTATTGTAGTAAAAACTTTTTAAAACCATTCTCCAACTATTAATTATATTAAAAATTGAAAGGCGTCGCATTTAAACTTAAAACATTTAAAAAAGAATAGTTTGGAGTAGAATTTTTGTGTGCAATAAAAATTTTGTAAAAATGCAAAATTTTGGCAGTGTTAGTATGTATCATGAAATCCGGTGCAGTGCAAAAAAATGAAAATAAAAAAACAATCGTGAGATTAAAAGAACAAAGAAAGGCTCAAAACTCAAGTTTTCGGTTTTTCAAACGGGGAAAAAGATTTGTATTTTATAAAACCCAGGAATATTTAAAAAAATTTACATAAATGAATGGAAGGAAGGAAAAAAGAAGAGACAGTTGAAGTAGTCAAAGAAGAGGAAATCACAAAAAAATATTAACACGTCCCCCGAATTTCAACGGTCATTTCCTTCTTTTTAATTTTGGAGAAGGTGTTTCCCGTAATTTTTTTAACATTTTTTTATCATTTGTTTAATGCAACAAAAGAAAGAGAGAAATGAAATTGATGCGGATCAGAAAAAACATTGACAAAATTCAAGGTTGCATTGTTTTTTTTTGTCAGCTCTCTCTCTCTCTCTTTATTCTCTCAAGAAAGAAAAAACCCAAATTTTGTCTGAAATTATCACATCTTAAAAATTATTATTTATCAAAAGAAATGTTGTGTTTTTCAGGGGTTGAAAAAACATTTCTTTTACTTGAATTGTCTCTCAACCTTCAATGAAAAAACGACACCAAAGGGATTTTTAAAAAATTGAAATTTCTTCTTTCAAAAAATAAAATTAAGAGACACTTGACTTTAGTGTACTGTAACTCAAAATAAAGCTAATGAAAAATCGAGCAAAACTGTTATAGTTATCAGCCGAAAAGCTTAAAAAAGACATGGAAGAAATTAATAAACGGCATCAAAAACAGAGGGATGCCATTCAAAAGCAACAACAATCAAATGTTGATTAACCTTAAATTTGTATATCAGTTTTCAGCATACATATCTATCTATTACTATTTTACATATATCAAATTTGCTTCATTCATTTTTAAATAAATGTTTTATTTTCGGTTTCTTTAAAGCTTCACAACAATTACTGTAATCATATTTTGTTTTTGGGGAAAACGATGATGTCGGAGAAAGACAAAAAGAGCCTCAGGTAAGGAGATTTATATTTATTTAAATTTTAAAATAACTGAGACATATTTAAAAATCTTGATTAAATTTAATTAATTCTAACTGATGTAGTACAAGATGTAACAAATTTTGGTCATGTATAATTGGGTCTTTTTTTGAGTTACTAGAGGTGCCCCGCCCCTCCGGGGCGGCCACCACAGATTCATGCAAAAAGCTAAGGTTCATGTTTTTTCTTTTCGTCATTAATCCCTGATACTCTATCTCCATGTGCAGATTAATAAGTAACGAAAAGTTGAAGAATAAAAAATGATAAATAAAAAAATTTGCTACTAACATTGTAATTTTAAAAACTTTTTTTTTGCACAAAAACTTCTCAAAAAATGCAAGCAAAAAAATAACGACAGAAAAATTTCATTTTTTTTCTTGCAACATGCGTCATTTGCGCAGTTTGAGAATTATGAGGTGAGCACCAACAAACGCACATTGTCTCTTTTATGGGTAGATATGGGTAGAAATTAAATTTCTCTTCCTTTGCAACACTAAATTTTGACTTTATTTATCTTTGAAATCAAAATCGACATGACTTTTGAAAATTATTTAAACTAAAAACTGATGCAACTTGATCTAAAATATTGTTTTTAAAGTAATGAAAATACGATTACAAGATTTAAAAGGAAACGAAATAAAAACTGTAGAAGTCTTTTGAAATTACTTGAAAAAAATTATAATTTTATACAATTTTTCTCGGTTTTAATAAATGTAATTCCGAGAACTGGGTTGACTAAAAAATTGAAAGGTGGTTAAAAAAAATTTTAGTCATGATTTATTATTTATGACTGATGCAAAACAAACTTAATTTTCCATAATATTTGAAACTGATTCTTGTTGACAAGTTATCAAAGAATAATATTTTTTTGAAATTAAATCATATTTTTAAGTATTAAAAAAGTACATTGCAGAATCAATCAACAATGAAAAATTTATTATTGTGTTACCCAAAAGGCTTTGTCCCTTGTTTGACGAGCTTTTTTGTTTGAAATTAACAGGAATTTTTTATTAATAGTTAGTTCATTTTTTTCTTGGTCCCTTAAAAGTCTGATATCATTTATAGTAATCACTTTCTTTCTAGCAAAAACGAAGATGTCATTGAAAAATAACAAAGGAATTCATAAACAAAAAACATCAAAAGCAAAATCAAAAGAAAGCATAAAACTTAGTTTTTCATGGGATTTCATTGTTCTCAAAATTTTTATCCATTGTATTTTTAAAAAAAATTTATTTAAAATCATAAATATTTTTTAAGCATAGAAAAGGTCCGTAGAAACTATTTTCTTCTCATTTTTTTTATCAAAAATGTTAAAAAAGAATTTTAAAAAATTGGATACATAAACGTTACAAAAATTATTACATTTTTATCTCAAAACATTAGATAATGTAGAAGTAAATATATCTGTACAAAAATGCTGCTTCTTATTGATTTACATTTTTGTTTGAGTTTATGGGAAATACTATATTTTGTTTTTTAAAAAATACCTAAAATCAGGCACAAACCAATTTTAATGGTGGTCAACCATTAATATTTCTATGGTGTAGCTGTTCGAGAAATCACAAAAAAAATATAAACTAAAAAACGAATAGACAGAAACTTAACGATCATTATTTCTATTTTGCGTTACAGTACACCAAAATCAAGCGTCTCTTTATTTAATTTTTTGAAAGAAGATATTTCGATTTTTTTTAAAAGTCCCTTCAAAAAAGAGTCCTTGTCGTTTTTTACATAAAAGTTGAAATCATTTAAAATAAAAGAAATGTCTTTTTCAAAGTTTATCATTTTTTATCTATTTTTTGCGCCATTATTAGAATTTTTGTAAGAAATAAAAAGCAAAACAATGGTATCTACGGATCGTTTCTATGCTCAAAAAATTTTATGATTTTAAATAAATTGTCAAAAATAATACAATGGATAAAAATTTTGAGAACAATGAAAACCCATAAAAACTTGTTTATTTATTTATTTATGCTTCCTTTTGATCTCAAAATTCTTGCTTGTGAAATCTTCTGTCTTTCTCCGACATCATCGTTTTCCCGTTGATCTAACACTGTAGTACAAATATAAACTTTAAAAAGAAGTGGAGAAATACAAAAAGATATACAGTAAATCCCAAAAATCGTGCAAATAAAACTTTTTTATGTTTTTATTTTTCTCAGGACCTCAAACTTTTTTTAAACAGTTAAAAAGAAAAAAGGTAAAACTCTATTTGATTTGTCTAAATTTTGTAAAAAGAATGATTCTTTTCATTCATTGTTTTAATTGTTTGATATTTAAATCACGATGTGACCCTGAAATTTATAGAAGCTTGCTTAAATGCCAAAAAAGATTGAATGCTTTGCTTTTAACGTTTTGCTTCAAAAAATTCTTACACGATGCAGTGCCGAATTGTAATGAATTTCTTTCTACATATTTTCATAATATCAAATCAGTTAAAAAGTACTCCTTTTTTGATTTGCTTAAAAGTCTGACTTTAATTATCGTACATATATTTTGTATGATATTTCTGGTAAAAATGATGATGTCGGAGATGGACAAAAGATGTCTCAAAAAAAACTGCAAGATCAAAAGAAAGCATAAATAAATAAATATGCATTTTTATTGGGTTACATTGTTCTCAAAATTTTTATCTTTTGCATATTTTAAAAATTTTATTTCAAATCATAAATATTTTTTTGAGCATAGAAACGGTCCTTAGAAACTCACATATTTTCTTTTCATTTTTAATGACGAAAATACCCAAAGTGGTACCAAAAAACAACATTTTTAATACAACACATTGGATACTGTAGAATGAGGCATTTCTTTAAATTCAATAAAAAACATTGTTGAAATTTTTCTAAAAAGTTGAAACTATTCTTTTGTTGTATTTTGATTGAACCGTGTTTGTTTTTCAAAGTTAAAAATTTTGTGGTTTATTTTAGATTTTTTTAAAAACATAGTACCGTATTTCCTATAAACTCGAACAAAAATGTATATCAATAAAAAGCATTATCTTTGTACAGAAGTATCATATTTAATTCTACATTATCTAATGCTTTGTAATAAAAATGTAACTTTTTGTAACTTTTTGTGCTCGATTATTTAAAAAAATTTTTTCACATTTTTTGATAAAAAAAATGAAAACAAAGACAATAGTTTCTACGGACCGTTTCCATGCTTAAAAATTTTATGATTTCAAATAAAATTTTTAAAATACAGAGGATAAAAATTTTGAGAACAATGAAATCTCATAAAAATGCATATTTATTTATTTATGCTTTCTTTTGATTTTGCTTTTGATGTTTTTTGTTTATGAAATCCTTTGTTATTTTTCAATGACATCTTCGTTTTTGCCAGAAAGAAAGTGATTACTATAAATGACATCAGATTTTTAAGGGACCAAGAAAAAAATGAACTAACTATTAATAAAAAATTCCTGTTAATTTCAAACAAAAAAGCTCGTCAAGCAAGAAACAAAGCCTTTTGGGAAACAAAACATTTTTATCCCAAACATAACATTCCAGATTCGCTTAAAGTTAATTAAAATAAAATATTCAGTTTCATTTTCTTTCTAGTTTGATGATTTTAATAAACAAATTAAAATTTGTTTGATGTCATGACGTGTAAGGAGTAAAAAAACAAGTAAAAAACAGTTTCAACATTTTATTAAATAAAAAAAAATCATACCCGAATAAAAATTTTTAAAAACTGAATAAAACAAAGCTCTGTCATTCAAAGATAGATATTTTTTTAATTTAAATATTGTAATCAATAGAGTTGTTTCGTTTTAAATAGGGTTTTTTAAAACAGAAAATTCTGTTTTGTACAATAAAAAAAAGATCTAAAAATGTTTCTTTTCAAACGGGCAGTTATTTTAGTTTATTTTTAACAAAAAATCATGTTAATGCAGCAGTTTTTTTCAGTTTACATAAGTTGCAGTCTTATGGTCATTGAAATTCTGTCAGTTGAATACATTATTTATAAATAGCAATAACTGATTTTTATGTTTTTTTGAATTTTTATTTTTTACAAAAACTGGGAAGCCATATCATATGCGACACTATTGGAAAGCTTTTACCACCCGTTAATTGTTGAATTTCTATACAGATAACTGATTTTCATGTTTTTTTTTGTTTTTTTTAGGACTTAAATTTTTTTCAAAAACTGGACAAGTTATTTTGTGAAGAAGTACTGATCAACAGTCAGGTTTAGATTTAAAAAAGTACAAATTTATTCGAAAAGATTCCTATCAAGTTCCAATGCGATGTTTCTTGTTATCCGTTTCGGTTATTTTTAAAAGTTTTAAAATACGAAAATTTATTTATTAAAACGTTTTTATAGTAGCAAGAACAAAGCAGATAAAAAACAGTAATCGAACAAAAAATGCATTGACAAATTATGATAGAGCATTTGAATAATTTAGTTAGGAAAAGAAGACGAAACAAAACTGTTTTTATTAATTGTTAAAAAAACTGATTTATTTAAAAAAAATACTTCTTTAACTTAAAAGTTGGAATATGCTTTATGTTATTTATAAATAGGAATCGCATTAAACTACCTACAATTTGATGTGAGGATATTTCATATAAAAGCTTTATTCACGAAATATACCACTGTGAAGTTCTGACATATACTATAACACCAAAAACCCTGTATTTTCAAAGCGCAGCCAAATTTTTATTTGATCATTAACGGGTGTGTAAATGGTTTAAAGTTGCAAAATAGGTCCCAAATTTCATTTTTGTGTTACTGCATTTTTAATTTGGGCCCCCAAAAGGTCGGCGCAACGAAAAAAGTAAAAATTTAGCGTTTTTTTTGCTATTTTTGGCATTTTTGATGCCCAGCGAAATGAAGAGGTTTGATATTAGCATCAAATCTTCTTTACTAAATCTTTACTGATACATAAAAGTTTAGATTTCTGTTATTAGAATTTTATTTACGGCTTTCTGTAATTTTTTTTTGGTCAAAACATGCGGCTATTTTTCACGATTTTTAAAATTTTGGTGCACCTTTATAAAATGACTTAAAAACACCTGGGATATGGTTTTTTAATCATTTTTAAGCTATTTTGGACCATTTTTGGTCAAGAACGCGTTAACCGAACACAAAAAGAGCCTCAGGTAAGGAGATTTATATTTATTTAAATTTTAAAATAACTGAGACATATTTAAAAATCTTGATTAAATTTAATTAATTCTAACTGATGTAGTACAAGATGTAACAAATTTTGGTCATGTATAATTGGGTCTTTTTTTGAGTTACTAGAGGTGCCCCGCCCCTCCGGGGCGGCCACCACAGATTCATGCAAAAAGCTAAGGTTCATGTTTTTTCTTTTCGTCATTAATCCCTGATACTCTATCTCCATGTGCAGATTAATAAGTAACGAAAAGTTGAAGAATAAAAAATGATAAATAAAAAAATTTGCTACTAACATTGTAATTTTAAAAACTTTTTTTTTGCACAAAAACTTCTCAAAAAATGCAAGCAAAAAAATAACGACAGAAAAATTTCATTTTTTTTCTTGCAACATGCGTCATTTGCGCAGTTTGAGAATTATGAGGTGAGCACCAACAAACGCACATTGTCTCTTTTATGGGTAGATATGGGTAGAAATTAAATTTCTCTTCCTTTGCAACACTAAATTTTGACTTTATTTATCTTTGAAATCAAAATCGACATGACTTTTGAAAATTATTTAAACTAAAAACTGATGCAACTTGATCTAAAATATTGTTTTTAAAGTAATGAAAATACGATTACAAGATTTAAAAGGAAACGAAATAAAAACTGTAGAAGTCTTTTGAAATTACTTGAAAAAAATTATAATTTTATACAATTTTTCTCGGTTTTAATAAATGTAATTCCGAGAACTGGGTTGACTAAAAAATTGAAAGGTGGTTAAAAAAAATTTTAGTCATGATTTATTATTTATGACTGATGCAAAACAAACTTAATTTTCCATAATATTTGAAACTGATTCTTGTTGACAAGTTATCAAAGAATAATATTTTTTTGAAATTAAATCATATTTTTAAGTATTAAAAAAGTACATTGCAGAATCAATCAACAATGAAAAATTTATTATTGTGTTACCCAAAAGGCTTTGTCCCTTGTTTGACGAGCTTTTTTGTTTGAAATTAACAGGAATTTTTTATTAATAGTTAGTTCATTTTTTTCTTGGTCCCTTAAAAGTCTGATATCATTTATAGTAATCACTTTCTTTCTAGCAAAAACGAAGATGTCATTGAAAAATAACAAAGGAATTCATAAACAAAAAACATCAAAAGCAAAATCAAAAGAAAGCATAAAACTTAGTTTTTCATGGGATTTCATTGTTCTCAAAATTTTTATCCATTGTATTTTTAAAAAAAATTTATTTAAAATCATAAATATTTTTTAAGCATAGAAAAGGTCCGTAGAAACTATTTTCTTCTCATTTTTTTTATCAAAAATGTTAAAAAAGAATTTTAAAAAATTGGATACATAAACGTTACAAAAATTATTACATTTTTATCTCAAAACATTAGATAATGTAGAAGTAAATATATCTGTACAAAAATGCTGCTTCTTATTGATTTACATTTTTGTTTGAGTTTATGGGAAATACTATATTTTGTTTTTTAAAAAATACCTAAAATCAGGCACAAACCAATTTTAATGGTGGTCAACCATTAATATTTCTATGGTGTAGCTGTTCGAGAAATCACAAAAAAAATATAAACTAAAAAACGAATAGACAGAAACTTAACGATCATTATTTCTATTTTGCGTTACAGTACACCAAAATCAAGCGTCTCTTTATTTAATTTTTTGAAAGAAGATATTTCGATTTTTTTTAAAAGTCCCTTCAAAAAAGAGTCCTTGTCGTTTTTTACATAAAAGTTGAAATCATTTAAAATAAAAGAAATGTCTTTTTCAAAGTTTATCATTTTTTATCTATTTTTTGCGCCATTATTAGAATTTTTGTAAGAAATAAAAAGCAAAACAATGGTATCTACGGATCGTTTCTATGCTCAAAAAATTTTATGATTTTAAATAAATTGTCAAAAATAATACAATGGATAAAAATTTTGAGAACAATGAAAACCCATAAAAACTTGTTTATTTATTTATTTATGCTTCCTTTTGATCTCAAAATTCTTGCTTGTGAAATCTTCTGTCTTTCTCCGACATCATCGTTTTCCCCAAAAACAAAATATGATTACAGTAATCGTTGTGAAACTTTAAAGAAACCGAAAATAAAACAATTATTTAAAAATGAATGAAGCAGATTTGAAATATGTAAAATAGTAATAGATAGATATATATGCTGAAAACTGATTTACAAATTTATAGTTAATCAACATTTGATTGTTGTTGCTTTTGAATGGCATCTCTCTGTTTTTGATGCCATTTATTCAATTCTTCCATGTCTTTTTTAAAACGTATTCCTCCAATTTATTCTAAAATTTTGACAAAAATGGCACCGCCAAAAAATCGTATATTTTTTTATTTTACCTATGTTTTCGAACATGCTTAAGCTGACTTTAATGATAGTTATTTTTTAGATTGGAAAATGTGTTGTTGCTGCCCTTCAAAAACATTTTCCAGATCGAGAAAAATATGAATTTATTGCAGAGCCAGGGAGATACTTTGCAACAACTCCATTTTCAGCTTCTGCAAAAATTTTTGGACGAATTGAAGTTGCAGCAAATCGAATTACTGATAAAGGTGCTTGTTTGTTACTGTACTTCTCTAAACGTAAAAATTTTAAGAAAGTGATTCAACAAAAATTGGATATATGTATTACATCAATGATGGAACATATATGACATTTTCATGCAAACATTTTGATGGAATTCATCCTGTCGGGAAGCCTTTGATCCCTAATAAAGATGATGATGAACTTTTTCCATCAACAATTTGGGGTCCAACTTGTGATAGTGCCGATCTTGTTGAATCAATTTTTTATCATCGAAAATTAAATGTTGGGGAATGGCTTTATTGGGAAGATATTGGAGCATATTCAACTGCAACCGCAATTGAATTTAATGGTTTTCCAAAAGCTAAAATTTATTATTTTGCTGATGAAGAAACTATGTAAGCTGCTTTCTAGTGATTGATTTTATCAGTTAAAAATTATTCATTTTTATAGGCAAATTATTAAAAAAGGTGACACAAGAAAAACTTCAAGAGCATTTAGATTCAAAAAAGTTTTATAAATCAATAGTTGTAAATTTTTCAAATTATTTAAAGTTATCAAAATTTATGTACTTTTTATGTAAAATTTAATAAAGTTTATCCATATCTGATGATATGTATTTAAAAATAGCTGTTGTAACTAAAATCGGCGCTTTTTCTTTGATTGTTTGTAAAAAAGGACACCAAAGTTGAAGTTGAAGTCGCAACAACACTGAAAGGATTTTAAAGTGAGCTAGTGTGGCGGGGTTTTTCGTCTCTCTGAAGATAATATCGGTTCAACGTAGTAGCTTATAAATCTAAAAACGGCATTCACGGGGTTTGTTTTTGCACAGTATTTTTTTTATTTTTACAATGAAATGCTTGTTGCTAAAAATCGGATAATTGCAAAAAAAACAAATCATTAACATCTTTGAGTTTCAAAATTCGTTGTTTTTGGCACTAGTGTTGTGCAGTCAATTGACCGCGGTCAATTGACCGGTCAATTGACCTTCGGTAAATTTTCCGGTCAATTGACCAATAACTATTTACATGGTCAATTTAAAATATTTTCTTCTTACAAGATTTCTTGAGAAAATTACTTAAGTTTTAGCGGTTTATATTTGACCAAATAGAGAGTTATAGCTAGGCATGGGTGTTAGAGAGTACTTTAGTAAATTTCAGGCTATAACAGAGAGATCGTGGTCTTATATGATTCCTAGAATCTTGACATTGGCTTTAAAATGACCATCATGTTTAAGTTTATCAATGTCGAGTGAGGTTTTACAATCAGATTGCTATTTTTTATTTGCCACTCAATTGATAAATCACTATCAATTACCAACACATCATGAAAAAACGTCATTTTTGCAGATTTTGCTTTTTGGCACGGCACACCCACGAAATACCTCAAAATGATTCTCTAATATCATTTTTTCATGGTTGTACACTAATATTAATTTATTTTAAAAATTTTGTCTCTACATTATACTTTTGGCTTCAAAATGAGCCTTTTTTAAACTTTAAAAAGTGTTTTGGGCTTACGTATGTATATTAAACCACTATTTTAGGCATTTGCGGTCAATTGACATGTCGACCGGTCAATTGACTGGTCAATTGACCGCAAAATAATTTACCGGTCAAATGCACAACACTAGTCACCATCACAATTAAAAACTAAAGAATCAAGCTGAACTTTAAAAAGTTTTGCAATGTTAGCTGGAGTTGCTGATTTTATATTGATCTTTTTTGCAACACCATTTCGAGTAAATTCACAAACCATTTCGATAGCTGAAGAAAGATATTGTTTTGTTAGTAAATGTAAACTCCACGAAAAGATGAAAATAGAGTTTTTAGGCAAAGTACAATTTTTGGGGGCTAATTTGTGCCAGAATCCAACATACTAAAATATTACAGTTCCGTTTTTAGGTTACGTTACTTTTTTGGCATTCAAAAGTTTGGTAATTCGCCTTGGTTTTTCCTGATTTAACATATTAAAATACATAAATGGGAAAACATTATTCAAATTCCAAGAATAGTCCCAAAAACGATATTTCGTTGGTAAACTTGTTTTTTTAAGTTTATGACGGTTCTTGTAAATAGAAAAAAAAGTTGAGCTCTGGAAACAATTTATTTTGCTTCTCGATTAAATTTTTTACACGATTGTTTATATACAGCAATGTCTAATTTTTAAACATTTCAAGATAAAAATAAAAAGTCGCGGCAAAAAAAAGAACAACAAATAAAAAACTTTTCCTTTGCTTTTTTTGTTGAAAAAAAGTGCGATCAAAATACAAACATGCACTGATTCAAAGTCATTTATCACCATAAAAAAAGAGCAAAGGTTGCTTTTGGGATGCAAAAAACTAATGAGTTTTTCTATCAGGGCCATGTTTTAAAATACATTTTTTTATAAAAATTTCAAGAAAAAAATAAGAAAAAAAGTAACCATTTTTGTCAATTAATTTTTAGTGCTTGTAAGGTAAAATGGAATAAAGAACGCCTTCTTGTCAATTATTTTTACTTCATTGTTTACAACGTCTTTTTTCGGAGTTTTTTATTTTCCAAAAGAACACAAAATTATTTTTATATGGCTGTTTAAATGAAGAAAGACTCATTTTTTATGATAAGATTGTTGACGATTTTTGTTAAATTCTAGGCTCTTTTCAATCTTGTTAATTTTTCCTATTTTTTCTTTAGTTTTCAACTTTTATAAAGTTTTTAGAATTTTATTAATCCAAAATGGGAAATGCTGAATCCGCATATAAGAAGTACATTAAGGAAACGAATATGAATGAAGAGATGATATCATACATGACAAATATCGCTGGACCGATTTATAACAAATACAAAACAATCAATATCAGTCGATCTGGCACTGGCACAGATTGCTATGATTATGATGATCAAAGAATCATTGATGGCATTTTAAGTTCCATTTCACAAAAATATGGTGGAAAATGGTATTGTACTGCAGGAAAAACTGCAACATTTGGAGAGCAACCTCGGCCTCGGAAATTTATTTACTTCCATATTGATATGTCTGCAATCTTGAATCTAAATGATGTCTACAGAATCTTCATTTACAGCTATGAATAAACTTGAACAAAAAATCGGATTAACTTTTTATGGACATTTTTGCTCAAAAATTTTTAAATAATAATCCAAATTTTTTTTGTAATGTAAATGTCATTTAAAGATTCCATAAAGCTGCAATTTAAACTGAAATAATTTATTTAGTTGATGAAACACATAATTTATATGACATAAATTAATAAAATTTAATTAAACTGATTGAAAAAATGTTTTTTACTATTTTTTGTGTTCTGGTTTTTGTGTTTGAAGTTCACACTTTTATAAATATCTGTTTATTTTTTGCATTACTAAAATCTTATTATTATTCAATTTCCTAAAAGTTCCTGGTAAAAAAATGGAATTTTGGAAGATTTTGCTTTTCTATTAAATTTTTTACACGATGGAAAAGCAGAATCTTCCAATTTTTTTTATAAAACAAAGACTTTCTTTTAAACATTTCAAGATAAAAAATAAATGGTCCTCTTCGTTGTCAACAGAAACAATAAAAAAAATTTTCTCTTCCAAAATAAATAAAAAATGTGAGCAGTGATTCAAAGCCATTTATCACCATAAAAAAAGAGCAAAGGTTTTACGCTTGACGTTTTGGCTGAAAAAGAAAACTAACGAGTTCTTCCATCAGGGCCATGTTTTAAAAAAAATTTTTTAATAAAAAGTTTCAAGAGAAAAATAAGAAAGAAAAGATGAAAGTGTTTTTCAGGTAAAATGAAAGCAAGCGCTTCTTTTTTACACTGTATTGTTTTAGAGTCCATGTTAGGGTTGTCAAAGGAACTTTCGGGAAATATTTCCCGGGAAATTTCCCGATTTTTGCGGGAAATTTGTCTGATTTCCCGCCAACTTTTACACTTTTAACACAGAATACGCAACTAATTTTTATTAAAAAGATGTTCTTTTTGCATTGAACGATATGAAAAGGTGTAGCAAAGGCTCAAATTAGATTTTGTTCGTCAAAATGTAACATTTAAGCTTTTTTGGGTATTAAAATAGCAGTTTTTGAAAAATCGACAAATCGGGAAATTAGAGGGAATTTCCCGGAAATTTCCCGCTTTTTTCTGATTTCCCGGGAAATTTGACAACCCTAGTCCATGTTATAAAAAACAGTTTTTTTTATTCTTTTTTACATGTGCAATATATTGTCAATTGTGTTACACTTTATCCTTATCAAAAATGTGCTTATTCGAATTTTTTTAGATAGTTTATTTTAAAACGCATTAACCTCAAGGATGTGCAATATTAATTTAAACATGTTATTACTGTAAAACAGTAATAACCGTAATTTCTTCTGCTACCGTGTACTGCTGTGAATTTTTATGGCATACTATATTGTAAGTGAAAAGACAACATCGCACATCCTTAATTATTATCGATGTTTTGTAATAAAAAAAATCACTTACTTCGGCAGCATGCAAGGAAAAAATGATGATTTGAAATACACATTTAAAATTTATAAAACTTTTTAATATTTCTAAGTTTTCGTGATTTATTTTTTTGACCAAATGCGTTTTTTTAAAATTAAAAAACAAATAATTTAGGGTAAAACTAAAATGTCTGAACTCAAAGAACGTTACGAAAATGGTATTGAGCAAATTCAAGATCTTGCAAAATCAATGGAAAAAGTAAGTATTGTTTTTTTATCGATTTTTGATATGCTTAGTATCATCATATTCATAACTATTTTCAGACAATCCGACAACATCAAGATAAACCCGAAAGAGTATGCAGAGATAATTCTTTAAAAATAAAAAAGACACAAGATCTTTTGGACGAAATGAATGACTGCCAAAATGGAATGGATAAATTAACACAAGATTTGATCAACGAAAAAACAGAAAATGAACGAGGAATTAAAAGATATAATGCCAAAATTGATTCAGCGTATGATGATATCGATTATCGAAATGATGCAATCCGTGATAAAGAACGTGAAATTAATGGAGTAAGTTAAACATAAATTTAAATGGGATTGTCGATATCTGAGGTCAGAAAATTTTGGACATTTTTAATCCCCCTCCAACAAATTTTCCTTTGATGTATGCCGCTTTTAATGTCAACGTCAGATTTTGGCTAACACCCTAAAATTAAAACCAACCGACATCAGATCTAGAATAAGTATACATTTTTATGCAAATTTTTATAGAGTGAATCAGTAGTTTCATCTTTGGAAAATGCGTTACGACAAGGTCAAGAAGCTAATCAAAACACGGAAGAAGCAATGGAATTAACAAAAGGTGCAGCATTTGGTACTTATATCGGAGGGGCGGCATTCGCAGTTGGTGGCATTTTTTTCCCAGTTTTATGGATTCCTGCTGCCGCAGCTTTTTCAACATCTATTGGAACTGCAGTCGCACACGATTCTTACAAAAAACAAGGCGAAGTTGATGTTGGCGAAATTCGAAATCGATTACAAAATCAAAGAACAGAAAAACAAAGGCTGGAAGGTAAGCTCTGATTCCCGGATTTTGATCCCAAAAATTTGTCCCATATTTTTGGGAAGACCAAAATGGTACTTTGCTAACCTGCACTTTTTCCAACCTGCACCTTACCAACCTGCACCGACTGACCAACCTGCACTAACCAACCTGCACTTATGACCAACCTGCACTTATGACCAACCTGCACTAACCAACCTGCACTATATTATAGACCAAAAAATTTACAAATCAACATTTATACAAAAAAAAACAAAGTAAAGATTAAAACAACAAAAGTAAAAAAAACATTTATTCTTCATCATCAGTTGCTTCAAAAGCAGTTAATTCTTCTTCTTGAATTTCTTGTTCTTCTTCATCTTCCAATGTATCAATCCATTTGAGATATCCACCAATTTGTCGAAGTTTTTTCTTTACAATGTCTCGATCCTTTTGGCGCATATTTGAATGATCCATCGCCTTTAAGCTTTTTCGATTTCTTTAAAGTTTCAAGTTGAGTTGGAGAAATATATAAAGCATAATCATCATCAGCATAACGTAAAAAAGAAGTATCTCCTTTATAATCTGGACAATCAGCAGCCAAAGTCTTTGAATATTCTTCATTTTGCTTTAATTTCAGTTCAGGATATGATAGAATTCTTGGAAAGCGTAAAGCTTTCGCTCTTGCCATAGCACGATAAACTGCATGAGTATTTCCTTTAGCAGCATCACGGATACCTTGAATCTTTTCTAAAAAAATTAATCATTAAAAAACATCAATTTAAAAAGTAAAATAATTATACCTGGAGATAATGCAGCATATCTGATAGTGATTTCTTTTTCCAATTGATTTACAGCAGTTGTTGCAGATTTAATGCCGACGTATTGAATTCGATTTTGTATTTCTCTTCTTAAATCAAGACCTCGAACTTTGCCCATTTCTTCAGGAGTACATTCATTGAAATGTTTTAATTGATGAAAATTGACATCCACTTCATTAGTTTCAATATCATAATACATGGAAGAAACACCGCTGAATGGCCATCTTTTTTTATCTTTGTTGTAAAAATATCGGCATCGTTGACATAGCATTTTTCGAAATTTCCCAGTTGGTTTATGAATACTCCAAACATTACACATTCCTTCATGATCTGCATTCATTGTAACAAGATTAAATTTATCAGTTTTATCTTCAGAAGAGCACATTTTTCCATTAACACGTTGAGAGTGAACTTTGATAATATCTGAATTACCAAAATTAACAAAACCAGAGCGCCGAACAGGTGGCATATTGAAGATATTGACAAAATTTGATAAATGAAATATCAAAAATATTAAAATGAAATAATTTAATGAATTAAGCTTTTTATAGCTATCGAATGACTTTATAAAATTTCACACTTTTTATTTAATGCAGGTTGGTCAGTGCAGGTTGACCATGAGTGCAGGATGGAAAGTGCAGGTTGACCTCGGGTGCAGGTTGACTATGTCATGAAAAGGTGCAGGTTGGAAAAAGTGCAGGTTGGTGTTCGTTCGACCAAAATGCCCCAAAATTTTTATACTAGTGCAATTCGACGAAATTGCCAATTTCATAAATTAGGTGAAATTACAGAAAAGATAAATTATGCAAATTATGAAGCGTTCACCTGAATGGGTAACGAGCTAACAGATCGGAAGACTAAAATTAACAAAATTTCCATGAAAAACTGGCAATAAAACATGTGAAATCACCAAGAAGATAAATTATGCAAATTTTGGCGAAATTTCCTGATATTTTTTTTATACGTTTCATTAGCCTCTTTAATAAATTACATTTTAGAAATAAATGAAAGTCTACAACAAAAAATACGAGAAAATAAAAGTAAAATTGAAGATTATCGTGAAAAACTTGATGAATGCGAAAATTCTATTGAAAATTATCGAAAATTTATTTCTGCAATGACTGTCTGCAAAAAAGTTTTAATTGAATGGCTTTTATTCCTTCAAGATTTGGAGCAATCACTGGATCGAATTCAAAGTTTTGGAAATTCTTATCTTGCAATTAAAGAAACAACAGCATTCAAGGATTATTTAATGTTTATTGAAGGTCAACAAGCAAGTTATATCCTTAAAACAAGTTCTCAAATGCAAGCTCTAGAATATATGGATGAAGATGAATTGAAACATATGATTTTGTGGAATGATAGTTGTTCAAGTGATACAGAAGATTCTGATGGCGCAGATGATACACATGACGATAAAGATGATGACGATGGTGATGGGACAAGTGATTCAGATAGCGAAAATGACTCGGATAATTCAACAACAAATTCTGATGAATCTGATTCTACAAATGATTCGGATGATACAGAATCTTCTGACAATACTGCTTCAGATGGAGACGATAATGATTCAGATTCAACGTCTGATTCATATGTCCCAGATGATTCTGAAGACGATGACTACAGATTTCGGTGAAACTTTATTTATTCAAAAGTTGTGTATATTTGTTGTTTTTTTATTTTTAAAAATAAAGATCTGAATCAGTCATTAGTTAATGACAATTTCTTTTGCAACAATTTTCATGTTTTTAACCACTCTAAATTAATTGCCGATCAGTTAGGGTATTTGCCCCAGGCATTTTTAGTTTCTTGGGGCATTTCACACAAGACTTGTTCATTTTTAATTATATTTTTGAGGTGATTTAAAATGATAATTAAATAGTAATTATTGGCGCAGTTTATGTAAGACCATGAAAATTTGCATAAAACTTTTATTGAGATATCCGTCTTTTATCTGGGACAATTTTCGGATGTTTTTGTGGTAATTTTTTTGAGAATAAACCAAAATACAGTAAATATGCATTATATTCCCCTCCGGCATCAGATGGTCGCCAAAAAATCATTAAATATACAAAATTTAAAAATATTATTAATGAACATACAAAAATATATCCAAAATATACGGTAATTGTTGGAGATAGTTTAACACTATTTTTTAGGATACTTTTTCGAAATAAAACATTTATGCAAAAATAAATGGAAAAAAGTGATAAAATTGCACCCAAAATAATATGTGCCAAATTTATGCAAGCAAAATAAGTCATTTTTTGGTTGTCTACAATAAAAAAATATTTTTATCTTGTTATTATTCAAATTTTGCCTGTCAAATAGCTGTAATAATAAAAAATAAGTGTTTTTGTAATCCGACCCGACCAAAATCTGTTAAAACTACAAAAGTTAAAAATGTTAAATTTTCCTTTAATTAAATGTTCATCGTTTGTTCTCTCTAATAAACTTGCCATTTTATTTTAATAATTAAAATTAATCACAATAATGAAAAGTGCAATTAAATTTCTGATATTTATTATTTTTGTTAAAAGAATTAATTTTTTGTTTTTAATTAAAAATTAGAATCTAATGACAGCTTTTTTTGATTACAACATGTTCCCTAATTGACTTTTGTAGTTACAGTAGCCGAAATTGTTAATTTTACGATGTGCCATTGTAAATTGAAATAACTGAAAACGATTAAACTTTGAATATGGTTTTATTTTATATCAAAAGATTTTAGGGACTTTTTATTCAGTAATTTCTTAAAAAAAATTAGCGAAAAAATAATTTATCTTAGATTTTCAGAGATTTCTATTAATTTCATGTCTTTTTGGGATATCATTTTTCTTTCTCTCACATTTTTAGATTAAATCAATCGATTTTGCAAAAGACTTTTATCGAAGAATAATTCATGTTTATCAAGATTTTATTCAAAAAACTAATTAATTTTTTCTCTCACAATTATGCAAATTTTTCCATTTTTGCCCTGTTTTTATTTTCTCTGTTTTATTAGGTTATGACATTTCTCAAAAATTTTTATTACTCAATTTTATTTCGAGTTGGTCAAAGACCAAATTGTTTCAATTTTGTAAAATTTAAACATGGATTTTTTGCGATAATAACTGTCATTTTATTTATCTGTCTTATCGAAACAATAAACTATTTTGGCACAAATGATATCCCAAAATTTGTTAAACCTAAAATAACAAAAAACTTAAATTGTGCAAATTTTTTTGATCGAAATGAAACAAAAAGAAATGCAACTATTTCAAAATATTCTCAACAAAAAATTTCATGGAAAACTCCAGATAATCTTCCAATGAGTTGCAGAGATATTTTTAAAAGACATTATTTCCCCAAAAAGCCTTTGAGTGAAGCAGAAGCAAAGTTTCCAATTGCTTATACAAAAAATATTTATACTGTAGGTTTACGTTTTGTGTTTTAATTAAAAACTGCTTTTACAGTAATTATCAAAAATTTCTTCAATTGCATAAAAATGTTGAACTTTTTGACACCAAAAATCTTATAAGTATACTTTAAATTATTAGGATTATATTTTGTGTTCCAAAACGTGTATGTATTATTCCAGAAAATGACAAAATTGACATTAATTTGCATAAAATTTTGCTTAAAACGAAAAATGCTACTTTTTCTTTGCTTTCTTTTTCTCATCTTTTCTTTGAATTTTTTTGGCATTGAAACGGTAACCATGTCAAAAATTTTAGACCACCCACGACGTTTTCACTTTTTTCAGAAGCATTTTTCAAGCATTTTGTTCCAAATTTTTTTTTCCAAAAAGAGTTGTTTTTTTCTTCAACAGCAGAAACGCATCCTTTTTTCATTCAAGGTGAAAAACATAAAAGAAATTTCTTCCCTTTTTTCTGTCTTCTTTTTTGACTTATCAAAAATAAAACTTTATTATAAAAGAAGCAAAAATAAAAATAAAAGTAGAAAAGTACCTGTTTTTTTAACAGCAGCAAAAAACTACTCTTCCGAAACAAAATCTTTGCCGTAGATAAAAACTTTCAAAACAAGAATAAAATTTTTTAAATCCATTGGATTTTATTCTTTGAACTATGCCGCTTTCAAAGTTCATATCGTAATTAGCTTAATTTTCTCCAGTTTCTAAAACTGCTAATGTAAAATTTTGTTAATTTCTACTTTCAGCATTTTTTAATATCCCATTTTTTAGGATTATTTCATGATGGAACAAGAACTTGCAACAACTTATGCCCCGCAGAATTTCTATTGTTTCAGTATTGACGCAAAAGCAACAGAAATTTTTAAAAAACAAATTCATTCCCTTTCTTCTTGTTTTTCAAATGTTTTTTATACTGAAAAAGAATTTCCACTTGACAGTAAAGGACATAATTCATCTTATGCACAATTTGAATGCCTAAAACTTTTAATTAAATACGATTGGAAATATGTGATTATGTTATTGGTAAAGTTTAATTGTTGAAATATTATCGATGACATTGATAAATAATTTAGAGCCATGATATTGCAATAAAAACAAATGCTGAGATTGTTCAAATTTTAACATGGTTGGATGGGGTAAATGATGTCATGATGATTCAAGTTGATGAATATAGAATTGATAGAAATTACAGTTGGACTTTTGAAGAGCTTAAAATTTTTAAAGATGGTGAAAATTCTTTCTTATTTTTTTTAATATCATATATGCGAATTTTTTTTTAAAAAAAGGATATATGAAATCCAATTTCAAATTTTTCCAATCAAAATCAAAGTTTTTCAATATATGCAAATTTTTTCTAGCATTTATGACATCCAAATTAAAGTTGTATTAGAATCAAAAAATCCTGATAATATGCAAATTTTTTCCCTGGATAGGATTTATGAAATCTGGCTAAAAGTTGTTTCAATGGAAAAAAGACTGACTTTTTTGATACTCAAATTTTGTAGTTCATACATTTTGTTTTTTTAGATTCCTATAATCATCTAAGAGATAAAGATGGCAATTTGCATAAATTAAATTTTGCTAAAGGCATGGCAGAATCTTCACTGTCAAGACCTACCGTAAACTATCTCTTAAATGAATTGGATTTGACAAAAGCGTTGGAACAATTCAATGGAGAAAATTATTATGCAAATGATGAAAATTTTATTCCAACTTTGCTAGCCACGGAAGCTTTAAAAATTCCTGGAAGATTTTTACATCAAAAATGCATTGAAGAAAATGGTGGAAATGGTTTTTTACGAGGTTTGGTTTTTTGTATGACTTGATGGATGGGCATAACCAAATTCAGAAAAGTCGAATCCTGATCCGGTCCAAAAACTACCCGGCCAGACTTTGGTTTTTTTAATCTAGGAAAAATCGACAAAAGTTTGCTATGTAAAAATCAGCAGAATTAAGGAAAAGAAGTTAAAATAGTCCAGTCCGGACCGCAAATTAGACCGAGTCGAGATTTGTTTTAGCCGATCGTGTCAAGATCAGTTTTTAGAGGGATTAGTTTTATATGAACATGTTTGACTAAAATGTCGCAGCGGTTTAAATACTTTTTTTATCCCTGATTTTCAGGTCCGTGCACAACCTGACAATCAGGGTTTTTTGTCGCAGAAAATCCATTAAATTTCATTTTTGTTAAGAGATCTAAAAAATGGAACAAGTACTTTGACCCAAAATTCTGCGAAATAAAAATTTTGATACCTAAAACTTTTCAAAGTTTCTTAAAAGCTTTTAACAATTGCTAATTACAGAAAAAGTAGTTGGAATATGTTTAATTCCATATGCTTAAGTGGAATTTGGAGACATTTATTATGCATTTATGGTGCCGAAGATTTGTTATCTCTTGAAAATTCTCCATAAATGTTTGCAAATAAAATGCTGCCAGAAAATGATTTTGGAGGATATATTTGTTGGAGTGAAAAAATGTTTAATCGAACACATGGACCAGAAATGAAACCCCCAAAAGAAACTTTAAATCCTAAAATATATTTTAATCATCCAGCAGTTCGATATAATCGACAAAAAAATCAACCCGGATTTAATCATGCAAAATTTGAATGTAGTTTATTTCCAAAAAATTCTTCTTCATTTATTTTAGCATGGCAAAGACTTGCAAAAAAATAAAATAATTTTTTGTATTTTTAAAACAGTAATTAGTTTTACAGTAAAATTAACAAGCGAAAGTAATTTGTACTTAAACAATGTTTTTAAAAATTTGATAA
Organism: Panagrolaimus sp. LJ2414; assembly: GCA_024447195.1. Classification (NCBI taxonomy): domain Eukaryota; kingdom Metazoa; phylum Nematoda; class Chromadorea; order Rhabditida; family Panagrolaimidae; genus Panagrolaimus; species Panagrolaimus sp. LJ2414. The sequence goes on along the minus strand of JAMRXY010000281.1, from coordinate 76,035 downwards.
AGTAAAAATAAGAACCAAAAATAACAAGGCATCGCAGATATTAAAAACTGCTACAATACAGTTTACACCAAAAAAACTTGTTTTAAATTTAAAAGAAACCCTTTTTATACCTAATAATGTGATTGTCACAAATTCTGTGTATAATGCGGTTGGCATCGATTAATTTCAAAAACTAACTAGAAAAGTTAATAAACAACAAAAGCAGTGATTTGATTAGATTGCAAAATGTTGGATTTTTTGTCATCGAAAATCTTTTAATTTTACTTTAAATTATTAAGAGTATTTTGAGTTATGTTCGAACAGAACGTTCTGTTTCAACAAAAAAGACAAAACTGATGGTAATTTGCATAAAATTTGTTAAAATTGTGAATAGTGAAAAGCTACCATGCCATTTTTTGTTGTTTCTATTTCCCTCATCTTTTCTTGGATTTTTTTGGTTTTTGGAAACGTAACCATGTCAAAAATTTTAGACCACCCACGACGTTTTCACTTTTTTCAGAAGCATTTTTCAGGCATTTTCCTCCAATTTTTTTCTTTTCCAAAAAGAGTGGTTTTTTTCTTCAACAGCAGAAACGCATCCTTTTTTCTTTCAAAGTTGAAAAGCATAAATAATATTTGCTCCTTTTTTTGTCTTTTTTTTTGACTTTCATCTGCAGAAACATAAACATTTGGCAATTTTATGGTCATGATTCAGGACTTTTGATATCTAAATAAACGAAAAAGTGATAAAAAGTATTTTTAAAAGATAAACATAGTTATTAGGCAACGAAGATAAAGCAACTAATTAGAAAAATTTGTGGATTTTTTTTATCACTTCCATTAATCCTGGTTTTTCACTCGGTCTATTATGATATTATATTCTTCACATTGCTTAAACAACACATTTTTTGAGAGACATGTAGAAGCAATGAAATTAGATGATCTTAACGTAATCTTTGCAGGAAATGTGCCGAGTTTGAGAAAACTTGCACATTGTCACCAATTTTAGTTTAGTTTTAGGTTTATTATTATTTATATACATTTAATCTGTATTTTTTTGTTGTTCTGTAATTTAATTTATGTAAGGCAGCGTGTGATCGGGCATGCAATAAAATAAATAAATAAAAATAAATAAAACTGTTTTCAACTCCTTTAGAAACTTAAATTTTAAACTGGAATATTACGTCTTATCGGGGAAGCACAAATCATAATATTTCATTTTATGCAAATAAATTTGATCTAAGTTTTTAAGTCATTAAAATAATTTTGAAGACAGAAACTGTACTGTTCTTCTACGGAAGGATTTATTATAACTGTAATATTCATTGACTGGTTAGTGTGTGATCAGTGTTTGCTAAAAAAAAAATTTTTGACTTTTTGGAAAAACTAATCTTAAACTAATAGAAAAATGCAAGTTTAGAAATTTTTGATAAGCTTGCAAAAAAGTTTTAAATTTAGCTACCTAAGAAGAAAAAATTATTGATGATTAAACTTTGTATTTATTAAATTAAACTATACTTTAGATTTTTTATGATGAATAAAATTTTTTATATAAAATTAAAAAGTTTTTCTTTGAAGTTCTGTGTACTGGAAAATCGTTTTTCGTATACTTCTTTATGATAATTTTTTTATAGTTAATTTGATTTAATTTAAACTGTGGCACGAATCGTTGAACTTAATTTTTTTAATACCTCAAAACTTTTGGGTCAAATTTTGCTTTAATTTGACCCAAAAGTCTTAAACAAGTAAACTTAGCAATGTTTTTAGTAAAATAGCTTGTAACTAATTTAAAAACCTTGAAAATTAATGTAATTAAAACTGAGAAAACAAATGATTTTGCAAAAAATGGAAGGTTTTGTTGAAATTTAACGCTGGAAAATGTGCAATGCATTAATGCATTAACAAAACTAAAAACTGTCACATTGAATCAAAAAAACCGCATCTTACAATTTTAATATATTTTAGCTCGAACCTGGTGTTCCCCTACCATCCCCAAATCGATTACGTCGAAAAATTTTAATTAAAAATAAATGTCTAAAACCTGAAGCTGAAAAGCATCAACTAGAACAATTTCTTCGAGAAGGCCGCCTCGACGAAGACGATGACCTCCTTGAAACTCCTGAAGTCGTTGGAGAAGATTCTGTTGGAGCTCGTAAGTTTTAACTGTTTTTTACGATTTTTGATTTTTCACTGAGTATTAATTATTAACATTTTTTAAATTTCTTTTTTTTATACATTTTTTTTTGCTTAAAAACAATTTTTTACAAGTTTTATTGCCTGTTTGCAATTTTTTTGACAGATGTTTTTTCTTCTCTGAATTATTATTTGCCGGGAAAAGAAACTAGAAAAGGGAGATATTATACCTTGCCCTTGGGGCAAGTTATAATATCTTATTTATTTTATCTTTTTAAAAAATTTGTCTATCATGTCCGACTTCATCAAATTTTACTTATGGGTTTAAAATTTAAATAAAACTGAGAAATATAAAATCAACGGCAATAAATTAGCAGGATTATACTTTAATTAAACTGGATAATGTTGAAGCAGACGATATTAATTAGTAGTAACTAATAAAAATTTCTCAGTCAAGACCAAAACAAATGAATTTGCAGTCTTAAAAACTTTTCTTTTTTCTAAAAACTATTTTCCAACAATCCTAAGTTAAAACTGTAAAACATAAAAACCCCGCATGTTTGTAAATGTTGAATTGCAGTGTTTTACTTAAAAAATAAGTCACATTTTTTGAAGCAAATTTTTTTACAACTGTTTTCAATGTATCATAAATGAAGTTTTTATTTTTATATTTCAAATCTGGCTAATAGATTGATTTTTATACAGGTACAAATCTTATCTATAGAAACTAAAAAATTAAAGTTTATTTAAGTTCTTAATAAAAATTGATCAAAACAACTATAAATACAAAGCTAAAAACGTGCAAATTTGATAACATTTTGCAAATTATTTTTTTTAACTGAGCAGAGAGTAGATATCAGGTAATTTAACTGTAGATGACTTGACAAAAGATTTTAAAGAGGCAAGAAAAACGTTTAAACTAAACTTTTGAAACTTAAAAACACCTCAGCTATTTCATAAAATTTTTAATTTCATAAATGTTAAAACTAACGAATAGTAGATAAAGCATAAATCTAAAGTCATCCTGTTTTTAAAAAATTTATGACAAAAGAACAAACGATTTTAATAACTGTTAATAATTTTATTAATACAGACATGTTTGTAATTTACGACGATAAACTGTGGTTCAAAAAAGGTTAAAAACAGGTGGTGAGATTTTCTCTCTGGGATGTTTTTCTTTAAAATTAATGTCTTTTTTGATTTTTACGTCATTGAAGGCTATTTTTTGTGTTGTTGATCAAAGCTTTGAATGAGATGGAAGAAAAAAACTGAAGGATGCAAAGAAAATGAGACCATAAAAATAATTAAAAAATTAAGCTGGAAGAAAAACAGAGATGCCGGAAGCATCAAAAAGAAAAAACTGAGCTCCAAAAACATATTGTTGTTCAACTTTGCTGGCCGGATTAGGAGAAAATTAAAATTAAAAAGGATAATATGTTATTTGGCAAAATAATGAAAAAATTTGAAGAATGTTAGCAGAATTATGCTTATTTATAAAAAACTGAGTTGCTGGGTGATGAAAAGAAACGTGACTTTAAAAACTAAAACTGATTATGAAAAAATTTAAAAAATTCATTTAAAAATTTCAGCTAAAAAGTGTCGGAACATCAGCAAAACATCAAACAAAGGCAAAAACTGTTTTTGAAGTGGAAAAACAAATAGATAATTAGGGATAAGAAGATTAAAAAAGTTAAAACTGTTATTAAAATGACAAATTGTGACAAAAATTTAAACCTTATGGACTCTAATTTGTTCAATTTCAACATAAAACAGTCACAAATTTGTACCCAGAATTAAAAGGATGAGGTGGAAAATGTTTGCAAAAAAACTTTAAAACACTTAAAAAATTTAAATAAGATAAACTGGCTCCCAAAGAGTATGTGTATAAAATAACAAATGTAATTAAATTATGTAAGAGACGTTATACGACAGGATTACAAAATTTACAGATCGAGCGGGACATGAAATTTTTAAATGAAATTTTTTGTAATCCATTCGATTAAACTAGGTGAAAAAAAGTTATTTTGAGAGTTTTGGGTCAATCTATCTCGTACTTTCAATTTAAGAGTAAAGTAAAGTTAAGGTATAGCCATAAATGGAAAAATTCGGGAAAAATCCAAAAGTGAATCAATCAAAAAGTTATTTTCCATGATTATACACATAAGTAAGGGCTATTAATTGCACTATACAAAAAAATTTTGTCTGACCTCCAATGTCGAAATTTCGGGTACTGTAGTTTTCGACACAGAAGAAAAATATGCATATTTCCATGTCGAGAGCAAATATATACCGTACCAAATAGCCCAGTTTCTGGGCTTTCCAAAAATATAAAATTTGTTGAAATCCGTGGGCAGATTTGCGATAGCCAGTAAAAAAGGTGCGCGCGATCAATATCTCCAACATCAACCTTGGGGCAATTATTTAAACAGATAAAATTAGAGGTTCTTTAAAAAAAACTGTTTCATCAGTTGTGATTTTTATAAATTTAAAAAATTTTTATGAAAAATTATTTTACTAAAACATATTTTTTACTTATGGGTTTAAAATTTAAATAAAACTGAGAAATATAAAATCAAAGGCAATAAATTAGCAGGATTATACTTTAATAAAACTGGATAATGTTGAAGCAGACGATATTAATTAACTACTAACTGAGGAATTTTTAAAATGTTTTGCTTTTCTCTTGTCCGTGACATTGTATATTATTTTTATCAATGGTTGCTTTCCAAAAATTTTTTGCTTATTTTTCCTTTTCCATTGTTAATGCTTTTTATTGTAAATATTTTAATTATTAAATTTTAAATTTTATTTAAACTGAAATATATAAGTTTTCCATTTTTAGCCAATCTTAACGAAAGAAGAAGAAGAAAAGATATTTGCTGAATACAGTTATACGGGTGCAACAACAAATATTCATCCATTACTTTCTTCTTTGGTAAATTATACACATCCAGTAAAATTTGCGGGCTTTGATATCGCTGAAATCAATGATCTACATTTTCATATGTCTTCATTCTCAGAATCCACGGGTCTTGGATATTTGAAACAATCTGCCCCGGAATTTGTAAATTATAATAAACGACAACTTAGTCGCATTTATCCTAATTTTTTTGCCTCAGGTAAGATTTTTATTTATTTAATTTTTAAAATAACAGAGACTTATTAAAATATTTTGATTAAATTTAATTAATTCTAACTGATATAATAAACGATGTAACAAATTTTGATCATGCAGATCCAAGAACATATCTCTTTGCACAGGAGAAGCGAAAAGAGGCCTTACATAATATGGGAGTTGATGATAGTGATATTATTGAAGTTCAAGATCAAACTGAAAAAGGTACCGCAACAGGGACAACTGGTTCAGGGCCAATTCATGGGGCCATCGCAAAAAAGGCAAGAGAAGAAGCTGCAAAACAAAAAGCTAATGGAACTCTAAGTAATGAGTAAGTTTTTATACTTTTTTATAACAAAAATTATGAAAAGAAAGTTTTTTAATTTTATTTCAAACTGTATCTCGCTTTTTTAATATCTAACAAACATTCTTAAATTGCGACACAAAAAACAACCTGAAAAAAAGCAAAATTTACTTTTTAATATTCAAAGAAATTAAATGAAAAACATTTTACTAAAATCTAAGATGCTACTGTAGCGCATATTTTATTTGGCCTGATTTTACCACAGGAAGTTCCATGTTTTTTGCGTTACACAAATACACGTTTAATAATAAAAACAATTCTAACTATAAAACTGAATCAAATTTGACAATCAAGTTAATTTCAAAAAATTATTAATTTATTATAAATAAAACTGACAAATCTTAGAAATCATTTTATTCAAAAATTTTAAGCATTTGTAAAAATTTTAATATCTATCAAACTGTCAGCAGGACATTTACAAAAAATTAGTTTAAACTGGGAAGGTTAATTTCAAACTATTTTTAGACGTCAAAATATTGTTGCAACACCAATTTCTGAATTAAAAGATATGCTTCAACTTCAAACAAGCAGCCCGCAGATGGATAAATTTAAAGTTGGTTTAAAAACTGTGCTAATATTATCGTCACACACATGTAATAAGTTCCAAAAAACGTTTATTATTTAATTTACATATTTCTTACCGCTTTAACAAATTTATTAAATTCTTAAACTTATGCCAAACAAAAATCCCGTTTTTTATTGTCTTTTTGTTTTTTTTGAGCTTTCCCGCATTATTGTAATTTTTAAAAAAGAAGGGCAATGAAAAATGATCGATAGAAAAATAAGTTGAAAAAACTGACCACTCGGCCACCCGTCCGCAAACTGTTATAAGTAACTGTAAAACCTATTAGATACAGTTTTGTAGACGCATTTTTAATTTTTATTACTAAAGGAGGAGATCCATCGTGAATAAATTTTTTTTACAAAAATCAGGGACTCATTGCAGCTACTTTTTTCTTTCCTTTTTGCAGCTGCAGTGAACAAAAAAATAAGCTCCAATAAAAGTGTTTTCGCGTTTTTCAATCAAAATTGCGTGTAAAAAGTTTATTTAAGAAGAGTCCTTTAAAACTGTAAATTCAAAATTGTTTTTTACATATCTCAAACCTGTTTCATTCATTTTTCAAAATTATTTATTCTTCGATTTCTTTTAATTTCACAACGATTACTCTAATCATATTTTGTTTTTGGGAAAAACGACGATGTCGGAGAAAGACAAAAGATGTCAAAAGAAAGATTTTGAGATCAAAAGAAAGCATAAATAAATATGCATTTTTATGGGTTTTCATTGTTCTCAAAATTTTTATCCATTGTATTTTTTGACAATTTATTTGAAATAATAAAATTTTTTGAGAATAGAAACGGCTCCTTAGATACTATTGTCTTTCTATTTTTTATAATAAAATTTTAATAATGGAGCACAAAATAGTTACAAAATGATGAACTTTTTAGAACAAAAGATAAATATACTGTAGATTTTAACATCTCCAAAATGCTACAGAAAATACTGGTTACAAAAATCTAAATCCATAACTTAAATCCACACTTTTCTTAAAATTGAGTAAAAGAATTTTAGCAATTTAAATATAAAATTTAAGAAGTTTAATACTAATTATTTGATCAAAAAACTGACACATAAATAAACCAAAAATTTAAATTTTTAAGATTCGATCATTGGTCTCCAATCAAACAGATGAATGGTCAAATAATCTTCGACGACAAGAAAAAGAACTTTTTGAACTTCGACGACAACAAATTTCTGATGAATATGATTTACTTAAAAAACTTTTACTCGATGCACAAAAACTTCAAATGGATAGCCTAAAAACGAAGCTTGAAGTTGAAACTCGAGAATTGAAACAACAACAAACAAAAAAATCTATGGATGATACAAAAGGAATTGAACAAGATCGTTCCATTGCCTCAAGGCCAGAAAAGGAGAGAAGAGATCCAAAAGTTCAACATTCAGAACAAGTTGAACTTTTGGATCGGGAAAAAGCTAAAGTAGCAAGGGTTTTTTTGGAAAGGTTTTTATTTCAATAACTGCATTATTCATTTCTTGGGACACCATAATAGTGCAAAAAGTTTCAGTCAAAATTTAAATATTCCAAGCTGTCAAATTCGATTTTAACAATTTTTTGCTTTTTTTTTAATTATTTCATGGTTTTTTAAACTGTCGTTTGAATTTTTAGCATTTTCAAAAAAATTATTTTTAAAGAGTATCGATTTTCGGATGCTTCCTTCCTTAAAGTTAATTGTTCTGGTTTTTTAGAAAAATCAAAATGTCCCAAATTTTTTATGCGATGAAACTGTTAATGTTAACTTCTTCTGTCGTCATCTAGAAGAATAAAAAAAGTTTTGTTCTACCATGGAAAGTTCCTTTTTACTTAAAAGTACTGAATTATTTATAATAAAAAAAACTGTCACCTTCATATTTTTATCTTGGGAACAAATAAATTCTGACACATTTTTTGCATACTGTATTGATTATTAGAAAATATATATTTTAGGCTTCACGGCAGCCCTGAAAGGAAAGTCAAAAAAAATCAAAACTAGGTCAAGTGGTTTTTCTTTTACACTTTTTCTGTTGTTTCAGCAAATTTTTTTTGTAAAGGTCAAAGATTTTTTCTATTGTTTTTTTGCTGTAAAAAAGCATAAAAATTTAAATATCTCAGCTTCTAGATTATTAAATGCTATAAAGCTAGGTACATCTTTTTTATTTGACCCAACAAATGGGTAGGAAAAATAAGAATAAAAAAAGATAGTCTAGAAGCTGAGATCTGAAACTCTCGTTTTTGCAGAAAAATAATAGAAAAAATGATTTTAAAAGCACTTGACCTTTTGGCACGCGTTTGTTCACTTTCATTTTCCAAAGAAACAACTGTGATAATTACAATATTATAATTTATCTAATTATAATTTTTCAATAAAAAACTTATTTTTCGTTTATCAGCTAACATCTGCGCACAAATTATTACAACAAAGATAGATAGTTTTGCATATACTTGATAGAGACAAATTTGAAGAGAAGTCAAACTCAAAGTAAAAACTGGCATTGAAAAAGCAGAAGCAATCCCAAAGATCGATCAACAATGGGAACACTTATTATTGTGTTGCCCAAAAGGCTAGCTTTTTTGTTTGAAATTCACAGAAATTTTGTATTAATAGTGTTTTCATTTGTTTCTTGGTCCCTTAAAAGTCTGACATCAGATATCGTAATCATTTTGTTTATGGCAAAAACGAAGATGTCATTGAAAGACGAAAAATTTCATAAACAAAAAGCGTTGAAAACAAGATCAGAAGAAAGCATAAATGAACAAGTTTTTATGGGATTTCATTGTTCTCAAAATTTTTATCCATTGTTTTTTTTGACATTTTATTTAAAATCATAAATATTTTTTAAGCATAGAAACGGTCCGTAGAAACTATTGTCTAACTTTTCATTTTTTACCAAAAAATGTGAAAAAAGAATTTTAAAAAATTGGACAAAATGTTACAAAAAAGTATTATAATTTTATTAAAAAACATTGGATACTTTAGAAGTAAATATATCTGTACAAAAATGCTGCTTCTTATTGATATACATATTTGTTTGAGTTTATAGGAAATACCGTACTTTGTTTTTTTAAAAAATACCTAACATCAGGCACAAACCAATCATTAACTTTAAAAAACAAGCACGGTTCACTCAAATACAGTTGAAAAATAGTTTCAACGTTTTTAAAGATTTAAACGATTTTTTTTATTGAATTTAAAGAAATGTTTTATTCTACAGTATCTACTGCGTTGTAATAAAAATGTAGTTTTTTGTAATCATTTTGTGTTTTTCGTCGTTAAAAATGAAAAGAAAATATGAAAGTTTCTAAGGAGCAGTTTCTATGCTCAAAAAATATTTAAGATTTCAAATAAAATTTTTTAAAAAATACAATGGATAAAAATTTTTAGAACAATGAAATCCCATAAAAAACCTTTTACATGCTTTCTTTTGATCTTGCGATTTTTGTTTGTGAAATCTTTTGTCTATCTCCGACATCATCGTTCTTACCAAAAACAAAAAACAATTACGGTAACTCATGTTAGACTTTTTTAGTAATCGTAAAAATGAATAGACTTAAATAAAAGCCAAATTAGAAAGTAATTTACACCAAAAAATAATCACATTTCTAGAAATAATAATAATTTCGTGAGATTGGAACCAAGAATTTAACACTTAAAGATTGATGGGAACATTTTCGGATCTTTAAGGTTTTTAACTTATTTTCTCACTTTACGGCTGACTTTATGAATGTAATAAAAATGTTAAAAACGAAATGTATCTAAAAAACATAATAAAGTTAACGTATAAATTTACAATTTTTCAGGAATGAAACATCACAAAAATAAAGATTTCATTGGTTTTGTTTTTTTCGATCCTTTTGTTTTCCCGAATGTGCCATCCATTTTTAAGCGTCAAAATCCCCGTTGGTTTTGCTTTTAATTATCTGGTATTTGAAATAAATGAACGGCAAAATTCAATATTGTAGTTTTTCTTCTCATTTTTTCATTTTTATCTGTTATTATTTTTTTTGTTAATAAGATTAAATCTATAGCATTTCAACGTAACAAAAAATGTTTGGTCTTGAGAGTAGTTAGATATCCAAAAAAATTATCTACTATTTTAGAACAACCAAAAAATTTTAAGCAAAATAAGTTGAATGCATTTTTTAACTTTTTGGTTTTTTTGGTATTAAAAGAATCAAATTTTTTCATTGTCACATTGTGATTTACCTGTTTTTAAAAACAAAATAACGAAAATTACTTTTGATTATTGCATGTGATTTTATAAACTTCAAACAGTTTTTTTTTCTCAGCTGCTAAGAATTCTTTATTCGATTTTGACCAATCAAAACAAATTTTTGGTGATTGCAGGATTTTTGTTGGAATTGCTGTATATGTATGTGTACATCTTTTTATTTCTCCACCTCTTAAAAAGTTGATATTTATTTAAAAATTCTTAAAAAGGAGGGCTAAAGGCTGCAAAATATTTCTAAAAAAATGCCACGCCTTTCTTCTCTCCAATTTTTGGCCATATAAATACTGCTGGCATTTTTATTAAAAAATATCAGATTTGCCTTTCTTGAATATCTATTTTTTCCCGTCTTCAAAAACAAGAGCCTCATTTTAAAAAAGACGTTTCAGTTGGTTGGTAACCAAAAAGAATGCCATAACAACAAAAATCGTTATTATCCTTGTTTTTTCGCGTTTTTTCAATATATCCTACTTTTGTCCTTTATTTTAGAATTTACATTTATCGTGAAAATTGTTAAGCAAAATAAAAAAATTCCATATTTTTAGAGTTTTTTCGTCGTCGTTGTGCTTCAGTTAATCTCAATCAATTAATTCAATCAAGCAGTCAAAATGAAAATCTCATACATCATTTTTACCTTTTCCGTCATTGTTTATCAAGCAATGAATTTCTCCAATGCATCCGATGATTGCCCAAATTGTAAGTTTATTGTTTTGATGATTTTAAACAAAAACTAAGGGAATTAAGCGTGCAATATTCCAAAATAAAAATATTCTCCTAGGATTTTAAAAATAAGCGCTTTTTGAATCGTTGCGTACTGTAAATCAGAAAAAAAAATTAGTTTGGTCCCTTCAAAATATCCGTTCGAGCATTTTTAAATCTATATCTTTAATCAGTAGATAAGCATTACTAATTTAAATTTTAATTTTAGGCTTACACACATCTTATGAAACCCAAAAAGGCTCAATTGAAAGTCTTATGAAAATGGGAAATCATTCAAAGTCTGTCTTCACTGAATCATTTGAAACACTCATCACTGGAGCAACATCACTTTCTGCTGCTGATCAAACAACAGTCACCAAATGGCTTAAAATGGTTGAAAAAAGTATTATCCAAAATGGATCTGTTGATTGTCCAACACAAAAAGTCCTCAAAGTCGGCATGCGAATGGATCAAATGTTCATTACCAATCCAACAATCGGCAATGCAATCAAATATCAAAATCTTGGAAGCTGGGGTCCAGTTCTTCATTTTGTATATATTGCAAATGAAATGAATATTGGCGGTTTTCTTCGTCTTTCAACAACAAAAACTGGTCTTCGTAATCAATGTCTCATTCAAAAAATGTTAATAAAAATGGTCCATGAACATGAAGTTCTCCGAAATTCAGTCAAACATAACAAAATTCCATGTGAAATGAATCATGCCTTGATTCAACGATTGACTACTCTTCATACGGATATCCCATTTGTTCAAGATCGCATCGTTTTTCAAGCCATGGAAATTCCAAATGCCGATATGACCATTAATCAATACCAAACAATTGCCAGAATGTTTTACAGCTCAAAAGCATATTCCTGCAGACGTTTGAAAGATATGTTTGCAGGTTATACCGCTTTGAGCGTAGATGATGGTGCCAAACAAACGTTGGAATTTTTTGTTTGGAATGAAGTTGCTACTGGGATTCCAGCTGGAAGTTCATATGAAACCTGCATAAATTGGTGGTCTAGCACAATTGCACAATCAACAATAAATACTCCTGAAGTTTTGAAGAATGTTGATTCAATTTTTTGGAATCGTCCTTTTGGTTCTTTTTATGAAAATTTAATTATTGCTGATTGCCAAATGAATGGATTGAAAGAAAATGCGCCAGAATATTACAAATAAATGACGAAAGGATATATTTTTTTTATAAATAATATTTTTTTGTGTAAAAACTTGATTACTTAAATAATTTGTTTTCTTCATTTTTATTTTTTGTTTCATTTATCCATTTTTATGTTTGTTGTTAAAAGAACAGTAAATAAATTTTAAAAGTTTTTCAATCTGTTTATGGCTTTTTAAAACTTACACAACGAGAAATATTACATTTGCTTTTCAATCCTTTTAGGAAATCCAAAACTTATGGGGTTGTTAGAAATGGAAGGTTGTTATCAAACAAATTTCTTCAAGTAAATTTTTGTTGGGGTGAAAATTTGTTAAAAAGTTTTTCCTCAATGCCTTAACTTCATCATGATCACAAAATAAAGTTTTTTCTTGAACCTTTAAAGCTGTTATATGGGTGTCTTTTTTTGGTCATTCAGGTCAATTTCTAAACATTCCTTTAATTCAAAATCTTTCCATAATCTCTCCCTCCCGTATAACTTTAACAAAACTACTTAAAATTTTCCTGGAGATTTTAGAGATCAAAGGCAAACTTTCAGCAATTTTGACAATCAAGGTCCTGTATTCAATTTATTGCTTTTACTGATGGTAACAACTTTTCCGACGCAGAGGGTATTTACTTACTATAAGAAAATGAAAAAATGGAAAAAAGAAGAAACACAACAAAGGCAACATATAGATATGTTGATGACTTTCGTATTAAAGAATTTATTTTATCTACCTTTTTAAAAATGACAATAATTGAAAAATTGAACAATAAAAAAATCATGCAAGAAAAAAAATGTTTAAAAAAATCAAAATTCAAAGCTTTTGTTATTATTTAAGCATTTTCCTTTAAAACGGGGCATCCAGAACAACCCGCTTTAAAAACTTTTGGATAAGCTGGGCCATTCACGTCAAGAGATGCTCCTTGAGAGGGTCTGGTAAACGTATCCGAAGGATTATTGGGATTCACCAAACTTCCTTCAGCTAAGAGTATTACAGTTACAAAACAGTCTGAAGGGTTATTACAATGCGGATAAAAATAAATTCTAGGATTGATGGGATTCGCAGCCATCGGAACATAACATGCAAAATCAGTGCATACACAGGCATCGGGACAATTCGTACGATCCCAGTATCCAATTGCCACATTTCCTCCCGCCATGCCCCAGTTAGCAGGGGTGTTTCCATCATAATATTTTACAGCTCCATCGCGAAAATTGATCTTACATTGCCCTAAAAAAAGCTTATATTAAAAAATTTTGAAAAATTAAAAAAGATTTTATCTTACCAACGGCTTCCTTCATGCCCAAATTTCGAGCTGGTCCAACGGTAAGTTCCACATCATCGGTAAAAAATATGAATGCAGTTCCAGGTGGTGATACACAAACATCAGTTGCAGGGATCATTATTGGGTCCATAATTTTCATAGGAATGCACTGATCACTGATTGGCAGGAAACAAAGAAATCCAACAAGAATTTTAAACATTTTGAAAAAAGTAATAAATGCTTTTTTAAGTAACAAATTGTTGATCAAAGAAAACGCAATAGTATGAATTTCTTGATTTTGTTGATTTCTTTTTAAATGAAAAAAATGATCAGTAAATTGGGTTCGTCAAGTTTGAAAAAGAAACGGAACACTTTTTTTGTATAGTTTTTTTTTGTTTTTTATTTGATTTATAGTTTTCATCATGTCCCCCGAATTTTAACGGTCATTTTCTTCTTTTTGATTTTAACTTAAATTTTTAAGGAAGGTGTTTCCCATAATTAATCACTTTTGAACAATTTTTTTATCACTTTTTTAATGCAACAAAATATAAAGAGAAAAATGAAATTGATGCGGATCAGAAAAAACATTGACAAAATTCAAGGTTGCATTGTTCTTTTTTGTCAGCTCTCTCTCTCTCGTTTTTTTCTCTCAAGAAAGAAAAAACCCAAATTTCGTCTAAAATTATCACATCTTAAAAATTATTATTTATCAAAAGAAATGTTTTGTGTTTTTAGGGGTTGAAAAAACATTTCTTTTATTTTCTAAATGATCTCAACCTTCAATGAACAAACGACACCGACTCTTTTTTTTTTAAGGGACTCAATTTTTATAAAGAGACAAAATCAAGTGTCTTTTTATAACAATTGAAATTTCTTCATGAAATAATGAGGCACATGATTTTGGGGTACTGTAACAAAGAATAATAATAAAGAGAAATCGAGCAAAACTGTTATAATTATTGCCCAAAAAGCTTAAAAAAGACATGGAAGAAATGAATAAACGGCATCAAAAGCAACAACAATCTAATGTTGATTAACTAAACATTTGTATATCAGTAGTTGCTTCATTCATTTTTAAATAATTGTCTTATTCTCGGTTTCTTTAAAATTTCACAACGTTTACTGTAATCATATTTTGTTTTTCGTGAAAACGATGATGTCGGAGAAAGACAAAAGATTTTGCAAGCAAAATTTTGAGATTAAAAAAAAGCATAAATAAACAGCGGACGGGTGGCCGAGTGGTTTGAGCGACAGACTCTCGGTCGGACAGAGACTCGAAAGAGTGGAAGGTTCGAATCCCCGTGCGTGCCCAACCCAGGCGCTACCAATTGGAAGGCAATGGGTACACTCACATGAGCTCTCCGCTCGAGTGGAAGGTTCCCGAAAGGGGGTGGTCCACCACCGGGTTGCGCCGGCAAGGGTCTTAGACCCGGACACCTAAATGCTAAGTGCAGATGCTGGAAAATCGCGCCAGCATCGGCCCCCCACGACCTCTGGTCTGATTATGGGGTTCTTTAACCTTTAACCTTTTTATAAATAAACAAGTTTCTATGAGATTTCATTGTTTTCAAAATTTTTATCCATTGTATTATTTTGACAATTTATTTAAATTCATAAAATTTTTTGAGCATAGAAACGATCCGTAGATACCATTGTCTTGCTTTTTATTTCTTACCAAAATTTTAATAATGGCGCAAAAAATAGTCAAAAAATGATAAACTTTGAAAAAAACATTTCTTTTACTTGAATGATCTCAACCTTCAATGAAACAACGACAAGGACTCTTTTCGATTTTTTATCTTTTACAAAAACTGGGAAGCCATATGCATATGCGACACTATTGGAAATCTTTTATCATCCGTTAGTTGTTAAATTTCTATATCGATAACTGATTTTCATGTTATTTTTTTGTTTTGTCGGGATTTAAATTTTTTTTCAAAAACTGGACAAGCTGTATTGCGAAGAAGTGTTGATCAACAGTCAGGTTTAGATCAAAAATACTACATATTTATTTTAAAAGATTCCTTTCAAGTCCCAATGTGATGTTTCTTGTTATCCGTTAAAACTTTTCCTTTTAAAAAAAAAGCTATTTTCCAACAATCTTAAGTTAAAACAGTTTAACATGTTTTTATAGTAGAACGAACAAAGTAGGTAAAAAACAGTAATCAAACAAAAACTGCATTGGCAAACTTTAACGTGATTTTTTATTGAGTTAAAACATATTATATGAGTTTAAATAACTTTTTCTTATTTTATCTTGCTCTTTTTATAATTATGATAGGGCATTTGAATAATTTAGTTAGGAAAAGAAGACGAAACGATACTGTTTTTATTAATTGTTGAAAAAACTGTTTAATTTAACAAAATAATTTTTTAACTTAAAAGTAGGAATAAGCTTTATGTTTTTTTTAAATAGGAATCGCATTAAAAGTTTTACCTGACGACCCAAAAAAAATAAATTAGCATTGCTTTCAAGAAATTGGTAAAAACTTTTCCATTTTTCTAAAAACTATTTTCCAATTTTTTTCTTTTGTGATCGTGGTCATTCTTTTCATTTTCTCTTGCTAGAGATGATTACTGTAGCTTTAGTCTTTTTTGCTTCTTTCTTTTTTGCCCTATTTTTTAAATCTTTTTAAATGGTAGTTTTTGCACTCTTGTATTTTCTGTTGCTGCTTCAAAGAAAATTAAATATTTAAACTGTATTCTAAAAATGGCTTTACTAGTCAAAAATGATTTTGGTATAATATATAATAAATACTGGGATCATTTAAATGATTGTTAAAAAAAGAAAAATTTTGTTTGTATTATCTTGAATTTCGGAGTTTAAATAACTGTATACAAATTTTAAAAATAAAAAATACTTGAGATTGTTACAAAACAAATAAACGTATAGTTACAAATATTGTTAAACTGCTTAGAGGTTTTGTTGGATAATTATTAATTTATCTTTTATGAATTACGAAAAGTAAAAAATTGTAAGTACTTAAAACTGTATCTTCCAATAACAATAGCAAAATTACATCATCTTTCAATGAACAATTTTTTTTCGACAAAACTTCTGGTTTTCGTGCCGGTGTATAATGTGCACAAAACTGAGATACGCACAAAAAAGAAAATGAAAAAGTATTCCCTTTTTCTTTTTTTCAACCAAAACTTTTTGTTTTTCCGCATTTTAACTATTTTTTATAATTTTTTTGATCTTATTTTCTGTTTATTCAGGTCTGAAAGTACCTAGAACGAACAATAAAATAATTTTTTTGCAACTTTTATTTTTGAGCTGCCCATCTCTAGATTTGATTCTTCAATTTTTTAGTTAAAACTGTTCAGAGTAAAAATCAGATTTCAATAGTTATATTTAAAAACTGTGTTCTTTCAGATACATTTCCCATAAAAAGGTAGAATTTTTGATACCTGAATTTAGAATTTTTTATGACTGTGCTGACAAGTTATGTTTATTTTGTACATGATCCTTAAATAATTACAAGAAACTTTTAAAGAAATGAACGATCTTAAAGTTGAGAATTGTGATAAAATCTAGTTTATCTTAAATTAAAACTTTTAAACTGGGATGATATGTTGCCATAAAACTGTTTTCAACTCCTTTAGAAACTTAAATTTTAAACTGGAATATTATTGTCGATGAAGCACAAATCTTAATATTTCATTTTATGCTAATAAATTTGACCAAATTTGGTTTACAGAGTTTTGTTATTAAAAAAAGCTCTCTGTTACGAGATAGAGTTTTTTTTTCTGCTGATTCTGAATATACAAAAATTAAAACATAAAAACCAAAGGGAACTTCAGGATTTTTTGTGGAAGCAGCGCAATCCCTGACTGAACATTTGATTCCAACGTGATCTAGTTTATGTTTAATTAAAACTTATAAACTGGAATGAACTGATTCTATAAAATTGTTTTCAACTCCTTTAGAAACTTAAACTTTAAACTGGAATATTATTGTCGGGAAAGCACAAATCTTTTTTTTTAATTTCTTTTTTTATACATCAAAGGAAAAAAGCCGCTTTTTGACACTGACAATGAGTCGGAGTTACCAAAAATAAAGAAGCATAAAACTGAATATTATAATACGCTGTGAATCAACCACTATTCTCGAATATTTTAATATCTTAAAAATGAAAAAAACGTTAAAACATCTGCTGCTGAAAAGGGTTAAAATAAAAGTTAAACTGCCTTCCTTTATAAATCCATTTTTAAGCCTTTAATCTCACTTTTTTAGTGTTTAAAACTGTTATAAATAACTGCAAGATCTATTAGATACATTATTGTAGACGCATTTAAAACTTTTATTATCTAAATTATGAATTAAAAATAATTTAAAAAATTACATATTTTAAATCTGTTTCATTCATTTTAAATAATTGTATACTTTTGGTTTCTTTAAAGTTTCCCAAAGATTACTGTAATCAATTTTTTATGCCCCAAAGTTCAAAATAGTTTTAAGTAATAAAATAACTGTACACCTATTTCATTCATTTTTAACAATTGTTTCTTTTTTGGTTACTTTAAAGTTTCAAACTGTAAACATAGTTTGTTTTGGTAAAAACGATGATGTCGGAGATGGACAAACAGATTTCACAATAAAATGCGAGTTCAAAAGAAAGCATAAACCTTGGTTTTTTATGGGATTTCATTGTTCTCAAAATTTATTTAACAGGAATTTTGTATTAATAGTTAGTTCATTTGTTTCTTGGTCCCTTAAAAGTCTGATATCATTTACAGTGATTATTTTGTTTGTGGCAAAAACGAAGATGTCATTGAAATAACAAAGGATTTCATAAACAAAAAACATCAAAAGCGAGATCAAAAGAATGCATAAAACTTAGCTTTTTATGGGATTTCATTGTTCTTAAAATTTTTATCCATTGTATTTTTTAAAAAAATTTATTTAAAATCATAAATATTTTTTAAGCATAGAAACGGTCCGTAGAAACTATTTTCTTTTCATTTTTTTATCAAAGATGTTAAAAAAGAATTTTAAAAAATTGGACACATAAACGTTACAAAAATTCTTACATTTTTATTTCAAAACATTAGATACTGTAGAAGTAAATATATCTGTACAAAAATGCTGCTTCTTATTGATTTACATTTTTGTTTGAGGTTATGGGAAATACTATATTTTGTTTTTTAAAAAATACCTAAAATCAGGCACAAACCAATTTTAACGGTGGTCAACCATTAATATTTCTATGGTAGGTGTTCGAGTCCACCGGTGTTAAAATGCCTTTTATTATAATAACTATTATATACAAACATGACAATAAAGAGAGGCAGCAGCCAAAGACAACTGTCCCACAAGAAAGAAGGTAAAAAGTGATGTTAAAGAAGAGGAATGAAAGTGCTTTTATATGATTGGAACTTAAAGATTTAAACGATTTTTTTATTGAATTAAAAGAAATGTTTAATTCTACAGTATCAAATCTGTTGTAATAAAAATGTAGTTCTTTGTAATCATTTTGTGTTTTTTCGTCGTTAAAAATGAAAAGAAAATATGAAAGTTTCTAAGTAGCCGTTTCTATGTTCAAAAAAATTTTATGATTTCAAATAAAATTTTTAAAATACAAAGGATTCAAGATTTGAGAACAATGAAATCTCATGAAAAGCATATTTATTTATGCTTTTTTTTGATCTTTCCTATCTCTGACATCATCGTTTTTACAAGAAATATAAAATAGTTTTACGATAATTAATGTCAGACTTGTAAATAATCAAAAAAGGAGTAATTTTAACTGATTTGGTATTAAGGATACGCGTACAGTAAATTCACTACAACATGACATTGAACTTTGTCAGAATTTTTTGAAGCAAAAGTTTGAAAGCAAAGCATTCAATCTTTTTATGACTTTTAACGATCTATAAATTTCAGTTGTCACATCGTGATTTTAATATCAAATAATTAAAATAATGAATGAAATAGAGTAATTCTTTTTACAAAATTCAAACAAATAAAAATGAGTTTTCTCCTCTTTTTTCAATTGTTTAGAAAAAGAGAAATCAAAACCTCAAAATTTCTGATTGTTCGATTTTCGAAATTTCCTGTATTCCTTTTTGTTTTTCTCCACATCTTCATAAAGTTGATACTAAAGACAATTTATTACCAGAAATCTTTCACATATACACAAATGCTGGTTTTTACAGTATTTAATATTTTATAATCAAAATGTAACTTTTGTAACTTTTTCGTGCCCCACTTTTTTAAAAATTCTTTTTTCTCATTTTTGACAAAAATGAAAATAAACAACAGTTTCTAAGGAGCCGTTTCTATGTTCCAAAAAGTTTTTATTATTTCAAATAAAATTTTTAAAATACAAAGGATTCAAGATTTGAGAACAATGAAATCCCATAAAAAATGTATTTATGAGTTTTTGATTTTGCTTTTGATGTTTTTTGTCCTTGAAATCATCTTTTTCAATGACGGCTATCCAAAAGCAAGGTGATTACAGTAACTGATGTCAGATATGCAGAAATATTATCAAAAAATATCTGTTAGTGCAATCTCGAAATTTTAAGTAAAAGAGGTTTAACGTATGTTGGCTTCTACAGTACCTAAGATTTTGTTATAAACCATAAAAAAAAAGATTGACAATAGTTTCTAAGGAGCCGTTTCTATGCTCAAAAAATATTGAAGATTTTAAATAAATTTTCAAAAATAATACAAAGGATAAAAATATTTTGAGAACAATAAAATCCCATAAAAAAATCAATTTTTGTGCTTTCTTTTGATCTCCCAATTTTTGTTTGTGAAATCTTTTTTCTTTTTCTGACATCATCGTTTTTACCAAAAACAAAAATACAATTACCGTAACTGATGTTAGACTTTTTTAGTAATCGTAAAAATGAATAAATAAAACACAGAATCCTAAGTAATTTACACCGAAAATAATCACATTTCTAGAAGTAAAAATAGGTTTGGGGATTGCAACCAAGAATTTAACACTTAAAGATTGATGGGAACATTTTCGGATCTTTTAGGTTTTTAACTTTTTTTCTTACTTTACCACTGACTTTATGAATGTAATAAAAATGTTAAAAAACGAAATGTATCTAAAAAACATAATAAAGTTAACGTTTTGAATTTACAATTTTTCAGGAATGAAATATCACAAAAATAAAGATTTCATTGGTTTTGTTTTTTTTTTAAAGTTTTGCCTGAAAATCAAGCAGTCACTAAAAATTTTATTTTTTTCTGATTACTTTGTTTTCCCAAATGTGCCATCCATTTTTAAGCGTCAAAATCCCCGTTGTTTTTGTTTTTATTTATCTGGTATTTGAAATATATGAAGGGCAAAATAAAATACTGTATGTGTAAGTTAAATGCATTTTTTGACCTTTTAGTTTTTTTTGGTATTTTAACAATCCAATTTTTTCATTGTCACATTGTGATTTACCTGTTTTTAAAAACAAAATAACGAAAATTACTTTTGATTATTGCATGTGATTTTATAAACTTCAAACAGTTTTTTTTTTCTCAGCTGCTAAGAATTCTTTATTCGATTTTGACCAATCAAAACAAATTTTTGGTGATTGCAGGATTTTTGTTGGAATTGCTGTATATGTATGTGTACATCTTTTTATTTCTCCACCTCTTAAAAAGTTGATATTTATTTAAAAATTCTTAAAAAGGAGGGCTAAAGGCTGCAAAATATTTCTAAAAAAATGCCACGCCTTTCTTCTCTCCAATTTTTGGCCATATAAATACTGCTGGCATTTTTATTAAAAAATATCAGATTTGCCTTTCTTGAATATCTATTTTTTCCCGTCTTCAAAAACAAGAGCCTCATTTTAAAAAAGACGTTTCAGTTGGTTGGTAACCAAAAAGAATGCCATAACAACAAAAATCGTTATTATCCTTGTTTTTTCGCGTTTTTTCAATATATCCTACTTTTGTCCTTTATTTTAGAATTTACATTTATCGTGAAAATTGTTAAGCAAAATAAAAAAATTCCATATTTTTAGAGTTTTTTCGTCGTCGTTGTGCTTCAGTTAATCTCAATCAATTAATTCAATCAAGCAGTCAAAATGAAAATCTCATACATCATTTTTACCTTTTCCGTCATTGTTTATCAAGCAATGAATTTCTCCAATGCATCCGATGATTGCCCAAATTGTAAGTTTATTGTTTTGATGATTTTAAACAAAAACTAAGGGAATTAAGCGTGCAATATTCCAAAATAAAAATATTCTCCTAGGATTTTAAAAATAAGCGCTTTTTGAATCGTTGCGTACTGTAAATCAGAAAAAAAAATTAGTTTGGTCCCTTCAAAATATCCGTTCGAGCATTTTTAAATCTATATCTTTAATCAGTAGATAAGCATTACTAATTTAAATTTTAATTTTAGGCTTACACACATCTTATGAAACCCAAAAAGGCTCAATTGAAAGTCTTATGAAAATGGGAAATCATTCAAAGTCTGTCTTCACTGAATCATTTGAAACACTCATCACTGGAGCAACATCACTTTCTGCTGCTGATCAAACAACAGTCACCAAATGGCTTAAAATGGTTGAAAAAAGTATTATCCAAAATGGATCTGTTGATTGTCCAACACAAAAAGTCCTCAAAGTCGGCATGCGAATGGATCAAATGTTCATTACCAATCCAACAATCGGCAATGCAATCAAATATCAAAATCTTGGAAGCTGGGGTCCAGTTCTTCATTTTGTATATATTGCAAATGAAATGAATATTGGCGGTTTTCTTCGTCTTTCAACAACAAAAACTGGTCTTCGTAATCAATGTCTCATTCAAAAAATGTTAATAAAAATGGTCCATGAACATGAAGTTCTCCGAAATTCAGTCAAACATAACAAAATTCCATGTGAAATGAATCATGCCTTGATTCAACGATTGACTACTCTTCATACGGATATCCCATTTGTTCAAGATCGCATCGTTTTTCAAGCCATGGAAATTCCAAATGCCGATATGACCATTAATCAATACCAAACAATTGCCAGAATGTTTTACAGCTCAAAAGCATATTCCTGCAGACGTTTGAAAGATATGTTTGCAGGTTATACCGCTTTGAGCGTAGATGATGGTGCCAAACAAACGTTGGAATTTTTTGTTTGGAATGAAGTTGCTACTGGGATTCCAGCTGGAAGTTCATATGAAACCTGCATAAATTGGTGGTCTAGCACAATTGCACAATCAACAATAAATACTCCTGAAGTTTTGAAGAATGTTGATTCAATTTTTTGGAATCGTCCTTTTGGTTCTTTTTATGAAAATTTAATTATTGCTGATTGCCAAATGAATGGATTGAAAGAAAATGCGCCAGAATATTACAAATAAATGACGAAAGGATATATTTTTTTTATAAATAATATTTTTTTGTGTAAAAACTTGATTACTTAAATAATTTGTTTTCTTCATTTTTATTTTTTGTTTCATTTATCCATTTTTATGTTTGTTGTTAAAAGAACAGTAAATAAATTTTAAAAGTTTTTCAATCTGTTTATGGCTTTTTAAAACTTACACAACGAGAAATATTACATTTGCTTTTCAATCCTTTTAGGAAATCCAAAACTTATGGGGTTGTTAGAAATGGAAGGTTGTTATCAAACAAATTTCTTCAAGTAAATTTTTGTTGGGGTGAAAATTTGTTAAAAAGTTTTTCCTCAATGCCTTAACTTCATCATGATCACAAAATAAAGTTTTTTCTTGAACCTTTAAAGCTGTTATATGGGTGTCTTTTTTTGGTCATTCAGGTCAATTTCTAAACATTCCTTTAATTCAAAATCTTTCCATAATCTCTCCCTCCCGTATAACTTTAACAAAACTACTTAAAATTTTCCTGGAGATTTTAGAGATCAAAGGCAAACTTTCAGCAATTTTGACAATCAAGGTCCTGTATTCAATTTATTGCTTTTACTGATGGTAACAACTTTTCCGACGCAGAGGGTATTTACTTACTATAAGAAAATGAAAAAATGGAAAAAAGAAGAAACACAACAAAGGCAACATATAGATATGTTGATGACTTTCGTATTAAAGAATTTATTTTATCTACCTTTTTAAAAATGACAATAATTGAAAAATTGAACAATAAAAAAATCATGCAAGAAAAAAAATGTTTAAAAAAATCAAAATTCAAAGCTTTTGTTATTATTTAAGCATTTTCCTTTAAAACGGGGCATCCAGAACAACCCGCTTTAAAAACTTTTGGATAAGCTGGGCCATTCACGTCAAGAGATGCTCCTTGAGAGGGTCTGGTAAACGTATCCGAAGGATTATTGGGATTCACCAAACTTCCTTCAGCTAAGAGTATTACAGTTACAAAACAGTCTGAAGGGTTATTACAATGCGGATAAAAATAAATTCTAGGATTGATGGGATTCGCAGCCATCGGAACATAACATGCAAAATCAGTGCATACACAGGCATCGGGACAATTCGTACGATCCCAGTATCCAATTGCCACATTTCCTCCCGCCATGCCCCAGTTAGCAGGGGTGTTTCCATCATAATATTTTACAGCTCCATCGCGAAAATTGATCTTACATTGCCCTAAAAAAAGCTTATATTAAAAAATTTTGAAAAATTAAAAAAGATTTTATCTTACCAACGGCTTCCTTCATGCCCAAATTTCGAGCTGGTCCAACGGTAAGTTCCACATCATCGGTAAAAAATATGAATGCAGTTCCAGGTGGTGATACACAAACATCAGTTGCAGGGATCATTATTGGGTCCATAATTTTCATAGGAATGCACTGATCACTGATTGGCAGGAAACAAAGAAATCCAACAAGAATTTTAAACATTTTGAAAAAAGTAATAAATGCTTTTTTAAGTAACAAATTGTTGATCAAAGAAAACGCAATAGTATGAATTTCTTGATTTTGTTGATTTCTTTTTAAATGAAAAAAATGATCAGTAAATTGGGTTCGTCAAGTTTGAAAAAGAAACGGAACACTTTTTTTGTATAGTTTTTTTTTGTTTTTTATTTGATTTATAGTTTTCATCATGTCCCCCGAATTTTAACGGTCATTTTCTTCTTTTTGATTTTAACTTAAATTTTTAAGGAAGGTGTTTCCCATAATTAATCACTTTTGAACAATTTTTTTATCACTTTTTTAATGCAACAAAATATAAAGAGAAAAATGAAATTGATGCGGATCAGAAAAAACATTGACAAAATTCAAGGTTGCATTGTTCTTTTTTGTCAGCTCTCTCTCTCTCGTTTTTTTCTCTCAAGAAAGAAAAAACCCAAATTTCGTCTAAAATTATCACATCTTAAAAATTATTATTTATCAAAAGAAATGTTTTGTGTTTTTAGGGGTTGAAAAAACATTTCTCAATTGAAATTTCTTCATGAAATAAAGATACACTTGATTTTGGGGTACTGTAACAAAGAATAATAATAAAGAGAAATCGAGCAAAACTGTTATAGTTATTGCCCGAAAAGCTTAAAAAAGACATGGAAGAAATGAATAAACGGCATCAAAAGCAACAACAATCAAATGTTGATTAAATTATCATCTGTATATCAGTAGTTGCTTCATTCATTTTTAAATAATTGTCGTATTCTCGATTTCTTTAAAGTTTCACAAAGATTAGTGTAATCATGTTTTGTTTTTGGGGAAAACGATGATGTCGGAGAAAGACAAAAGATTTTGCAAGCAAAATTTTGAGATCAAAAGAAAGCATAAATAAATAAATATCCATTTTTATGGGTTTTTATTGTTCTCAAAATTTTTATCCATTGTATTATTTTTGACAATTTATTTAAAATCATAAAATTTTTTGAGCATAGAAACGATCCGTAGATACCATTGTTTTGCTTTTTATTTCTTACAAAAAGTTTAATAATGGTGCAAAAAATAGATAAAAAATGATAAACTTTGAAAAAAATATTTCTTTTACTTGAATGATCTCAACCTTCAATGAAACAACGACAAGGACTCTTTTTAAAGGGACTTTAAAAAATCGAAATATTTTCTTTCAAAAACGAAATAAAGAAACACTTGATTTTGGTGTACTGTAACGCAAAATAAAAATAATGAAAAATCTAGCAAAACTGTAATAATGTTTTTCTACTAAATGGGAATATGAAGGATGTGATGAAATTTTAGTTTAGATTCTAAAAATGATTCTGCCATGTATTTGCACACTTTTTGACAATACTTATTTCTTGTGATAAATTTTTCTAAAACCTTTGGTATACTGATTTTAAGATTGATAACTTTTGTATTAAAACAAAATATGACAACATTTTTCTTACGAATTTAAAACAAAAGTTCTTTATGGAATAGTCATTGAACATTTTTTATTTTTAAACTTTTTTAAGAATTTATTTTTGTGAATACTGTACCCCAAAAGAAATTGTTTTTAGTTTATTAATGTAAAAAACTGAAAGAAGTTTTAAAAAATCTAGCTTTAAATTCCTTGAAAAAAATTGGAATTTTTAAAATTCCGTAGTGTGAACTTCATTATTTTGTTGCAGGAATCTTTTTATCCTTTTTACCCACCTTTTTTATGTAACTTTTTTTATTATCTTTCAAATTGGGGGATGCTTTAGGTTAATCTATCATGGATGGCGTCAAAATTATTGCTTTAAATAAAATTGTTTTATTGCAAATTGCAAAAAAATGTGTAAGTATACTTCTTTTCCCAAAAAATTTCAATAAAGTCTCCCTCATTTTTTTATTGTTTCAAGCTTTACTACCTTTTTTATTTATTTTTGCTATTTTTTTACATTTCTATTTAAAAAAATCTTATCATTTTTGTGGTGCGTGTTTTTATATATATTTTTGGGTTTCAGGGATCACAAGAAAATAATAATATTTTTAGAAAATATAAGTATTAACCTGTTATTATTTGTGTCTATTAGGTTTTTCGGGAAAATGAGACTAATAAAAAAAGTAATTTTAAAAAACTGATAAAGTAATTAAATATTTGGTTGAGTAATACAGTACTCTGAGTAGCATTACTTATCTTAAAAAAACTAATTTTTAAAAATTAAAAAAACTGCATTGGATGGCGAGAGGTTGCAAATATTTAAACGGGTTGAAAAGTACAGTACTCGAAATTTTTAACATTAGAAACAATTTTTTAGCATAGACTTTCTTGAGTGAATTATTGTGAAATTAATCTTTTTAATTGGTTTAATTTTGGATTTTTTGGAAATTTTTCCGCTTTCTAATATACTGTAACACACCATAATATTGTTTAACACAATTTTAATGTGAGATGTAATCCTTACGGAGTAAATAAACAGAAACTGAGTAAACACATATTTTTGGATGAAAGAAATGTTAAAAAGCTAAAACTTTTTTTGCAGAACAAAATAAAACTTTTATCCAATGATAAACAAACGAATTTCGAAAACGTATGAATTAAAAAGGGAATACCTGATAGTGCACATGGACATCTATGTGATTTTATAAATATAACTTCAGCTTTTCATTTTAATTTTTAAAACTGCCATAATTGACTAAAAATCATGAAAAACTTTTAAAACTGTGATTGAATAATGTTATTGAACAGAAAAATATATTACAACATTACGGAAGACAAAAACAATAGAAAAAAGAAAACACTGATCAACCTTGACTACTTCTTGTAAGTGCAAGAGTTGGTGAAGTTTGATTACTGCAGAAGATTTGTTTTTGAAGCCGTAAAATTTCAATCACTTTTCGACGATAACATGAGATAACACTGAGCTTTACAATTGGATTAATAACCGGTGATAAAGCTCCAAGAAGATAAACAAGTTTTCCGGCCCATGGAAGATAAAGCCCAAGCAAAGTTGTTGTAATATCCAACAAAACTGGAAATGCAACTGTAACAAATGGAATAATCGCCTTAAAATAGAAAAAGCAATTAATCAATTTAGAGTTTTGGTAAGATGGATCAAACTTGAAAAGTTCCAAATATGATTACGACCTACTTCAACAGTCATGACAATAGAAATTTGTTTTTGATATTTACGTGAGGCTTGACTTAATTCGTTTTGACTTTTGTACAATTTTCGGAAGATTCCAAAACCACAGAAAAGTACGAGGACATATGAAACGATAACAATCGAATAATTTAAAATGTATAAATTATCAAAAGTTTCCTAAAATATTCTTTTGTACATTGATATTCTTGAAAAATATTTAAAATTTGTTCGTCATCAAGGCTGTCCGGAATTCCGGATCGGATTCCGGATTCCGTGATTCCGGACGATTTTTGGCGTTCCAGATTTTCCGGATTCCGGATAAAATTTTTTGTTTTCTATATAAATTATTCCGGATCGGATTCCATGATTTCGGCTGATTTTTGGCATTCCGGAATTTCGGATTCCGGGTCATAATTTTTATTCCGGAGCCTTGTTCGTCATAACCTTGGTCATGCCTTCAGGCTATTATCAACAATAAAAAAACTTACAAAAGGGAATGCTCCAAAATAATAAACTTTTCCATCATTCATCCATTCGGTCCCATTTAACAAATATGCGTAATATTCATCCCCATGAGTTCGGGTAACCAAATATCGAGCAAAGGCAAAACAATACGTTGCAACAGAAGTAAATCCAACACCAACCAAGCCAATGAACATCCATTTATTTAAAGCGATATCCCTGCAATGAAGAAAACTATTAGGTTTAAAAACTGTAATTTTATTGTTGTATGATGTTATTCTCATTTACTGTATAGCATTAATAAAAACTTTAAACTTAAAATTCAGTGAGACTCCAGTGATTTCCAAATAATAATTAAGTTTCTGCTTAATTATTATTCCAAAAATATAAACAAAGCAGAAACGACGCCATGGTATTTGACCCCATGACACTTGACCCCATGACACTTGACCCCTGACAGTTGACCCCATGACATTTGACCCTATGACTTTTGACCCCCATGACGGTTGATCCCATGACTATTGACCCCAAAATATATATTTTTTTAAATAAGTTATAATAAAGGCTGTGAGGATGACTCCCTTTGGAAGCCATTCTCCCAGCCCTAATTTAACCAAACGCCAAATGTATACTTTATCATCATAAGGAGCATTGAACACGACTGCGGTATCCAGCTGATCGTTGATGTCACCTGGCGGAACAGATTGAGCCATGCTTTAGAAAATCAACGCTCTAAAGGATCATCAACGAGTGAGATTCATGCGTTGATGAGTGGCAGAAATGCGACAATTGAGATGGACAAATGAATATTTATTCATTTTTGATGGGTTGAATGGAATTTGCATAATGTTTAGCATATTCACACTCTTCACTTTCAAACACAAATTTTTTTGTGGTCATTTGTCATGAAAGGGTCAATAGTCATGGGGTCAACTATCATGGGGGAATTCGAGGGGTCAAGTGTCATGGGGTCAAATGTCATGGGGTCAACTGTCAGGGGTCAAGTGTGTCACGACCCCTATTTTTGCTCTTAATTTAATTTAATTTATTCACTTCAAAGCGATTGCTCACTTTAAGTGCGGGTAAAACAAGAAATATAATAAGAATAATAGAATACAATAAAAAAATGAATATAATAAAATGTTTTAAATAAAGTAATAAAAGAAAAAATAAGTTTTTAAATGAATTTAAGACTATAACAGAAACCAACTTTTACTGAAATTGGATTTGAAATTTATAGTCCAACATCGATAATCTTATTATTGAACTCATTTCTTTTCTTTATGAAAAATTTATTAAAAAAGCAATTTTATAATTTTATTGATATTTTATGAATACACTTTCTTTTCATAAAAATTCCAACTAATATTTTTATTTTATATTTAATTAATTACTTTTTTAAGCAATATGGTCCTTATACACTTTCTTCGTCTCATAATTTGAAAAAGTTGCTCAATTTTAACAGACTCAAAAATTACCAAAAAAAAATTACTCACCAACACAGCAGTAAATAGCGATATATGAATTGCACTGGAACATTGACAACACAAAAAAAGATTATAAAAATGCTGAACACAAATGACCATGCACTGTACGGAAATGGAAGATATCCCGGAAGACCGCGGGTGAACACGAAATATACGGTACCTTTTGTTGTTAAATCCTAAAAATTACATCAATGATTTTTTAATCCCCTGAGGCAAAAAAAAATTACCGGTTGTGCAACAATATTCCAAAATGCAAAAAAGGTATCAGTCGCCCATCCAAGATATAAAACTTTTTTATAATTTGTAACATTTTTTGATGAATGATTTCGAATTAAAAAGAATAGAATCATATTTAGGAAAAGACCAATTGGACTTAAAATTGCATTCATCCAATATTTCAAAACTGCCATCCAATCAAAACTTGCAGGGGTTACGGCCATGATTCTTCAAGTGGTATGTGGAAGTATGGTAGTAATAAATATATGTTAAAAATACTGTTCAAAATTTATTCAAATATGTATATATTTATATGCATCCAGTTGTCTTCACATTTCATACAGCTGACTACAGCCCGGCCGCCAAAGGAGGTGGTCTTATTCTTATGTATGTGCCAAGCTTTCCCACGGCAGCCCTGAAAGAAAAGTGAAAAAA
The DNA here is from genome assembly GCA_024447195.1 of Panagrolaimus sp. LJ2414. NCBI lineage: Eukaryota > Metazoa > Nematoda > Chromadorea > Rhabditida > Panagrolaimidae > Panagrolaimus > Panagrolaimus sp. LJ2414. The sequence goes on along the minus strand of JAMRXY010000281.1, from coordinate 46,018 downwards.
AATCAAAACTAGGTCAAGTGGTTTTTCTTTTTCACTTTTTCTATTGTTTCAGCATTTAACCCAACAAATGGGTAGGAAAAACAAGAATTAAAAAAGGTAGTCTAGAAGCTGAGATCTGAAACTCTCGTTTTTGCAAAAAAACAATAGAAAAAAAGATTTTAAAAGCACTTGACCTTTTGGCACGCGTTTATTCACTTTCATTTTTCTATTGTTCGGGGCTGCCGTGTTCCAGGGTGGTCTTTTTATTTTGCAACACGTTTTTTTGATGGCAAATCGTTCGCAGAAGGTCCTAGTAGTAATATAATTTTCTATTTGAAAATTGTAAAAAACAGAGTAATTTTTTGTCGAAGATAAACAGAAACTTTAAAGTCTATTTTTATTAATGGAAAAAACGTTAAAAACAAATTTTTTTTTTGCAATATTAAACTAATTATGACTGTATCTGTTAATGTGTTAATGAATTTCGAAGTGTTTGATTTTCTAAAAGCGAAACTTGAGTTTTGTTACAAAATTTTGCTTTAGGTTAATCTATCATGGATGGCGTCAAAATTATTGCTTTAAATAAAATTGTTTTATTGCAAATTGCAAAAATTTCCATGTTTCATTTCCCCAAAAAAAATTTCAATAAAGTCTCCCTCATTTTTTTATTGTTTCAAGCTTTACTGCTTTTTTTATTTACTTTTTTTACATTTTTATTTAAAAAAAATTCGTATTATTTTTGTGGTGCGTGTTTTTATATGTATGTTTTTGGGTTTCAGGGATCACAAGAAAATAGGAATATTTTTAGAAAATTTAAGTATTAACCTGTTATTATTTGTGTTTATTAGTTTTTAGGGGAAAATGAGACTAATATAAAAAAGTTATTTTAAAAACTGATAAAGTATTAAGATTTATAGTTAAAAACTACAGTACTTCGAAGGATATTACTTGTTCTAAAAAACAAATTTTTTAAAACTTTTTAAAATTAAAATTGCTTTGGAACATGGAAGTTTGCAAATTTATACAAAGGTTAAAAAGTCAGTGTACTCAAAATTGCGGTATTTGAGGTCAGAAAAATTTTAATTTCCATTTAATAGCCCTCCCTTGAATTTCTTTGGTCAGTTTGGACATACTATAACTTTAAAATGCTCTAAATGAAATGGGGTATGTAAATTGACAAAAAACTTATTTCTAACAATTGTAAGGGATTGTCCAGATCTGACGTCGGGTTTTTTGCCAAAATTTTCTGACCCCCCTCCCCCTCCGTCAGATTTTTTCCTTTGAAGTTTGCCGCTTTTAATGTGAGCGTCAGATTTTGGTTGACCCCCTCCCCCCTTAAAACACCCGACGTCAGATCTGGACAATCCCTAAGTGAGACTCTGTTAAATAATATTATTATATTATGCTGTGTTTGATATCAAAATTGGATTTTTAATACATTCAAGTCAATCTTAAATTTAGTCTCAAGGTTGTTAAACTTACGAGAAATTTCGCAAAATAAACATTTTTTATTTTCTTCGAAGTTGACTATTTTAGTAGGTATAGGGTGAAACACATTTGTTGATCATTTATATTCTTAGCTTTTGCCATAACATTCCACCTGTTTAAAATGTCTGCTGTTACTATTTTTAACACTTCCGTTTTATAAAAAAAATCAAAGCTTGTTTAAATTTGATTTCTTTTCTAAAAAAACATTTTTGTTGCTATTTTGCAATTGCACTTTGTTTTGACCAAAAAAACATTTGCAAAAATATCTTTCTTTTTTGTTCCTTTTTTTTCTTAAAAAACATTTATTTTTGCACTTTTACATTCAATTTTCTTTTTGCATTTGGTAAAAATTGAATGTCTTCGATTTTAATTTTTCGGTGTTTTTTCACAACGGTGGTCAGCCATTGTGTTTATGAGAAGTATTAAATAATATTTTTTGAAGTTTGATTTTTTGTAGCCCTGTTAAATTGAAAATTATTTTTCCCAATTAAGATTTTTAAAATTTGTTTTCTCGCTTTTGAAAAATATAAAAATTGAAAATGTTGGACTAAAGATTATTTTTTGGAATCATAAGTTTTGACCAAAAAATGAATCATTTCGATAAATATTTTTTTTGCACTTTTCACAACTTTTTAGGTTTTTTTGTTGCTGTTTTTTAAATATTTTCGATTTAGAGCAAAAACACCAAATAGAAAATTACATTTCAATATTTCAGGTAAAATTGCTCAAAGTAATGTTTTCGTCCACCTCTTCCAAATTTGCTTCATCCCTTGTTTCAACCCATTTTTTCAATTCAAATCTTTTTGGTGTCAAACATGTTCCGTTTCGATTCCTTCATCAACCCCATCTCCAATACCCTGACCATCAACAACCCCAACAATCCCCACTTTTTGGAATCAATGTGACCGTCTTGAAAGAAGCTTCTCAAATGCCACAATTAATCCCAAAATTACTTGAAAAATATGGTGCAAATATTACAACATTAAGTGTAATTTCACCTTCCAAAAAACAAAGTATTAATTCAGGTTGGACGAATTCAAATTTTGTTGATGCAAATGTAGTATACGGTAGTTTTGATCGGAAGAGTACTGTAGCCAATGAATTGGATATTGATTTAAGAAAAATTGAAGATTTAAATTTAATTAAATCAGCTGCATCAAAATCTGATATCTTTTTTGATGGATTAAAGAATCAAAGACTTGAGCATTTTGGAATTGATCCAACAAAAATGTTAGAAACTAATTCAGCTTTAATTTTTGCCAGATTTGATCAACCCGGTCCTGATGAAATTCTTAATCTTGTTGGAAGTCTTGGAAATCTTGAAGCAAATTCTGAAGAATTTTTATTATTAATGGGACAACAATATAAATCACAAATATTACTTGGTGAAATTTTAAGTTTTTCAAAAATTCTTTCATTACTTTGCAATCGCCGACAACAATCTTATGGACAGGTATACAAATTTTTTTGATTGAAATTTACTAAATTTTGAATTTTATAGATTTTAAACATGTTTACCAGTGATTCGTTGTATCAAATAACCCGACTGCAAAGTTCCCTTCCAGCAATCCCGAAATTCTTTGATCGATTTTATTCCACAAAAGATAACAAAGTTTTTTATCTTAGCACTCAAGAATTTGATGAACAACAAAAATTTCTTAAAGGTAATTTTACCATTTTTTCCAAAACAATTTCAGTGACATTTTTTTCGAATGGGTCAAAAACAAATTCAAGGGGAAGCCGTCTTTGATCTTTTGCCGACGGCTGCTGAAAATCAACGGATTTTTAAAATCTTGGTGACCCCATACTTAATTAAATTCACGTTTTTAGCTTTTAATTTATCAAATGCAAAAGAAATTCCTTCAAAAATTCGTGAAACAAAATTTGCAGATCTTCAACCTGTTCTCAAAGGTTTGTTCGATTCTTTGAATTAATTTGCATATATTGTTATTAGTGCTCTCAACAACTGGAATTTTCAGTCCAGTTAACTGGACTACCATAAGAAATTGTTCAATAAACTGCTTTTTTGGTGCTGAAAATTAACTTTTCACTTATAAAAAATATTCGTTTTACTAATTTATCAAAAATTACGCTTCGAACGACAACTTTATAAAAAAAGTTTGTATGGCAGTCCAGTTAACTGGACTGAAAATTCCAGTTGTTGAGAGCACTAATTGTTATGGATCTTTTTAGAATTTAATATTCAAGCAAATTTTGATTACCTTTTTCATCAATACAAAATGTCAAAACTTCAAACAGATGATTTCTATGAATTTGATAAAGAAACAAATTATTGGAAAAAGAATAATTTTTATCATTATAAAACTTCGTTTTAATTTGACTTTTTTTTTGTTTTTGTACTTCTTGCTTGTTTTAAAAATTTATTAGCAAATGAATTATGGTATTTTTTAATTTATCATCGTAAAACAAATTTGATAAAAACAATGGAAACAAAGTTTTTAAATGTTTTAAAAAAGTAAAAACATAAAGAAAATCAAGTAAAAAGTCCATAATTAGAGTTGTAAAAGATTATTGTCAAAAACGTTTATTGTTTTGTTTTTTGATTTTTTATTGTTGTTAAACTTTTTTGATAAGATAGTTGCAAAAAAAAACATTTGATATGACAATGACAGATTTATTGCAACAAACAAAAGAAACTGTCAAAAAAGTTTAATGAAAGAAAAAAGTTTTTTACAAAGTAAAAAAACTGATCAAACAAGCTGAGCTTACATGTACATCTAATAAATAGTGGTCTAAAAAGTATATCAAGAATGATACTTGTATTTCAATTCCTAATTTTACTGTTTTTTAATCACGTTTTTGGAATTGATGATCCCAGTGTTGTCCTGCCAGATTATACAGCTTTTGGATTTCAACATGTTACAGAAACTGGCTTTAAATCAAATGTATTTCTTGGATTACCGTATGCTCAAGCGCCAATTGGGGATCTACGGTTTGAAGTAAGTAAAAATTTAAATAATTCATTATTCTACATCACCCCGAAAAAATTCAAATAGCCATTTCGACTGCAGCATAACGGATTCTTTTTTCAGAAAACTGAACCATTGATTTCTGATTCAAAGAAGATTATAAATGCCACGGCATTTTCAAAAGCTTGTCATCAAATTGAAGATGTTACTTCAATGGGGATTATAACTTCTGAAGACTGCTTATACTTAAATATTATGACCCCAACAAATCCAAAATGCAAAAGCCTATTACCAGTTTTAATTTTCATTCATGGTGGCGGATTTGCATATGGATATACTGAAATTTATGGATATAAAACATTTATTAATAACTTTGTTTCAGAAGATATAATTATGGTAACATTGCAATATCGATTAGCACATTTTGGTAAAAAAAAAATTTGCATAATTATAAAGTGTACTTTTTAAAGGATTCCTTGCAACGGGAGATGGCGAAATCAATGGAAATTTCGGACATTTTGATCAAATTGAAGCCTTGAAATTCATCAAGAGAAATATCCTCTTCTTTGGAGGTGATCCAAATCGAATCACTTTATCTGGGCATTCTGCCGGATCTATCTCTGTTCACACTTTAAGTTTATCCCCGAAAACCAAAGGTCTTTACAATCAAGAAATTCATATCACCTCCAGCAATTACGTCCAAGGTGCAATCGCAAATAAAGCAGTTTTTAAACATTCTATGCTTATTTCTTATGCACTAGGTTGTAATTATGCAGATTCAAAAGAAAGAAAAGCGTGTTTGAAGAAAGTTGAATTTAAGAAATTTTGGAAAGTTCGAAAACAGTTTAATTTGGTAAATGATTTGTTGTTTAAAATCTAATAAAATGGGTAAACTTTTAGCCCAGATTCAATTATGATGAATACGATATTCTGTTTTGGACTTCTGTGTACGATAAAGATTTATTTGATGGAAAAAATACTGATCAACTTTTGCCACAAATGTCTAAGAATCCAATTTTATATGGAGCTGATGCCGGGGAGGGATTACTGTATTGTACGTTACCGTGAATAAGGGATTGTCGAGATATGACGTCTGCAAAAATACAAATTTGTGACCCCCTTCTATACTTTTACTTTGATCTTTGCCGCTTTTAGAATCAGCGGTAAAGATCAAAGGAAACCTTCAAAATTGCAGGTGTCAGATATGGAAAATCCCTAACCTGAATGTTTTTTACACTAATTTTTCAGCTTTGGATACCGGAGCTTTTATAACTTCAGTTTTTTCTGGATATCGAGGATTTAAGTTTTATGATCGCTCAAAAGCTTCAGCAGAAACGATTAAAACCTTTTTGCGACAAATGCTAACAAATGAAAAATTCACCCCTGATATCCAAGAAGCTGTTATCACTGATATCTTTGAATTTTATCAAATTTCTGAACATCATGCTTCAACAAATCCCTTACATTTTTGGGAAAAATTAACTGAAGTGAATTTTAGAACTGCAACCACTTTTCACTTTATGCTAATTTTTAGTTATATGGAGACATCTTTTCAAAAGTGCCAATGGGAAAAGAAATTTATGCTAAAATTGATGCTGGTTTCAAAAATCAATACATGTTCATTTTCAATTATACTCGTCCCATGGATCGACCAGTCATTGGTAACCTCCCAGGGCATGGCTATTTCCTTATGTATTTTGCTGGTCTCGAAATTTATACCACTTTTGGCATAACAAAAACTCCAGAAGAAGCACGCCTTCAAAAATATTTTTCTGAAATGTTTGTTAATTTTGTTAAAAGTGGAACACCTTCTTCAAATAATATTGAGTTACCAAAAGTTTCAAGTACTCATTTACCGTACATGGAATTTACCCCTGAGGCAGATATTGTAATTGATGATATAGAATTTCGGCCAAAAATTGAATTTTGGAAAGAATTGGATAAAAAATATGGATTTGATTTTATCCTTGGAAAACCCATTAAAAAAGGAAATGAAAAATATGAATTGTAATTTTTTTAACAACTTTCTGTTTTTGTAATGTTTAATATTGCTATTTTATGATAAAAAAAACAATTCATAGCTTCGTTGCTTTTTCGGTTTTACAGTGTTCTTTGTTTTTGTTTTTTTAATTCAAATTCTATTTTTATCCTTCTTTGAATTTAAATTTAAAGTTCAATTGGAAATAATTTGTTGCAATTGCAGTGTTTGTTCTTTTAGCACCAAAAAATAAAAGTGCTTTTTCTTATCATACTTTTTCAAAATTTTCCCCAAAACCGTTCATTAGCAAGCAACATTCATTCTTTGTTGCTGCTGTTTCATCATTAAAACAAAAGCCTTCCATTTTGACATTTTTCTATGATTTACAAGCATTTTTTCTTTTTTGTGAACAAAGTTTAAAAGCACTTTTCTTTTTTTTTGCATATAAAAATAACAAAAAAGCAGACAGTTTTTTTGTTTGTGTTTTAAACATTTTTTATCGATCTTTTAAAAAATGGGAAAACTATTGCAATTTCTTTATCCATTTCTTAAAGCTTTACAATTTTTTGTTGTTTTAATCAATGATTTTTGTTTTTGGATTTACAATCATTACTTTCAACAAAGACAAATTGTCTCAAAACCTGATAATGAACTTCTTCTAATTCCTGCTACAGATTTGGCCTTGAAAATTCGAGAAGGTCACCTAAAATCAGCTACTCTTGTTGAAGTTTATATTAATCGGATCAAAGCTGTTAATCCAATTTTGAATGCTGTTATTGAAGATAATTTTCAAGGTGCTTTGAAGAAAGCCGAAGAAATTGATGCTTATTTGGATAAACTTGATCAAAGCTCTGATGAATTCAAAAATGTGAGTTTTCGGGTTTTTAGGCGTTAAGAAAATTGAAAGATAAAGCATTTCTGAGTTTTTCCATGCTGGGAGTCGAATTTATTGGTCGTTGAGTATGCGCGTTATACCACTCGGCCATTCGAACAATTTCTTTTTTAAATTTTTGCAACTTTTCAAAATGCCCTTTTCTAGCTTGCTGAAACAAAACCCTTCCTTGGAGTGCCATTCACTGTTAAAGATACTTTCAATGTCAAAAACTTTCATGTCAGCTGCGGGATGACTGCCTACAAAGATCATATTGCCGAAGGGAATGCAGTTCTGATTGATCAAATGCTTGATGCTGGAGCAATCTTTCTTTGCCGAACGAATGTTCCAGAAGGTGGACTTTGGGGTGAATCTGCAAATAATTTATATGGTCGCTCCAAGAATCCATATGATTCTCGACGAAGTTGTGGTGGTTCATCTGGTGGCGAGGGAGCATTAGTAGGGGCTGCAGCTTCAATTCTTAGCGTTGGATCAGATATTGGTGGATCTGTTCGAATTCCAGCTTCCCATAATGGAATCTTTGCTTTAAAACCTTCTGAAGATGTTGTACCAAAAACTGGACAATTCCCTGATTTTGATTCAGCATATCGAAGTAAAATGCTTACAGCTGGACCAATTTGTCGATATTCAAAAGATCTTGGACCAATGCTTCGAGTTTTTGTTGGAAATGAAATTGCTGATAAGCAGCTTCAACTTTCAAAACCTGTTGATTTAAAGGCACTGAAATATTACACCTTTGAAGATTTCAATACTCCATTTGTTATCCCTCTAGGGCAAACAATGCAACAAGCTGTCCGAAAAACTGCAAAATATTTTGAAAACAAATTCGCCAAAAATGTTGTCAAAGTTGATTTTGCCAAAATCCATCATGCCTTAGCCTATTACTATGTGTCCCTGACTGATCCAACTGCAGCCCCATATAGCCAAATTCTAACTAATAACAAATTCAAGATCAATTTGATCCTTGAAATGTGGAGAAAAATTCGGGGTGAATCAGTTTTCACAATTCCAGCTTTCATTATGCTTATAATTGAAGAATGGGCAAAATATTTTGGAATTTCTGAAGAAAATTCAAAATTCTATGAATCAAAACGGGATCAACTTCGTGAAGAATTGGTTGCCCTTCTAGAAGATGATGGAATTTTGATTTGTTCTGCATGGCCAACAATTGCTCCGTTTCATAATTCACAATTGTGTATTCCATTCACTTTTGCAGTTTACACTGGAATTTTCAATGTTTTACGTCTTCCATCTGTTGTTGTTCCACTTGGTCTTGATTCAAATGGTCTTCCAATTACCGTACAACTCGTTGCAGGACCAAATAATGATCGACTTTTAATTGCTGCTACTCAAGAACTTGAAGCAGCATTTGGTGGATGGCGAGCTCCTGGTAGTCGTGATTAAGTTTAGCAGTTTATTAATAAATTTGCATAGCTTTTTTTATTGCTCTTAAGTTTTATTAGTTTTGCGATTTAAAAATTTTTTATGAAGCTTCAATTTAATTTCGTGTTGTAAACTGCCCTTTTTCATTTAATTTTAATTTATATCTCGAATAAATACTTCCTCAAAATGAACGCTATTTTTGAGCATTTTTAATACATTATTTTATTGTAGTATTCCAAAAAGAAGTGTCTGATTAATTAAGACAACAATACAAATACAATATTATAAAAATTTTAACCTTTTATTTTTGAAACAAAGGAATCAAAAACTTTCACATTGAATTCCTTATATTAATTAAAAATAAATAATTAAATGGATTAAATTAAAGAAAATGAAAACTATGAATACAAAAACAATTCAAAAAGTTCAGATATAAGCATAATATATGTAAATATTACGAAATTAAAGCTCTACTTAAAAGTTTGTTAATGAATTTCGATACCTGAAACACGAGGATAGCTGGAGAAGAGTTTTGTTCCGGACGAAGTATACTTGTTGATCAAAGCGGATATGATTTGTAAATGTATTGTAGCACTTTGTAAAAATTAATAAAATGTTCCAAAAAAAATCAAAGAAACAAACAGAAGTATTCAAGTTTTTCAAATAAAAAAGCGCATACACAAAGATCTCGAGTTTAAAAATACTTTAAAAAAATGCATTAAAAAAGGTTACCCATGTTAAAAAATTTACATTTACAAAGAAATACAAAAATAAAAGAACAAGTTAATTAAAGGTTGTAACACTGTTGGTGACAGGAATAATTTTTGAGAAGCGCAAAAAGCGTACAATTTCACGACGATAACATGAAATTACCAACAATTTAATGATCGGATTGATCAATGGCACCAGGCAACACAACAAATATGTAAGTTTGCCTCCCCATGAAATCTGAATTCCGGTAACAATTGTCAGAAGATCAAGCAAAATGGGAAAGACAACAGTAATTATTGGAATACATGCCTAAAAAAGATATCAATTAATTCTCATTTATTTATGCAAATTCGCTCACTTCAGTTGTCATAACAATTGATATCTGACGCTGATACTTATTCGCAGAAGAAGACAATAAATTTTGGGTTTTTTTAAGTTTATAATAAATTGCAAGTCCACAATAAATTACAAGTATGTATGAAGTGAAAACTAGTGTGATAGAAATATAAAATGCATTACTGAATTCCGCCTAAAAACAATATTAATCTTTTAATATGGTATTTTTATTTTCATCAAAATTAATTATTTCTGCAACAAAAATGCCGTCGATCCACATTATTTCAGAATAGTATCCCCCCTGACGAATAAAAAACTAACCAATGGAAGCACCCCATACGGGGGTGCTTTCCCATCGATTTCATATTCAGTGCCATTTAAAAGATCAATATAAAATTGATCATTTCTACCACGGTTCATTAAATGCACCCAGAACATTCCGGAATAAAAACCAACAAGTAATACTCCAACACCAATTAAGCCCATGAACATCCACTTATTTAGAGTAATATTCCTGTAAACTTAAAGTTATTTGATAAAATAATAAATATGCAATTTCTTACCAATTTGTAAGTAAATATCGATAAACAAATTGAATCAACACATTTACCAGAGTAAAATAAACAAAAAATACTAAAAAATTTTTTATTTAAAAGTAATACTACATATTTGGGGAGTTTCAGACCGGTAACTGGATAAGTCCAAATGGTCCAAGGAAATGGCAAGTATCCCAAAATGCCTCTGGTAAAAACAAAATATATTCCAGTGACTACGGTAGTATCCTAAAGAAAACGAACATTTATTGGTAAAATAGTACACAAAATCTTTTTTGCATCAGCCGTTATTTTTGTTTGCCAAAGTTCAATTGGGACTCTTAAAACGACAAGAAAAAATTTGCAAAATACCATATTTTTGGTCTTTTCTTTAACGGTCCGTTAATGAAAAGACGTTTAATAACGGATTTCAATGTATGTAAACTGTACGTATGAATATAAGATAATTTGTGCGCAAACTGCACCAAATCAAATGTTGAAAATGAAAGCAAACTTATTAATATTCTTTTCATGCTTTAAGCTTAATGATAAAATTTAAAGTCTCTCATGTCGCAAAAAAGAAGACTATGTAAATAAAAAAACTTACAGGATCAACCAAGAAATTCCAGCCACTATAAATCAGATCCATGAAACAACCAAAAAATAAAACTTTTTTAAAATTCGCCAAATTTTCAGATGATTTATTTTTGATAAGAAAGAATAAAATCAAGTTTAAGATGAAGCTTAAAGGACTACTAATAATAACAATCCAAAATTTTACTTCACCAAATGCAGACATTTTTTTCGGAGCACTTTCTTCTCTCAAAACAATTTAGAATTCAAAAATGAATAATACTTATGAACTTATACCCGTTTAAATACGCTTTTAATTTTAGTTTTTTAAAAGATTGAATATTTGCGTGATAAAAAGTTTAAAGGGGGTAGGTCTTTGAATTGTTACTATTTTTTTCTTGTGTGGCATGTTTTGTATTTTTTCTTTTAAAATTTTTTTTATTAATAAAAATGGCTTGAATTTTATGACAAACGTTAATTAAGTCTAAAAAAAAGAATTCATTTTTTATGGATTTTCAGGATTCTGAGACCTCTGATGTAAATTTTGTCGATATTAACCGAAGTGTTGTGACTGATGCTGACGGGATGTTCAGATGTTAGGGATGAAGTGGTAAATGATTAAGCAGCCTTTGATCCATGTTTTCCCGATTTCATCTTTTCCGATTGCGATTCTGAATCGATTCTTTTACTTTTACCGATTCCAGGTCCGACTCTCATATCCGATTCCAATACACTCAAAATTTAAACTTTAATGTTGACAGCCCGATTTTTTGCAAAAATTTTTCTGAAAAAATTTGCATATAAATATTTGTAACGATACAGTCGATTCTTTTGTTTCCTATTCCAGATTCCGATTCTCATATCGGATTCTTTTTGATTCCATTTAAAAGAATCGGAATTGGAATCGGGAATACACTGCCTCTGATGTGTGGTAAATAGTGCATTGACGAATTTTGATGATGATGTAATTCCTCTATAGAGATATTACGTCATTATCACCTGTAGAGTCCCTGATCTGTCCAACAATTGATTTCGAAATAGAGTAATGAGCACAGATTCTTTTGTTAAATGAAATTTCATGATACTTTAAGTCAATTTTTCGGTTTTATAAAAAGGAGCAAAAATTACTGTAATACAAAAAACGTTATTTTGTTTATATATATTAAATGTAACCTATCACGCAATTAAATATCTTGATATCGGCATTGCCGTCATCACAAAAAGTGCATTTTTAGTGCGAAAACTCGCGATATTTAAAGCACGCAAAAAATGCAATAAAAAATTAAAATATTAAATAAAAAAACTTGTTTTTGGCATGAAAAGCATGATACTGAAAAATAATGAAGAGGACTGTTTTTGCCAATTTAAAAAAAAAGAGAAAAAAAAGTACAAAATTTACCACACGTAAAAATAATACTTCTCTAAAAACTTTAAAATTTTTAACACGCGAATATTTATATTTGTACTTTATTCATTGCACTTGTTTTAAACTAGGTGATTGGCATGCCCCCGTGCACGTGTGAGTAAATATAATCGAAGAGTGTAAGTTTTTTTAGCTTCAAATTAGCGTGCGTGAGATAAATGTTTTTCAAAATTTTTGATAATTTGAAAGGTTAAATTTAACATTTTTTACATATTGTGTTACTTTGTAGTGCTTTAATTTTTGCCCATATCTTTTTCAGTTCTGGGAAATTAAATGCAAAAATTTAAAACCATCTATTTGGGAAGAGCTACAGCAGGTGTTGGAACAAAAGTGTGGTGTTTTTTTCGCAAACGATGTCTTTTTACATTTAAAATGAAGAAATTGATAAAATAAACAAATATTTTTGATCTAGAAAAAAAATTAGGCATTCGTAAATGTCTCAAAATTTGTGCTAGTTTTATGTAATATTTATTATTTTTTGTGTAAAACAATATAAAAAAATGTTTCAAAATGATATTGGAAATTGTTTTTTCTTTCTGAAAAGTGACACGAGCAAAGTCGCAAGATCGATTTTACGTTAAAATTAACTTTTGCATGCATTCTTTTATTTTTGCATTTTTGCATATTTCAGCATGTTCTCTGCATGTACATGTATATCAACAATTTTAGTTTCACTTTGTCTTAATTGAGAAACTAACGCGGCTGAGTTTGAGTGGATTAAAATTTTTCGACATTTTGCATCTAGAAAATAGACATACTAAAAAAAAAGAAATGAAAGGGAAAATTGATAACACTAAATTAAACGGTAAAACTGAAAATGAAAAGGTTTTGGTACGGAAAATTTAAAGAAGATTAAATCTTAAAATAAAATAACAAATTATAACAGAGTAAACAGCAGCTGCAAAAGTCCCACAAAAAAACTTCAGATTTGGGCAAGGCTTCTTTTATTGTATTCTTAAGACAAAGTCTCTTTATTTCATTTTGATCATTTGATTTTTCACTTAAACCCGCCTGTAAAATTTCCAAATGTTTCAGTGCATTTTGGTAATTTTGATCAAAATCATGTGGATCCTTTTTCGGAATGTCTTTCGTTATTTGATATTTCTGAACATGTGTAGGGTTAATAAATGTTTTGGAATAAAATCAAATTTACACTTTCATCATTTTTACAGTGCTATTGAAGTTGATAGTATCGAAGGAATTCTTTTGGTTTTGTAGATCCATTACATGGATCTCATTTAAAGAAGTATAATTGCAATGGTTTATAAATTGTGCATCGTAAATAAATAGGCCGATATTTATTACTACATTTAATGAAGAAAAAATAAAAGTACTTGTATTTTCTTCTTCGTCTTCAAAGAAAGGGAGTATCCAACTATTATACCGCTTTCATCTTGTCGGCAAAAAGCTTTGAAGATGTATTATCTAATTGGTGGGTGGGGTAAAAAAGATCAATTTTTGGATTACATAATATCTGGACAGCCCATTATTTTAGTGTTAAAAATTGAGGCATTCCATTGTTCATTCTTTAATTTTTAAGCGTAGCTTTGATTTGGGTTATTGTAATTTTTTTATATAAAAAAGGTTTTTATTGCATAGAATCGTTTTGTAAAAGTGGTAAACAAAATTTCTGGTAAAATACATTTTTGATTATATTTGTGTGTTTGTTTCTTTTTAGAATGAAAAAAAAATTTGAAAAAAAATATAACAATCAAAGATGTGCGAAATCAGATTTTCGGTTTTGATTTCGGAAAGTACTTCGGATTCGATTTTGGTATTTCGATTTCGGAAAAAAACGAAAAATTTTGACTTTGATTTCGATTTCGGGTAAAAAAATTTCACTTTATTTTGGGTATTGCAACTTCGACTTTTCAGAATTTGGCTTCGCACAAATTTGATAAAAATAAGAATAAATTAAAACTAGCATGACTTTAAAGACATATACAAAAAAATTATCTCACGCTAATTTTCGCTTAAAAAACTAAAATTAGCGTGTTTGATTATTTCACTCAAACGTGCACGTGGGCATGCCAATCCCCCTAGGTTTTTCTTAAAAATTTATATTTTAAGTAAAAAAAGTTTTTATATTTAAATAAATGCAAAGTTTTTGAAAGAAATTTGAATAAAAGAATTAATTAAAAGTTTGCGTGTTAAAATTTTTTGAGAGGTCTTAAATTTGTTTAGGTTAATATTCTTGTGTGGTAAAATTTGTATTTCTTTCTCTTTTTCTTAAAACATGCATAAAAGTAATATTCTGTCTTGAAAAAAGATCTTTTTGACATTTTGATTATCATGCAATTAAACTTTTCACATCTGAAATAAGTTTTTTTTTTGAAAAAATTTTTTTTATGCGCTTTTCAATTAAATATCACGAGTTTTTGCTTTTATGGTGACGGCAATGCTGATTTTTCGAGTGGGTGAGAGATTAAATCTAAATTAAGTAATAAATAATTTTTTCATTTATATAATATTACTACAGTTTTTGCACTTTTCTGTTGTTGCAACTCCGGAGTCGGAGTCGATAAAAAATGTCCGGCACAACACTGCTGTCTTTCATATGCTGTAGTTCAACATGAAAAACAAAATATTCAAAACTTTTAATCAGCATTGCGCATTACTCTGTGTGAATATCAATTTTCGTGTAGATTCGCATTAATCAAAAAAACTGACATTGTCAAAATTACCGTTAGATATCGCAGAATGCTGAGCATCCGATAACACCAAGAAAAGCATGTGAGTTATGACCACGGATGTGCGGAACAGATTCTATTCTGTTTTCCGCTGTAACGGAAGGGAACGGAACAAAAAAAAGGGCGGAATTCCGCTCGAGCGGAACAGCGGAATGGAATAGAAAACTACAAATTTTCAAAACATCGATTTTGGAATCAGTGCCATCAAAATCAACAAAAAATACAAATTTTTGTTAAAAATGCTGCAAAATAGGTAAAATTGTGTTTTTTCGTTTAAATGCCTGAAGGCATCCATTTGGTAGTATTGAGTTATGAAACCTGGGGGACTTGGTAACTCTGATATGGGCTACAAATTGGCATACATGGTTTTCTGTAACAATGTTTTCCCTTCGAGATAATGGCACTCAAAAAGTGCCAAAAATGGCAAAAATGGCATTTTCAACTTGGTGGCAAATTAACACCAATGAATATTTTTTGATTTTTTCTTCACAAATAACCTTGATTAAGCATGCTTAACCATGTTTAAATAACATTTTATTCCTTCTTTATCATTTTTGTAATTTTTCAGAAGTGCGGCTAAAGTTTTGAGACAGTCAAGTTTGGCATTTAAAATCCGCAAACGAATTTTATAAGAGTATGGCAGCTGAAAATATGTTTATAGGTGTTTTCAAACATGAGGAATACGATGGTAACAATTGCTTTTTGCTTCGATACCGGATTCTATCAGAATCTCTCTATATTTTGAGGTGCGGCTAAAGTTTTGTGACATACTTTAGTTTGCTAATCTACATTTTGGTCATAAAATTTCGAATCAAATTAAAAAGTCTTTGGATTTGATACCAAATCAAAGCTGGCAAAATTCTAAGTAAATTTTTCAGAGTGTTTAAAGGGAGCGGAACCTTTGGTACTTTTTTATTTCTCTAACGTTTTTTTCGTTTGAATTTTCCTGATGATCAGGCAAAAGAACAAAAGAAAAAGTTCCTGATCATCATGAAAATTCAACGAAAAAAAAACGAAAGAGAAACAAAAAGTTATAAAAGGTTCCGCCTCCCTTAATTATATATCTTTTTATGGTGAAAAAAAGCATAATTTTTTTTGCTCATTGCGTAGGACAGAAACACAATTTTTGCAAATACCAATATTCATATTTTTGAGGCGTGTCAGCTGTTGATTTTACAGCAAACAAAAAACCCGCCTCGAAGGAAGAAAACCTTTGTTAAAAAAATTTTAACAAAGATATAGGAAGCAGATAACACAGGAAAAAATAATACCAATTCTAAGACCTCCCCATTTTAGAGTTTTTAACACGCAAATAATTAATATCTTTGGAAAATTAAAAGTGTATTTAAACTAGTACAGATTTATAATATGTATTATTCATTTTTGAATTCTTGAATTGTTTTGATTGAAGAAAGTGCTCTGAAAAAAATGTCTGCATTTGGTGAAGTAAAATTTTGGATTGTTATTATTAGTAGTCCTTTAAGCTTCATCTTAAACTTGATTTTATTCTTTCTTATCAAAAATAAATCATCTGAAAATTTGGCGAATTTTAAAAAAGTTTTATTTTTTGGTTGTTTCATGGATCTGATTTATAGTGGCTGGAATTTCTTGGTTGATCCTGTAAGTTCTTTATTAGGTCTTTTGCTCTTTGTTTATGTCATAAATTATGTGATGCAATTTTATATTTTTCGAAAACCTACTGGAGTGTTAAAAAAATTGTATCTAACGAAATAAAGTCTCCAAGTTCGTTTTAAAGAATTTCATTTTGTTTAGGACGTTACGGTTATCACTGGAATTTATTTTGTATTCACTCGGGCAGCTTTGGGATATTTACCTTTTCCATGGACGATTTGGACATACCCAGTTACAGGTTCGAAACTTTTATAAATGCAATGCAATGCGTGTAATATAAATTTAATTTGTTTCAGTTTTCTTTGTTTATTTTACTCTCTTTAATGTTTTGATTCAATTTGTTTACCGATATTTACTTACAAATTGGTAAGAAATTGCGTATTTATTATTTTATCAAATAACTTTATTATTTTAGGAACATTACTTTAAACAAGTGGATGTTCATGGGTTTAATTGGTATTGGGGTATTACTTGTTGGATCGTATTCCGGAATGTTCTGGGTGCATTTGATTGGCAGAACTAAAACAGATATATATTATATTAACATATTAAATGGAACTGAATGGGAAATTGATGGTAAAGTTCCACCGTATGGAGTTCTTCCAATGGTTAGTTTTTAAGGGATTCTTTTTGTAATTACTGTAAGAGGGAGTAACATACACTGTTGAAACTTGATTTTTTAAGAAACCATATAAAAATAAAAGAGTTAATTTCAGGCGGAATTCAGTAATGCATTTTATATTTCTATCACAATGGTGATTACGGCATATACACTTGTAATTTATTGTGGACTTGCAATTTATTATAAACTTAAAAAAACCCAAAATTTATTGTCTTCTTCTGCGAATAAGTATCAGCGTCAGATATCTATTGTTATGACGACCGAAGTGAGCGAATTTGCATAAATAAATCAATGAGAATTAATTGGCATCTTTTTTAGGCATGCATTCCAATAATTACTGTTGTCTTTCCCATTTTGCTTGATCTTCTGACCATTGTTACCGGAATTCTGATTCCATGGGGCGGCAAACTTACATATTTGTTGTGTTGCCTGGTGCCATTGATCAATCCGATCATTAAGTTGTTGGTAATTTCATGTTATCGTCGTGAAATTGTACGCTTTTTGCGCTTCTCAAAAATTATTCCTGTCAACAACAGTGTTACAACTGCTTTCAATTAATCTCTCCTTTTATTTTTGTGTTTTTTTTGTATTTTTATTTGTAATAAATTTTATATTTGATACTTTTATTTTAAATGTTCTTTTCATTTCTAAAAATTTGTAATTTTTTAACCTTTTTTCAGTTATTCTGTTTTTGCTATTGTATTAAATGTAATTTTAATAAAAAATTTTAATAATGTCAACAAAGTACTACAATACATATACCGATCGTGATTGCTTTTCATTCACAGTTTTTGCATATAAGAAATATATCCAGTCTTTAATATATGAAAATATTTATGTTGAAGACTTTTATAAATCTATTTATGTTATAAATCAACGAAAATTAGTCATTTATCCTAATATTGGCAAAAATTATAAAATTCGAGTTTTATTTATGTGGTTTTTATACCCGAGTGATAAATGTTGAATAACAGTTTTTTTATTAAAAATCCACAAATTTAAATGTATACAATAAAATGCATAAAAGGACTAAATGGGATGAAAAAACCTTGGATCAATTGAAGTTGATGAATCAGAAAAGTTGGTCATGAAGAAAAATGTGTCCTGACTAAATAAAATGAATTAGATTGGGGGCTTTGAGGGGGGATAAGAGACATTGTAACAACATATTTTTAAAATAATAGAAATCCGATAAATTCTGTTTTTGGCAACTTCTTCCATGTGTTTTATATGCTTCACTTGATCTGGCAAAAAAAAAGTTTGTTCAGATGCATAAATTGTTGAATTTTAGATTTATCAGAAGTTTAAATAAAATGATTAAAATTAAAAAATGCTTGGGGACACTACAACTAACATCATTATGGGATCAATTGACAAGGAAATCAGGAAGAAGAAAAAACTTTTGGCAAGAGTTGCAGCAAGTATACGAATGAATTAATAAGTATGATGCAATAACATGAAGTTAACTCAAATATTGTTGTGTTGACATGGAAATTAAAGGTTGAAGATGAAAATGGATAATTTTTGAATAAAAAATGCTTGTATTATTACTACTTGTGGATTTTTGAATGACGATTACAGAACAACTAAAAGTTTAAGAAATGCCAAATAATGAATTGAATTAAACAACAAAAAAGCAAAGACATACATTAATTTTCTTTGATTGGAGGAATGCTGCCCATGGCACAGCAGCAACTTGTTGCATGATCGTACATGCCACTGAAAACGGGCTTTCCATTTTCAGTGAATTTTGAATATGGAAATTCAAAAAGATTTTTCCAACCCCACTAAAATTTAAAAATTTTTATCATTTGAAAATCAGTAAAACTATTATGCTCTTACATGTTTGACCATCTTGGCACTGCCTGCAGCAACGCAGTAACCAATTTCATAATTGCATTTTTGTCGATGAAATATTTGCCTGCTAATTTCAGCTGCTTTGGACATTGCCCCAAGACTAAAAAAAATATTTTTCACAATTATTTATTCTGTCCTGATGTGAAAAAAACTGACCGCCCTGCAGTAGGAACGGTGGCACCATATTCGACAATTCCAATTTTTGTCGTATCGGCATTCAAAAATTTTCCCGTTTGAGTTTCAATATCATTGAGGAATACTGCGATTCGATTAAGATTTCGATCATCAAATGGACCATTATTGATTTCTGTAAACTTTATCAGTGTAAAATGTACAGTATAAATTATATAAAATATAATATTTAAAAGATTTTTTCTCAAAGAATTTATTAAGATACTCGCCAAATTAAGGTGGCATTCAAATTTTTAAAGCACTGTTTCTTAGGACAGATACGCTTTTAGTAAGCATCAGATGTCTCAAAAAAATCAATAAGAATACTTTCCATAGTTTGGAAGTAAGGGTGGACATAGGCCCAAATTTTTGGGCCCGGGCCCGGCTCTAGCCCTCAATTTTTGATTAGGTCCGGCCCCGGCCCTAGACCCGGCCCCGGCCCGACTAGTTTTTTCTTTATTTTGACGTGGTCCCCCCTTGCGATTTTTTTGAAAAGCAAGAAAATCAAGGTCCGGCCCCGCCCCGGTCCTAGGGCCTTCAAAAGCCCTGGGCCCTCGTCCACCCTTATTTGGGAGTAAAATAAATATATTTGACTGTTATCAACCTAAGATTTTTGGTTAAAAAGGCACAAAAAACGGTGAAAAAATTAGATTATCTGATATCGCCTGGAGGCATTTCCGATTCTTGCACAAAATGTTTTTTAAAAAATTTTTTGCTGATTATTCAAAGTAAGATTATAATATTTTTTTGGCGTTTTTTTGGATAAATTTGACATATATTTTTAGGGTTTTTTTAAAAATAAGTTTAATTAATGTTCTCACCATCAGCATAATCATTCTTTATATTATATTTGGCATTTTGTTGGAACAATGGCTTTTCATAAATACTATCAAATTCATCACGGGTATGCAGGCTGTTAAGGGAAAATCCAAAGATTTCATTATCTTTTGCATTCTTGTACAACACTGAATTATTGCAATTAATCCATTTTTCAACCAAAGGTCCTATCATATCGACAGCTACTTCAGGTTTTAAATCTAAAATTTTTGTGTTTACGTTTTAATTTGCAATGAGATTGAATTATAAATTTTTGAGCCAGAGCAAAGATTTGGCAAAACTCAAAGTAGAGCATGAAAAGGGATCGTCCAGATATGATGTCATGGGGGAGGGAGGGGGTAATGACCGTGCCGCCTTTGATGTGCGGCAAAAATTCTCTTTGATGTATAGGGGGTAAGGTTGATTTTCGGATGACGTCATATCTGGACGATCCCAAATAAAATGCAAAAAATGTCCCATAACTATTTTTGATTATTTAAAAAAAAGATATTTAAAAAAGAAATTTAACAAAAGTCGAAAAAAAGTTTGAAAAAAATTTCGTTTCATCAAAATTATTCAACTTCCCCAAGCAAAATCAACTTACTCAATGCTTGCATTATATTTATTTTGGTAAAACATTCTGTAACAAAAGGAATCATAAAATCAATATCCTTACTGTCCAACAGTTCAAATTTTATAACACTTTTATTATCTTTTGCTAACCACTCATCAATGAGAATTTCACGATCCTTTCTTGGATCGAATACTTTTCCATTCACAGTTGCAACGGGTTGAAATTGAATCTTTTTTCCTGGAACCCAGGTATTGTTTGATCGAATTGATGAAATTTGAATAACTTTTGCAATGTTAAGACGAAAATTCATTTTAGCACAAATAAATTTTTTTCTCTATCAAAAATTCTTTTTCAAAAATGATATTTTTCTAAAAAACAAACGATGACTGAGAATGCAAAAAAAAAGACAATTAATCACTGATTTTTTTTCACGTTTCAAAAAAAACAAAAAAAAATTAATTGCCCTTTTTTCTTCACAAAAAAAATTGTAAGAAAAAACATTTGTCTTAAACAAAAAATCAACCCTTTTGAAACATTTAATTTGTAACAATTGTTTCTTGTTGCAATTTTTTTAACAGAAAAAAAAGTGTTGAAAAAGTTTTAATCATTTTTTTTTTCACGAACGAAATATTCTTTCTTTACACCAAAAAAAGCATCTGCTTTATCTGATGAAAAAAAATTCATCGTGCACTTTGTTTTTTATTTAGCTTCTAGAAATAAAAGTTAGACGTTTTTTTTTAATGATGAACACTTTTTTCGACACAACTGACAGCAGTTATTTTTTGTGCAAAGATTTATGACTTAAAAAAAGAAGATAACAGTCGTCTTTTTTTGTATTGAAAAAAACATCAAAATGAAACAATTTGTCTCTGACAGTTCTTTGTATAGAAACAATTCTTCTTTTTTAGTTTAAATTAAATTAATCAATTTTAATATAAAAATGGCAACAAAAAATCAACCCAATCAAAAAAGTCAAATTTTTAAATATATGATATATTGAACATAGAAAACAATAAATTCTATGTCATATTTTACTAATAATATATGTACAGTATATTATTATTAGTGTTGTTGCGACTCCGACTCCGGAGTCGATGGTTCCAAAACATCAAAGGTGAGAATGCCGCCGGAGTCGATTTATTGACTCCGGAGTAGGAGTCGGAGTCGACAAAAAGTAAAAAGCAAAACACAGTATATCATTAGTAAAATATCTTCAGTTATTAATTTATATATCTTTTTGCTGATTTTGATTTGTTATCCCCCATTTTGACACGAAATTTTAATTTAATTAAGTATTTTTTCCGATATTCTTCATTATTTTTGTCCTTCTTTTTTGCAAGCACCATTGTATATATTTTTAACACTTTTATTTCAATTATCTATGAAAAACATAAAGGTTGTTGTTGCGAAAAGCAAAAATAAAAAAAAATTCAAAAGATGTCGAAAAATGATAAAAGCTATTTTTAATCTATCGATTGCTTTTTCAATTAAATTCATAAAAATGATCAATTTGATGTTTTGTACTTATTAAAAAGAAGCGTTAAGCTCTTTGGCTTTGTTGTACATGTGGTTTAAAAGAATGCATTTATTGAGCTTCCGGCCGGAGCTGGTGGGTCTTGTCAAAGACAAGAAAGAATGATATGAAAATAAGAGATCCAAGAGCGATGAATCATAGGCAAAAGAAAGGATGTTGTGGAATTTGAGAAAGAGCAGTTTACTTACAAACTGACAGTACTCGTGTATCCATGAAAGAAATTATTAACACTGACTGAATTGTTGACATCTGTCTGAAAATAGTACAATAATTGGAAATTTAAAAAAAGCTTTATACATTTTGACGAAAAATTTCGATTCAGTAAAACTGAGTAAACTTTCTCAAAACTCGTGACTTTTAATTTTTTAAATGTTTCTGAAATTAGGATGATGCAAAACTAACATTCTAAACTGCATCTTCTTAATCCGTTTTAAAACTAATAATCTTTGCGTAATGTTAAACTTTTTAAAAATCCATATTTATTTATATGCAAAAAAACTATATAATATATTTGATTCACATCGAAAAACAGTAAATTACAAACAAAAGCAAAAATTGAAAAAATTATCAGAAAAGCAATTTTTTAAAAATGTCCCAAGGAAATTTTAGAAAAAAACTGTCGACAAAAAATCTGTTGGCTTCAGTTTTAAACACAGCTTCGAAGCTGAAAACAATTTTTTAAAAAAATTTTACAAAAAATTCGAATAAATAAAAATAGTGAAGCAGAAAATGAAATTACAGTTTTCTTGAATGTTAAAAAATAAAACAATAACAAAACAATAGAAACACGTCAATTCGAAACATAAGCGGAAGAGTCAGTGACCGTTGCAGTAATTGTCATAATTTTTATTTGCTTCCGAAGTTTCCAAAGTCGAATAATCCATCGTCGATAACAGGAAATCACTGACAATTTAATGATTGGATTAATGAGGGGTACCAAGCAACATAATAAATATGTTAATTTTCCGCCCCATGAAATTTGAATTCCAGAAACAATCGTCAGAAGATCAAGCAAAATGGGGAATACTACAGTAATAATGGGAATGCATGCCTAAAAAAGTATCAATATTTGTGTTAAAGTAAACAGAGACAGATTCGTTAGGGATTGTCCAGAAATGTTCGGTAGCTGTGAATCCCAAATTTCGAACCCACCCCTACCCCCTTCCCCCCCATGTCGTAACGTTTTTTTCTTAATCTTTGCCGCTTTTAAGGTGAACGTAACATTTAGCATAACCTCAATAAAATGACAAATTCTTTCAATTTTTAAATAATTTTTTTATTTCAAAACACTTATCTTATTTAATCTTTTTTCTTTAATAAGTAATTAAAGTATTTTAAATGAAAGCTTTTTAAGAGACTGAACTTCAAAAAAGGATTGAATTAGACAAACTTACTTCTGCCGTCATGACAATTGAAATCTGTCTCTGGTATTTGTTGGCATTTACAGAAAACATTGCTTCAGTCTTTTTGATTTCAAAATAAATGGCAATTCCACAAAAAATAACAATCGCATAAGAAGTGACAACCATGCTGATTGAAATATAAAAAGCATTTGAGAATTCAGCCTTAAAAATAATATTTCAGTTTTGACTTTAAAAATCTCTGCTACAGAATCTATACATTAATACAAAATCTCACTCAAAAAAGTATTAACTAACCATTGGAAGAACCCCATACGGGGGAACTTTACCATCAATTTCCCATTCAGTTCCATTTAAAATGTTAATATAATATATATCTGTTTTAGTTCTCCCAATCAAATGCACCCAGAACATTCCGGAATACGATCCAACAAGTAATACCCCAACACCAATTAAACCCATGAACATCCACTTGTTTAAAGTGATGTTCCTAAAATAATAAAGTTATTTGATTTTTTGATAATTTTAATAATTTACCAATTTGTAAGTAAATATCGATAAACAAATTGAATCAAAACATTTACAAGAGAAAAATAAACAAAGAAAACTGAAACAATTGATTTTAAAAAACAATATTGTGTTTTTGGAAGTTTCGAACCTGTAACTGGGTATGTCCAAATCGTCCATGGAAAAGGTAAATATCCCAAAGCTGCCCGAGTGAATACAAAATATATCCCTTTGATAACCGTAACATCCTAAATATATCTGATTTATTATGCGGGTTTCTATTTTTTTCTTATTAAAGTCTGTTAAAAGTTTTTTGAAAAATTCTTCCTTGTTTAGAAAAAAATTTTGGAGATGATTTAAATTTTTTCAGTAACGCAAAGCTTACAGGTTCTACCAAAAAATTCCATGATCCATAGATGAGATCCATAACACAGCCAAAGAACAAAACTTTTTTATAATTATCTAAATTTGGTGATGATTTGTATTTGATAAGCAAGAATAAAGTTAAATTTAAGCAAATACTTAGAGGGCTGATAAAAAGATTAAACCAATATTTAACTTCGCTAAAAACTGTCATATTTTTTCTATTCTTTTCAGCACATGTGACACTAAGCTAAAAGCCTTTTCAGCTGTTTTATAATAGGTTAAATTATGGCGTGATACTGTCATATGTGTCTGAAAAAAATTCTTAAATGTACTTTTTTCTTTTGTAATTTTAAATTTGTGTTATTAAATTTGTTGTTCTAAGAATCTACAGATACACTCTCTTTTACATTTAATTACAACAATTATTTTTTTATTAATATGGAAAAGTTGAGTTTTAATATTTTTCTTTTCAAAATAATCTCTACATGCGATAACCTTTCACGCAAACTTTATTCTTTTTAATTTTCTTAAAAAAAGTGTGGCCTTTTTTGCTGAACTTTTGATTAAAAATGAGTAAACGAACATTTTAAATTTACAGTATTTTGAAATATTGCTTTTTATTAATGATTTTGTAGCTTTTAAATTGTATTTTTTTTTCAAGTCATAAATGACAAAAAAATTTGATTAAATGTTACGAAAAAAATATCATTGAAGTATGAGTGAAAACTCTTCATTTGTAAAATATATCCATTATTTTTTAAATTGTGATTAAGGTAAACATGTCGACAAATCTTCAAAAATTGTCTGAAGAGTTAAGTAAGGAAAAAAACACAATTTAAGGAGGCGGAAGGTACTTTTTTATTTCTCTTTCGTTTTTTTTTTCGTTGAATTTTCATGACGTCTTTTTCTTTTGTTCTCTTGCCTGATCGTCAGGAAAATTCAAACGAAAAAAAACGAAAGAGAAATAAAAAAGTACCAAAGGTTCCGCTCCCTTTAACGTACAGTGCAAAGAGGCACGTCCAGAAAAAGAATACAGTTATTAGCCTTTTTTTAAATTTTTTTATTAAAAAAAGTTTAATGAAAAGCCGTTTTTTTGGTTTTACTTTTTCGATCTTGTAAGTCACTTCCTAGAAATCAGTATAAAATAGCCAAAAAACGTTTAAGTTTCTTAGGATGTAACCATTATTGATGAAATTTATTTAATATTTACAAAAGGTTGTCCAACCTATTTATGTAGAACACCAAAGTTCTGCTTTTGCCTTTTTTGTCGGCCCCGCCCCGCGCCCTGCAGATTTTCATAAAATCTGCCCTGTGCCCCTGGATTTTCGAAATGTCGCCCAGCGCCCTGCCCCGAGCACTCAAAATTAAAAAATTTTTATGTTTTTTCTGCAATTTTTTGATTTTTTAAAGTAAAATAAAGGTGTAATATCGACTTTAAAATACTGTTAAAAGGTTTTTGATGTGTTTAGTTATAAAAATCTAAGCAAAACTTAAATTTTGTAAAACCAATTTTAAGAAATTGCCCCGTGCCCCGAAGATTTTAAAAAGTCGCCCGCGCCCCGTTGGGGCGAAGCAAAACACTGTAGAATACTCCTGCTAGAAATCTAATTTTATATTCATTTCCGATAAATTTGTAAAAAAAAAGTAGTGAAAAATTTGATGCTATTCATTTATTGATAAATTTAAAAATACAATTATAAAAATTTTTTAATCAGATACTTGTCCCAAGCTGAGCTCAAAAGAAAAATACACAATTTAATTTGTGAGTGGAACATCAAGGATTAAATCATAATGGTAGTCTTGGGCCAATTGTTGCCAAAAATGAAGTTTTGGAGTAAAATCTGTATCACCAAGTGAAACGCCTTCTGTGAATTCCAAGTATGGAAGGACGCTTTTGGATGTAATTTTTGGCACGGAAATAGCATTCGATTTTGGGACCCCAGTTTTGACAAAGCTTTCAAACATTTGTGCCAAATTATCTTGAATGGCAAGATCGGTTGCAGTTTGGTTAATGCCAAAAAGAGTATAAATTTCAAGTCCGGCAAAATACATGAGGAAATAGCCATGTCCGGGTTTATTTCCAATAACTGGACGATCTTCTGGTCGAGTATAATTGAAAACAAACATGTATTGATTCTTCCAGCCATAATCAATTTTTGCATTAATTTCTAAACTGTGTGGACTCTTCATAAAGACGTCAGTGGTAATCTGAAAAAAAATACACAAAATGTATATTTATATTTTCTCATATTTTGGCTTTAAAAACATACTTCAGTAAGTTTTTCAAAGTAATGGAGTGGATCGGCTGCTACATTTGCATCACTGATTCCATAAAAGTCAAAGACTTTTGTGAAAACTTCTTCTTGAACAGCTGGAGTGAAGACGGTTGTATTGGTCATAAGTTGTCGCAAGAAATTTTTTACTGTATCTGCATTTGCTAAATGTCGATCTTCAGGCTTAAATCCACGACCAATTGAAAAAACATTTGTAATTGGATTGTCAGTGTTAATAGCTAAAATAATATTGATATAAATAAATTGATAAAGATATTTCAGTTTTCTCACTCCATAAAAGTCCTTCAGCTGAGTCAACTCCATACAAAGTATTTCGCTTTGGGGCAACTGCTTGCAATTGATCAAGAGTTTTACCTTCCAAGAGATCATTATCGTATACGGTACCCCAATATACAACATCTCGAGTAGCATATGGGAAATCAGTCTGAAATTATTAATTGTATTTTTTTAAATTGTATATTTATATTATTACCAAATTTAATTGTGTTCGAACATCCCAGAATTTTTGTGGATTAACTTGCTTAAGGCAAGCTTTTCGGGCATGTGTATTAGTTTGATTACATCCAACTGCATTGGAAATTAAATTTGAATGTGCAAAAACAAATTTATTGTTGATTGGAAATTGAGCATAATTTGAAGCAGCAATATGAATTTCTTGATTGTAAAGTCCACGAGTTTGTGAGGAGAGAGATATCGCATGAACACTAAGAGAACCAGCAGAATGTCCAGATAAAGTAATTCGATTTGGATCACCTCCAAAGAAGAGGATATTTCTTTTGATGAATTTCATAGCTTCAATTTGATCAAAATGTCCAAAATTTCCATTGATAACGCCATCTTCCGTTGCAAGGAAACCTAGAAATTGAAATGAGTTTGCTAATATGCAAATTTTTGTTGTTAGAATTATATACCGTAATGAGCTAAACGATATTGCAATGTAACCATAATGATATCACGGGTAACAAAATTATCAACAAAGTATTCCCATCCATATTCTTCTGTGAAACCGTATTCATATCCGCCGCCATGAATGAAAACCAAAACGGGTCGCAATTTTAAGCTTGGGGTTGTTGGTGCAAAAACATTCAATTTTAAGCAATCTTCAGTGACTGTAAATCCTTGAGAAGCAACATCAACAACTTGATGACATGCTAATGGCCAGGTATTAGCTTGAATCACTTTTGTTAAGCTTGGCTTTAATGATTTAGCTTTCTAAAGGATTTTGATTTTGTTAGAAAATTTGCATAATTATGTTTGTGACATCGACTTACTTCAAATCGTTCAGGCTTTTGAGCATATGGTAATCCAAAGAAGAGATTTGCGGTATTACCTTTTCGGGTGGTATTTTGTACTCCGATAGCTGAATATTCAATCAATCGTCGATAAAGTGGATTGAGAAAAGCAGACGCAGTGCCACAAACAAGGAAAAGTGCCAAAAATTGAAGTTTCCAATTCATTGTTGGCGATATGAATTGGTCGTGATCGGTCCTTTGAACTAAAAAAAGATATATATTTTAAGGATTGATCAATTATCGAAAGCGGCAAAGATCAAAGGAAGAATATGTTTAGCCAACGAAAAAAATGTCGAATTAAATTTTGACAATTCTATTCAAAACTTTTATTTCAGTTATTTAAACTGATGGTTGATGAACTGATGATTCTCAAAAATTTTGGAGATGCTTTTATATTCCAAATTTTTTGAAGTTATCACAAGATAACAAAGTTTAAGCTATTGTAGTTTAAGAAAGATGGGAGGTCCTAAAAATCTTTTGTGGCCCGGGCCGCTGCTTGATGCGCTTGTACTTTTCAGCTATCACATTTTCCCTATTGTCGGCAGGCACTTTTTGGGAGGTCTATTATCATTGATAAGACAAAAAAAGAAAAATGCGATTATCAAAAGTTCAAATGGGTTTTTTTTTATTCACATAATTAAAAGTACACCATTTTTAATGACTTTTTTTTCTTCTCTTTCTTTATTCATATCAATTCAATTCGACGGTGGTGGTCTGACGCAACGCTTTGTATGTTTTAAGCCCCCCGTTCCAAGCTGCCATAATAATTTTAATCAGCTTATAGTTTTTTTTTTCTTCTTATCAATGCAAATCAAGACCACCACCATCAAAAAAAAAATGGAACACACACAGTTAAAAAAACTCTTTTTATGCTTGCTAATAAAAAAATTTATTATGCACTTTTAGTGAACGAACAATTCAATGACCTTTTTTTAGAGTTTTTTTTCTATTAAAACACAAACGTGATTAAAGGAGGAGATCCATCGTGAATAAACTTTTTTTTACAAAAATCAGGGACTCATTGGAGCTGCTTTTTTCTTTCCTGTTTTGCAGCTGCAGTGAAGAAAAAAACAAGCTCCAATGAAGGTGTTTTCGCGTCGAGAAATGCAATCAAAATTGCGTATCAAAAGTTTATTCACGATGGGTCTCGTCCTTTAAATTCAAATGAATTTTTTTTTGATGTCTAATAAGTTTTAATCTTTTATCAGCTCTTTTTTTTCACAAGACCCCCCAGACATTTTTTATGATAGAATTTCAAGTACAAAAATTGGGTTATGAAAATTTTATGTCCCCGAAAAATAATAGAACATCAAAAAAAATGATTTTTTGATTTCTCTTTTTAAAAACTAGTTATTGAAATATTTTTCAGGCTAAAATGGCTTTGTTTTGATCAGATAAATTATGAAATACGATAGCATTTGCCAACAACAGTAGCTTGAACCCCGGGGGTATGCGAATTAATGAAAGAGCTATGTGCCACTTGATTATGCAAATTACAAATTTAAGGGTCTTCGAAAAAATTACAAAATTCTTTCTTTAATTTTTTATTTTAATTTTGGTAACAAAAAAGAAATATTCCGAAATTCTATATCTTGATCATGGGATTCTTCAGATCTGATATCATGAACAAATCCGATTTCCTAAAACTCATATCCCTTCCATTAGATTCTTCCTTTGATCTGTGCCGCTTTCAAGGTAGCCTTCAGATTTTTGGCTTTCCTTATCCTGCCCTTAAAACACCCTTCACCAAATCTCGGCAGTCTCCAAAACTTACACTGTTAGAGGATGATTCTAATGAATTTAAAGCAACAAATTTAATCTTACAACTTTTAAATGAGTGATATGCATACATCTACATTTTAACATTTGCCCTTTTATATCAGCTTTAACAAAAACATTTTAAAGATCATGTGTGAAAATGATTTTCTAAATTTTCATGTTAAAACAACATTGTATACTTTTTTCCTTGCCAAAATCTCATAAACTTTTATTTGATTTGTGTGAAAAAAAATCTACAACAATGTAAATTGTGAGAATCTTTGACACAATTTTATCAAAAATAGAAACATGCGAAAAAAATTAGGTGCTGCTTGTAAGGGCTTTTTTGATTTAATTTTAAATGACGTGGATTTTACGATTCATTTTACTGTGAAAAATAATAGTACTGTCAATGACATCATTTTTTTGACAATTTGTTTTTGGCAAAAAAGTGATGTATTCTTAGATTTTTTAAGAAATTGTTGTTTTTGTTTTCTTAATTTTTTCTTCATCATTTATCTGAAAAAATAGTCTTGGTCTTTGAATAAAATGAATGTTGTCCGTTTAGCAAAACTTTAATTTTATCAACTCTTACTTTGATAATATATATTTATAGGTCATTTATTATCACTGTGAAGCTTAAAAGGCATTCCATTAATTTTTATAAAACTTCGAACAAAAACAAAAAAAACTATCAGATAATTATTTAAGCCATTCTGCAATTAATTGCTTAATTTTTTGACGTGCAGCTGTAAGTTGGGGAGGATCATTGGGATTAGAAGGATAAATATCTCGGCAATGTGATGTGCCTTTGATTAAAATGGAAGTAATTCCAGTGAGTGAAGTATTATTGGTATATAATCCTAAAGAATGCCATGGATCATGTGAGCCATTAACAAGAACAACATTTGTGGCATTATAATTATCTAATCCACCGTAATTTTTAAGTGAATTCTCAACTCCTGCTGCGATATCAGTAATATTTTTGCCATAATGGATAAGACAATCTTCAATTAAATAACTGAAAATTTAAATATATTTTCATGTAATATAGGTGAAATGAGATCGCGCGAAGCAAAATTAGCATGAAAAACGTGAAAAAATGATTGAAAAAAAGTGAAGAAAAAAATGAAAAGAGAGGGGGGGACTAAACTAAAGAAGTACCGGTTGCTGAACTTACTCAACGGGAACAGCAGCACCAAACATATTTCTACCCATATCAGTTGAAACAAACCATCCAAATTCGGTACATCTTTGCCATGTCCATGTTCTTGCAGCTAAAATTTTTGAAATTTAAGATATGTTTAAAAAAGATAGTTTTGTACCATTCCATGAAAGATTATCATTTTGTTCATAAAGTATATCTTCAATATCATCATCCATTTTCCCTATTCTATTAAGTAAAGCTAAATTTTCTAACGGAGTATTTCTCTCATTTGTCATGACTGTGCACAAAGGACTAAGATCCTTTCCGGATTGAACGGATCCAGTAAAAAGTAGTTTTAAATAATTCAGAAAACGTTGAATTTCAGTAATATTTGGGCTTCTTCCTGTCAATGGCACACCAAAAAGTTCGTTAATTGTTTTTCTACCTTTGATACTGTAAAGTTTAATTTCAAGATCCGCAAAAGCTGCTTTAATATTTCCACCACATTTTGGATTATATTCATAAATAACATTTTGAACAACTTGTAAATATTCAAAGAAATCAATTTTTGGAAGTAATGGTGCAGAGCTGGCAACGGCTCCAACTGTCAATTCTGGATACTTTTCTCTGAGCCATGCCGAAAGTGTTCCAGCATATGATCCTCCATGTGTAATCCATTTTGATGGATTTGATCGAATTTTATTTATTGCTTCAATGAAATTTGCAATATCCGCCAAAGCTTGTTCACTTGAAATAAATTTTAAATTCAGAAGTGATGAATCATTTCCGGGTAAGCTATTCCCATAACCTCGATGTTCAATAAAGAATGTGTCAGCGCCAAATTGTTTTGCCATAACTAGGAAATTCGAAATTTCATTATTAATGCCGTAAGCTCCACGGTCATTTTCACCACCTATCATCAAAAAAATTGGTCCACCAGGTTTGTAAAATGCCGAATTGTTCCAAAATCTTTGACTCCAAATTTTTGCATCAGATTTATTAAAATGATCAACAGGTTGTGATATCCTGTTTTCAGAAATTTCCATAAATTTTGCATTTTTGTTTATCTCTTCTTCGATATTATTTCTGCCTAACATTGTGTGAATTCTAAAATGTCGAAACTGCTTTGAATGTATCTAAAATGGTTCATTATTCTTTTACAACAGATACTGTATAATATTTACACGCTGAAAAAATTGTGTTGCATTGCTCCATTCTATTTCAGATCCAAAAGCTTTCTTTCTTTTTTCGATGGCATTAACGGCTTTCGAAATTTTTGTGACGCTGTTGATTGGAGAAATACCTAAAAATAGCTTTAAATTTTTTATCACATATTTCAATGATACCAATCCATTTTTTAATATTTTCAAAGATCAAAGCCCTCAAATTTTTTAAGGATTCATTATCATCTTCAGATGGTGGAGCCATATCAGAACAATGTGAACCGCCTTCAATGAGATAAGGAATAACAGAAGGATGGTTTGAATTTTTGATGGCTAAAGCACTCCATGGATCAAGGGACCCCCTTGGGGCAATAACATTTGTGCCCCAATAGTTTTCCGCACCACCATAAAGTTTCAAAGTTTGTTCAATTCCAGCTTTGATATGATCAACATTAAATTCTTCACCGAATACATCCATACAGAGATTAATAAAATAGCTTAAAAAATTTATTTGGATCATCTGATAATCGATTATCCCCTTACTTTGTTGTAACTTTACTATCAAAAAAACTTTGCCCTCCATCCGTTGTTGTAAAAAATCCAAATTCATTATAAATTTGCCAAGTCCATGACCGATGTGTTGCTGCTGTGGGATGCTTTTTGTTATCATATCCATCATATTTCAAATATTCAACCATATCCGAATATTTGTGGCATGTGCCAATGTTAAAATCCGCGAATTCTGGCAAAAATTTAACAACTCGTCCAAGATTTGCCAACAAGCTTTTTGTGTCATCATTCATAATTTTACAAAGATTGTCAATCCCGTATGAACACTACAAAACAATAAAAATTATGCAAATAATATTTAAATTAAATGCTTACATTTTTGCCACAATCATATTGAACTGCTTGTTCAAAGTGTCCAATAACTGTCAAATAGAAGTTTTCAATATTATCTGAAGTAAGGTTTAACATTTTAAGGTCATCATTGCTGAAACTTGCAACAAAATGTTGAGGAAAAAAATTTATTAAATGTGTACTGAAAAATCTTATCAAGCTTTTTTCTTCCATGCTCGAATTGCATATAATTTTGTAATTGTTGAAAAGCAGCTTTCGTCTTTTTCGCACATTTTCTGTTCCGAGCTGTAATTGCATTTTCGACAATGTGAAAAAAATCTGTAAATCTGTTAAATTTAATATTTGAAATTTAATAAATACCGTAAAAATCAAGAACTGGTTGAACCGGGGCTGAACTTCCAACTGCTCCGACAGCAAGTTCGGGATATATTTCACGAAACCATAATGCCAAAGATCCGGCATAACCCCCACCGAAAATGATCCATTTTGGATCCGTCAAATTTAAATTCAGATTTTGTGTTAGAATAAAATTTGCAACATCTGCTAAATATTAAAAGCTAGTAAGATATTTTAAATTTTCAACACTTTGATTCCTGTAAATTTCAAAATGTAATTTTTTTCCAATTTAAACGTGCATACTTAAATGGCCGACTTTCACCATAATATCTATGTTCAAGTGTCCAAACTCCAGCCGAAATATTTTTTTGCCCAAATCATATATGGAAGCATTTCATCTGTTACAGCCTGTCCGTCCTGGGGGCTTTGTTGTCCCATTATAAAAAACTGTGGGCCATTTGGTTTTGAAAATTTCATATTCTTCCAATATCTCTGTAAAGTTATTTCAAAACATATTTTTTAGCTTTTTCTTCAGATAAACCTGCTTCCATAATTGATCAATTGTGAAATCAAAATGATCAAGTTTTTGAGAGAATTGTTTAGCTTCCATAACTGTATCATCGTTAACAATCTTAAAGAAAACAATAATTAAATAAATGAATTTGAATTCTTCACCTTTTTGTCATCAAATACTTGTCCCACAAACTGTCGGTGTTGCCCTAAGAGGGATGGGTGAAAACCCCATGATGATCCAAGGGTTAACTAAAATGCAATATGTTAAATATAATATGTTTTTGCAAAAAAATAAAAGTACAGATAAGCATTTACCAAGATGCCAATACCAGAAAACCACCACATGGTAGAAATTAAAAAAAGCTTTTTAATCTTTCATTGGATTTTAGTTGAATTTGTAGATTTTGAAGAAAATTTCTTGATGAAAAAAACATTTTTGTAGCTATTTTAAATAATTAGGCATTGTCATGGCCTAATTAGTTTTGCAATAAAAGATTCTATTTTTCGTTATAAAATTTGAAATATATGGTTTTTATTTAGCTTTATATTAATTAATTAGATAATAATAAATATATTTTTAGAAAAAAATTGTTTTAATTGCTGTAAACAATGTAAAATTATTGTTTTGTTCAAGTTGATTGAAACAAAAAAGCGTATCAAATACAAAAAAATACAGTCATATTTTTTGCATTGTTTATTATTTTAGAAATTTTAAAAAAATGATTACAATTATTAATTAAATAAATTATAATTGGGTCATCAACGTTGATTTTACCGAATATTAGAGTCGACTAGATTTGGTAGAGAAACATCTGTAGACCCCTGGTTTGTATGATACTTTTTTTCGAAGCAATTTTTTCGATATTATCTAAACAATTGTAATACATTAAAACATTTATGGGTTTTGTGAATTTTCAAATTACTTTATTTTGAACAATTTCTACTATAATGTGTGGTAATAAAAAACTTGAAAAAAGTCACGAAACCATTTTAGACCACCTTTCTGTTCATTTAGTTTAAAAAATGAACATAATTAATTAATCGAGTTAAACTTTAAAAAAGGAGTATAATTATACATTAATGTCAAATTTTAAGGACCTATTCTTTCTTTTTAATGATCGAAAACTTTAATTGTGATTTAAAAATTAAAATTGACAAGAACAAAAAAATTTTTTGGCCACGAACGTTTTTAATTCAAATTTGGACCACCCATTTTTCATTCATTTCATTTTCAACAACACAAAAGAAAGGGAGAAAAATTTGCGTAAATTTAACAAAACTTTCTCATGCCCGAACATCAATTTGAGCATAAATATCAAAGATGTTCATTCAAAATTCTTTCATTTTCAATCAAATTTTGTGGTTGAATTCGGTCGTGCTGTGCTGTCAACATCAATTCTCTTCAACAACAAACTTGCAGCAGCTAATAAAAGATGGGTGCCTTTTTGAAAGCAATTTATCCAATCTGTAAATTCCTTCAATGCTTGATTGCTTTCTTCAATGATCTTGGCTTTGGTATTTACAATTATTTTCAAGAACGTTTAATTGTTCCAAAACCAGATTCTGATTTACTTTTAACTTCTGGCACAGAATTGGCTTCAATGATTCGTGAAAGAAAAGTTCGTGCATCAAAAGTTGTTTCAACATTTATTGCTCGAATGAAAATTGTTAATCCAATTTTGAATGCTGTTGTTGAAGATAATTATGGTGGTGCTTTGAAGAAAGCCGAAGAAGTTGATGCATATTTGGATAAACTTGATCGAAGCTCTGATGAATTCAAAAATGTAAGTTCCGGGTTTTAAGGGTTGGGGAAATATAAAATAAAGCATTTCTGAGGTATTTTCACATGATGGGGTTCGAACCCAGTCATTACTGGTCGTTGAGCATGCGCGCTATACCGCTCGACCATTTGAACAATTGCTTGCTAGAATTTTTTAATGTTCTTTTTTTAGCTTGCTGAAACAAAACCATTCCTTGGAGTTCCATTCACTGTCAAAGATACCTTCTATGTCAAAGGTTTCCATATTACTTGTGGACTTACAGCTTTTAAAAAGCAAATTGCTCCAGAAGATGCTGTTGTTATCAAGAATATGAAAGAAGCTGGTGCCATTCATCTCTGCATTACAAATGTTCCAGAAGGTGGTTTATGGGTATGTTTTTATAGCCATTTTGAAAATGATGTCATTTCGGCAATTTTAGGTTGAATCAACAAATATGCTTTATGGTCGTACAAAGAATCCATATGATTCTCGTCGAAGTTGTGGTGGTTCATCTGGTGGTGAAGGGGCTGTTCTTGCTGCTGCTGCTTCTGTTATCTCTGTTGGCTCAGATATTGGTGGATCTGTTCGAATCCCTGCTGCTCATAATGGTGTCTTCAGCTTGAAGCCTTCAGAAGATGTTGTTCCAAAAGCTGGACAATGGCCTAAATTTGATGATGGATTTCGTGGAAAAATGCTTACTGCAGGTCCACTTTGTCGATATGCAAAAGATCTTGGTCCAATGCTACGTGTTTTTGTTGGAAATGAAATTGCTGAAAAACAACTTCAACTTTCAAAACCTGTTGATTTGAAGGCTATTCAATTTTATAGCATGGAAGGCACAAAGTCTCCATTTCATGTTCCTCTTCATCGTGATCAACGGGATGCTGTTCGAAAAACTGCTCGTCATTTTGAAAAGAAATATTCAAAGCCTGCTTTTCGTGTTGATTTTAGTAAAATTCATCATTCAATTGCTTTTTATTGGGCATCTTTGATGTATACCGAAACAGGTGGTTCATTTGGTTCTCTTTTAACTGGTGGAAAAGGTGAACCTTCAATTTTTGTTGAAATTTGGAAGAAAATTACTGGCAAATCTGAACATACTGTTCCAGCTTTAATTATGCTCATTCTTGAACGCTTCATTCATGTTTCACCTGAAAATCAACGCTTTGTAAGTTTTGATATTTATTAGGGGATGTCCAGATCTGACCTCAGCAGGTTTAAAAAGGTTAAGTCAAAACCTGACACTGATCTTAAAAGCCGCAAAGATCAAAGGAAAAAACGTGACGAGGGTGGAGGGGTTTTAAAAATTTGGATTTTTTATATCACATTTTGAAAATGATATTTAATTACTCTTCGGATTAACTTTGGGGCTTTAATTCTTTTCTCTTAAGTGAGGCGGTCTCTTTGATGCATTTTTAGTGAACTCCCTGAAACATGAATTGTATCTTGAAACGATAACATTGTTCTTTTTTGTTTGCTTTAAGATACAATTCAGGCATCAGAGCAGTTCAGTAACAAAAAGTGTCCTTTGAAGCCACTGCTGCTCAAGAACTTGAAATTGCCTTTATTTTTCCCTAATTTTTGAAAATCCGTTTTTGTTAATCCACCATAATTAATAAATATTTTTTAGTATGAACGTAAACGTGATAAACTTCGTGCAGAAGTTTTATCCCTTCTTAAAGATGATGGAATTTTGATTTATCCTTCATGGCCAACTGTTGCACCATATCATTCTTCACAACTTTCATTTCCCTTCACTTTTCCTGGTTTTACTGGTCTCTTCAATTTTATTCGTCTTCCAGCTGCAATTGTTCCACTTGGTCTTGATTCAAATGGTCTTCCAATTACCGTACAACTTGTTGCAGGACCAAATAATGATCGACTTTTAATTGCTGCTGCTCAAGAACTTGAAATTGCATTTGGTGGATGGCGTGCTCCTGGTAGTCATCTTGCATCTGGTGGCAGCAAAAAAGTTTAACTGATATCTCTTTTTATTATTAATCCTTGTAAAATATAGTATTTAAATATTATTAATTTGTATGTGGTAGTATAAATGATGAATTTTTTAAAGTTTTTTTGTTTTACCTGAACATTCTTTTGCCTAAAATTTTTGGTACTAGGAGAAAAAAATATTAGAAAAATATTAAAATAGAAAATAACGGAGAAAAAAAATAAGTGAGGAGATACTGTAATAGTTTAAAATATAAGTTATACGTTTCGCAGAGTACTGATATTGATTCCTTGCAGTTTGTAAATTTAATGGTAAGATTTAATTTTAACCAGAAGCCAGTGTACTGTAATAACTAGAAATTATTTTCGAAATCCAATTTCTAATATACATTTTCAATTCCACCCATTAAATACAACAATATACCCGTGATTATTTATTAGCAAATTTGACATATTCAAATAGCATACATAAATTAATACCTATTAAATCAATAATACAATATTAGGCAATTATTTCTTTGCAGCTTTTGCAAGTTTCATTAAACCTTCAGTACTATGGGATTTTGGACGTTCAAGTGGAAGACCCATTCCACGAGCCCAAATCAATTGAGAAAGACATCCAAGAGCGCGAGAAACACCAAAAAGTACAGTATAATAATTCATTTCAGTCATACCAAAATGTTGAAGAAGAACACCAGAATGAGCATCAACATTTGGCCATGGATTCTTTGCTTTTCCTTGTTCGAGAAGGACATCAGGAGTAATTTTGTATAGATTTGAGACGAGTTTAAACATTGGATCATTTGGAAGATGTTTCAAAGCAAATTCACGTTGACATGTATATCGAGGATCAGTTTTACGAAGAACGGCATGACCATAGCCTGGAACAACTTGACCACTTTTCAAATGATTCCAAACCCATTCACGTAGAGATTTT
Source organism: Panagrolaimus sp. LJ2414 (assembly GCA_024447195.1). Classification (NCBI taxonomy): domain Eukaryota; kingdom Metazoa; phylum Nematoda; class Chromadorea; order Rhabditida; family Panagrolaimidae; genus Panagrolaimus; species Panagrolaimus sp. LJ2414. The sequence goes on along the minus strand of JAMRXY010000281.1, from coordinate 7,651 downwards.
TCAGTATAATCATGTCCAATATCACCAATAAGCTTTGTTAAAAAGACAAGCACTTCCTAAAAATATAATTCGATTGTATTCTAATTGAATTTCAGTTTAACAATGTAAATGTAAAAAAATATTGCACTTACTTGATTAGCTAAACCATGAAGAGGACCAGCAAGTCCACACATTGCAGCTGAGAAAGAGAGATATGGATCAGATAAAGCAGAGCCAACCAAATGTGATGTATGAGCTGAGACATTTCCACCTTCATGATCAGAATGAATAACAAGATATAAGCGCATAAGTTCAACAAAAAGTGGATCATCATAACCAAGCATGGTACAAAAATTTGAAGACCAATCTTTTGCAGGATCGATGACACCAACGGATGATCCATCACGATATAAATTTCGATAAATGATTGCAGCAATTGTTGGAAGTTTTGCAAGTAAATTCATTGAATCTTCATATGTGTATTCCCAATAGGTACTTTTATGGACTCCACTTGCATAAGCTTGCGCAAACTTTGATTCACTTTGTAAAGCAGCAATTGCAGCAACAAATTGTGACATTGGATGAAGATTTGATGGAAAATTGTCTAGTAGATTAACAACATGATCAGGAAGATCTGCTCGAGAAGCCCATTCTTTGGAGACTGCTTCAACTTGTTTTTGATTTGGAATTTCACCAGTTAACAAAAGCCACCAAATTGCTTCAGGAAGTGGTTCATCTCCACCAGCAGCTTTTGGAAGTTCTTTTTGACATTCGGGAATTGAATATCCACGAAAACGAATTCCTTCTTCTGGATCCAAGACTGATGTTTCTGTTACCATTCCCTTCATTGAACGCATTCCACCATATACCTAAAATAACAGCATTAACTATGTCAGAAGCAGTATTAAGATGAAAAACATACCATATCAACAGTAATTTCTTGAATAACAGTTCCGCCATAGCTTTTTCGAAATTCTACAACTTTTCTGTTGTGTTCGGGAATCTTTTTTGCAAGCACTTCTTTCAAATTTGTGGCAGAGTGAAGACTTCTTACAAGCTATAAATAAGACAATAAGTAAATATTTTAGAGAATAGTTAAACATACATGAGAAGGATTTGACGAAAGTTGAAGATGATGAGATAGAGCTCCAAGACGATGCATCTTTGATTCTAAAAGAAACAATTAATGTTAAAGTAATTCAAGACAGCAACGAGACGACAAAAATGATGATAATGATAAAAGCAACGATACATCGCAAAAATAAAAATAATGTTTAATGCGGTAGAAGAACAAATTTTTGCAAAATAAGCATAAAAAGCAAAAAGGAATAGAGTGGAGATGTTTTGCCACCGGTATGTAATCCCGAAAGTATAAAGGTTAATAGACATATTTTTACAAAAATACCAATTAAGAAGATTAACAAATCAAGATAAATAGATAATGAAGTTAGAAAAGTTGTGGAGATAGAGAAAAAAGTAAAAAGAAGTGAACTCGATTTTGGGTACAGCTGTTTATTTATAGAGATTTGAAGGAACACTGTGTTTCACTTTGCCAAGAAAAGATTCAACAGTAATTTTTTTATAAAATTTTGTTGAACGTTTGAACTTTGAGGGAAATCGCAGAATTTTCGCGATAATTTAAAAGCAAAAAAAAAGTACCCATGCAAACCGGACCGGTTTAACCGGTTACCAATATTTCACCAATAGCAGTGAAAATCCACTACTTAAGTTCCTATTTTTCTGTTGTTGACCATGTTTAAACAAGGAATGTTTTTATATTGGTTATTACATTTTTTTAACTTTGATTAATCATGTTCAAGCAATTTGTATTAAAAAATACATTATTTTAAAAATTATCTTTAAAAAAGTTTGAAAACTATAATTTTAAAATTTAAATTTTTTTAGCCTAAAAACTTTCGGGCATGTTTCTTACGGTATTAAACTATTAATTTTATATAATAATGAATGCATGTATAAAAAATAATGAAATTCATAAATTGTTAAAAAACAAATTTTATCAGTGACACATCATGCATACACATACCATACTTTTTTACAGTATGTGAAAGTTTAACATAAAATTAGCTTTTGATAAGGAATTATCCAGATCGGATGTCGGGTATATTAGGGGAGATGAGGAGTTAGCCAAAATCTGACGCTCACCTTAAAAGCGGCAAACATCAAAGGAGGAACTCTAACAGAAGGGCGGAGAGGGGTCTGCAAATCTTGGAAAAAACCCAACGTCAGATCTGAACATTCTCCAGGGTAATAATGAGTATTTATAAGTAAAAAATTTGGGTTTGGCAAAATGAAACAGATCCTCCTTTAAAAAAGTGTTATTGGTTTCTATATTTTCAGGGACATCAGCAGGGTGAGCATCAGAAGCATGTGCCGTTTCCAAAATTCTAAAAATCCTTTGATCTTTAACCGCCTTCGGCACACGATCACAGGCATGCCTCATCAAAATGGATTTTGCTGACTCCGAATTAAAAAGATGCCGACTTCAATTTTTGTCCATTTACGGCAATAGATTCATTAAAAACTGAATGTAACAGAAATATTTAATGAAATACTGTAATAATGTCATTTGCATTTTTATGCCCTTAGAGGAAATGAATTTAATTAAAATATCATTTTATTCGACGATTTTGTTTACGTTCTTTTTTTGTCTACCATAAAAGTGCATACATATTTTTTTTGACATTTTTGCAATGATTTATGGGATGACAGTAATTAATGATAATGTACTTTTGCTTTTCAAAGTTTCTTTCTTTGTAAACAAAACAATTTTTTTTTATCAGAAACATAAAAAAAATATCTGCAAAAACAAAGACGTTTTTTCCTCCAAAAAAAATTCTTCAATTAAAAGTGCAACCGTTCCTTTTTTGCACTTTTATTTTTCAGTTTTTTGACAGGTTTTATCACTGATTTCTACAAATATTTAAATGACAAATTTTAACATGTTTTTTTAACACTTTTTGAATTGTTTCAAATAGAAGATTTTGAAGTTTAATAAAACTTTAAAAAAATGTTAATGAAAAAGTTGATCCAAAATGGAAGAATAAATTTTGTTCGAGGACTTCAAACTCAGCGATCACTTCCAATTCCATATAAAGCAGAATACTGTAATGGATATTTAATTGATGATAGAATTGGTCATCGAGAGCTGATTGAAGAAACCATTGAAATGCATGATACAATTCGATTTGAAATTCCTGATCGACAAGATATTGCAATGATTGGACAATTTATTACTGATCTTTATAATAAATCTTGTTCAATGTTCAGCTGTTTGAGTAAGTTTTTTTTATCAATGTTGAAATAAGTTATTAAATGTAAAACATGCCCTCGGGGCAGGCCTCCAAAAATACAGTTGCCTCCCAGTATAGTATCCTCATAGCCAAAGAATTCAGCAAGCAATAGGGCACGTTCCCTCGCCAAATTCTTAAAAACCCTTTGATCTTTTACCGCCATCGGCAAAAGATCATAGACGGCCCCCTTGAAATGGTTTTTACCACCTCTAAATTAAATTATGCTAATTTCTTTGCCCCAGGGACAAAGCAAGACTATCCCTTCAAGTCAAAACTGTACTTTTATGCAAATTTCACTTTTTTAGACCCAACCTTTGATGATACCGCTCCATTCGTTTTTAATATTTTGGATCATGTTTTGGATAAAGGAACTTCAGTAGTTGCATTTGATGGAGATAAATTAGTTGGATTTTCAATGAACACTTTTTATGACCATCATGAACTCCCAGAAGTTTATCCCCTTGGGGTATTTCATGATAATCCAAGATTTGAAATCCAAAATGATTATGGAAAAGGTACATATATTTATTATCTTTAACAGTTATATTAAAAAATAAAGTTTCTTTATAGACATTGATAATGGTCCATTTTCAACACGAAAAAGTAATCAAATTCAAGCTTTGTGCAGTGCCTCATATGCCCAAACAGGAAAATTTCTTCCAAAAGATATCAAAAATCTTGGCATTTCAGAAGCCGTGGGTGTTCATCCACAATATTTTAGGTACTTTTATTTTTAGGTATTTTCGTATTTGTCGAAATATCCTATATTTTAGACTAAAATTACTTCTTCGAATGATGAAAGTTTCAGAAAATATTTCAAGGCAAAAAGGATGCAATTATTTTGGTGGTTATTGTGCCGCAGTTTCCAGCTATGAATATTGTAAAAAAGTAATAAATTGATATTTAAATGTTTAACATATTTAAAATAAATAATAAAATTTTAGAGAGGTTTTAAAACTCTTTACGTTTTGCCATATGATCAATTTAAAGAACATGGAGAAGTCGTGTTCAAAAATTTACCTGATAATGCTTATGGAATTTATGCTCAACTTTTAAAACTTTAAATTTCTGATTTTTTGGATAGTTGTTATTTTTTAAGTTTATTAAAATCAAAATAAAAATGTAATTATTTAACAGCTAATAGCAGCAAGTTGTGAAATATCAGTGCACCCATTATAAAACTAGTTTGGATAAACATCCGAGTTAAAGAAATAATTTGCATAAATTATATCGTTAACGACTTCTTCAACAACTTTGATATCTGTAGTTTTTATTTTTTTGTAACTTTTGTTGAATGTCTTTCAGAGATTAAAGACTTTATAAGAATAATATCAATTCTGTGACAACTGTTAAAAAAAGTTCCGAGGATTCTGAATCCTACTTTCAAAGTCACATATGCACTATAAGGTTTTTGTTTACTGCCACTTTGCCAAACACAAAAAACGAAAAAATTTAGTAAAATTAATTGATCAAAGATTTTAGTATAAATGCTATTTATATAACTTTTTAATCATTTTTATTTTTTTATTATTAAAAAGGGATAAATTCCTCATCGATTGATACCAAGATCATTAAAATTGGTCACGCTTACACTATTTTGGTTTGCTATAAGCGATGTTGCATGTTAAACAATAGATACAATTTTCCCTATCCCTCAGCAGTTCTACATTTTTAAATCATTTTTGCTATCGAAATAGATAAAAAAAACATATTTAGAAAAAATGTAATTCAGCTTTTTTAGAATCTGAGTGAAAATTTGCATAAATTTTTGCAATGTTTAACACGAAATATAGTAATTTCTTGTGTTTCAATGTAAAACATTGCAAAAATTTATGCAAATTTTCACTCAGATTCTAAATATATGCATATGTATAAAAAGATGATAACCGCTTTTCTGTTCTCATAAAAAATGTATAAGTTGTTTCAATCCTTCAGAATTTGGAAATGAAAATTTAAAACACATTCTATGACAACTTATTCGTCTTCAACAGTGTCGCTGGCACCGCAAAAAAATGAATCTTTTTGAAACTTACCCTATGTTTTCGACTATGCTTTACAAGCCCAGAACCAAAGTCTATTTGGCCAAAAGTGCCGTTTTGGCATTTTTTTGTGCCGTTGAAAGTAAAAACGGCATTTTTGGATTTCCGGTGCCGTTGAAGATATTGTCTTAATTTTTTTGGGTATAGGGGTAATCGAGGTCGCTGAATCCGAATTTCGCATTTTCGAGACTCGATTTTCGCGTTGGGACCCAAAAAAAGCAAAATTTCGACTTTGCGCCGTTCTCACGCCTAAGTGCTTTGAGCGCGGACCCTACGGTATGCACCATTGGATTCCCCGTGTTTTTTTACCCTAGGGGGTGGATTATTAGGAAAAAACTCGCTTCCCCCTATCCTTTATGAATTTTTGAATGCCGTCACTCGTAGTAGAAAAAACATGAAAATGCCTAAAAATGCATATTTATCAATGAAAACCACTTAATTTTACTAAAAATCACTACAGAACATTATTTTGGTCATATTTAGTCTATTTCCATACCTCAAAAAATCAAAAATGCCAAAAATGACCATATTTGTGCCGAAATTGATTTTTCAATTTTTGGCACTTTTTTTGCTTTTGTATATGTTTTCGATGATGGAGAATTCGATTCTGATAATTATTTTATGTTTTTGACTTGATTTTTACGTGAAAATGGCATGAAGTTGCCAAAAATGTGATGTTCGCAATATACTGATAAAATAAGTTGAAATATCGATTTTCACGTAAAAATCAAGTCAAAAACATAAAATAATTATCAGAATCGAATTCTCCATCATCGAAAACATATACAAAAGCAAAAAAAGTGCCAAAAATTGAAAAATCAATTTCGGCACAAATATGGTCATTTTTGGCATTTTTGATTTTTTGAGGTATGGAAATAGACTAAATATGACCAAAATAATGTTCTGTAGTGATTTTTAGTAAAATTAAGTGGTTTTCATTGATAAATATGCATTTTTAGGCATTTTCATGTTTTTTCTACTACGAGTGACGGCATTCAAAAATTCATAAAGGATAGGGGGAAGCGAGTTTTTTCCTAATAATCCACCCCCTAGGGTAAAAAAACACGGGGAATCCAATGGTGCATACCGTAGGGTCCGCGCTCAAAGCACTTAGGCGTGAGAACGGCGCAAAGTCGAAATTTTGCTTTTTTTGGGTCCCAACGCGAAAATCGAGTCTCGAAAATGCGAAATTCGGATTCAGCGACCTCGATTACCCCTATATCCAAAAAAATTAAGACAATATCTTCAACGGCACCGGAAATCCAAAAATGCCGTTTTTACTTTCAACGGCACAAAAAAATGCCAAAACGGCACTTTTGGCCAAATAGACTTTGGTTCTGGGCTTGTAAAGCATAGTCGAAAACATAGGGTAAGTTTCAAAAAGATTCATTTTTTTGCGGTGCCAGCCCAATAATATTTTGTCGTAGAATGCGTTTTAAATAAAACAAAGTTTTCCAGACCGTGTCCAATGTTTAATTTTTTTTCAAAATTTGGAATATTTTTAATTTAAAAATACATTAAATATAATTCCATATTCAAAAATACAAAACTGAAAATTCCCATGAAAAGAACTTTTTGAATATAATTCCCACACCAGAAACTTTTAATTTAAAAGAAATTAAATAAATGTAACATTATTTTTTCAAATTTTGTTGTTAACAAATTTATTAAAAACATGCCTGTGTATTTTGGATTTTTTAGTGAAATAAAATATTGGATAAATCTTTTTATCAGTTTTGTCAGTGTATTTTTGAATGGAATTTTGTTTTATTTAATAAAAACCAAATCTTCAAAAAGCTTGGAGAATTACAAAAAAGTACTGTATCTTGGATGTGTCATGGATTTTATGTGTTCATTCTGGAATTTTTTACTTGAACCTGTTTGTGCCTAAAATTTTGATTTTTAAGTTTTTTATGTAATTAGTTTTTTAGGATGTTACAGTAATCAAAGGAATTTATTTTGTATTTAACAGAGGTGCACTGGGATTTTTACCGTTTCCAGAAACTGCTTGGACACATCCAATTTCGATGTTTTTTATTTATTTTGGTTTAGTAAATGTTTTAATTCAATTCATTTATCGATATTTGCTCATCTGTTGGTAAGATTCTTTAAACCCGTACAATTAAACGGCCATTTTTTGTAATCTTAAAAAACTAAAATCTTTTTAATTTATTTAAATTGCTTTACAGTATCTAAAACTTTAGGTAGCTTATGTATAACATGTATATAAAAAATTATAATTTATTTAAAATGAGAAAAACAGAATTACGATAATTCCAGACAGAATCATTGTAGTTTAGTCCCAGTTTATTTAAGCTATGT